>JARYHS010012519.1:48706610-48788611 GCA_031002005.1 Vandiemenella viatica
GCAGCAATTCCGCCGGGCTTTTGGCCCCCACTGGAGTGGTTCGATAGGAACTGAGGAAGAGTGTCAATGCCTCTTCGAGTTTGTGACTTGTGGTGTATTTGGTCATTTGGGTTTTTGAATGTTCTGACTAGCCGTTCCGCCTCCCCGTTAGATTGGGGGTGGAAGGGCGGGGTGAGGAGGTGTTGGATATTGTTGGCGGTACAGAAGGATAGGAATTCCCGACTTCGAAATTGCGGTCCGTTATCTGTGACGATGGCGGTATGGTAATCCTTCGATGGAAAAGATCTTCGTGAGGGCTGAAATGGTGACCTCTGTGGTGATTGTGGAGCAACGGACGACATATGGGAAGTGGGAAAAGGCATCCGTCACTAGGAGCCACTGGTGGCCTAGGAATGGGCCAGCGAAGTCGAGGTGAATGCGTTCCCAGGGTCCGGACGGTGCCGGCCAGGAAAGGAACTTTTGAGGGGGGCGGGGCAGTTGTTGGGCACAGATGGTACAGCGCCGCACCATCTTCGTGACATCCGTGGTAAGGCCGATCCAGAATACATGGCGTCTGGCAAGGGATTTGGTGCGGGCAATTCCCCAGTGTCCTTGGTGGAGAGTTTGGAGGATTGTCGGTTGTAGGGATCTCGGAACGACGACCCTCGGGGTGGAATTTGGTTCTGTGCGGAGGAGCACTCCCTCTACTACTGAGAGCTGGTGGCGGATGGAGTAGTAGAACTTGAGGTCTTTGATGATGGCGTGGAGGGGAACGTGTTTGCCACCCGTGTTGGATGTGGTGTCGGATGACACGGAGGAGGGGGTCCTCCCCTGTGGCTGCCGCGACTTTTGAGGCCGTGACTGGAAATGTCTTCAGTGCTTCTTGTATGTCATCGTCGATCTGGAACACCAGAAGTTCCGACTTGTCGAAGGCAAGGTCTGGTCCCTGCGGTAGTCTGGATAAGGCGTCTGCATTGGCATGCCTGGAGGTGGTACGGAAATGCATGGTATATCTGAACTGGGACAGGACTAGTGCCCAACGCTGGATGCGGTGGGATGTTTTGGTAGGCAGACGTGTGGACGGATCAAATAGTGATAGGAGTGGCTTGTGGTCGGTAATGAGATGAAAAGAAATCCCATATAAAATGGAATAGAATTTGGAGCAGGCAAAAACAATAGCTAGCGCCTCTTTCTCGATTTGAGAATATTTAAGCTGAGCAGCCGATAGGGCTTTGGAGATGTAAGCTACGGGGCGTTCCGTGCCATCTGGTAATTTATGAGACAGAACTGCCCCCACACCGTAATCGGATGCATCTGTGGCAAGTATCAAGGGGAGGTTTGGAGTGTATGGCATGAGGCATGCTGCGGACTTGAGCTGCTGTTTAAGGGTGTGGAATGCGGTCTCGCAAGCTGGGGTCCAACGGAACGGGACATTCTTGCGACAGAGGTGGTACAGGGGTGCTGCCACTTGTGCTGCTGAGGGTATAAATTTTCTGTAGTATGAAATCTTGCCTAAAAAAGATTTCAACTGATGTAGATCCTGGGGCCGAGGTAAGTTGGAAATAGCGTCCACATAGGAAAATGCTGGGGAAATGCCTTCCTGAGCGATGATGTGACCCAGGTAGGAAATGGATTGTTGAAAAATTGACACTTGGAAAGGTTGCATTTCAATCCTGCTGCCCGGAGGCGGAGGAAGAGTAGGCGGAGGTTGGTCATGTGTTCGGCAGCGGAGGGTCCCGTGACGACTATGTCGTCGAGATAGTTGATGCATCCCGGAATATCCTGGAGAAGTTGTTCGAGATACCGTTGAAAAATCGCTGGAGCACTGGCCAAGCCGAACATGAGCCGGTTGAGTTGGAAGAGGCCAGAGGGTGTGTTGATGACTGTGTATTGTCGGGACTGGATATCCAAAGGGATTTGAAGGTATGCTTCTGCCAGGTCAATTTTTGTAAAGTAGGTACCTCCTGCTAGTTTACGGAAGAGGTCGTCCGGTCTCGGAAGTGGATAGTCGTCTACCAGCAGATGCGGGTTGACGGTGGTCTTAAAGTCACCACAGAGACGTAAGCGGCGTCCTGGCTTCTGAACTATGACCAACGGCGTGGCCCAGGGGCTGAACCGCACCGGCTGGAGGATCCCTTCGTCTTGGAGACGTTGAAGTTCTTCCTGAAGTGGTTGTTGAAGCGCTACTGGTACCTGGCGTGCCCGGAAGTATCGAGGCCGTACGTCCGGCCGGAGTTGGAGTGATGCTTCGAAGTCCTTTGCACAGCCGACGCCTGGTGAGAACAGGTCCTGAAACTCGGTGCAAAGGGCGTCCACTTCAGGAAAAGGAACATGCTGAGATACGAGGTGTATGTTATCCTCAATTGAAAATCCGAATAAGCGGAAAGCGTCCAGTCCAAATAAGTCTGCTGTGAGAGAACTGTTAACTACTAAAAAGGGGACTGAACGATGTACAGACTTATACATGACGTTTGCTGTGAATTGTCCCAGGAGTGCTATTTCCTGTTTGTTGTATGTCAGGAGGCGCTTGGGGGCCGGCGAGAGGGGGGGCGAGCCAATTTGCACATAAGTAGTATAATTAAGCAATGAGACTGCTGCTCCTGTGTCGACTTGTAGGCGCAGGGGCTTGCCATTGACCGTAACGTCAATAAAAAGTTTGGATGCTGTGGAAGTGTCTACCTGATTGATGCCGCTCAACCTGTCTTGGTAAGACCCTGGGCGGCGAGAGCCGGGATTGGCATTGGTGGTGTTGGTGCGGCAGACGGACGCCAGGTGTCCTTCTTTGCCGCAACGTGAGCATTCAGCCCAACGATCCGGACAATTTTCCCTCTCATGTGCTGAATAACAGGCGGGGCAGGAGGGTAGGCGGAGCGGGCTGCGGCGTCGGCGCTGCGGGATCCGCTGCAGCTGCCGAGACTTGGTGCCCCTGCCGGAACGGGCCGGATCGATGTCCTTCTGAGGAAGCGGTCCCCGGTTGTGGTGTCGGGAGGAGCGCGACTGGGAGCTCTGGATGGCGGCGACGTCCTGTGTGTCCTCTACGTCGGTTCGGATTGCGGCCACATCCGCCCAGGACTCCAGGCGGCGATCTGCGGCCGTAGATATTTCGAATTTGTAGGCAAGTTCGATGACCTGCTCCAGGGATGGGTCCTCTAACTTGAGGGCGTCATGCCGGAGTGCGGCATCTGGTGCAGCCTGTATGATGTGATCACGCACCATGTCGTCGGCGTAGGATTCGTGGGAACAACGAGTTTGGAACTTACATTTTCTGCTAAGGCCTTGGAGTTCGGCCGCCCACTGGCGATACGTCTGATCGGGCTTCTTCCGGCATTGATAGAATTCGACGCGGGCCGCGACGACATGGTACCGGCGTCTGTAGTATGCATTCAGTGTCGTACAGATGGTCGTGAAGGTGAGGGTGTCGGGGTCTTGTGGCTGAAGTTTGGTGAGCAAGACATACATCTTCGATTGGTTCCAGGAAAGGAAATATGCACGCTGGTCTTCTTCTTTGGATATGTGATGAATTGCGAAGTGTTGTTTTATGCGCTTCTCGTAGGTCTCCCATTCTTCGACGTCGTCGTTGAATGCTGGGAACGGAGGCGGGGCCGTGGGTTGGCGGAGATTCCTGACTTCCGCAATCAGTTGTCTCTGAGATTCGAAGAACTGATGTAGAAGTCCTTGGAGGAACTGTTGCCATTCCGTAGGTGCTGCTGGCGTAGCCATGATGGTCGAGAGTTCTTATCCCAACCTTGTCGCCACTGAAGTGATACTACACTTAATGGTTCCTTGAGGTTTATTACTTTGTACACAAAACACTGATAAACAATAACAAATGTGGTACAGTTAGCGGATGACCGTCGAGAAATTTAGCCTGGTCCTGATCCGGGGTAGAGAGAGACGGCTTCTACTTCTCGCGAACTTCCGGTGGTCTTCTGTAGTTGAAGCTGGTTCCGCGGTCAGGCCGGAACTGGCGGTGGAGCGGCCGGCTACGCTTATATAGGCGGCCTGGCGCAGGAATTCCGTTGTGTGGTAGTACGGCGACCTCTGTAAGAAATAGTCCCACTTAGCTTCTAGATGATTCTATTTGTTTTCCTGGTTTGTTTTGATGTCTCTGCGCCTGTTTGGAGTCGTATATGTATCCCGGCGTGCAGGCGCGTTGTGTGTGAGGTCTGCCTGGCAGGGGCCTTTACTGGCAGACTGAACAGTACTGATGGTAATTCTCACTGATCAGACCTTTCACTTTATATTCCATTTTATTCACTTCGCATGACACAAATTAACATTTATATAAAAACACTGAAATTTATACTGCATGTTACAATACATAATATGTGCGTCTGTAACTCTCAGTGCCAATCCAGCTACTGTTCACTCCTGGTAAGCGAGAATTCCTTCTTGCTTTCTAGCGGAGGCTGGCCACCGACCCAACTGTTCACTCCCGTATGCAGTTCTTTGTTGCCTCCCCAAACAGCTGCGTGGCGTTGGCACTGACAATACTTATACACGAATCAACTAATCAAAAAATTTCGCAGGTGAAATCTCGGTTACAAATTTATACGCACGCAGAATAACACGAGTATAACTGAGCAGACACAGGTCAATTCCTTTGGATATTGAAAGTCATACATTAATAGGTTACATCTCTAGTGTTCTGTCTCTCTCTCTTCAACAGTTTGTCAAATATATTTCCTGCTGCTATCGACAGGTATTCTGTATACTCAAGGGACGCACAGAGGAAGATTGTGCTACTCTTGCTATAGCAGGTGGCGTATATTTGTCGGCGGGCGTAAAATTTCCTCACATTATGTTTGACCAGGATACTGGTAAGCTTATCACAAGCTATTCGCATGTGACACTATCCTGACGTCACCCTGTCTCATTGATACATCACGTTGAACAAAAGTGAAGTAAAGTGCTGTAAATTTTAGTGTTCGTTGCTTGGGTCTCTGAGGAACACCGTTATGAAAAGATTATCGAAACGTCACGTGTTTCAATCTTGATGGAATTACAAATGCGAAAACTTCCAATAGAGAATTGGCGTGCCATGTTAATAGAGGCACTGTAGGAATTAAAATATAATTGTAATTGCTAATTTATCGATAAATAAGCCAGAGAACGAAGTTAGTCTCCAACATTTATTTCCCAACCAATCGATTGAGGAAACGGCCAGCTCTGATGATCTCAGTGCCAACGAATCGTAAAACACCCTCCAAAAAAGAGAAAACAGATGAAGGACGTATTAAGGAAATAATGTTTAGCAACCGATTGTGATACTACTATTCTCTGGAGGTACCTATCTAAAAATTATCAATTTCAACTGTGGTGATAAAGCAAAATTTAAAAATTAGATCATTGGATTTTTTATGTCGCTTTTAATTTAATGTTGTAGTTGAAAATTCTCTTTTCCAACCTACTTTCAGTCATTCTCATAAGATATCCATAAAATTTCAGCCTTCTGTGACGCATTGTTCATAGAAAACCATAAAATTTCTTAAACCTTTTGTGAAATAGTACGTTCCAGAAATACCCCTATCAATTTCAGTAAGCTTTTTATAAAACATTTAAACGAAAATACGGAATATTCATCAGTGCCTGCAGAGCGAAAAAGTAGTTATTCTACTTGCGTTGATTACAGTGTATTGAAGACCAGCGGTTTTCCATTCCCGCTCGACATCCACTGGCCCAGCCGACTAAATGTATCTGACGACGAAAATGTTTATTCGTGTAATCCATTAATCTTGTTGGCCTGGCGGGTGTTTGATAGGATTTATCCGCCTTTAAGTCGTGGATGTCGGACCAAGGACGCCGCTGCCTCAAAGCTCCCACAATACCACCCCGCTGGCATCGCTCCATTAGGAAACCTATTTCTCACTCTCCTGTGACAAGTTACACACATTCAATCTCCTTATAGGCTTATTATGTGTTTCCTGCATATGTTATGAGAAAAATTATACAAAAAATAGATACAGAGATCAGATTTAAACCAGCGTTACTATTTCGAACCTGTGGTGTCTCTCGATCTGGTTGGATTTTTTTTTTTTTTTACTTAGTAAGCCATAAAGTCAGCTCAGGTATGATTACGAATCATCCAGTGTTTTCGGTTTCTCCAGTATTTATTGCTTCCAACTAATTATAAACACCACTGGATGGACGCGACACTAACTCACACATCACTTGAACACCCATGCGCTCGGCGGAACTCGAACCGACGAACCTCGGCACACAATGCAAGTATTCCAGCCTCTCGTCTACCGAGGCCGGCTGATTATACTTCCATTGTTTCTAATTCTGTTTCGAGATACATTACTTGAAAAGCTTTCAAAAGTCAAATTGCCTGGCCTCCGAGGTTTCTTTACTTAATTACCATTTAAAGGAGAAAATTAACTAACGTGGTTTATAATTAACTCCAACAATGAGGTTAGTGTTGAATCGCTCAGTAACAGCATCTCCGTTAAGTGTAATTTGTTGTTCGTGTTCTATACAAAAGATTATAAAAGGGAGAGAGTTTGGGCATAATTTTTTGCTAGGAACCTATGAGTCTAACTTTCCGATCTCCCAGTCGAATTATCTTCGACAATATGGGACGGTCTCACATCATCAACACATTTGAGTTTTAACTCACGAACTGGTAAACAGTCTGGCGATAATTAATTGTACACCATCACGTCTCCTACGTCATGGCCAAGAACCATCACTGTACCGTAATATCCTAAGTGGAGGGATACACGAGGTCAGTTACATAGTAATTAAAGATTTTCGAATCTTTTGTGAGTTCTTAGGATATTTAAGAACCTTGTTTAGTACTTGGATCTTTATTGTTTTTTTTTCTTAAAACATTGTTTCTCGAACATTTTCTTAAGCTGATTCTTATACATACTAAGTGAAATTAGTAAATACGAGAGTAGTAACTTTCTTCATTGGAGGAAAATACGAAACAGCATCTGTAGTTAAGCTGCCTACTCTACCGATTTCACAATCCTGTTTCGTGTCAACTACTTCGTTGCGAATCCTAGTAGAGGCAACGAAACAGATCCTTATCCATCTGTGTGCCTGGTACTAACTGTCTTTTTATGAAGTCAAAACTCTAAATATGTCAACGAATAGTACTGAGGTAGTTATAATTACAGATACGCACTTTCTATCTGAACGCTAACTTAGGCCACTCATTATACATTTCTGACACCACCTAGAAAGGAAACCATTATTTATGGTTTACTGATGTAGGCAACAATCAGGTGAATTTATTAATTTTTGCCTTTAACAGCTCCTTGTCGGTTCACTCTAATTGGATTTTCGACCTGTTTGGTAGAACTGGAACTATAATTTTCTAGAAATAATTGTTTTCAAAGTGTAGTTGAGGTGAATTCAAATTTCGTAAAAAGTAGATAAAGATAATTAAAATATATTTTTTAAAGAAAATTGTGGATATTTCTACGCGTGAATGTCTTTGGTAGTATCAGTTTAATTCGGTTTCAACTAGAATTTCAACTTTATAATTAGCTATTTGCGTGTTACAATAAGATTTTTCTCTGCTTAGCCCATTTAACATCTGTATCATTACATAAAAAAACTATAAAAGAACGTATTACAGGAAATATAATTGATATTCCTAAGAAATGAATTATTAAAACCCACTTAAAAGAACGTTTCGTATTTTCAGCTTTGGTCTCGATTTACTTCACCGACAACCTCAGCATACAAGAGGAACTCATCTTTGATTGTTACTTTTCTTAGTGATGCTTTCATGTAGGCGCAAAAGGATTACATCTCCTCCACACCTTACCACCACGTAACGCTCATAGAGGGGTATAATAAAGCTAACATAGCCGAACATATTACGTAGACTAAAATTTAATTATGTGTATTTTTTAAAATACTTAAAACTTCAAAAATTATTGTGTATGTGAATCGTCCAATCACGATCACTGGAACTTTGAATTAACCTCCCCGAGTATGTTTTATTAAAAACCCAAAAAATTTGGCAAAATAAAAATAACTACTTTAAGCTATGCTTTTTATGATAGACAAGTTGTTACGTGGGTGGCCTCGTAGCTCACGTGGTAGAGCGTCTGACTGCAGCCCTGACGATATGGGTTCGACCCATGATGAAGCCGAGGATTTTACCTCGAAGCTGAACATCCGGAATGGCTCCCCAGACCTGCTCAGTCATCTATCTAAAGAGTACCGTGGAGGAAACTCCGCGGGAAGGTAAATAATGGGCGGAGCGCGGCGCTGAAAAGTCACAGCTCTTTAGTGCCGATACTCGAAAGGGGAATGCGGTGCTATACCTTCGTGAATCCTGCGAGAAACGGCAGTAAGCTGAGAAAACCCGTAATATTAAAAAAAAAAAGTACAATAACCCGACCAGGTGAAGGAATACAACGCCCATTTTTCACAAATAATATTGTTCAGCTACGGTGTGTTGATTTTTATTTGATAATATTTTCGGATAGATTTTTATCCGAAGTCTGAAAGTTCCTATTCATCACGATGTCTAGTGAGTATTATGGAGATTTTTTTGTTTGCTTTTGGCTTTATGCATCGTCGACGTCTAGGTAATTAGAAGAGGGAAAGGATTGGGGACAAGGAACGAGAAGCAATGCGGCGATGGCCTTTTTGATGGAAGGAGACATCCCGGCATTCACCTGGAGTGATCTGGGGAAACCATGGAAACCCAACAAAAGGCGATTCGAACCGGCGTCCTCCCGAATACGAGGCCAGGTAAATTGTTGAGTCAAGCAACAGCAGGGTGGCAGTATACATGTGACCATCATCTGTATAGGCGAGGCCTAGAAAGGGAATACGTAACTATAACTCCATGAATCCCGCTGCCTCATTACATTGAGGCAACTTTAAAGAACGATGATAAAGAAATCACGATGATAAAGAAAAAATTCAAGTATGAACCAAAAAAGTGGAAATCGGAATTTGATATAGATTTTTTTTTTTTAAAATGCGCAAAATACTACACGTTACATTAGATATTCTTGCTTGTCCGTAATTGTTGCACACATTGACTCAGACAAATAAACGGCGGCTCGAATCCCCGTCCGGGCATCTAGATTTGGGTTTTTCCATGGTTTCCCAAATCACTCCAGGCAAATGCCGGGATGCTTCCTTAAAAAGGCCATGGCCGAATTCCATCCCATTCCTTGCCCCCCATCCCTTCCCGTCTCTAAAGACCTCGCTGTTGAGAGACGTAAAGCAGTTAAAAAAAATAATCAGACAAATAAACTTACAAACGAGTTGGTTTATTCAGGTTTATGTTAAACGATAGATTTTTACAAGTCTTGCCTGTCAACATGCGAAAATGCAAATTTTTAATTGCTGTCCTCAGTACACGGGTTAGACAATTCCAAATGAAATTTTGTAACGGGTTTCCGTATTTTGTAACAAATTTCTTCCTCGACTATTCTACGGATCTGGGCTATGACAAATGACAGTAAAGCGTAAATGGGAAAAAAGAGATTAGAGAAACGAAGCAGTAATGAAAGTTTGGACGGATGTTTGCGAGCGTAGCCAGGCCGTCGAGAAACTGCTAAGAGGGATTTATAACCCAATTCCCAGCCGGCGCACACGGCGTACGACCAACTTATTTTATTTCGGCAGTTGGGACCGCCGACCATTCTTCAGGAAACAGTAGGATAGACGGTGTCCCGTCATTTTACGAAGAATCTTCACTCAGTGCCCCTCATTTTGGTCACGGATTCCTCTTCTGGTGACATTTCCGCCGTTACTAGAAACAAAATACGTGGTGCAAAAGTATTAAATTCGTTGGTCTCACAAATTCAGGCGCCTCAGTGTACGTATACTTGAAGTTTGGATCCATCTTCGCTTGACTGTGAGAAAGAGAAGGATGTTTTCAAACATGGTTTACTAAGTGCTTAAATATTGCAACAAGAAAATATCGTTCATGTTATGAATTACTAACACTTTTCTCGAGACATAGCCTTCGCGGATGAGGAGAAATAATCAGCTGGATTGTGCTGTTGGCAACCCTATTGCCAACTTTATTGTCGCTACTTGTACAGAGAAACTTCAATAATACAAATCGAGTGTAAGTGTCTGAACGGCTTGACTGTCCCAACTTATTACTTTTCTCTGTATAACAGTCGCCAAGTTGCAGACGATGAGCAATAGTCCACAACAGACGATTCCATTCATAAAAATTGAATTGGAGGTATTCTGATGTCGCTGAAAGTTGTGACTGGGCGTCTAAAGATTACATTTTAGAAGGTAGTCACGATCGATGACCTCAGTCGACTTATTTCACTCTTGGTAATAAATTTTAATTGCTTATTCAAAAACTGATTTTCAGTTTTAATGAAAAACTGGTAGTATGCTTGATATAGTCTTCTCGGGAGACTAGCCGAGTAATCAAGGTGTTTTCACAGCATGTTTCGGCGATCTGAACTTCCGTCCGCACCATCAGAAGATCACGGAAATATCGTGTGAAAACACCTTGATTACTCGCTGTTCTCCCGAGAAGACTATATCTCAACGCTGAGAAAAACTTCGTTCTTAAGGTGGTATGCTGTTACAATTTATGCATATGATATCCAGATTTTTGTGTGAGTACTATTTTTAGAAACTTTTTAGAATGGAATAAGCACACAATACGTAAATAAAAACTCCGAGCCTATTGAATGAACGGAGTACTTCTGGAAATAGTTTGATATCCATTAAATTTACCACTTGATAATATCTACAAGTAATAGACAGGGCTATTTCTTGATGATCACCAATCTTCTCTAAATGGTGAGCCTGTAGACCAAATTAACAGCGAAAAGTAAAAATGATTCAGGATGGTTTCGCAGCAAATATAAGCAAATAATAAACTTACAGTAGCTTGTATAAAATCCCTGACTTAAACAGCCTGTAAAGCTGTAAAACGTAGAAGCAGTTTGATAGTATCCCATTTCGAGATTTGGTCTTGTTAGAGTAGTCCGCACCAGCGCAACATTATTCATGTTTCCACAATAACAGTAAGCAACTGCTACTACTTTCACAGCAAATGGATGTGTCATCTGACAAGAATAGTCTCCTGTTATTTTTGAAGTAAACAACAATCGATTCCTGATGTTAATTCTTAGGAACATTTCAACAGAACATTAGGGTTTATAGAATAAGGAATATTCTAGTATAGCACATTCACTAAGCTTGCCAAATAATCGATAAAGGTCTTAGGGAACCGGAGCTGGTAAAAAAAAAAAAAAAAGAAATTTTATGTTTTGTTATCAAAACTTAGTTTGAACCTTCCTCTCCAAGGAAAAGATTTCATTTAAAAGTGGATTTATTACTATTTATGTACATCTCATCCTAGTGTGCGAGAATTTATTTGAGTATCTTTGAAAGCTATTTCCTGTAAATTAGATTTTAAAAAATTTAAGGAACTTTTTCTGAAAAAGTACTCTAGGTAGAGATCTAAATTTTCTATATCTTACTCCTTCTCAAAATTACATTTTAATACAAGCTCATTATTTTCGTTAGTAAAATATCTCATTTTTTTAAAAATTGTTGTTTAAAAAGAAATTATTCAAAAGAAACTAGGAAAGATAATACAATATCCCTCAGTCATAAATTTCAAACTGAATCATTCTATATGTTGACGAAGTTTCAAGTATATTTAATACTTTCCCCATAAATGCTCCTCAAAATTTATCATTTTTACATTGACGGCATAGGCAACTCCGACTGCCCTCAATAAGTAGAGTATGGAATACAATATCTAGTGGAAATGAAGCTCGGATACAGTATAGACCAAAAGGGAAAAACATCAAATAATTTGAAATATGGTGCTGTAGAAGCTACTTCTGTATTGCATGTCAATATTTAAAAGTAGAAATCTATATTCAATAAGGCTCTTTTAGACAGCGCTATTCTGCTTTTGATATCAATATCTGTTTGGCCAATGTTTGAACATGTAAACAACAACTTCTAATATCGCCTGTATGTGCAATGAAAAATGCCTTGTGTGGGCGCTATCAGCGCAGTGGCTCCGGTATACCTACGGCCTTGTGTATGTTTTAAGCGGCACGGAATCCACTTTGCCCCAGTTACCGCGCGTGGGCGGACCCACGGAGCGGTAAACAAGTAGCAAGTGGGGTGAGGCGGCGTCTCTGGGCCTCGCAGCAATCCACTTAACAACTGTGACCAACTGCTAATGCTTCTTACAGCGTGCCCGAGAACACCGCAGGTGCAGTGAACTTGGTATTAACAGATCGAAGACGCCCCTGGAGTGAGGGAGGTCTCATTCAATTGCAGCCTCTCTCACTCTTGATGTGTTAAATCACGCAATAGTCTTTGTGGTAAAGTCTGTATTTAACAGTGTAACTATGAACTGGGCTAAGCAAGCAAAAGTAAAATAAAGAGAGAATAGGATTTGATTTCAGACTAGGAGCTTAAATAGCTGATGTTAATTTTACAATAAGAGATCTAAATATTCATAAAATTGCTTGACAGTTGTCTCCAAAAGAATATGCTTTGAGAGAAAAGCAGAAATGTGGATCTAAAAAATATGGAAACACCAATGTAAATTGTAAGTATCTGTTAACTGTACAATTTTAAAATCACGCGAAAATAATTTAACCAAAATTGTATAACTTATTAATTTAACTACGAATTCGTCGCTGATGATACCTCAAAAAGCGTACAATAGTAAAACACACAAAAAATTAGATTGGAGGTTATTTATTAATAAATCTATTAGCAATGCTCCATTTACTGGATTTTGATCGTGACTTTGTTATCTTTGACGGTGCATATTGATCAACCCGTGAAAATAAGTATAAGAAGAAAAGTAACTATCATCTACTTGTTGCGAAAAGTAATGTAAATGAATTTCTAAAGTATTGAAAAATTTATTTTTGTCTCCTGTGCTTTCTCAACACTCAGACTCATTTAAACTGTATCAACTAATGGTGAAACATTAGATGACACATTGTATATTTATTTGACCACTGACAACATTTAATCAGAACCAGTCATATTCTAGAACGGACTCAATCCGCCGATCCTTACAATGTGAGTGTAACGCGTTAACCATTTTACTGTTAAGCATGATGTTCCATTGTAAAAACTAATTTCCATAAATATACTTTTAACAAAACAGCGTAAATTTTTTTTTTCCTTTCAATTTGAACGTTTTTGGATAAATTTAAAGTAAATACGTAGACGCAACTCCGGTGACAAGTGAAGCCATTCCGCTAGGAATAACAAAAATTCAAAACTATTTTCAGCATATTAAGAACCTTGGGCCTTCTAGTTAAGTCATCAAATTCTTGTGCAGTGAACCAAATTGCCGAATTCCACATTTCTAGATCAAAACGACCAGAATAAACTTTTCCCAAATTAACTTCTTCTCAGGGAATTACATTGTTGCCAACTGGTTAAGTCAACCATGCGGTTGTCATGGTACCTTGAAATTGCTTTATCGCCCGATAACTCGACTCAAACACAATCGATTTACTTCATATTTTATTCATTCACAATTTTCTGTAAACTTGATTCAACTTCACTGTCCTTTTTAGCTTTCCGTACCTTCTGAATGAAAGACGGAACGTGTACGGATTCACCGTTTGTATGTCACACCCCTATAACCTCTGAATACCTTTATCTTAAAAGTTTGTAACTGCGCAATCTTACTAACTTTAATACGATTATAAGGTAAAATATGGAAAAAATAATGTAGCTGAAAGTAACTATCGGGGGTTGCGTTTAGGGGTGGTGTTTTTTTATTCCACGAGTTGTACGAGATTTTGCAGAAAAATCATAAAAAATCAAGTCCACCCATTTATTTTTTAAGTTAATGATCCAGAAAATTCTTTCAAAATTTACAGTGATGTGCAGCCTTCTAGATTTTATAGGAAACTTATAGTGCTCTTTTTGGAGACTAAAAATTATTAAATGAGTGACTTTTATCGATCTTATACTTTTGAAAATATTTTTTTCAACAAATAAATGTCACATGTTTAATTCCATTGAGAATTTCACTATCAGATGATAAATATACTCTTAGGAAATTTTCAAATTTTTTCTATATAGAATAAATTTATCCGACTAATTTTCTTAGTTAGAATTATCTGCTACATTTGAAAAACAATTTTTTAAAACTTATAATAAACGGCATTTAAAAATCACTTATTACTGAATTTTGTTTTAAAAAATGTTTCTACAAAGAAATTTTATTGTAAATGCAATTTAATACACTATCGCAAATTTTGAATCTTGCAGTAATACTCTTTATGTGGACAACAACTATCGTTATCCATTGACTTCTTTCACACGTAACTAGAGAAATGCCTAACCTGTATTATTCAGTATTGCAAGCTATTCTGCAAGGAGCAGAATATATTCTTCGGCGAGTCGAAAGCCGAAACCTTTCAATAAATATAATGGCAGCACATCTCAGAAGACGAGCAGATACCGCCATCCTAGGTACTACTACTGAATGTAGTCCTGGAGACTGCTGGAGAAGTTAACAGGAAAAGAAAAATCGCATATGAGACACATTGATTAAACGTTTCTTCTCTAGAGTTAGATCTTAATCTTTTAAGCTAGTTCTTATAGCGATTTGGTGTTTAAATAATCTTCTATCTGGAATAAATTTAAAAAAGGAAATGATAACGTTGGACAGAAAAGTTTTGTTTGAATACTCCTTACGTATTCCACGCGACACCAAGGCAGAAAATTCAGATTCTAGATTGTATCAGTGGAGCTAGGTGCTAGTCAGATGTATCTTAGGACTCGTCTATTTGTGGTAATTAATCTGTTTTTCCTTCTTCTTCAAGCACCCGTTTGAAGTAGAGTGAACTAAAAACCTTACGGACTCGGACGTGTATATCTCTGATTTTAAGCATTTTGTTTAATTTGAACTGTATATTGTGTTTGATAGTCTTCACTGCTTCTGGGTTTACTTTATTTCCAGGAATTTGTATCTTCACAGTTTATTTTAACCGCAGTGCCTTTAATATTTTATTAAGGAATCATTTGTTTCCATTTAAAGAAGAATCATTTATAAAAACTCTGCCACACAGTTGAAATGTAAAAATAATAAATTCAGGACTTCAAGTTACAGCTGTTTCCAGGCTGACCCCCTACAAGACTTTTGTTGATATTCCGGTTGGCGTATCTTATTTGTCTTAGTATGAGACATATCTATCATCGATATTGTACAGTAACTAAGAGATGGCGCTGAATTTGAAGAAAATACTGCGAAATAACGACTGCAGACTATATATCAATGTCATCAGGACTTCAAGGGCAGTTCATTCCGAAGATTTTTTTGCAAAACCTAGTAGGTACGCAAATTTTTTTGAAAATTATTGGAGAAATATTTCAGTAATTTGTACATTTCAAGTTTCTGGTTACAAACTTATGGCAGGATTTCTTTTTCTGAGCTAATTGTATACCAACCCACACAGATACAAGTGCAATAACTGAATGTTGGATAAAAGATACTGTATTCTTACGATCTGGTGATAGAATTTTATATCGTCTATGTTGTGATTGAACCTACCGTTTAAAGTGGAATCTGAACAGAAGCCGGGTGAAGTGAGAAAAAGTCCATTCAGGATAGTTTTACTTTTACGTAGCATTTGATTACACTTTCAGAAGTTTGCACAATACTTCCAATTACCTGTCCGGAAATTAACGTCATTTAACGTTTTCTTTAACTTAATTTCAGATTACCTTTTTTCTAATTTTGTTACAATTTCTTCCCGAATGAAAGAGAGACTGGTATCAAGCAACTGTAAGTGCTTGCAATTGCATCATCCTTCCGCTAAGCATGGGGAACCATTACCGAAATTCTTACAAAAATCACAATGAACTCTAATAATTTTTCGTTGCCAATCCAGTTGGCTCAGCTGGTTGAGGAACTGTTTTGGTGTCCGTCACGGATTCGATTCCTAGCGGTTGAGGAAATTTTCATCACCAGCGGTAGGATAGCATATACAGTGGTACGAAAATCCTAATAATCAAAGTCCCGGGTTAAATCCAAAAATCTTCACATTACGTGTGGAGATGGGCATGAGACATTGTTGATGATGATTTGTCTGTCTGATTGTGACGTTAAACGTGGCTGCTACCTTTGTATCTTTAGGTATACAAGGCACAAATGGGTCGAACTCAAGTACAACCCTCTCCATTGTTTCATCTCTCATACACAATACCAACACTCACACCGCATTGCAATCATACACACAATAACACCTCAGTTTCATCTCCAGTGGATGTTGCAATATAGTGGTAAACATCCTCCATGGTAATTGGCTACACCCGGTATGAAACTCATCGCAGTAGAAGAAGAATTCATCGCGAAGCATTCATTTATCAAACCAGACAAGTATTGGCATTTGGAGCTAGAAATAATAACTTGCCAAAAACTTTTCTTCGTTGTGTCTGTGTCCGTACTTGACGTGTAGCCTTCAGCCTCTGCATTTCGTCTGATCAGCTAAGGAATTGTTGAACTTTCTTGGATGCATAGTTTAATACATCCACTGTTGAGTACTACCTTTTCCCTTTCCGTAATTGTGTCATGTGGTAAAATGCTTCACAAAGCTACTAAAAATAAAGGGTGGGTATTTTTGCATCGTCCGTTGTGTAAGTGAAGGCAATAATGTTCGCCCTCCAAATAGACGAGGAGACAATTTCATATGAAGTTGTTACGGAAACATAAGATGGTTGAAAATAGCTCGTCGAGTAGTGCTTTGCCCCCGCAGTTGGTGGTGCAGTAAACAGCCCAGCTGTCCACCCACTCCCCCCCTCCCTCCTAGCGGCGATTAATCACGGCGGGGGTGAGCCCGCCCGTCACCGCTTCAACTAGGCGGGGGCGCCACTGTCGCCCACTCGTCGCCACTGCAACTGTTCCGAGTAACTACTCCTCTTCGTTTCGCCGCTGGGTGCATTTTACAGAAAAAGCGTCAGTAAAAAACATTTACACTGTCAACCATATTAATTTGTCCAGTTTAGCTGTTAAGTCTAGAGTAACTAAAGGAAATTTGTTTAACTGTTATAGAATTAAACGGTAGATTTCTGGGTGTCTGGTGGTTGAACTTAGAATTGCGTTAGATGTTAAAATTTGTGTATACTTTAAAAGAAAGTGTCGAGTTACAACAGGTAAAATCCATTAGCTTTGTACCTACTAGATGAAACTGAAAATTTTTTTTGGATGGGAGTCAGGTCGAAGCAATTAAATTGTTGTTACATACGACGTCATATTAAGTTTTCTGCTATGATAAAATTTCGTCACTGACAGTTACGCTCCCAAGGGTTTAACAGTGTGTATCTAGATCTCTCCAGCACATTTATTATAAGTCATGGTTACCTTTATAGGTTTTTAGAGATTATTACTAAATTCAAATATAATTTTCACTATATGGTAAGGAAGCTTTTGCGCTGTTTTATGTAAAAATCATAGTTGGAGCGATGGGTTGCTATCGGCTAAGGAAAAAAAAATTTCTTTTGGTCAATAAATAAATTTTGCTTCTCACTTCTCTAACTCGTGATGACATACGTTTCTCAGAGATACTGAGAGGAAAATATTTTTTAGATTTGGTAGAAATAAATTCTACTTTTCGGTTAAGAATAAAACATTCACCGTTGAAGCTACAGTAAATTATTTTAAAATCTGAAATACAAATCTATTACATTCATTTTTACTTGCTTATTTGTTGATTCTTCAATATTATAGTGGAATTACGTTACTGTTATCAACATGCGGCTATTGGAATGTTTAAAAACTCAAGTTTTTGAGTAAAAAAGAATCTATTTTAAATAGTTTTTTTCGTGTGTTTAGGCAGATTTACATTGTGCACCAAACTGATTTTTTCAGTTTAGCTGGTAAGACTAGAGTAATTAAAAGAAAAGTGTTTAACTGTAAATACTTAACAAAAGCTATTTAGGTTTTTAGAATTAAACGGTACATAGAATTATAAAATGCGATTTAATACTAAAGTCACTGTCTTCCATTTTTTCTAATTTTTAAATTATTTATTTTTTATTATTTATTACTAATTTATGTCTCCTTTTTAATATTTAACAAATAAAAATTAATTGCAGTTTAAGTTAAAGAAGGCCGTTTATTGGGCTTCAATTAGACTGTGCCGAACTTCAAGTATCACCTTATTACGTTGGAACATCTCACCTGTCGCATAAGCTTACCTAGAATCAACGGACGCAGTGGCGCGGTGCAGCGTTGGCTTCTCCTTCTGTGCTTTGGGTATGCAACCCCGCGTTACGCTGTTGATGTAGGGTGGCGCCGCGCTGGGCGTGTGATTGGTGCCGAGCGACCCCCATTGTGGGAACCTCAATAGACCGCCGGTGGCCCATGACGTCAGGCCTCCTTCAACCCCCACCCCGCGGCGCCAAGCTCGATCGTATCGGAACGGAATATTGTTAAACGGCTACCGATTACGGTGCGGAATTCGAAATAGATTTTATAGATCGAAAATAGATGCTGTTACAACTGAATATTTCGTATTTTGTTGTGATTCAATTTTGAAATATTTTTATAATGATTGTATTATACGACAAAAATTCTTTGAAAAAAAAAAAAAAATCAGCCATTGTGAAGAAAAACTAGCACGACACGGGGAGGATAACAGTCGTGTTTTAGATACCTGCCGTTAGGAAGTATTGTTGAAGAGAAGTGGAGGACATTATATGACGCAGTAATGTATTATAAAAACGGAAAGGAACTCTCCACTGAATCTCTTTCGTGTCAAATTTTATGAAAGACTAACAATCGTGAGTGATAAATATAATAAAAAAGGAAGGCAGAGAAAATGACGTTTTTGAGCATTGTGTAGTCCATGGCTGCCACACTATTAATCCTGTAGGTCGAGGAATGTCGAATTCACAAATAATTTTCGAAATGAAATGCTCCATGCGTCTAGCACCAACTACAAACCTTCTTTCAAAGTGTGTTAATTCATGTCGTGCGGCCATAACCACATCAGAAAACCTTTCACACAACTCACAAGAGTACAAACGAAAGCTCTGACACTGCACAGCGCATTCATATATTTCTTTTTCGATTCTGTCGCCATCTGGTTATTTGTATCTTCTTATCCCACGCTTCATGAACAGTCTGATGTTTCTTTGGCTGGCCTAATTTGGATTCCTTCGATCTTCACCTATGGCACAGATCATGGGCACTGGCAGGATTACTTTATGGGAGGTGCATAATATTACTTATTAACTAAGGATACTGTATTTATTGATAAGGTGTTGAACAAATTTGGACAACAACCTAGGCGCCTTAAGTTATTATTCAAACGGTGAATTTAATAATGAACTTTTTGTTTCTTAATCTTTTTCTGTGTATTTTCTTTCATAGCAGGTGGTGCAAGTGCACCCCCTCCCGGCGCCCATGGCACAGCTTGCTGTGTAATGTGAAATAAGGCAGAAGGCTTCCATTGTTCAGATTCCGCGTTAAGCTGTAGAACCCCTAAAATGGCAGGATTTCCGGATTAGGTTTGTTAGCGACGTCAAAGAGGCGCATCGAAAATTCTGTTACTTGGCAGCCGAAATATCCTTTGGGATCTCCCGGCCAACAGTGCTATACGATGACTTGATTAATCTTAAAAATACAGTATAGTATACTTAGACTTACGAGGAATCAAACCTATACCATTCACGTCCATATCCTAATATACAAGTATCCTTAAATATTTCTTACAGACTAACGACTGGATGATTTATATAATAAATTCGCTTATAAAACGAGAATCGATATATCATTAGGAGCTGAAGTAGGAAAGACGTTTTCTACATCTACGATGAAAATCTTTGTATCAATATTGATAGAAATTTATCGCCGTCTGTTCCGTCCTTTTTGTTACGAAGTTCTTATATTTCAATTTAAACTGAATTTAATATACTTTTTTACCTGAAATTCTAGTGCAAATCACCTGTAGAGTGAGATACTCGAAGCCTTTGTAAATTTTTAACCTTCATTGTCAGATTAGTAATATGTAAGAAACACATACACATTGTTATAGAATTGCTAATAAACATAGAACCTAAATACATTTAACTTGTAATGTAAATAGTTATGCGTTGCCCAGTGATGCTGAAAATTATGTGAGCAGATAGAGTTCGGAATAAATGTGTTTTTATAATGATGAGTAAGGCAAAAATTAAGTGCAAGAAAGAAGAGACAGTAATGCGGATTACATTTTAGGAAACATACGATTAATTAATTAGTTTCTCAGGGAAATTTGGAAGAAAAAGATTATAATTAATGAAGCACATAATTGGTGACGTTGATTGTTATGCGTACTGTTAGATGATTTTTTTGGGTTTTACGGCATGTGCACGTCGATTTGATTACAGCCGAGTGAGGATGGAAGTAAGTAACGGAAAGGAATTCGATTCGTCCATGACCATTTAGAGGAACCGTTCTGGCATTCGCTTCGAATTGGGAAGCCAGGAAAAACGGAAATCTGGATACCAGCCACAACTTCCCAAATATTAGGTCCAAGCGTGAGCAGTGTAATCAGAGATGGGAGGGTTGCTTCAAAGCAGTCGAAAGACTTATAACAGAGAAAATGTAGCTTTTGGACAGGAATTAAAATAAAAAAGTTTGGTAGTTTCAAGTCTCTTGCGGACTGAATTCGATTTTGCAGTACGTTGTCAATGTTAGTGATCAAAGAAAAAGTGTTAGTGCCATGCCAGCATAGTTTGGAACTTTAATGTTGACGTAAAACTGTAAGATATTCCTAAAATTCTTCCAGCATAGTTTTAAGATGGAAGAACTCAACTCTTCTCTGAAATAAGCACATAAAACTCAATGGTAATCAAACTATAGACGCTGTTGTTCATTTAAGCCTTATTTCTTGAAGAGACTATAACAACGGTTGTATTAATATTATGAGAATTTAAAATTCGATACGTTTTCGTGTTCAGACTGAGCGACAACTGTGTAATGAATGAGAAAACTATGTTCCACTATGTATAGTTGAATAATTTCTTAGTTTTTTTTGTTTTGAAAAATGTAAGAAGACGCTAAGTTGTATTACTTAGTCTGTACTGAAAAATGCTTACAAAGTGGTCTAGGAGACAATAATACTAACTGAATAAAGAAACTTTAATTTTAGGGGACCTGTTTGATCGACGGAGAGTGAAAAAGTAAAAATATTCATGCTTCCTTGCTACAGTTACATGTAGATTATATATATATATATATGTACTAGCTGTCCCGACAGATTTCTTTCTGTCGAATGTTATTGTCCTATCGTAGTCCAATAGAAAAAATAAATAAAACGTATTACAGAGTGATCACTTTATTTATTGATTTAATGTCTCAATAATTAACAACGATTACTTACAAAAATATGTTTTCTATTTCGTACACTGCATGACGTTAGTAATAATGTGATGATATTTTTATTGTAATGCTCTGTGGTACACGATTTTTTTTGTTTGGTTACCTGGCGCGTAAACAAATAAAACTGACGGTTTTCCAACGCGGGAGCAGGCAACATACAACTGTCCATGAGAGAAGCATGGGTTTTCAAGATTATCGTCGCAAACACTCAACCACTCACCCTGGGACTTATTTATGGTCATAGCGAAAGCATGCTGCATTGGAAATTGCAGTCGTTTAAATTCCAATCGTACGTCAGTTGGTACAATTGGGATGCGAGGTATCAACACATCTTCTCCCTCATATTTTCCCCTTGGAATGGTTGCTTCGATCACATTGTTCAGTAATTTTTTCACTGCTAGCCGTTTGCCATTACAAAGACGCAGTTGGTTGATATTTTGCAATATTATGACCACCGATCCTACTTTTAATTGAAGATTATGAGGCAGCAATCCTGGCAAATCCAGTGAGTTCAAAAATTCTGGTGGATAGTTGACGACATCATCTTGGTTACTTGCACAATCAACTGATTTGTATGTCCTTAATTCACCGGCAATTTCATTTACATCCGTGTTTTTGTCTCTATAATATAGCTCGTTCGTTCAACCAATAAATTGACAGGAAATGTAATGCAGCCAGTCAAAACGTCTACAGAGATTTTGTCATTACCAATGCCAATGAATTGTTTTAAAACATTTCTTCAGATCGATCATTTTGTAATTTCAAAGATAATCATAAAGCGCCTTTGTTTTGTTGTGATTGACTGGCAGTAATATTATTTTCGTTGATGTCACGCAAACCCTTTTTTTCCTTCGAACTTTATTTTGGGCAGGCATAGACTAATATCCATCCATACAGTCTAATCAACTTGAAGGCATACCAGAGATAATCCTAATGTGCCTTTGTTTTGTTTTGATTGACTGGTTTGTATGGAAAAAGAAAAGTGTTGAATTTTACTATTTTCCTCGCAATTTTTACATTTTTTCTCTCCATAAAAACCTTCATTGTGAATTAACAAAAATATGAAAAAAATTAGCCGAATTTGTCTAGCCGTTCTCGAGTTTTGCGCATAGCAACACATTTGGTGATTCGTTTTTGTTTATATAGATTTTAAAAGTAAGAAAGTATTTTTACTTGCAGCCAATTCAATCATCGTGAATTCAACCTGAACATAATTTAAAACGAATGGAACCCATCACCACAAGACTTACCAGAACAGAAAGTATTTTTACTTGCAGCCAATTCAATCATCGTGAATTCTACCTGAACATAATTTAAAACGAATAGAACCCATCACCACAAGGCTTACCAGAACATTGCATTCTTAAAATAAAAGGATAAGTGTGGATCGATCGTCAGACGATAATGCATATCGCTTCTCAACTGAAATACCAGTAATCGATTTTGCTTTTTAGGTATTCTTAGTATTGCTTCCTTCTAAACTGATGCATTCTATTTTCACAGTCGAAACTTTCGTGGTAGGCGGCATGGGTCTACATATAAACACACTGAACAAATAAACACACAATTGGTTTTCGAGAGAAGCGAAAATTTAAAAGCATCCAAGAAAATGCCACGCACAGAGGAAATAATGATAACACGTACGTCAGTGATATTATTTTTGCTGATCACACGCAGACATACATTAATATCCATGGAGCCTATGAAGTCATACCAAAGATAATCCTAACGCGCCTTTGTTTTGTTTTGATTGACGGAAAAGAAAAGTGTGGTTTTTACTATTTTCCTTCTAATTTTTCCGTTTAATCTCTTCATAAGAACCTTCCCGGTGCCGTAACGAAAATATAAAAAAAAGAATTAGCCGAATTGGTCGAGCCGTTCTCGAGTTATGCGCTTACCAACACATTTTGCGATTCATTTTTATATTATAGATAAAGCGATATATAAAGCGATATATAAAGCGAGAAACTGTTTATGACACATTAGTTTGTGTAGTTATTTATTTATCTCTGAAATGACTTCTCCATTTAAGATAGCAGATATGCTAAATCCACGTTACAGTGTTCTTGTTGTATTTGCTTTGTACTGCGGTACATTACATAGCAGCCATAAAAGAATCTAATAATTTGCGGACAAATTTCGGCCGTTTTAAGTCAATTTTCTGTTAGTTTTTAGATGGGTTGTTCTGGGTGTTTTCGATAATTTTTTTTGTAAATCGTTACGAAGTTTATTATGATACTATTTTTTATCATGAATGGCCTTTGAAGTTTTTTGCTGTGGGAAAAAATTAATAAAAACAAATAATCAAACCAATACACCGACACCCACATCAACACACAAACATTAAAACAAAAACAAACTTAAAGTACCAAAAAAGGCTTCGGAAGTTCTGTGATTCACGTTAACTGAATATAAAATAAGTAAATCACTGGAACAAACCATTAAACCGGCAAACAATTGGCTCTAGAACGGCAATTAGCCATTTTTGGCAGACACAATATCCTCAGAGCTTCTTAGGCGAGTAACAACATTCTAGTCCATATTTCTGAAAGCGTGAGAATATATGTACTGTTTCCCAGACTTTGATCTTCCTCCCTCGTGACGAATATCACAATTTTTTCACAAATTTCTGTTTCTAGGAGTCTGTTTCCAACAGATTGCTAAGATCCCTCCTTAAAACCTTACAAAAAGTGAATATGGTTGAGTTGTACTTAATTGAATTGAATCGCGCAGTCTTAGCTTTCCTCAAAACAGAAAACTTGGAACCCACTATCGTGTTTCCATAATTACGAGATTTTCAATAACACTGTACCAATTCTAATGAATAATTGTGTTGATTGTTTACTATCTGAAATTAGATTGTTTGCAGATGACATAATGGTGTATAAAAAGATCAAAACGATAGAGGACTGTAAACAGTTACAGGGTGATCTGGACATGATATCTAGTTGGGTTGATAAATATGAGATGAAGATAAATGCAGAGAAGAATCAGCTTGTTAGATACACGAATAAAAAACTAAAGGTTCATTATGATTATAAGGTGTGGAAAGATTGGTTTGCTGAAGACCTGAAATGTAAATACCTTGGCATTACATTTGATAACAATCTTAACTGGCAGGACACATTGGACAGATGGTAGGGGAAGGTTTAAAATTCTGTACTTGTTGGAGAGAATGGTGAGAGGATATAGGAGGGAAGTAAAGGAATTGGGTTACAAAACTTGTCAGAACATTGCTTGAATGTGGTAGTGTAGTATGGGACCTACATTTTGAGTATCAAATACAGGAGTTAGAGAGAGTGTAAAAAAGGACTGCTAGATTTGTTTCTGGAAATTATCGCAGAATGAAATCAGTAACATATATGATAAAAGAACTGGAATGGAATTTATTGGAAGACAGGATAAGGGTGAAGAGCGTCATGGGAGTGTGCAAAGCGTATACTGGTGATGAGGCATGGAAAGATATTGGTATAGGTATGAAAAATAGTGCATGGAAGGGAAAAGATGACCGTGGCCACAAGCTGGCACTGGATTTCGGGCACAAGGGTGTGGGAAGATTCTCTTTTTTAGGTAAGGGTATCAGGGATTGGAATGAGCTATCAAGAAAATGATGAGCAATTTACCAAAAACAGTTTAAGGTTAAGATTTGTAGAGGGCAAATGTAGGCAGGTGTAGGAAAAGTGGAAGATGGGTGTTTAGGGAAATTGCCAACGAAGTGTGTGCCCCATTGCAATTAAATTAAATTAAAGGTATCTGTTTCTCTCATCACCATTACCAAATATATTGATCAAATAACGCAACAATTACAAGAACGAGCTTACAGGATTCATAGAAAAATAGCGTCGTTTATTTTGTTACATTAGAGCAACAATTACCAGAGATTATAACAATTTAGCATTTAATATTTTCCAGCAGCTGTCATCCTAATATACAAGCTACAAGAACAGAAGAAACAAAGTTGGCGTGCTGTTGATGTAGATATCCACCGCCAGCTTAAGCTTCGTAAAAAACATTCAGTATGAGCAACTCTCACTTGCAATGTGCGAACCTCTCTGACTGCTCTAATGAAAGGTTCTAGCTCAAAAAGGCAGACAAATATACATAACATAATTAGATGTCTCCGTAAGCCAATTCTCGAGGCGTCTGAAGATGAAAGCGAGGATCTGTTAATACACAGCAGAAGCGAATACTTGCTGATTTCATAAAAAGCTTCACTTTAACATTAAAGTAGTGCAACTTAAGAGCGGAGCAGTTTTATTGCCCCTTATGAAGTTGAATCTCGCCGTGTATGTGTGGAAAATGTGGTTAACTTGCATGTAAATACAAAGTTTAACAGATCTGTGTTGCAGTGCTGAGAAGTGCAGTGAAACGTTGGGTTTTTGTCAAACCATATTACTCACGTAGTATTGAACAATTTTACTGCCGTGTTGCACGAGGCTAGAATTTTAATGCGTATTTCAGTCTTCAGATAATTCACCACCGAACCTTAAGAATAATAGAGACCGTTAAAATATCATAATTAACCGTCAGGTTCAGTCAAATAGTCGACACTTTAAAATCGCAGATTCGTTTTTACGTAGCTGGGTAAAGAAATCGTTCAGAATTTAGTGTTAAAAAATAGGCGAAAGTGATTATTGATCAGGGAAGTAGTGAGGATTTTCGCTTCCTTTAAGGATGGAGTTTTAGTTGGTCACACAGTTCGCATTTGGGATGGACACGTTAACCAATCCAGGAAATACTGCAGATTAAAGTTGACTTACATTTTAACGTGGAATCTAACGTCATATTGTTCATGACATAATTTACAAGCAAAAAGTAAGATTGCAAGAGGTAAATGATGAGTTAAGCATTTTTCATATTATAGTTGATATTTTTTTTTTCGAACTGGTGACACTCTATTCCCATTAAGATATCGTAAAGCACAGAGGTTTCTTGCTTAGAGTTTTAAGCAACTTGATGAAAATTTTGGAGCCAATAAAATGGATTGGAATAACGGTGAAGTATAACCATATTTAAAACAAACAAAAAAAACATCGAAAAACATTTGTGCTTAAGAAAAAACTGCAATATTTATGGAACAAAAATGAAGGCGAAAAGCAAAAAAAATTGGATGATTCATTCAATTTTTTTTTTTGGAAGCTAATATTAAAAAAAAAACGCAGATGCAAAATGCATTGAAATGATTCCAGATATTGACACTTTGGCTTATTCACGTTAAGATTTTAAACACTAGCAGTTACCTCTTCGTCTACTTGGAAATGTGTCATAGTATTAGAGTTTAATTGTAATAAATAATACAATATAATAAAAAATTATTTTCCTTCTACAACAAAAACGTAACTTCTAAAACAATAAAATGGGTTGCTCTTTCGATATTGGTTTTATTTTTACCATACAATAACTCGATCAATTACCTCTGACTTACAACAGAAATTTGCATCTTAAAGTACAAAGTGATTGTATCTTAATTCTGATCGTTTATGATATTAGTATAAATTATTTTTAGCTCCTTATTCTGTCAAAAGTCATCAAACATCCTTTGTTCTCTTTCTGTCACGAGTGATATGGGAAAGCAGGTAGAGGTTAGTAGAATGGATAATAATTTGTCAGTCCCTTCCCTCGTTCTCATTCATTGTTTACTTGTTTCCGTTGGACGCGGAGTAGGTGTGTTACGTAAAGGAGAAACAAAGGGAATACAGATTACCTACTCTCCGCCAAACAACAGGTTTTTCTTGAGTAAAAAAACAAAATGCTTACAGACAGGACGAAAGAGTTCTCAAATGCTTTTTCCATCTTATCAGCAGGACTTTTTTTTTTGAATGAAACTTTTATCTAAAATATGTGGACTATAGTAACATGTTTGATTATATACGAAAGAACGTCAAACAGTTTAAATTTTAACGAAAAAGACTACTGACAAGTGAGTACTTTTTAAGTAATTCTTGGTATGTGATATCCACGAAACATATTCACTCGATCCTAATATTTCAGTGGGAAATGCCGAAAAGCTATCCAATTTCTGTTCAAATCAGTGAATATGATAATTTTGTAATATTTAAAATTCAGATGCCGGAATATATGTGAACCTATGAAACTGCATGTTATGATGTCGGGAATAAATAACTGGTAGCATTAAGTGTATTCGCAGTCATCAGAGAAAAATTTAAAACAGTATTTAATTTGAATTAATGAATTTTTTTATGATTTTACGGATCTATTAAGAGGGATAATTTGTGCCGGTACAGAATTTTTGACAAAAATTCGTAAGGAAATCGGCCATAATTTTTATGAAGAAAGCATACCTACATTCAATTTTTGCATGGGAAATTAAAAATCGAATGCCTACTGAAGCCAGATCTTGAAGTCTGATCATTATAATATACCAGTCTTGCGCTATGTGAGACAATAAAACTTTTATACAACACATAATTGGTGTTATAGCTTAGCGGTTGAGGCGTTTGCCACGGAAAATACAACATTTCAGTTTTGATTGCCGGTGCGTTCAGGAAGTTTTACAATATTTTCTTTGTTCTTCTGAGGTACACTAGGGTACTACGTGCTCCATATTCACGTTCAAGTGTAGGTTCAGTTAGGGTGTAGGTATAATGTTTAGCAACATGGAAAAGTGTAACTATAAATTTACTACCGAGCGGGGCGGTGTAACGGTTAGCGTTCTCGCCTCGCATTCGGGAGGACGGTGGTTCGAATCCCCGTCCGGGCATCCAGATTTGGGTTTTCCATGGTTTCCCCAAATCACTCCAGGCAAATGACGGGATGCTTCCTTCAAAAGGCCATGGCCGAATTCCTTCCCATTCCTTGCCCCCATCCTTGCCCCCCAACCTTTCCTGTCTCTAAAGACCTCGATGTTAAAAAGAGACGTAAAGCAGTTACAAAAAAAAAAAAAATGAATTTACTATAAAACGAGGGATGCATGTCGTTCAGAATTATAGACAAAATGCTTACTGAAAAGCATAATTAATAATTTTGAATAATATTTATTTATTGCGAACATTAACAATAATTTTTTTGGGCCTGCAATCCTGTATGTATGTTAACAGAAATAAGGTGTAAGATATCAAATTTCAGTTTTTTGGAGCAATAGTTGCGAAAGTTGGGTAATTAGTGGCAAAACGAAATGCATGTGGTAGGTGGCTGTATTAAGACTGTGGAGCACGGCTGGAGCTGAGTGGTATAAAGATCCAAGTATTCCTGGAGTCCACAGGTTAATGTCCGTAGAAGCCGGTAGCAAGCTGGTATCTCAACAAACTACTATCAGCTCTTGCGATATTGCCCTGTGTAGTTGTAAATCATTATTTTATATCCAAGAAGATTGGAGATGCAATGATTTAACCAAACAGGGCACTAATTTGGAGAGATAATTGTAATGATCATAAGTGAGAAATGCATTATTAGTAAAAATTGCGACTTGGCCCATAACGCAAGAGTGCCGAATGATACTAAGGCTATGATAAAAAGTGTCAGAAAGTAAAGTTAATTAATTGTTCTTTCTTTTTCAGGCTATTAGTGCGTAAATAAAAAATTAACAACAGAAATTAGATACACTTAAAATTACTGGCTACATGCCCGAAATTTGGCAACGTTGATGGTGTGGGCATTGGCTTGATTCAGAAGTGGAAGTAATATTGCAACAATCACGACACACCTCGTGTTGAAGCAGTAGTACTTTGATAGGGAGAAGAGGAAGGACCCCTAACATTATTACTGACCGCCGAAAGTTCAAGATTCCTTGCCAACGATTTTGAAAAGGAAGAACAACCCAGCGTTTTATTGCCGACAACCACTGGGAGTTTGAGATGTGCACCGAGAATATTTCATATATAAGCCATAAAGCGTACTTGGGTCGAACTTCCAACGCAGTTTATACATTCTGATTTATCTCACGTCTTACGGTGACTCCAAACGTTGCTGTCTGAAATACCTGAGTGGTTTAGCACAACATTGCTACAATTACCTGTCGAAGGAGCCAAACATATTACACTGGAGCAACATTTTTTCAGCGAATTGAAATGCATAAGGACAAAAAAAGAAAAACAACAGAAATTGCAGCTAGAACCGATCGGTACATACATTAGTTTTTGCGACATTTAACAATGCAATGGAACAGACGGATTCTACGCACCGAATCAAGCGTAGAATTGACGTCTCTCTTTGGCAAGAAGCTAGTCCAAATATTTTTTTCCGAATAGTGAGATTAGGTTTACCGTGGCTTTCTTCCATTTTTTTTTTTAGTTGCATAACGTCTCTTAACAGCGTGGTCTTTAGAGACGGGAAAGGATGGGAGGTAAGGAATGGGAAGGAATACGGCCATGGCCTTTTGAAGGAAGCATCCCGGCATTCACCTGGAGTGATTTGGGGAAACCATGGAAAACCCAAATCTGGATGCCCGGATGGGAATTCGAACCGCTGTCCTCCCGAATGCGAGGCCAGAACGCTAACCGTTACACAACCACGCTCGTTTTTTTTTCTTACCTTAATCTGTTACATGTCAACATTATTTTCCGATACAGCCCATTGGAGGTTAAATGCCTGCATACTTGGTAGACTGTCCATTTCATCTTGTTCCACGGGTCTATTAAATCGTCAATTCTCAACTTAAAGTGGCTTTCATAGTAAATAAGATTAGGGAAAGAAAATATTAAAGAACATTCAAACTGTGAATTTCGTTCTTCCTCTCCAACAATGTTCAATCAATTTTGTTTTTGTGAAATGTAATAAAATCATGCTTTTGTTCTCGTTTACACGTGATGATTAACTTTATGGCGGCCCAGCACTAAGCAAAACAAAAAGTAATGGCCTATAAATTTGTTTATGTAACTAAACGTTTGTGTCCCTCCCCCAAAAAGAGTCCTATTCGTTACTGACAGAATTCTGAAACCGTCAGCAAACCGTTTACATACAAGTAATCGCTACAAATTTTAATTGAGAACAGATGAGTTGGATTCTAAAACAAAAAGCTGCAGAGTAAATTCCGGAGAGTTTGAGCGTATTTTTATGATAGTTGTAACTCATCACATTGAACACTCAATCGCGTACCTATTTCAATGTTCTCTTTTATTAACAGTTTACGTGGACACGGGCAACCGCTACGAGTCCACAATGTCGGCTGCATTTGATAACTGCGATCGTGGGAACCCACAATTGTTAGCACTAGTTTTTAAAGTGACTGCAGGCACATACAACGTTGAAGATAGAGCAGTTTTCGTAATTAAAATGTAACATGAGTTGCAAAAGTAGCAAAGCGAATAAGAATCGGTCCATGTAAGAGCGCTGTCAGCAAGTACTATGAACCGATTAATACGTCACGCAGGTCGCGTTCCAATATTAGCCTCTACAATTAACAACGTCATAATGATGTAAAAACATATTATTTTGCTGCGTGACTTGATATTATAATGTACAGTTTAAGAATATTAAGAATATTAGCCTCTACAATTAACAACGTCATAATGATGTAAAAACATATTATTTTGCTGCGTGACTTGATATTATAATGTACAGTTTAAGAATATTGTAATATACGCTTTTGGTGGGGGTGGCTCTACTTTGAAACTTGTTAGACACACTGCATAGCGTCAGCAATTAAAACTTTTCTTTATCAACATGTTAATATTAAGCCTCGCACATGACACGTCTCAGGGGTTACAAGACCATAAAGAAAATGGGTTCGCAAAAGACATGAATTTATTGACCAAACTAAAGACACAAATCTGACATGTGAAGTTTTACGGATGGTTAGCTCAGTTGAATATTTCAAACAAGTATCCAGCTAATCAGGGTAGCTTCTCAGGGGTATTTTCCGGGCTCTTGATATGTTGCAATAAGTCTCACTTTTATAGGCACATTACCGTTTCCGCGCACTGTTAACTGCCGGGGACGGGAAATGAACCTCAGGCCCACAGAGGATGGAGGTGGTCTCACAGTCCTTCTTCTCACCTCGACATACAGTCCAGAAGTGTCCGCTCTCTACTCCACTCCACCTCGGAGCAGCATTCCATGGAACACAGAAAAGAACCTCCTAGTGACGTTTGTTCGTAGGTTGGCTGTCCCTGCTGTTATTGTCAACAGCGCAGCGGGTGGCTTGACGAACGGGCTCGCGGCTTCCGCTCGCCGAAAAATAGCCCTCCCTTTATCTGTGCACACTGCGTCGCCTTGGAAACGCGACTTATTACAATATGATTATGTTATGTGCTTTCTAATCGAGATAAATTACATCGAATCGATTACTTCTTTGCAATATCAAATAATAGTTAAAATGAAAAATTATAATGTTATTACAGAATAGAGGACAATGTTTTCTTGTCAGCTGCCACTTAATGGTAAGAGGTAGTATGGAAAATCCCGGTATCTACCATACATGTCAAGGTTTTCGTCAATAAATACTGTCTTCATTACGAATAGTAAACTTTATATAACACTCTTCAAATTTGTGTAACATTTTAGAACACCAGTTATCATTGGTAGCATTTGAAGTTTTCGCTTCTGGGGGTAGTCCAGTGCATCCTCTTCCAGTTCTGATAGTCTCTACAAGATTATCGACTGTAATGGGTGAGTGGTAACGTTCTGACCTCATTCTCGGGAGGACGCAGGCTCGAATCCTGGTCCGGTCGTACAGATTTAAGTTTTCCCTAGTTTCACTAGATCAATTTAGCTGAATGCCAGGATTGTTCATTCAAAAAGCGATGGTAAATTCCCTCCTGTTCCTTGCTACCAACCCAATCCAGCCTCTAATGACCTAGCCGTCACCGAGGCATAAAATCATAAGCAAATAATTCTAAAAGATTCACCGAGTGGGGCGGTGTAACGGTTAGCGTTCTCGCCTCGCATTCGGGAGGACGGCGGTTCGAATCCCCGTTCGGGCATCCAGATTTGGGTTTTCCATGGTTTCCCCAAATCACTCCAGGCAAATGTCGGGATGCTTCCTTCAAAAGGCCATGGCCGAATTCCTTCCCATTCCTTGCCCCCATCCTTGCCCCCCATCCTTTCCCGTCTCTAAAGACCTCGATGTTAAAAAGAGACGTAAAGCAGTTAAAAAAAATAATAAAAAAAGATTCTTCTACTATATGTCTCCTAAAAAACTAGGATGAAAATAGAACAAAAAAAAAAAAAACTGAGATATCATTTAAAACAAAATTTATCATAATTTACCACTAAATAAAAAAATGAATAGTGTTATCTTACAAATTGAGACAAAAGTAAACACTTCGTATAATCTATTTTGTATAATTTTTCATGCTAAACGGTTAAATAATATGTCTAAAATAAAATGTCTTGAAAAATTTCCTTAATAGAGAACACCAATTTCCGGCTAGGTATGGAAAAACGAGTTACGTAGGAGATTTCAAGTTATTTTGATAATTAAATTTAGGATTACTCCTATAACAACAATAATCTACCAGAAAGCGATGGTAAAACCGCTGTGATAGGATGCTGCATTAATCTGTCAAACTCAACATTTTGGGCCCTTACTAAACTTTAGTTACATTATCGTGGAAATGAATAAGTGCAGGATCTATTTGAACATATTTCCTCGCACTGCACTATTTTTTCTTCAGGTTGTCAACTGTAAAAAAAGTACTCTTTCCCTGTGAATAAGCTAGTTTGTTTTTGTCTGGTCCCTGGCTGGCGGAATGTTATCGAGTCACTGCTTTCGTGCTTACTTGGACCGCCGTGATATTTATTTTTGCCGTTTCCGAGTTTTACAGCACTGGGGCTGAGTTTAGCCCGGCAGTGGCCATGGCGTGTATAGAAGAAAGTGATAAAGATAAAGCGACCGATAAGAAAAGTTCTTGCTTAACAACAAGTAGTCGATCTCCAGGAATATACACAAGAAAGAGCCCACTTGTGGTGGTGTTATCGTTGTGCAAACGGCGAAATCGTTGGGTATACTCAGACTCATCGATTGTATATTGATCCAAGAGTTGATAAGGAAAACACAGTAATTCCAACAAAACACATTTATTTCAAAGTTAACACTAATTTATATTACTTACAGACCATAGAAAAAAATTACTTGACAGGAAATCGAATTCAGACTTTTCTCTGAAACAACGAAAGATTAACGGAACAAAATAATTTATTGTAAAAGGTATCATTGCTGTACTCGCATCTTGACTCGTGGACATAAAGAGTTTTTAGATTTTTCCAAACAGTTTGCTTAATTTTTGTTTGTTTTAGGTACTACCAAACCGGTACAGTGAGAAATTCATTGCCATTGAGTAAAATTGGTCATGAAGAATGAAAAAGATCTTCCTTACTCTAATTATCCATCAACATCTCTGGCACGGAAAGTCACACACAAAAGCACAGGAAATGAGAGAAAAAATTCACTCTGGATGTAAAATATAGTGTCTGATTGTAACCTAGGAATCATATTTCTTGTAACTGAAATTTGTGTATATAATCTACAAGAAAATTCTAACGGCGGAATGGATCAGGGGTGTTGGATGGTTTAGAATCTCTAAAATTTGCTATTAATAATTTTTTCTTTTATATTGTTTGCTTCTAAGAGAGCCGGCTACTGCCAGGAAATTTTGTATAAAACTGATAATGTGTAAGTTTAATTTTTGAACGAGTTTATAGCACTACATACTGTGACAAATTTCTCTGATTTCTCTGATTTCTCAATCTCTTCAAAGCTCCCAACCAAACGACATTTTTTTTCTTTAAAGGAGGAAACCCCTTAGTACACAGCATTATCCGGCATTATCGCTGTGAGACGTGTGTTTATAACTACCGCATAACAATCAGGATGGCAGTTTTTAAAGCGAAGTATGTTTACTGTTAAGTCATCGATTTTTTTTAATAAGTAATTTGCGATTCCAAGTGTTTAACACAATTCAACTGGCAATATTATTATTTGAGGAATGTACAATAGGTATTTCTGCGATGGACTAGGAAACGTTGGATAAGATGAGGCTTAAGATTTCTACTAAATAAAACGATCTTCTATACAATTGCTCAGGCTTTAACTGATCACAATATAACCAAACGAAACAAAAAATAAAATTTTCATTCATAAAACAAACTGAAATTTCGCCCCTTTGCTTCGTTTTGCTCCAAAGTAGTGATACGTTGTGGTGACGTATGTAGCAAAACGATGTACATGAAACTTCTCTCAGTCTTCATCAAAACGTGGATAAATATGAACAGATCAGTCAGTCTTATCGTTAAAGTTAGCACACACTCAGGTGTGTATCTCTAACACACCTGGGAGGTGATTCAACATAAGCAATTAACGGAATAAAGTTTATGACTGTACATATCATGTGTATCTTCTGTCTCACTGTCCTATTGCACTCACTGAACAGTTACCATCTATCAGCACTATTAATGTTTTTTACTCACTAAAGAACTTCAGTAGGAAAGTAGTAGTGGGCATTTAAAGAATAAACCAAATACAGATGGAAGTAAGATAATGACCTCTTTCACTTCCAACTTCTCTTGCTCCTAATATATTTTATTGAGTCAAATGATTTCTGATAGACTGTGTTTACGATTCGTAATTTACACTTTGTTAATAACAGTGGAAAGCAGTCTATGGAAGTCAGTACTTCGGTTTCGTGGAATCTTGAGGAGGAACGCTGAAGGCTGATGTAATGTCGAGGATTTTCCTACTTTAGCATCACCAGCTATAGAGCAAAACATTGGACTTTGGTTTCAGATCTTATGTCTGCTCGAGCCAGCTGCAAGCATAGCTATTATGTTTTACTGGGTGTATATTGTATACGTACAGCTTACTTATAAAAAAACTATGAAACTTTCTAACTGTCTGAATCCTTTCTCTGAAGGGTGAATGTTTACTTCCTTTAGTAAAAGAACTGTTTCTTTATCACTGATAGTAAGTTTACTTGATAGCGCTACGATACACAGTGTAAGCTCCTGTGAGAGTTTGCATAAGACAGCTCGGCAAGTGAACACTACCTCCCCTTCTGCGATCCCAATGTAATATAGAAATCGTAAAGTACAAATCTCAAAGTCTCGGCTACTTCGGATTGTGGCAGTTGTTGTAACTGAATGTCGTTTAACGTTGACCTGCGCATAATTAATGTCCTGCTCATTTCAGAAATTATTCGGCTTATGAGAGAAATAACGAAACAGAAAGCAGGGGTCTAGCGCCACACTTTGTCAAATTGTTCGGTACACGTAAGCTTTAGTCGTTCAGAAGAAACGGTCTGACCATTACATCGCTTTATGGACGCTACAAATAGCTGAGAGGATTCTCTCTTCTCGTTAACTCCTTAACAAGCCATCATAACCAGTTTATTATCCCAATACGGACGCTGGAACTACAAGGAACTTGCGTCACCACCCGGAAGATTTAAGCATTATTCGGTAGACTATCCTATTCGCTCTTCAGTTTAGGACACTCCTTGTGCGGGAATTTTTCAGTAACTCGAAGGTCGCAGGTGACAAAAACGTGATGTAAGCATAATTCCTGGAGCGATTCGATGGCAAATATGCGCGTCTGTTTGAATAGGTTTTTTCCCCTTATACGCCTCGTCGACGTCGAGGTCATTAGAGGCGGGATAGGATTGGAGACAAGGAACGGGAAGGAATTCAGGCATGGCCTTTTGAAGTAAGCATCCCCGAGTTTTCGTAAAGTGATTTGGAGAACCCATGGAAAATCTGGATGCCCGGGCGGGGATTCAAACCACCGTCCTCCCCAATGCGAGGCCAGAGCGTTAACCGCTCACCCACCAAGCTCGGTGACTATGAATTCGGTGATATACTTGGAACTAAAACATAATGCATATCATCCATTTTGTCATTTGTAGTAAAAGCTTCCATCTCAGTGCTGACATGCATGGCCATTATGGTGGAAACAAATAAAATGTTCGTTAAGATTAACAGTCATAGAAAAATTTTTGTACGTATGATTGAGTGCACTCCTCTAGAAATAATTCTTCCTTATATACAGTTGTTCCACTTCATAATGCTGAGACCACTCTTCTTTGATATCTGAGCATGTGTATCTAATCTGATCTATAAGCGCAGATTTAATCAAGTGAAAAATGTTTCAGAATTCCGTGCCGTACCTCGTAACCCTGGGAAAGGATTACTGTATTGAGAAAACGCCGAAATTGGTTTCCGGAGACCGTGGCAGTCTCAAAGGCGAAAAATATCGCTTGGTGGGAAATATTCGATTTTGAAAACAGACTTATCTGAAATGCTTCTAAAAGCAGGGGGACGCAGTGAAGGGGTGTATACAATTTTAGCAGCCAGATGATTCAGTGAGTTTTCCATTAATTTCTTTGTATTTTTTAAAATTTATTTTGACGTGAACAGTTCTGTAAGGTATATTCAGAGTACTTTGATTGTACTGTAATTAGAGTTATGCTAGACATGGGCCACTTTGCGGTCAGTAGATCCAACAATTTAGAGCTGTGTGATATTAAACGTCCTCTCATGTCCCGTGGTATGCACCGTTATTTGAAGGACGAGACGACAGTGACCATGGCTTATTTTTTTTTTTTTTTTTTTTTTTTTTTTTTGCTTATTGCTTTACACTTCGTCGACAACAAAGTCATTAGAGGCGGGAAGGGACTGGAGCAAGAAACGGGAAAGAATTCAGCCATAGAGTTTAAAGGAACCATTCGACTGGTGTGATTTGGGGAAACTGTGAGAACCAAAATATGGATGGCTGGGTGGGGATTCGAATGCACGTCCTCCAGAATGCGAGGCCACCACTTTTAGTGATTTTTTTTTTTTAATTTTATCTTAAAGCTTGAGGAGGAGACATATTTTACGACTTTTTGCAGCTCAGACCTCGCGATATATTAAACTAAATAAAAATGCCGCTAATAAAATAAATCCTCTTTCTGTTACTAGTGTGGGAAGGTTCTCTTATTTATTTTTGGTAGTAAGAATACTGTTCTTTTACATAATTCCACAGAAACTTAGTCACAGATGACGAAACGGTTGGACAGTCACAGACTGAAATGGCGAAATTATTTTTGCTGTGGAAAACTAAACGTTTAGCGTCACTAAGTGTACCGGATCGTTAAGTAAGGTCGAACTTTAGCGAGGATAGTAACTGTTGCCATCTTTCAGCGAACCGGGTATTCCTCTTGCCTTTTTGCGTTAATCTACTTCGTATAGTGAACATCATTTTTCGCCTCATTAAGGCGAAAAAATGAGGTTCTGAATTCAACCTTGTTGTTGTACCTACAGCATCGTGTGTATAGGCATTTAACACGCTTGCCTAATAATTGGAAACAGAGAAGCAGACGGGAGAGTATTTGTGGTGCGAGTGTTGTTTGCACTTCAGCGGTTTGTAACGAGGCGGTGGCCGCTGAGGGCCCCACATATGCGGCTGATAACGAGTTATCGATGTCGCCGAGCACTGGGGCCCGCGGCGTGGGCGGTGTAGTACACGGGCCAGCTGTCTGCCGGGCAGTCCCTCTGACGCAAAGGTCAGGGGCCGAGGCACTGCGGGGGCGGCGCTCCCATTCACGACGAGACAGCGCTCACGACTAGAATTATGCCCTTGATTTAACTCTCCCGTCCTGGATGGACGGCCTGTTAATTACTTTCAACTTTTAAAATGAATACGTATATACCTAAAAAAATCTGTGTGAGGTTATGAAGAGACAGAGAAAGGAATCTGAAAGCTTAGAAAATGGACGTAATGAGTGGACGTTGTGGAATATCAAAGATATTTTTTTTTTTTTTAATAATGGCCTTCGGTCATTGCGACCATTTAGCCAGCTCCAATTTGTTTTTGTACAGAGTATTTTATCAGGCTCTAATCATGATATTGTGGACACTACAGTGAGGACAGCACAAGACGAACACAACACTTAATTAAAACCACCCATGTCCGAGGCAGGACTCGAACCGGTGGCCCTTGCAATGCGAAGCCAGCGCGCTAGCCACTACATTGCCAGGGCCGGCAATATCATAGATGGATTGCATAACAAATCTTCTTCTTTGAATGCAAGTGTGTTTGGGCGTAAGCGGTTACATGGGGATGTTTACCTCTCCATGAGAACGTATGGCAAGATGTACTGGGTGGTTTCCTTTGACAGGGTTTGTGACTGTTGTTCTAAGTGTGGACGATTGTGTGTTCAGTGTGGACTGTCGTTTGTGCTGTGGATGAAAGATGAGAAAAGGAGAGTTTGAAACCCGGAGCCAGACCATTCAGTCCTGCTCTTCCGAAAGATAGCAGGGAAAAAAATCTGTGATTAGGAATTGGCGGATACCATCACGGTGCCAGAGTCAACTGCAACAGCAGGGTGGACACGTGACGAATACAATAGAGAAAGACAGAAAATGAAGCAAACGCAGCAAACGCAGCATCCACAGAATAGAAGAGAATGAGGCTAACATGGTATTTACATCTAAGTATTGTGGGTCATAAAAATGGCAATCAACAATATGGAATTTAGAACGTGCTGAAAGAAGAGGAATACCCAGGAGATAATAGGGATCAGTTGCATAAAAAGCTATTACTACAAGGCAACTGACAGAATATGTATATAACGATAAAAATTGCAAGCTTTTATGTGGACACATGATATGATGCGCATGGTCGTTTTAAGTTTTGTGGCGTAGCTTTTCGAGTTTCGCCGTCTAATAATTTACTCAAGTAGTTCAAAAATGAAGAAGTTCGATTTTCAATTAATTTTTACCTCTGATTAGAGCACTCAAGTAGTGTGTGGAATGATTATCACTAAGAACTGGTGATAATATATAAAAGATTAATAAAATACTGACCAGATTTTATGAATAAAAGTTGACTTAGGAGGCGTACCGAGCTTGATGAGTGAATGGTTAACGTTCTGGCCTCGCGTTCGGGAGGACACGGGTTCGAATTTCCGACCTGGCAACCAGATTTAGGTTTTCCATGGTTTCCCCAAATCACGGCCATGGCCGAATTCCTTCATGCTCCGAGTTCCCAGTCCTTTCCCATCTCTAATTACCCCGACGTCAACAAGGCTTAAGGGCATACAGAAAAAAAAACTGTGGCGTAATCAATCTTTTTCTTACCCTTTGTAGACTATTAACCTGTTTATGTTGGTTATATCATCTTATTTCTATCTGATGTAATTCCTATCAACACCCCTTCCACTATGATGCACGTATACTGCTGTTCTGACAACACTTGTCGTCGTTGTCGAACCTGATGGGTGAGCGGTTAACGTTCCGATATGCCATTCACGGGTCGTGGCTTCGATCCCTATACCAGCCATCCAGATATCGATTTTCACCACATCTCGAAATATTTTGATGTCAATGCCGTAAATTTTATTTGAAAAGAAAATTGCTGACTTCCTTTCCATTCCTTGCAACCTGTACTTTCCAGGTTGTAATGACATACACGTAAAGAATCGTAAAAACCTATTTAAAATACGTGGCATTTACCTGCTGCGATATACGAATAGAAACGATTATGGAAATTAAATGGAAGGATTGGTGAAAGGAAGGAAGTAAAGAAACAATATTCGATAATCATCTTGTTTTTAAAACATACTTATTTTTTGATTGATCTTGACGGATGGCCATGTGTAGAAAGTAAAGGAAAAATGGTTTCGGTTTTTCATCATGTCGATCACATTCACATAACAAAAAATCAGCGTATCAAGTGATAAATGTGACGTCAACAGATGTAAAGCTAAGCCAAATCCAATAAGTAAATGAAGGTGATAACTGCATCCCGATCAATAAGCCCATCATTGCTTTTTTCTTCTCCGAGTGCGCAAAACGCTTACTACAGATATTGTGTTATTAAATTAAATCTTTTTTCCAGCTGTATATGTCATGATTTAAATATTTTTGATAAGAATGCTATTTACCGTATTCTCCTTATGCAAATGCGGAGAGATTCAGACTATTGGTCATATTGTTGAAGAATGTCCGATAAGGTCTTATAAAGGTGATTCTGTGGACGTCCTGCTGGCAACTCAGGATTCGGTGGACTATATTAATAAACTAGATGTATGCTTGTAATCTTGTGAAGTTGCAATATGTATTTTATTCCAATGCATCTTAAAAGTGTCTAAATTGTCATAGGATAAATAAATAAACATCGTATACGATATTTATAAAGCAAATGAAATAAAAGCATAAAACTTTCAGTAATGAATATAATTTAATTCCGCTTAAATGAAACAGAATAAATGCCCCTTTTTAATTTCCCAAAACATCTATTTTCAAATTCCACTTGTTTTAAAATTAAATTATTTGAGAATAATATCGCCATCTTGTAACTACTATTGCCGTTTACAAATTTTAATTTAAAATTCCATCAGTGTTTCTTGTAAATTCTTCGTGTCCTAGGTCGGTAATTGATTCCAATCCCTGTCACTCTTATCAATAAAAGAACATTTTCCTGCTCCTTTACGCTTGAAATAAAGTGCAAGCTTGTGGTCATGGTCATATTTTCTCATCCATGTAATACACCTAATTCTTCCATCAATATTAATTCAAGTCTAACGCTCAATATACGCCTTGTACATGGTTGCACTCTGTTCACGCTGCTCCCATTTATTGACAACTAAGGTCATCTATCACATCAGTTTCTGGTTGTGTTCTGCGGTAATTTCCAAAATCATTGTATCTGCCCTCCTTAGCTTCGCCTTCCTGTATTTGATACCCTAAATGTGTGTCCCATATTACACCTCCATATACGACCAAAATGCTCGACCTATGGCTTCGGTGATTAACACATTACCATTGGTAAATCTGCGACGGCAGTCAGCGTGGATGGAAGATGAGCTCGCGACATGCGGGGGTGGCCAACCCAAATGATCTTGTGGGCCACTTTGGAAGTGCATCATAACTCCGCGGGCCGCATATAAAATTATATATCCCCACTGGGGACATTTTTTGGAATGAAAAATTGAAACATGAGTTATTATTGTGTTTACTATTATTCTTACATGTAAACATAGATAATATAATAATAATGATATAAAACGCACACTGTAAAGAAATATCTAACACTAAAAATGAAATATAAAAAAATATTTTGTAAAAGTGTGATGAATCTCGCGGGCCGGAAAAATGTTCAAGGCCCGTGGGTTGGCCACCCCTGCTCTACAGCACTGGAAACCAAATGCGCTTGGCAGCGTCAGACTATCTCCAGGCAGTCAGATAGCTCAGCTCACGGCTGAAGTCAGGAACAGTATCAGAATCAGAATGAGCTCTCGCTGCGTCTTCCGCTCGCAGCTAAACTTTCGCCCCGCCTTCCGGTCTCACAAAAACATGTCAAACACAAAATTTCAAGAATTTTAGTTGTAAAAACCACGGGGATTGGTGGTGAGATGTTTGTCTGAAATCACATGGTATAGTCTACTTGTGATTTGTTTAACTCTTCCCGCGTGGTTGACACTATTGTGCAACTATTTGCCGTTAAACTCCAGCGGCCAGCCTGGGTGGCCCTGAAGTTTATTACCCCCGCACCTGCAAAGGCCAAATCCTAGCTTATTGTCTCCTCGCGACTAGATGACGCCTTAGCGAAAACAAATCATTGTCTCTCAGGAAGGCGGCACGAAACAACATCTTTCGCACAATTCAACTGGCTTGTTTCCACAGTGCTCAAATAAATGAATACCCACTCACTTTGACTCACTGTTCTTGACACATTGAATGAAAACCCTTTGTTAATAAAGCACTTGTATAAAATATACATACAGTGATCTCCCAGTCTTTATTAACTTTGCTCTAATATTAATATAAAATCCGTACTTGGGATGTGGAAAATTGCGTCACACTACAAGCTTCGGTTACAGAAACTATTATGGATTTTAAGTATACTAAAATTTTAGGCCTACTATTAAATAAATCACTGTTTCGCTCATTTTGTTTCTTCGTACCTTACTACCGACTGTATATTACGTTTGTCGTTGCTTAAGAGAAATCAGTAAAGAACTAATAAAACAAGAACCGAAGCGAAGAATTATTGACAGAACTCTGGATCTCAAAAGCGTATCAGATTTAAACCCAGCAAGGGCTTTGCGTGAGATTGTAATCATTAACATTCGACTTATCGTGTTCTAGAAATTATATCGCAGCCAGACACGCAGACATGATGCCGATAACGTTCAAATCAGTTGCAATTAACAGTAAAACGTAAGAAACAATTTACCTAAAAATAAATTATATTATTTGTGTGCAGTTAAATAAAGTAGCTTACAATACGCTTCAAAATCCCGATAATGTAGCCTTAAAAGTGAAATCAGATTTTAATATCTGTTCACATTCAATAACTGTTAAGTAGACAGAATCACTTGAGATTTGAAGATAACACTGTTTAATTTATATTACCGTTGCTTGGTGTAGATAACTGAACACATTGATGTTATAAATTATTTTTCTTACTGAAATTTTCTTAAAAAAATAGTAAAAAGCCTTCAACATTGCTTCGATTTTCTAAATCATTCCACAACCCGATGGTTGGTTTAACCTTACCACTCATATTCCACCACTGATTGCCAGTGATAAGATAGCCCCCCAAAAATTGGTTAGGTGACTTAGAAAGGAACATGAAAGAATTTAACATAACAAAAGACTGGGCACAGCTGACTCAGCCCTGAACTAATTGGGAACGCACTGAAAAAGATGCGATGAAAACTTCTTTCCGCCCACATTTAGTAAGTAAACGCCTGGCTTCCGCAATGTAGGGACTATATCTATGACCTTACATAGCTGGTGTTGCTTGTTTCGATGATTCCTTTACTTCGTGTGTTTTGTATACAAAAGTTCAATCCGTACTACGTTTCTGTACTTAGTCGAAGCAGTACAATATCTTTTCATACTGAAAAAAAAAATTATAAAAATATATGAGGAAGCAAATATAGCTAACATCTTCTCTGTGGAACATTTTTGACTTATTTTACATAAACAAAGTACTATTTGACGCAGAAGAACGACAGTTCCAATAATTGAAAAATTCTAATCAGGTTTCTTCCCATCGACAATAAATCAGACATTTAACAACACAGTCCTTTTTACGTATATTGATTTCATTTCCGCACATATAGGAAGAATATAAAATGATCTACGTCACAAAACACTTTTTCCATTTATCTGGCTAACGATATAGAAGTTGCTTATTAAGTTTCAGGTCAGTTAGATACAAAACATACAATAAAAAACCTTTAAGTAAATTTTAATTAAGTATTGAAATTTACACATCTTTAACTATGGACGAGCTTTATGTAAAAACTCTATTTAAGCATGGCAATGACCGAATAGAGCTATGTTTAAAGTAAAATAATTGACGCTATCAGAAAATAAAGTTTTACGCTTTCTGCAAAGGGAGACTGGAATTAATTCTTTCAGAAAGAAATGTTTCATCAGAGGGTTTTTGTAAAGCGATAACGTCACCGCCCGCTATTTGTCGAAAGGATGAGTCAGCTGTTGCAGAGATAGAGGTCGCTCTTGAAGACGGCAGCTCGCTTATCCCGTCAGTTTCACGATATTGCCTCTTCAGTGCAAGCTCTTGTATAAACCCTCCATTCACGTACAATACCAACAAATGACGGGGAAAAATGAGAAACAGGAGTGGACAGATTTTTCAGCGTCGACGTCGTGACGCAATTTTTCCGGTTCCAGGGTTTACCCAAGAGAGCTTATTGTTGAGGAATTTCTAAAAATCTTCATAGATTTGAATATACAGTTCTTTCTTGTACTGTTGCATTAACCCAACATCTTTTCTTTTCTTAAAATAATCTTTAAATACTTATATACTGTCAAAAGTAAAAATTAAGATTCATAAATTTGTTTTAGAGCTTTTAAACTTCTTGTTTACTTTATTTATTTAGTTGTCCCTTGGATCCCTGCTGAGGAAGGACCTATGGGTTGTGAAGCATGTCATGGTTAATACTTACAAATAAATATGAGTCATAATCATAGTGAAAACAATTATATGTTTAAAGAAAAATAAATAAAATAAAAACAAACATTAATTGTTTGTACTGAGTTTTGCAAAATGTCATGTTGCACACAATTAATTATTTTGTTCAAATTCTTGAATAGAGTAGAAGGAGTTGGCAACAAGATAATCTCTCAGTTTTTCTTTATTATCTGCAAACTGTTTTATACTCTTAGGAAGTTAATTAACTTGTTTTTGTACTAGTGACAGTGATGTTTGAGTTTTTTAATAAAAAAATTGAGAAAATTTATTTCGGTAGGAATAACTACGTTAGAAGTTTTTGATGAATATTTAGTGCTGTTTTTAAAAAGTGAACAATGTATTTGTTGTGACTATATAAGCGCAAAGTCATCAGTATAGAAATATAAATAAATAATTTTCTATGGAATAGTGTAGTGATATAAAAAAAGATATAATAAAATTACTGTTTGTTCACAAGAATGTAGCCATCTATAAATTTAAGTCTAATAATAAATTGAGATATAGCAGTAATACAAACTCTCAGAAGTGTATTATACAATGGATTTAGCTTAGAAATCAAGAAAAAAAGCTGAATAATGATAGTTACAAATTGATTTCGTTATTCATGTTTCTTAAACACATTTTTATATTAACAATTGCGATTAGTAACTACATATTTATTCCCTGCAGCATTTATTTAACCTGATTGAGTGTATTATGAGGTTTTGAATATGTAGTTAGTAAGAAGAGAACGATGTGATACAATAATGACATGAGCTTTAGATAACCGCGACATAGAACCTACAAAACATGGGGCTTTTGGAAGGAATATGTTCCATATTGATTGCTGTGGGTACCAACGTGTGCTGAAGTTCTCAGAAAGTTACGCACTACCTTTTTCATCTTTCTACCAACATTCCACGGAATATGAAGCTGTAGAAACGATCAAAGCATCGGCTGACCAAGCCCTCTAGCGACTTCTTCCAGGAAATCAAATACGCAGAACGACTGCAATATCACACACTGAGGGATAATGTTGGCAAATGTCCTCTGTTGAAGTACTTCTATATATCGGTGGAGGTTCACTTGAAGTACCATACGTATCATTTCATGTGTCGGCGTTAATAAATTCTAGTTGAATACCAGGGTGGTCTGTAAACTCTCGCTTCAGACAAATGAGTCATGTAATTATACACATTTTTACTTTGGATTATTTATCTGTTAGAGATACATCCTTCAAGACTACAATGAGCCACTTAATCTAATATCTGTTCATTGATAATCATCGATCATTCTCCCCTTCAACGACCTATACTACTAATTTTTCCCCAATATCCATGCAGTCCTCATTACCATCGCATGCCTTCTATTCATTCATTTGCCCGCATCTTGTCTTCAAATAATTGTAACCCAACTATTTTATCGTAATTTGTTGGAAGGTAGTTTTCTCAAAAAATTTATTTCCTACTTCTAAACTTTGTATTTGACGCTGGTGACATTGGACATTTAACCATCTCTCCATACTTAAGCCGCGGCCTTGTCAAGATTTGAGAACCATTTACCGTCCTTCCTTTGTACATCACCCGCCATAAGAGATGCAGGATGTAGAACTCTTTTGCTTCTAACTCTGCTATATTTGATGTCCAAAAGAGAAGACTATCAAATGATATACAAAGATTTTTAGATAAAATACGGCCATCTTGGACTTGATGCCATTATTGGTTTACACATCATTGGAGTAATCACTTAGAGACTGTAAAATATATATTTTGTTGTTGTATTATTTCATTTCTATGTTTATGAAGGAAATGGATAACCATATCCGAGAATGTTGTTGCGTAGAAAGAAATGGTACGCTGTAGAGGCGTTAAAGGTGCTGAGTTAATTTTGTATTAAAGAAAGAACAGAGATAAGCTTACAAACTTGACAAGAAATGCTGTGTCAGGAAATCGTAACTGATAATCAGTGTTTAGAAGACACTATGGTGAAGTATTAATTACTTTTTGCCATATGCGAAAGTATCTAACGACGTCGTACAGCACCCTTAGGGACGCCTAGAAACCTTAATCGCAAAGGACAATTTGAAAAGTGACAAAATCCGAACTAACGCCTTTTTAATCTCCGAATGTTTTGGTAGGTGACGCTTTAATACGCTAAATATCCAAGTTGAAGCGTAGGTGATTTTGATAACTACTGCAAACAATTTTAAAATTGTGTTGAATAACTATAATTTATCATGGAGGCTATTCCGTTATTAAATTGAATATAGAGTTTACATTTTTTACTTTAAGTTTTGATAGATTTTTTTGTTGTAAATATCGTATTGTTTCTTATCAATTTCAATTAAATGTGGATTTCTATATTTTTTCCATATATATATATATAAAGGATGAGAGCAGTAACTTATCTGATATGTTAACTTAAAACTGTAATTATGAATGTTTTGCAAGCTATAGAGTTTTAAGTGTGTTTTTCGACTACATGAAACTGTTTATCAGTTCTATTTTTGAAGGATTGTAAATATTTTCTGTTTTCGTTTGAGAATGATTGCTCATGATACTAAATAATTTTCTATATGTTACAATTGCCTTTCTGCGATTTCTATTGTTGAAGCGATTGTCAGCGCAGGAGAAAGTACTGTCGTGATCTTTAATGTTGACGAGAATATTCTGGGATGCCTATTTTAGCTCCCGAGATTACGAGCAGGCAATTTCTCTCGGAACGGTGGAATACATTATATCAGTTGTGTTAGTAATTTGCTTAAAATCTTTGCCTTGCTCGTGTATGTTTTTATGAGATTTCGGCGGGATAAAAAGTCAAGTAAACGGTGTTGGTATTCCAGCACTTACCTATCATTCAGAAGTGAGGTGTATCCGTCTTGTTCAGAATGAATTTAAGTTTTGTTTTGCATAAATTATCAGTAAAAATATTTTTAACATTTAAAATTGCTGAAATGAGGAATCGGGATGTTGCTTTGCGCATTTACAACACCGTTGTACCTACGTTTGACATTAATATACGTTTATTACAAAATTTTCTTCATCAAATATTATCAACAATAGTATGGCATAATTAAAGAAACATCTTGGAATACAACACTTCGTTCATTTGACATCAGTTCTCAGGGGTTTTATATAAGTCTATTGATTAATCTAATCAGGGCAATAAGTTTTTCTCTCGGGCTATACTGGATTGATCAATACGACAATGATTTGCGGTGATCACCATATCATGGGGGTTAGCAGAGGCGCAGAGTCTGTTGACCGCAGTGGTCCGACGAGATTTTCTGCTTGTCATCGGCGACCCACGTCCACTCGGAAAACGACATTGAATACAAGAGCAACCACACACAGCACCGGCGTTAGTTGCCGCACATATCTTTCTGCAGGCTGGCCACGCACCCACCACATAGCCCACAATCCACTGTACCATCCCCACAACGTCACCAAAGCGGCAAGCTGCATTCCTTCACTGAGGGCTACTAGGCCCAAGGTCACATTCCGGAACGCAGCCGTTCAGCCTTTGTTGTTCACACCATCCATATGTGCGAGCTACATGGCAGCTTCCTGCAAATATATTCCGATGTAGTGTGACAATACACTTCAAGAAGTTACTGAAGTCAATGAGGTTTTCTTAATTGTTTTGATTAATTGGCTGCGATTATCACTAGATCAGCTCCCGAATAATTAGATGGTTTAACAATATTTCCTCTCAACAGGAAATTACAGCATGTAATGGGGAAATGCAATCTCATCACGAACACATTGAACATGCACCTTATTTATGTTCGTAACTCAAACTCCCGTTAATTAAATTGATCCGGCAGAAATGATGGGATCTATTGCTAATTCTATTCTATTTATAAAAGAATCACTCGATTTATTTTTCATTTAATCTATCAGAAAAATCAACATTTAAACATTCGTAACAGCATTTCTTGAAACAACTACAGCACAAATTACAAGTATACTATAGCCCCCATACTACGGAGCTACCGAGCATGGTGGGTGACCGGTTAACGTTCTGGCCTCGCGTTCTGGAGGACACCGGTTCGAATCCCCGTCCGGACATCCAGATTTAGGTTTTCCATGGTTTTCCCAAATCACTCCAGGCGAATGCCGAAATGCTTCATTCAAAAAGGTCATGGCCAAATTCCTTCCCTTTTCTTATCCTCCAGTCCCATCCCGCCTCTAATGACGTCGTCGTCGACGAGGCGTAAAGCCATAAGTAAGTTAAAAAAACTACGGAGTTTCAAACACAACCCAATCGTTAGGACAAAAGGCACAGTCTGTGTTCTCAGCAGTTGACAATGGCCACCGCCAAAGATTCTTAAGACTAGTTAACGCTACAAACTTCTGCTAGACCCCAAAGACAGCTACAGCTTGTGGAATCCATCTATAGACAGATTAATTTACATACTCGGTGAGGCTATACAATAACGAGACTGTTGGTGTAAAAAGATTTATTTAAAATTTGTACATTTTTTTATGCACCCGTCCTCTATTCGTGCATCGTTCCGTGCGTATTTTTCACAGTTCGAAAAAGTGTTTGAAGCCATCTTCTATAAGCTTCTTTATGACGCATGCTGCTTTTTCTTTCGCAGCTTCAACGGAGTGAAATATTTATCCTTTCAGTTCAGATTTGACCTTGGGAAACAAGTAAAAGTCAAATGGTGTAAGGTCAGACGAATAAGGTGGATGGCCTAACGCTGGGATATTGTAATTCGCTAGAAAAGTCTTGACAGACAACGCTGAATGAACCGGGGCGTCATCTTGATGGAGAATCCATGAATTTCCTTCCACAATTCGGGTAGTTTTTTTCTTATACACTCACAGATTTGAGCAAGAACTTCGAGATAGTAATGTTGATTAATAGTTTGACCTTATGGAACCCAGTGAAGGCTCACAAACCCATGAATATAGAAAAAATCCAATAATTATCGCTTTGAATCTTTGATCGCTTTCTCTTTCGAGTCTTTTCAGCTCTCGGCTAAGTTTGGCCCTTCCAATTCATGTATTGGCGTTTAGTTTCAGGATCATAAATAAAAAACCAAGATTTATCACATGTTTTCACCGTTTGAAGGAAGTTCCAGTCATTGTCAATGGCATTAAAAGTGTTAGTACAAACATTTTCGTGACCTGCTTTCGGTTCAATTGAGAGAATTTTAGATACCATTTTTGCACAATCTTTGGATGTCAGAGTTGTTACGATATGTGGAATTGCCTTACGCATTCTTTGTCAATTTCTACAGTTTCAGCAATCACACAAATAGTTAGGCAACGTCCATAAACTACGTAGTTCCATTTTGACCTCCTTTGAAATTCCCCCCCCCCCACCCTCCCCACCCAAGTAGCCTGATGTGAATTTTGCCTCAACACCGCCCACCCTCCCCCACTTAGCACGTTACACGTAGCTTTTTTCCCCCATTGACTGGATTGCAGAAAAAAAATGTATTGTCTTTTCTTGTCAGACTATCGTAAATTAAATACCGTAAATAAATAAATATTCACATGCTGTTATGTGTTCTGAAACTTATTTTAACTGTGACAAATAATATGAATGAAAAGCTACATGTCCTGGCTCGGAACCCCTCCCCCCAATCCTCCCTCTTAGCCCAGCGTAGCTTTCTACCAAACCTTTCCCCCCCTCCCCCACCCCATATACCGAGGCAAGTACTTTATGGACGCGCCCTCAATCGACGGTCAGATAGAATCAGATTTACCTACTTTTTCCATATTTTTATTCGTTTTTGATATCGAAGGATGACCCGGTCGTGAATAATCCTTTACATCTTCTCGGACACCTTGAAAACACTTAAACCATCCAAAATATAGCGCGCTGCCTCACAGTTCCTGCAATAAAAGATAAGTTTCAGCAGAGCTTTTTCCAAGTTTCATGTGAAATTTCAAGACAATTCGTTGGTCTATTATTACACTTATCATTTTTCCGGCGAAACAAAACCATAGCTCTTATACAAACGATAACTACGGATAGACTGATTTGTTTACAGTTATGGGAGGTCATGCATTAGAAAGAAAAGGCCTCATGCTACTAAGCTATCAATCAGTAGCCTTTGGCGTTTACGTACTTTTTCTGTAGAAGCATCAGTCTCGTTATTTTATAACCAAATCTCATACAGACATATAAGTAATTAAAGAAAAATAATAATAATAATAAATGAAATGCAGATTTAGAAAAAAAATAGTATAAGAGAAGAGGAAATTATGGAAAGAAGAATGTTTCTTCCATGGTTTCCCCAAAGCACTCCAGGTGAATGCCGGGATGCTTCCTTCAAAAGGCCATGGCCGAATTCTTTCCCATTCCTTGCCCCCCATCCTTTCCCGTCTCTAAAGACCTAGTTGTCATAGGAGACGTTAAGCAGTTTTTTTTAAAAAAAAAAAAAAAAAAAAAGAATGTTTCATTACATAAGGAAGGATCTCAAGGCAGAAGAGGAAAGAAATCTGCTGTAAGTGGTCTGCTGAGAGAAACATAGTGAATTGATAAAGGAATGTTGGATTGAACGGAAGGATAAACAGCAACATAGGATCAAGAATTGAAATTGTCAGATGGTCCTAGCAGGCCTTATCTGAAAGAAGAAGAAGGAAATGAAAATGCTTGGTGGGGTGCGATATGGTCACAAGTTAATTATCATAATTTGCAACAACCATCTAACAACGAATTTCCGAATGGTGTAAGAATATGCACGAGTTGCTGCACGTAAGGTTCTCACCCTGCGAGCGACTCGGCAGCTGAGACGCCGCATCAGCGCTCGGCCTTTGTTATCGTCCACCCAGTTGGCACAGTTGTCTAACGAGGTTGCCTGCATGCAGCGGCAGCCGCCTTGGCCGCAGCACTGATTAGGGGGCCATTAGGACCGCCTTCTAATTAGGCGCCCACCCCGACAACTTGGGCTGGCGGTCTTACACCAGCAAACAACACGGTCGGGTCTAGCCCTGTCTCAGCGTCGTCACAGTCCCAGTGATCACCGTCTGGACGTCACGTCTGGAGCTGTGATTGTCTCTCTCTAGACGGGGACGAACTAACACAATCAAGCTACGGTTCGAAGTTGGAATGGCTAGAGCAGTGCCGGAACAAATAGTATTTGAGTCTCTGGAGGCTGAGTGGTCACTTGGCATTGTGGAAGAGATGAGTTCAATTCCTGCTCCAACTCTCTAGGTACTACAGATAAATGCCGGCATGGTTCCTTTATGAAAGACGTTGTGCAGATTTCCTTCCTCACAATGCTCTCCCGGCTATAATGGCACCGTTATCGACTGCCAGTAAGACCTTAATTCAATTTGTACTTGTGGATTTACGCCCCGTCATCATCAAGGTCAGTAAAGGTGCTAAGGGATGGAGGATAAGAACTGCAAGGATTTTTACCACAACCCTTTGAAGGAACAATCCCGGGATTGGCCTGGCGTGATTTCGGAAATTTTTGGTAAAGTCAAATGTGGATGGTGAGAAGGGAATTCGAACCAGCTTCCTCCCGAATACGAGTCGAGAGTATTACAGCTCATCCACAGGGCTAGGTAAAACCTTAATTAAAAAAGAAACACTCAGTCACCTGTTATTCTTGGAAGAAATTAAATTGAAAATTTCCTAGTGATTGTATAGCATTAGAATTTTGGACTTTCAATCAGCAAATCGCAACAATCTTAATTCATCTTTAAAATGTCCATCATGCATAATAAAACGTTGTTTGGACGGTCATATCATAGCTCTGTCGGTTATTAAGTCAGGGATGCACTGCATACATCGTTGCTTGTATCCTTAACTGATGCGGAAAAAAAGATTTTAAGTAACGTACTACCATTTAAGACTCTTTGTTAAGTTCTCGCTGATACAATATTTCATTATATCTTAATTAATCATTCTCCATGAATCCACTTGTGCTTCCCGATTTCGAATTTACGATATTCAGTCTTGTCGCAACAATAAAAAAGAGTTGAATGAAAATTTATTCTTTAATTTAACTAACGTATACCGTGTTCTTAAATTATTGTCTAATAATTTATTTAAAGAAATTTATTAAAAAAAAAATCAAATAACAGAGCGTAGTCAGGTTTCATCAACAAATGAAAGAATAATAACGGTATCGACAGAAACTACGTATCCTGTAAACCATCCAGAACTCTTCATCTCTTCATCCGTCTTTCCCTGGCTTCTCTAATCTTTCATTAATTTCTTCCATCTCTAACGTCTTTTTTTACTGCGTCATTTTATTCTCCTCATCTTCCATCCTTTCCATTTGATCTTCCCCTCATACTTTTCGCCTCTTTATCCTGAACGTCTTCACAACTATTCTGACACTTTATGAATCTTTCTCGTCTCCTGTTGCTTTCTTTTGTCCTCCTCTTATTCTCCACCACCCTATCCACTTCCCTCTTCTCCTTTTCGCTACCTCCTCTATCTTTTGCGCTCCTGTTCTCGTTATTACCGTTTCCTTCTTCTCCCTATTCGTCTGCTCATTTCTCATTCTCTCAGTTGCATTTTCTGTCTCCGCCTGCTTCACCATCTCTTCATCCGCTTGTTTGAAGTTCTTGTCATTTGTAACAAGGACTATAGCGTCTGTTATCATTTTGAGAATGTTATACATAACTCTTAAATCTGAAAAAAATTAAGATTTCGGGTTTCCACGGTATTTTTACGTTTGGTTCCTATCGTTTTATCAAGGATATCGGCTGTCTTTCTGGCTTTGTGTTGCTACAACTTTAAATGTAAGGTCACCATCTGTGTAACGTTTTAAACAAATGTCCCTATTGACGATTTATTGATGCGATTTATCTTACTGAACTTTAAGCTCTTCTGATTAAGCCGTATGATCTTTTTTAGTAATCTGTAAATCGGTTTTTATAACGAAACTTGTTTGGTTACTACTTGCGACCGTGGCAAACGGTATAATAGTGATGCGTGTATGTTAAGTACTCAATAATCGTGATTTTCATCATGATTCAGCAGTAAAGTCGATATGCATAGCTGGCTACAAATATTTTAAACTGATTTTTATCAGGTTTGCCTATAAAGATTTAGGCTGTGGGAGTTGTAGAACTCCTGTCACTTCCGGAAGTGTTCGTAGAGCTAGAGCTCCATATTCCCATTAAACCATCGGCTCTAGGAATGGTAATATAGGGTTAACGCCACGCTCCGGCAATTCTTTACCTTTCTGATAAAGAAACTCCTTGGTACTCATGAGATGACGGAGTGGACTTAGGAGCCCTTTCGATCGCTAAGCCTTTAATAAAATCCTCGGTTTTATTGGGGATCGAACCCCGCACTACAGACCATAATCACACGCTTAAACCCCTGAGCTACGCGGCCTGCAAATATTTGCGTATTCCTTGTCAAAATATTGATCTTTTTTGTATTTAAATGCGGGAACGTCGAAAAATTAGTTTGTACGATAATCGGAACAAAAGTTGAAAACAACAAAAACACTTGGGCCTCTGAATTAGGGATTATATTCCTGCCCATGTTTCGGGATGGTACTGATTCGAATCTTAGGTCATGGTTATAGACACCAGATTTCTGTCTCACAAAAAAAGGGCTGTTCTAATTTTGTGACACTTGCATAAGTTTTACTATGGTAAGTTAAGTCAAATTTTCAGCTTCGTGTTTCAAGTCACTTCTCATTAATTACGAGTACATATTGTAAGAAAGATCGAGCGTTGTGTTGGAGTAATGCCTCTGGCCGGAAATGTTTTCGGGGGCGACAAGAGACTGAGCAGGGACACTAACGTGGTAGTGAATGTCGGGAGTGTATAATGTACCGGTACGGATATCGAGCAGAATCACCAGGATTACGGGTGGAAATGACGTTTACAGGACACAAGGGTATTTTGATTTAATTGTGGATTTACAGAAGAGTTGTCAACAGTGCGGAAGACTACTGAACGGTTTCGAGTGGTGAAATATAAATACTGATCGTTACCCCAGCTGCGTGTTTAATGCATCTCGTTTGGGAGCGTCCAGAAACTACGTGGCTCTGTCTAAAGTGGGGGGGAAGGGGAATGGGGGAGGTGAGTAGAAAGCTACGCTGGTCTACGTGGGGGAGGGTCCGAGCCAAGCAACATAGCTTTTCATCATATTATTTGTTACAGATAAAATATGGTACAGAATGTATAACAGCATGTAGATATTTATTTCTGTCATTTAGTTATCTCCGTACGTAATTTAGAGATATTGACAGTGCTGCGCATTCGTGTGACTTGGAGTCTAGTGTTGGGAGGCACGCGACGGGAAAATTTGAACTAACTAACATGTGACGGTGCATCACGATTCGAAAAACACTAGACGTACCGTACCATGACTAATTCGCTTACATATGTCACCCGGAATTTTTAAAAGCAGTGACATTTTTCGTTGTTTTGATGGTTTGAAATAAAGCTGTGTTAATTTGGATCGCCCACGTGTAACCACTCCGCTCGTTGGTAAAATAATTCCAATTTTGTAAAGCTCATTTCTGTGCGACTTTAGTTATAGTACTCACTGAAATGTTGTTTCAAGATCAAAGTGTGGTGTGAAGTGACGCTGTACAATAAACTTAATGGGGCTAATCTAAAATGTTTTTTCAACGAGTTTAATTATATGTGAGCAGTTAAAGTATCATTCCCTGGTAATGCTAAAAGAAAGCTTTTTTTTTTTTTAAATTGCTTAACGTCTCCTATAATAACTAGGTCTTTAGAGACGGAAAAGGATGGGGGGCAAGGAATGGGAAGGAATTCGGCCATGGCCTTTTGAAGGAAGCATCCCGGCATTCACCTGGAGTGATTTGGGGAAACCATGGAAAACCCAAATCTGGATGCCCGGACGGGGATTCGAACCGCCGTCCTCCCGAACGCGAGGCCAGAACGCTAGCCGTTACACCACCACGCTCGGTGAACGAAAGGTGACAGAACTGCAGCAAAAGAAAACAAAAAATGCAACACGTCTTAGATTTTTGTTCTATTTTATCAATTATTGAACAATGATGAATAAGGTTAAGAGAATGTTTTTAGTAACACCTGAAAAAAAAGGATCTCTGACTGTATCCAAGGAAGAGGTTTTTCCCACTAACCAATCATTTGTAGGAGTGACTAGTGGCAACATTTAATTCAGAAAATTTATAATTGTAGAAAAGTATATAAAGTAAATATCGGATGTGTCATTATACATGCAATAATTGTAACGACAGCCTGTCAAAGGAAAACAGTACAGAATCCCCCACTGGGGACAGGGGCGAAAGCCACGTTAGGCTACTTTGGGGGAGTGGGGGAGGGGGAGGAGGGGGGTAGTGAGGGTAGTGGTGGAATGGGGGGGGGGGGTAATTGTGGAAGATTCCGTGAGAGGTCAAAATATAGCCACGTAGACTTTCGTACGTTCCCTTTCGATTGTTTCCCACTGAATCTGCAATCTTCGGTTGTATAATCTTATTGGTCTGGTGGCTATCTTGATGTATCTTATCATTTGGGGGAGATTAAACCATCATTTATCCTATTCGTCAGCTACTCAATATTGACGAACTATTTTCCTCACCCCACTGTAATCACCAAGTTGATCCAGCCTGTCAGCAATACTACAAGCCATATACATTACCTGTTGGAGTGTCAAATAATTAAGGAGATTAATTAAAGAACCGTAACACAGTGATTAACTCTTAAGAATAACTTTGATCATCAATTCCGCATAATACGACATGTTAGCTTGTAATAACTCTTCCGCTGTACGTTTCCAGAATGCGAGGATAATTTGCAGCCGTTGGTTGTAGTCAGATGCCAATCAAGTAGCAGGATGGGAAACCGATTACTCCCCCTCCTGCGAGACAGTGCTCTGGGATGTCTCCGAGGTCGCTTTAATCGGTGCCGCGCGGTTTGACTGAACGGACCACTTTATCTCTGAGATTAAATTCCGAGCGGACGGTATTCCTGGGTGGCTGCTACAGAGTTTACAGAACGCAAATCGTTGGTGCGTAATGGCGCTGGGCAACTTTGAGGTACGCCACGCCCCAAAGCGACCTCGTGACGTCGCCCTGAGCGAAGGTCGTTACCCAACAAGTAGTTTAGGTGTCCAGCGAAGGGATGCGGTGTTCAGATATGCTAATCTCTTAGGGCGTTTTCACACAAACCGGCAATACCGTAGCCGGCTTCGGCGCCGGATACAACGTAACCAAATGAGAGGTTTCATACGTAGTCTAGTCCTGCAGATTCACCGGTCCGACGAATGCAGTTGCCGTTTTACGTGATTGCATTGTTTCATATGCACACTGGTGCCAGTGATGGAGGGGTGTTTATATGGTTTAATATAACTAACACCAGCCTAGCTCATAATTTTGTTATAGTGAGTAACTTCTCTAACGATATTATTACATTAATTGAATTGGTGGAGAGTAATCCATGTTTGTGGGATAAAAAGCCGATTAAATTCAAAGACAGAGTAGGAAAACTGAAGGTGCGGTAATAAATGTATACCTTTTTGAAAGAATGTTATTGTTGATAAATTATACATTTATTAATATCAGTAATAGATCAGTACAGAATAGTTTACAAAGTATATTTCGTTAATTTGCAGCGATAACGCGCCCTCAGTACTGATAAAGTATTTCTGAGTTGATCACAAAAAATGCCAAACAGATTTAAAATTTTGTTTATTGTGCTTATTGCTAATAGGTGTCATGTAAAACTGTAAAGGCAGCTCCTACAGCTAGATACTTAAAAATCAAAAGAAGACATTTAATAAACTGAAAGTTTTTTGTGCCCTCATGTCGATTCTATTTGGTTAGATTCCAGTTGCAGTAATACCTTTTGAATAATATAAAAAAAACAGTTGATTTAATAACTGAGCAAAATTATTTAATAAAATTATAGCAGAATGTTTGCGCAGTTAATTAATATTACTATTTGTCTAATATTCTTTTTTATATTTGAGTCAACAAAATATAGGATTGTGACAAGTTCCGGTGATATTGTTATTTTTCAGCCATTTTCAGTCATAAATTGATGATGAAGCTTCTTAGAACCTTGAGGGGTGATCATCATGGATCTCTAGATATGCGAAGCGTAGTCATGACGCCTACTTGCTGGACAAATTGATGATCCTGGAACCTGTTCTAATTGGGGGGGGGGGGGAGGGAGGCGTACAAGAGTTGCTCAGTAGCGTACTAGTAGCTAGGTTAATAAGGGCACGGGAGCCAAAAAGTCCAGATGGGCTACTTTTCTTTTAATTTTTTTTTAGCTCTACCAAGTCTTGTCGCGTTTGCTGGCAGGAGGATGCCCCTGTACTAAGCTTGTGGGTCCCCTAAGCTTGGGGGCCCCGGTACACGGCACCGTCTAGCCTTGCGATAACTACGCCACTGGTGTTGTCATATTTCCGTTGTTCGCATAACTTTTGTTCTACGAGTATTTTTGTTTGCAAAATGTGTAGATTAAGTGAGATTGAGGACCGTAATAGCATTCACCTAGGTGATTGCGGAAAATCACTTAAAAGTAGCAACTAGAACGGCCGGTAAGCAGGGACCAGGGACCATAACTCGATTCTGTTACCGATGCTCCTCCTCGATCCAGTGTTGAGGTGCCTTAACACGCGCAGCCATATTATTGAGTTCCGATGGTATACCACACTACAATTCTCAGCCTAGACGACTAAAATCGGACCCCTTCGTAATTTAAATATTATAAATCTTTATAACGGGAAAATATTGCCATCCAAATGAAAGATAACGTGAGTCACCCTCGTTTACAAGAAAGCAGATCGAAGTGACTAACGACTGTATTTCTAACTTTCGTTTGCAGTGGAGTTCTTCAACATGTTATACAGTTAAACATTATAAAGTTTTTAGATAGAAACAACTTAATTATTTCTAACAAACACAGATAGTATATCAAAACAGATCAAGGAACGTCAGAAGCCACAGAAATCAGGAAAGGTGTTCGCCGGGGCTATATACTATCACTTCTGTTGTTCAACATTCATTCCGTGGTAATTTTCAGGGATGTGTTGAAGGAAGAAAACAGGTGGACCATTATAAATGGAAAAGTAATCAGTAATAATAGGTATGCAGATAAGAATGTTGTCATAGCTAGTTATCTACCTGCTCTCAAACATATGACAGACAATCTAGTCCTGATCTTCCTGCTCTCGAATACAAGATAGAAAATTTAGTCCAGCATAGTGAAAATTTTGGCCAATCTATCAACAGTTCCGACAACTAACATCAAACAAGGATTTTCCGTCAAATATTTGGGCACTATGATGAATAAAAAGTGCGTTTGCAAAAAACAGATAAAATCTAGAAGAGAACAGGCCAGGAGATAATTATCACCATGAACATTTGTTTTCATAAGATCGGATCTTTGAAACTCAGAATGTGAGTGATCCGTTACTACGTGTTTTCCATTTTTCTCAATGGACGTAAAAGCTGGAGCCTTGACGAAAATCTAGAGAAAATAAATGTATCTGCACTGTTTTATTTTACGCATACTTTCGGTGCTGAAAATTTCAAATGAAGAAATGTTTCATGGGATCGAGAAGCAAAAATATTTTCTGCTCAATATAAAGAAAATGAGAACTTAATATCCATGACACATTATGAGAGGCGAGTGGTACCAGCTATTGCAACTCTTCATTGAAGGGAAGATACAGTGGAAAAGATCTGTTGGAAGGAGAAGGAATTCGTAGTTACTGGACATTTGAAATTGGTGTAACTGCACGTCAGAATAAGTTTTCTAAGCAGCAATTTCACGTTCGGAGCTAGCTACATTTACCGCCAACTTCTGAAAGGAAATGGCGCCTTAAGAAGAACACAGAGGGGTACAAACACAACCATCTTTATTTTATCACGACCTGATATAAATAACTGAGTCCGAATTTTCGGGGTGTATTCGACACTGTTGCACGAAATCGTCTTTCAACAAAGATCTGAGCGTACGGAGTATCCTAACAGATACTTGAATTCGTGAATGAATAGTCACAGTATGTCCTAGCGGGGAGCGAATCCTATAGTAATCCTAGAGGAAACAGTAATAGGGCATTTTATTTTTAAAATAATCTTGTAGTTTAAGATTGTTCGCCGACTATTCAATTATATACATGAAAGTAAAGAGAACAGCTTATTGGTATTATATACAATGTGATCTAATGCGATATAATTTGAAAACGGTGCTATAAATGATAACTCACATTAAATTGAAAAAAGTGAAAAGTAATGAGTATTAAGAACATAAAAAAGCCGATAGCATATGAGGCCTAAGAAATCTGCTCAATATTTGACAAAGAATATTCCTTGAATCATTTAGGTGTAACGGTTCGAAGGAACATTAATAATGCCCCTTTTGTTGGAAAGGTAAAAATGAACTGTGATTCATTTAGGAAATCTACAGTGTTTATACAAAGAAGACAGTTTATAGAATACCTGCATGTCCTCACCTGCAAAACTCTTCTGCTGCGTAGGATACATATAGCCAGCGATTGATCAGTGGTATCTGAAAGTGCAGAGAAGAATCACGGATTTCGTAACCGCTTGCCTCTTCTCCAAGAAAACATCACAACTTCATACAGAGTTGTGACTTAGATTTACTGGGATACAACTTATCTGTAGTGAACTTTTCTCTCTAAACTACCCAAAACACGTATTTGGGCTGCATATAAGACAGATAGTGTCAAGAAAATACGGTTCTGATAGCATTCTTAAGTTCCAAAAGTTTACTGTCAAAGTAAGAAGGAAAGTTCAAGTAATTAAATTTGTGCAAAGAAGTTAGCGCATCTAACGCTCATTGACCTTATTCATGACAAATCTTCATGAAGAATTAAAAAAAAAAACATTGTTTCGGACAAGCCCAGAATCGTAGAAATGTCCTATTGTTTCACAACTGAATATGAAGGAGAGGCATTGCACTACAAATTTATGATGGCATTCGATTTTCTTTGTAGAGAACTTTCTTGTGCCTTACACTGTAGCAAAAAGTTTCAGTTGTCATCATCAATTGTTATAAAATAATATTTACTACAGTTCCTCGTGCCTTATGCTGTAGCAAAATGTTTCAATTGTTATCCGCGTCCAGGATACATTCAAACATAACCACAAAATTCTCTAATATTGCAGCTAAAAATCAAAGCTACAATCACACGCGAATTAATACATTCATTGTATCACTTGTTAGTGACATCATGAATCGCAATGCTAACTTGACACCAGAATCTTCACGGGTTCTTAAATCTTTCTTTATCGTGACTTAGATTCATATTATTACGTTTGGTCGGCTGTCATAATTATCTCAGTAATATGGCCTCAGTGAAATCGAAGAAAATTAAAAATAAATGTTAACAATATATATTATGCCACATAATATTAATTTTAATCGTGATCTACGGCACATAGATCGTGATCAGTGTGGAACTACTTTCATTCAAAGACTAATGTTTTCAGTAACATGGTGCTCATGAAACAACATAAATTATTTAAAAAAAAAAACCTATGTTACTTATGTCCTTCGCTATTATATCAAATGGCTATTTTTATTTTGATGTAGCCTAAGTTTCAATCTATTTAATCCTAGCACTAACATTACTGCTTGAGAATCAAATCACGTATCTTACATATCTGTGAGCAAAGAATTTAATTAAAATATCTAAATCGAGTAAATATATTAAATCAAAACAACTTATAATTAATATGCTAATTCAAACACAATATATATTTGTCTTTGACCATAAATTCTGTCATTTAATTTCTTCGCAGGTGATTAACTTCATAGAACTGTTATTAAATAACAGTCATAACCATGAGTAACATGTCTTGCCGTTGTTAATCCAGCAACGAAAGGCGGGTGCGTGAGTTTACAGCATTACGGAAACGATGACCAAGTTTAGCCTTTTATTAGTATCGATACTGGGTAGAGGTAATGTGTCTGCTATGCGGGAATGTTCTGGAGAATTTGAAACTACGGACATTAGTGTTTTGAATGTTATAGTTCAAAAATCATGCCTAAAGTAGAACGTTTGGACCTTAAAACGTGTATATCCTTCCTTCATACCGTTATGGACGGCAAAAAAAAAAGAAGGAACTTCTTTTGGTTCAAAGCACATTGTGGCATCAATAATTGTCTGTAAAAGGCAGAGTGTGGATTTAGATGTAGAGGCAAATGGAAAATATTACACTAGGCTTATGCAACATTATTATGTTCTGAAATTTAATACATTATTGAAAACCGCTTTAAATGCGTTTTTACAGGATTCACCATGCAGTAGTTAGCTGTGTGGTGATTTCTTACTGTGGAGTGCTGTGGTACTAGCTAGTAGATTATCTGTGCCCCGGGAGCGCCCAGAGCAGTCAGTGGTCGCGGTGGCCCATTAACAAGGTGCGCGCAGAGCGCCCCGTGCACAGTAGTTGCTAATCCTCAGAGGCTGTTTACGACTACTGGCCGGGATAGAGTGGCGACCGTGTGTGACACTCCCTGCCAGTCCACCCTCTTCTGTCAGTCACCTCGCCTGGTGTCACCACGTTAGGCATTGAAGTAAAGATTGACAGTTACAGTAAACGCTAAAATATGCCAAGTCATGGGTATAAGTGGAAAGGTGCCACCATTTAGCTCTGAATGTAAAATTGATGGCACTGTCCGTAAAACGGTAGATTCCGCTGAACACCTTCGGGTAACATTTTGTAATAATTTGTCGTGGAATGAACATATCAGGAAGGTAATATGCTCCTATATCTAGTTCGTAATTTAAAAGTGCACACCGGAAGTGATATCGATTGCATACAGAGCACTAGTAGGTCCTCACTTAGAATATTGTTGTTCTGTATGAGTTCCCCATCAAAAGGGGTTAATGGAAGCATTGGAGTAGGTCCAAAGAAGAGCCGCCCGATTCGTGACAGGGATATAGCTGGAGGTATAGCGTAAGTGCGATGTTGAAGGAGTTAGGTTGGGTAGACTTTGAACACCGAAGGCGTTGCTCCCAATTGAAAAATTAATAGCTGACTTATTTCGGAATGACAGCAAAGAACTATTACCACCAGAACATTAATATCTAGGAATGACCGAGAAAATAAGCTAAATCAGGGCCAAAACTGATTATTTTTGTACTTAATTTTTCCACAAGCGGTTAATAAATGGAATAGGAAGGATTTTTGGGCGAGTAAACTTAAAATCTGACAGGAGTAATTCTCGATAAATCACTCCGGCGATCCTGACCTGGGTTTACCATGGTTTTCTCATATCGCTCAAAGAAAATGTCGGGATAGTTCCTCAAAATAGCCCATGGGCGGCTCCTGTCATATCCCGTATATACCTTTCAAACTATTACACTTTCAACACCTATCATTTGTGAATCGCGGAGTAATAGTAATAATAATGAATAATAATCGGGACATTCTATTAAAATCGTACGAGTGTCACACCTTATTTGGCAGAGACGTAGACACCGAGATGAGGGGATGAAAAACGGATAGAAGCGTTTGAGATGTGGAGAAGGATGGAAAGATAAGCTGGATGGAAAAGGTTACTAATTTTGAATTCATATGAGGAACAGAGAAGTACTCGACGGGACATTCGCTGAGAGGGAAGGGTTTGTTAACAGACGCGTTAGAAAGGCTAGTTAGTGCGAGGAGGCTGAGAAGAAGAAGAAAGAAGTACAAGATCATAGATGAAACCAAGGTAAACGGACACTATATGGAGGGGAGAAGAGAGGAGAGCATTTCGAGCTACCAAGTGAAAATCTGATAATAATGATGATGTTTGGTATTGTCAGCCGTAATGTTTGACCCTCCTGTTGGCATGGATGCTATTTCGATCCCTGTTCCGGCAGTTCGGATGTTGGTTTCATATGGTTTCCAGAAATCACTCAACGTGAATGTCTGGATAGTTCCTTTTATATGATCACAGGTTTCGAAAATACTATTGTTCTTTCTATTCAAAATATTTTGGCATCTAGCATTCTGTTAAGAACGTTAATCAGTGAGGTTTTCAATAACAGCTAGTAATATATTTCCATATGTTATTGGAAACTACTTAAATTTCGCAAAAAATATGAAACGGAGACCTAGGGTTGTCAATCCGCTGTCTGTCTGTCTAACGTAAACTAAAAACTTTACATTATTCAAATTTCCACGTGACGTGTTTCTTATACCCTGAACCGAATATCGCATTTGGGATTTTGTAAATTTATGTTATAAGGGTGTTACACAGCTGAAGAAAATAACAAAATTTCTACACCAGCTTGACTGTCAAGCTGTAAAATTGGCACTAGTTAGATATTTTTTTACCTATGTTATCTCAATACTGTGTAGCCCCCGTGAATGAATATGGTTTCTGCTAAAAGACATGGCAGAATGACTTTGCGTTCCTTGCTTCACGCTCCTCCCCCTACCACCATTCTAATGACCTCGGCAGTGACAAGCAATATATTCCGAAACAAAAAAAAAAAAGCCATTACTCTCTAAATGTATGTATAATCAATTTGATTGTGTGTAAACAATAACATTAGCAGTGCTGGCTCCAGCGTGGCACGACGATGGAGTACCGTGGAGGGAACGGAAAATAAATCACGCATTGATTTCAATACAAAGCAACTACTACCTTATGACCTATCACATGTGAGGTATGTGCTTAGATAATAAGAGTACGGCAGAATAAACATGCGAGATTCGATTCACACTTACCAAGTTTATTACGAATCCGTAGTCTGAAAAGTTGGTTCGTTCCATTAGCTTTTGTTGCGGACAAACTACGAAATATGAAGTGTCACAAGTGCAAATTAATCTTTTCACGAAATATACTTCATATTGGGTTTTGCGTGTTTATTATTGCAGTATAAAAGAATGTTTGGATCAGTGTAAGGAGGCCTAGAAACAAAAGCAGCTATGTATATACTTGGTAAGGTTTTCTAGAATAAGTATGCTTAATATATTTACTGGTAGCGTTGGGCTGTATAACGCTGTGGCGAGTAGAAATTAAGATATAATGCTGGTTTTATTCATACACTAACATATTTTAGTCTCCTTAAGGCCAACTCCACTTGCTATCAAACTGGAACCATGTTAAGACGTTTGGAGTAAATAGTCTGAAGCAAAGTGCTAACTACAAAACCATTACAACAATGGCGATTTTTTGAAGGTAACGTGGAGCTCTCAGCAATTCGTATACTGAGGTGTCTTAATCGCTAGTACAGATGTAACACTGTCCTTTAACCAATCATATTGACGAATATAGGGGAATGATAACTGTGATATAAATAATCTAATGATTTTAACGTTTAAATTCAACATTTTATAACCATGTTTTCGAGATGATTTTGTTCATTTACTTGCTTGCTACCTAATGTTCTAGTGACCTTCTAGTACTTTAACGCTTTTATCTAATTAATTTTTAAATCAGTCATTAACTTTGAATTTGATATTGGTGTAAGCAACATGAATTTATACAACAATAATAATCTACACTGCGGTAATAATTTATAGTTACTTATTGTATAGAAAACCGAAATTAATTTGTTTCATGTCATCAATCTCTCGATTAGTTTGATATAATCTTCTATCTCTCTTCATCTTAACATACACATTAATATCCGCGCTCTCAGTTTCCTTGTTCATTTATTACAATCTTCGTCTTTCTGTACAATCCCCCATACCTTAAAATGTGACCCATCATCAGATCTCTACTTTATGTGAATCTCTTCCATAGACATTGTAACAGCCCTAATACCTGAATTTTGAATAATATTGTACTGTGTGAAATATTTGTAGTGAGCCAGAGTTTGCTTGAAAGTGATTTGATATGTTTATTTTGTAAATTCTTGTAAATAAGTGTATATAGACTTTGTTTTAGGTAAGAAAATTATTTAAAGACCATTTAATATGTTTAAGAACCGAATGATGCAAGAGAATTTATTAAAAGTTTGTAATTACTTGTATTAATGTAAGTTACGATGTCTACAGGACAATTTTCCACCATTTGAAAGGATTTCTGTAAATAATTTTGTATTTAAGTATCTCTAGTTACCATTTCTAATCATTTTGTAATGTTATTAATTAATTTTGTATCAATTCCGATTGTTTTTAATATGTTTGATTGTTTATGATCGAGAAATATCGGGCGGATGCCTTTGAAGAATTCTCGTAAATTCGATAGACTCTATATAAACGGATCGCCTGCACAGAGTAGTTAGTATTAATTCAGTTTTGCATTAAGTATAAATTCAGTGTTACAGAGACATTCATGCAAGTATTCAGTAAGTCAGTATTGCATCTTTGGATTGTAACAACTATGCTTGTGAATGTCGCAGACTTGTTTTGATTTGTTCAAAATAAACGAACATCTCAACATAACCTTGTTTTTGGTGGACTTTATTAATTAATTAATGCAGTAATTAACCCACCAAAGAACCTTAACATGGCGACCGTTGACATGACGAGAAGTTCTTAAACATCTGTGGGATGTTTATCTTCTAAAAAGAATCTGCAGAAAATTGCGAGGAAATTTCGACCGGCTAGACACGTAGAGGTTGTACAGACCACACGGATTTGACGGCAAGCTGACCTACTTCGGCCTAAGGCGGAGATTTTTCCATCGGGAATCGGATGTAATCTTCCGACGACGAGTGGATTTCCTTCGGCCTCAAAATCGTCTTCCTACAGTGAATTGTGAAAAGTGTGGTTAAGTGTTTGAAGTCAGTGTGGTGTTTAATAGTTAAATAAGTGCTTCTAAGGGAAAGTTAATGTGATACAAAAGTGAGGAATAACTGTAAGTACGGCATTGAATATTCAAGTGATTTATTTTGCATGTTATAGTGTGACAGATTGGAAAGATTTTAATTTTACTTAATTTTGTTTTTTATGTTGATTTTGCTAATTACTAAAAATGGCTGATAATCAGAACCTGCAAGCATTTTTAGAATCTTTTGTAGCCAAATTTGACGCTAAATTTTCTGAATTTAGAAATGAGTTAAAAAGTGATACTGATAGCAAGTTTTCCAAATTGGATAACAAATTTTCTGAATTTAAAAATGAGTTAAATCTTGACAACAAATTTTCTGAAATTAAGTCTCAGTTTGCTGTAATCAATGATCAGTTTTCTCAACTGCAACAAAACAATGAGAAAACATTCTCTGATTTGACTAAATGTTTTGATGTTAAAATTGCAGAGCAATTTCAGGGTTTTAGCTCTCAATTCAAGGAGGATATTAACAATTTAGATTCTAAATTGGGGAAGGTAGTAACAGAATGTAAGGAGAAATTTGAAAAGATTACAAATTTTTGTGAACAGAATAAGGCTGAATGTGTAGATTTGATTTATAAAGAAGTCAGTGAAAATTGTGATAAGATGAGGGAGGAATATGTTGCTTTATTCCAAGCTAATGATGTTAAAGCTACTGAGTTAAGACAGGAAGTGGTTGGTTTAGGGAAAAATGTTAATAAATTGGTGCAGCAGCAGGAACAGTTAGCGCATGGATTAGAATCTAATGTTAATCAGTTAGAGAAAAGGGTTACTGGGTTGCAGATTCAGTTGAGTCAGGTTCCCTTAACAGGTAATCCAAATTTCAGTGTCGATGTAAAAGAAGAATTTGAATTCTATGATGATAGTGGGAGGCTTCACCCTATTGAATTTATAGATAATTTTGAAAGGTCAGACTACTTTATGTTGTTACCCGACAGTAAGAAAATTGCACTTGTGGGTAAACATCTAAAATCTTATGCTAGGGCATGGGGTGATAGACAAGCTAGGGAAGTGACTGACTACAAGCTGTTTAAAGAAAACTTTTTGAAACATTTTTGGTCGACAAGCAGGCAGATTCAAGAAAAGAGAGAGTTGATGACTGGAAGGCCCTATAAACCTGGTCGGGAAACTCAACATGACTTTTTTCATAAATGTTGGATCCGTTGTAAGTATTTAGACCATCCTTATGGAGAGGAGGAGTTTATCGATTTGATAGGAGCTAGGCTACCTCAACAAACAAGAAATTTAATTGCCACTTTGGATGTAGTAAATGTGGATAGAGTTTCGGAATTGTTGAGACGCTTGGATGCCCAGGAGTCATTCAATGAACAACATTACCACCATCAAAACCATAGGAGGGGCAGCAGGAGTCCCCCTAGAAGGGGTAATGGGTCAAGGGATGGTAGATCGAGGGGAAGGGTTCGTGATAATTACACAAGGAGGAATGATAATGGGGAAGTGAGAAAACAGAACCCTCAATCTGAAAGGGAAAAGCAGCATGGGGGGCAGGCAAACTAAAGACCACCCCTGTTGTGGGCCCCGCAGTGGTGGGTAAGATTGTGGGTCCAGGTACCAACTGCTATAGCGTTAATTCCATTTTTATGAATAATCCCCGAGAAGATTTATTGGAAGAGGTGGGGGTAGCAGCAAGTGAATTTCAGGATAAGGATATGATAGATGTAATGAATGATGTTGATGATGTAAAGGTTGATAATAAGATAAAGCGGGAAGGGGACCACCATAGTACCTTATCATTAGAATCCGTGTGCGAAAGTAATAATTTTCATGTAGAAGATTTTCGAAATGGTCACTGCCTAATTACAAAAAGGGGTGCAGAATTTATAGTGCATACTACAGTGTGGCTATCCGAAACTTGTAAGGTCCAGAATGGCATAGTTGGGACTATGTGTGCTTGTATAGGTGGTAATGAAGTTTGTAGAAGTGCTGAAATCGAGGAGTTTCTCAGGTATCTTGAAGATGAAGGCGATACAGTGGTGTGGATAGGAGACCCAGATGAGGAGGAGAATTGTAAGTCAAAGTATTTGTCTTCTGAAGAGAGAGAGGTTGAAAAGCCATATGTACCAATCCCTAAGTTAGAAAAACGTCCTAATTTTGACCTAGCTGATACGTTATTTAGCTCTTTATTTGGTGTAGATGATGACATTGAAGAAATGGGTGGGAGTAAGGATTTATTTGAACCAGTTTCTGATGTGGAAAAATGTACAGAATGTGACTTAGATGACAATATGTTTTGTACCCTCTTTGATGTGGAAGCTGATAGTGAAGTAGTAGTTGCTGAGAAAAATAATTATTTTGTGGAGGAAGTCAGTAAGACAGATGTTAAACCAGTTTTAGGTAATGATTCAGATAATTTGGTAAGTTTGAGTAGTAATCAGATGATGAAGAGTGGGGTTGGAAGTAATGATGGGCTAAACTGCAGTAGTGAGAATAATAAATCTGTATTACCAGTTGAGTCAACAGCATTGCTTTTAAGTGACAATCAATTTGCTAAAATAGAACCATTGTATGTCTCAGCTGTTGCGTGGTTGTACCAAAGTCTGTTGTCTGAGATGATTGGAAGTTTGTGTTTCTGTATGTATATAATGAAGCTTTGTGAAAATAGAAATGTAATATTTAATGTGTATACAAAAGTTGAAGAAAACTGGAAGGTTAGGAAAAAGTAACTTACATGGTTCTGGGTTTCCAGGGAAATCCTGAAACCTACCTATGAGAATTAATTGAAATGCATGGTTTGGGGAGGGGTCAAAAGCCTGTAAATATCTAATTTTGTAAATAAGTTTGTGAATGGATGTATGTAAATAGCTTGTGTGAGTACTTAAGCTCAGATACAGATGTAAGCATTTCAATGTATAGAACAATTTGTGACAGTTTTGTGTAGAGACTTTTGGTATTTTCATGATGTTATGACTTTCTACATTGTGATGACAAATTATCAGCTGTAAAATGTAAACAGACTGGTGTAATTAACAAGCATACATCAAGTGTGTAATTTGGAGTGAAAATAATTGTAACTTAAGGTGATGGCATTGAACGTTTGTTGTTCAAAACAGTAAATGAAAAAAAAAAATGATTGGATCGGAGAAAAGACAATTATTGTAAACAAAATCAGTGTCATGGACTATGTGCAGTTGTATGAAGAATTGTATTTGTTCATTGTAAAAGTCATTATGGTTGATTGATTGTAATCTGTTCGTGTCTGCATTATGTGTACATTCAACCTGTTTAGATTCGTGACGGATTCAATCAATTTTATCTGTGTAAAATTAAGTGAATCCTGGGGAGGGGTTGTAACAGCCCTAATACCTGAATTTTGAATAATATTGTACTGTGTGAAATATTTGTAGTGAGCCAGAGTTTGCTTGAAAGTGATTTGATATGTTTATTTTGTAAATTCTTGTAAATAAGTGTATATAGACTTTGTTTTAGGTAAGAAAATTATTTAAAGACCATTTAATATGTTTAAGAACCGAATGATGCAAGAGAATTTATTAAAAGTTTGTAATTACTTGTATTAATGTAAGTTACGATGTCTACAGGACAATTTTCCACCATTTGAAAGGATTTCTGTAAATAATTTTGTATTTAAGTATCTCTAGTTACCATTTCTAATCATTTTGTAATGTTATTAATTAATTTTGTATCAATTCCGATTGTTTTTAATATGTTTGATTGTTTATGATCGAGAAATATCGGGCGGATGCCTTTGAAGAATTCTCGTAAATTCGATAGACTCTATATAAACGGATCGCCTGCACAGAGTAGTTAGTATTAATTCAGTTTTGCATTAAGTATAAATTCAGTGTTACAGAGACATTCATGCAAGTATTCAGTAAGTCAGTATTGCATCTTTGGATTGTAACAACTATGCTTGTGAATGTCGCAGACTTGTTTTGATTTGTTCAAAATAAACGAACATCTCAACATAACCTTGTTTTTGGTGGACTTTATTAATTAATTAATGCAGTAATTAACCCACCAAAGAACCTTAACAACATCTTCCTCTCCATTTACTTCCAAAACTCATTCATTTCGTAATTTATGTTTGAAGTTAATATTCAACATTCTCATATAGCACTAAATTTACATCAATTTTTATTCTTTCTGGTATTCCTAAAAGACAAGAATTACTTCCATAATGTGACTGCTCCACGCAAACAATTTTAGAAATGAAATATGAACGAATATGTTCCTCACCACTTTTTGTTGCAAGTTAAATCTTTTTTTTTTTTTATTTAAAAATTAATACAGTTCAGCTCAAGATTCTAAAAGAATTCTAGTAACGCTCTTCAATAACAATTTATTGAGATATGATAATCACCGAAAACGTGCAAAAGGAATAACTTAAAAATAAAGACTATTGGAGAAAGTATCGTGTTCGTAGTAATCACATGGGAAAGTGATGGGAGTGCGACGTTAAAACCCCTCCAGATTTAGAATTAATGTCAGCAATATTTTGAATATGTATAGCTGGGAACGGTAAATAGTCTTCAACGGCGTCCATTCTCAATATGTTAAGATATTTACTAACATTACTATTTCTAAATTAATTATCAATAAACGTAACAGGTCTGTGTAGAGATAATATATTTGTGATGCCATAGTGTGAAGATGATTATGTGTAAATGAAATCTGTCACAAAAATATTTGAAGTAGGCACATGATTTGAACTATAAATAGACTCGGTCTGCTAATGCAATATCAAGTAAGTGACTGAAATATTCAATGATACTAGTCAGAATTAATAAGTACCATATACGGAAGAACATTTGTTTTTAAAGATTTTATTTCCATTATTACCGAGTAGTATCAGTATACTGGGACAAAAACAGGCTTGCAAAGAAGTTACTACCATCTCCGGATTTGTTCGATATGCCGCCTTGGACTTGCAACTTGCTCATCAAGAAAGGGCGGTTTCCCTTGAGTGTAATTGCAAACGGCGGGGTTTCTTTCATCTCCCTCATTAAAGATTCCCGGCATACAACGAAGATCATCGCCGAAAGAAAAATTCTTTCTTCTGTTTGTGCTTCGACTTCTTTGAAGAGTCCATCTATGCTCGAGTTCTAGCTGTCCATGAAGCTCGTATTGTTCCTGAAAAAATGAAGTCCTATCTGATATAAGACAAGAAATTTTTACGGATCAACATAATAGCCGACGCTTAATCCGGTATGTATTATGTGAGCAGATTCTTCACAATCACATCGGGAGATTAGTAACTGATAGAACAAAATGTGTATCAGCAACAAATTAACAGTCACAATTAAATTGTGAACGAAGCGTTTGCGAAAAAGTTCCAATAGTGCTGTTGAAACAGGCATATGACTTTTTCGTTTCAGCTCCTGATAATCATACTATTTTATCCTAAGATATTGAACACGTACTTTAGTGATATTCAGTAAATCAGCAAGAATTTTTTTTTGACAAGAGTATGTATGTTGCAGATATGTTTATTAATTTTTTGGGTAAGATTAAAATAGATTCATTATAACAATGCCGTACGGATGGTTGATCAATACTGAAAATTTCCCTAAAGTTCGTTCTCTAACTACATGGAAAACAGTAAAAGGCCAGGTTAAACTATATCTTAATTAACCTAGATGTTACAACCAGGGCCTGCTTAAGGAATTTCAGGACCCCCTGCGAAGTTTGATTTCGGGGCCCCCTACTTGTTTTCCAGATGTACTGTACTTTTGCTTACACTTTTGATAATTTTCGTGACTATATACACACACACACACACACACACACGTATATATATAATCTGTGTGTAAAAGATTAAAGAGACGGATTGAGGTTTCTCCAAATTTATGTACAAACGGGCCAACAATTTATCGAGTACTCAACGGGACCAACTTCGCCAAGTCCTTGGTGTTTTATCAATGCATCTCATATGGATCTCCCAACTACTGTCACTTTCATTTCTGGCTAAGCCCTGCTGCCCATTGTGTCAAATGAAATTGTTTTTGTATTTAATTTTATAGCTATTATATTTACAATACACTTATTTTATACGACATTTATTTTCTTGCCTTTCTTTCCTAGTACATATAGGTCTTTGGGGCTGGAAACACGTGAGCAGGCATACACATTTTAATTCAATAACTTTTTATATGAAACGTCAAAAGATGAATGAGTTTATTCGAACGAAATTACATAAATTGCTGAAACAGGTACAGAGCAATACGCACCTTTAAATATATAGGCCTATTGTAATTACGTCAGATACGACTTGCTCAAAACTGAATCTGATGAAGGACTTCTCGTGGAACTCCACGCTTCGAAAACGTCTATTGTGAACGCAGCTTGTTAACATTCTAAATTTGTAGATTATTTATTTTAGCGGGAAAATTTTTCGTTAAGTAAGGACAAATTTTGAAGGGGATCGTAGCGGGGCCCTCTCAAGCTAGGGCCCCCCAGTGACTGCGGTTCTTGCGATAGCCTTAAACTGGTCCTGGTTACAACACAGGGTTATTAAAAAAGCATTTTTATTTCTTACAAACTATAAGAGATTCAAATACGTGCCACACTGATAAGTAATGCATCGAAGGAGAAAGATAACCATGACCACAAGCTGGCACTCGATTTCAGGCACAAGGGTGTGAGAAGATTCTCTTTTTTAGGTAAGGATATCACGGATTGTAATAAGTTACGAAGATAAATGATGAATAATTTACCAAAAACTTTGAAAGAATTTAATGTTAAAATTTATAGAGGGCAAATTTAGGTGGGTGCAGGAAAGGGGGAAGATGGGTGTGTAGCGAAATTGCCACCGGAGCGTGCGCTCCATTGAAATTTTATATAAATATTAATATTAAGGTCCAAAGTTTGTAACGCCCGCCTGTTAGTTCCATTTGTTGCTACCAACGGCGCTGTTGTCTATTTACGTGGATATGACGACGCCACAAAAGAAGTCGTTTTGTATGCTATAGTATCCAAAAAGTGAATCCACTGTTGATCCGTCGTAAGTTCAACAAAGTGCCACCTCGTCACGGAGAGATTGGCATAAAAATTCGTATATGCAAAGGGAATAGCATTGATCGTTCTCGAACGTATGCGGCAAGAAATGGACTACCATTTTGAAGTTAGTGACGAAAATAAATGGTGCTTATTTTGAATGTATACATAAAACTCTGAATCTTCCTCTATTCAGCAATGCGAGGCACTTTTGTAGTTTGTGAAATATAAAAAAATCTACTCCCTCTTTTTGAATTACCTAATACTTTAATGATAGTTATAAATGTTATATTACAGTGCAAACGTCCTACTGGCAATTCATTTGTTATAAAATTTTAATCATCAATGTGAAACTGCTACCATGTAGCTATCTGTGCCAAAATCCTTCCGTTATTGTTTGAAACGTCTCCACTAATGGAACGTGTTGGGTGAAGAGTTAACGTTTGGGTATGGCATGTGATATAACACGGGTTTGATCCCAGATCCTGGTTTCGATTCTCCATATCTTTCTCCAAATCATTCCAGCCAAATGCCGCTATGGTTCCTTCAAATGATCCTGTCCTAATTCCCTCCAGTGTTTTCCCCTCCCCCATTCTCTCCCCGGCAACGATGAGCAGTAAAGCCCTTGACGAAAACATGCTCCAACTTACGCCCAATTCATCAGCTGATCACTGGCAAGCTGCCCTGATGGATGGAGCCATTAAAGTAAGGGTTTAATACAACTCGCTTTTCATTGAGAGGAATCAAGAGTTCGACCGAATGAACCCGTTGACGCTATCGGGTTGATGAAGATCCACCCACTTCGCAGCAGGCACTAGCTACAGGGTGCTGTCCGCATTGCGGCCACTCTTCCTGGACGTCTGCCACACCACATTGCCAAGTGCCAGTCGTAGCTTATCGCCGCAGCACACTTCTTTCTTTGGTTAATCGCGCAGTGGACACAAAATTTTTATCCCTCAGCTTTCTTCCTGTTTCTTATAGGACACAGGCCAGACGAAACATTAAAGAGAGAAACCAGGTGTGAATCAAATGACTTTCTTTTATCGGCTTTGATCTAGGCATTTAATGAATGTATCTTTTCACTATTTACCGTCATTGGACTTGCAGAACGTTGTAAATTTTCATCCAGAGGACTCTCTGTTATTTCTACAAAGTTTTATTTTGGAATTGCCTATCATATGCAATCAGAAACGACATTTTTACGAAGAAAATTTTCTACGTAACGTTGAAGACGATATTTCTAGCAGTATATAAAAATACGTTGGTATTAGTGTTTAATCTGAATCATGGTTCTCAGTATCTACAGAATACCTATTAATGTTGTCATGCTTCTTCTCCCTGTCCGGGCGCAGGAGGTTAAAGGGGGATATCGATCCCTCCATGGGAACGTCTGTGGAGATGAGCTGGTGTGGTATCCCGTTGCTTTTTCCAACTTGATAGTGTTCGGAAGTGTTGTTGTAAATGTGGAAGACTGTGATAATGTGTGTAAAGTATTGTTTGTGTAGTGGATGAGAAAAGGGCGAAGGAAGAGGGTGAATCTGGTATCCTGCCAGTTCAGGCCTACTCTTCCGAAAGACATATTGTGAGCCGCCAGCTTTAGCGTCGTCCTCCAATGGACGAATCACCTTCAACAGTGTCTTGTGCCCTTATTCCATACGCACGGTGGAGAGATTGTGAAATTAGCTCAGATCTTTGGTGTACAAGTTGGTGATTAGGATTTGTGCACCACCACCTTCCATACCCTGCCGGTAAGGTCCTGAAGGGCACTGGAGGAATACCAAAGAGGCACCGGCCGCAGGGTGTAATCAACCATATGAAATATGGAAGGTACTAAATAGATTAAGAACTGAAGTGTCCCGATGCAGATCCAACATCAGAAAATGGCGTTACACTATTGAAAACGAACTATGTGAATGCGGTGAGCTGCAGAACCCACAACATATTCTGGTATGCAGGAATCTAGCCTACCTGAAACCTGCACTATCGAAGATATTTTTAGGGAAAATGGGAAGGCCATCAGGATTGCGGAGTTCTGGTCACAGTCCATTTAATTGTGTTTTATCGTCCATAAGCGTGATATTAATTAATTAATTTTATTTGTTTTGTTTCAACTTGTAATGCTATGTCCTGGACACAGAAATAAATAATAAATAAAGGTTCTAATGCTGAAAAATCCTCCCCTACCAGGACTGGTATCAGATAAACCTAAGTTAGTGCCGGACACCATAATAGTGCAGCAACCAACAGAACCCACAGAGTGGTGTTGGCAATCTTACTACCTTTTTTTTTTACTATGGATTTACGCCTCGTCGACGGCTAAGGTCATTAAAGGTGGGATGGGACTGGGGCAAGGAACGGGAAGGAATTCGGCCATGACATTTTTGAAGGAAGCATCCCGGCATTTGCCTGGAGTGATTTGGGGAAACCATGGAAAACCTAAATCTGGATGCCCGGACGGGGATTCGAGCCCGCGTCCTCCCGAATGCGAGGCCAGAACGTTAACCGTTCACCCACCACGCTCGGTATCTTACTACAGCTTAATTAGTTAAGAAGGTATTCGAAAATAATTCATGTCTCTGGCTTTAATATAATAACCAAGGTCTAGTGAACAGCATGTTGGAAAAATCAAGCGCCAAATTGAACCTAGAGGGAGTGTGATAAGGCTCTGGCATTGTATTCGGGAGGACGTGGGTTCGAATTCCGTCCAGTCATCCAGATTTCGATTTTGTATGGCTACCCGAAATCATTACATGCGAATACTGCGATGGTTCATCCAAAAGGTGATGGAAGAATCACTTCCAGTTACTTTCATCCAGTCATTTCTCTTCTCTAATGATGCCAACGAAGCGATGGCCGCAAGAAAAATGAGTATGACTTTCTGGTATGTGACCACACAGTTTGCACAACCTTTGAATTCTGTTTCATATTTTTTTTTTCTTGTATTTAATATCTGCACAGGAAGGACAGAACACTATAGATATAATTATTAAAGCAAAAATGCCTAAACTCTACCGCAAACTTGAAATTTGCACCCTTGAAGCGGGAGTCCAATGACCCAGTATCACTACACTATACACTTACACTATACCGTTTCATCACTGATACACTCATGTAGCCCCATATTGCCAAAATGGTTCTCTACCTGTCCACTCTACCCTAGCAAATTCAGAAACTAACAGTTAACTATCTTTAGTTGTAAAATGGTAGTAACCTTGCACGGGTTTAAACTTCCTCTCAAAATGGAGTTATTAGTTTCTGAGTTAGATCATCATTTGTCTTCCAAACAGATAAATTTCCCTTAGGCTCATATATTAGCATAAAAATTAAAATTCGTATAACAAACTGTATGTTAACTTCTTTCCTGAAACGAGATTTTCATTTTTTTCTGCTGCTTGGTTAAGGTAAACGTATAGACATATGACAGAGAATTCGAATATAATTGTTGTTTTAATTCAACTTTCATTCAGAACCTGGTTAAAATACAAGGCCGGCTGGGCCAAAACCTACTTTAATACTCCTAGTTCTGTGTGTCAGATGGTGAATTATCGTCGTAGAAATCATTTTGTTTGTGATGGAGATGCTGGCAGAGCACCAGAAGTCAAGTCAGCGTTTGGTAAGTCAATTGTAGGGGCATACAGGACAGTGGGAAGTGACTGCCCTAAAGCGCTGCGTGGCCTTTATATAATAAGACCTAGTTACAACTACTTAGCGCTGCGTGCTCATTACAATATTCGTGATAATATGCATGAGCTGCTATCAATTACGTGCAGCGTTGAAGGTACGTGGAATATCAAATCAAAATTTAAGTCTTGTGCTGTGGGCTTTAAACTTTTCCATCTACATTACCCCTCCAATTATTATACAGAAAAACTATTAGAAGTGATGATGATAACGTCAAAAAATGTTTTTTTTTAAAGAACTGAACAAGATATTTTTGTTTGTTTCAGGTGAGAACAACAAAGTTTATTGGACTTACTCGAGCAGAGTGTAATGATTATGACGTAAGTATCAGTAATAAAGTGTTATATTTCGACAAATTTGTTCCTTAGTGTGCTAAAATATTTGGGTGCTGGCAGTGCACCCTCCAAGTCGAGTCAACGGCGGCACTGCCTACCCTTTTCTCGAAATGATTCGGGCCATTTTTGAATATCAATTTATTCGGTCGTATTCATGCTACATGTCTCAAATTTCTCTTATGCATAGATATCAGAAATCTTAGCAAACGTACTAAATTTTATTTCATTACTGTTCTAAGTTCTGATGTTATTCGGATGCAAACTTCAGCGAGTTTGTCACAGACTGACTGATGATCATCAAAACTCTAAGGTACTTCCCGCAGCAGTAGAAAGCTGAAATTTTGTACCCAGATAACATTTTACCCCGATATTATGAGAAAAGTCTGAAACTCTTAAATTTCTATATATCTACCCCTTAACTACCTATAACGTGAAATCGCTTTTCACACAACTTTATATAGCTCAGATTTTCATTGTAAAGTGAGCTTACTAAGTTTAACTAATGTATTAAATTTTCCTTCTTTCCTTTTCTTACTTTGGAAGTTATTGAATATCAAAATTTATTTCGACCACCACACCCCGACATCAAAATTCCACTGTACTTCTAGTAATCCTAGAAACAAGTAATTTGGTACACATATATATAGTTTTATCTCTAAACCATAAGAAAAATCTGATATTGGAGTTTTTACCCGCATTTATTTAATTACAATCTCAAACATGAAAAAATGCGGCACATATTTGCGGCTTAATTGATTTGCTCCGGATGAAGCCATAAGCCTGAGAATTTTTTAATGCATAGAGATCGGCAAGTTTAACTAATATCTTACATTTTAATTTGCTCCTATGCTTGGTTTGGAAGTTACTCGTAATTTATTTATGGTGGTAGTTAAACCAACGGCAGTCTGCATTGCTCGGCTACTGCGCACACCCTTTGTTTTCAGAGTGTGTGACATTGTTGGTAACGTATATCTATGTCTTCCATTCTAAAATATTCTTATTCACCGATTTTCAAATGGAATTATTAAATTTAAGCAGCGATTCAGAATAAGCGATAAACTTACAAAAAGAAATGAGGTCACACAAAAACAATTCTTGTAAAAATAAGCCAAGACTCGTGCTCGTGTAGTGACAAAAAGTTATGAGATCTTCTTCTGAGCCAAGTCTACACTTTAAAGCGTTTATTCACTCTGTGAAACAGAATGGTTTCTCTCGGTGTCATTGATCACTTATTTAGAATTTTAAAAAATCTGGTGACTTGGCCATTATGCACGTCGTAATTTTTACTAAAATTAAATGAATAATATATACTTGTCAAATTCGAAAAAGAGCGCGGGAAATCTTGGCTTTAATGTATTTATAATTTTGACTAAGCAACGCACTTAAGATAACTAAAACATGGCGCGCATAATGGCCAAGTCGCCAGATTCGTTTTTTTTTTTTTAAATTATAAATAAATTATCAATGATACCAAGAGAAACCATTATGTTTCACAGAGTGAATACACGCTTTTAAGTGTAGACTTGGATCAGATCTCATAACTTTTTGTCACTACACGAGCACGAGACTAGGCTTAATTTTACAAGAATTGTTTTTGTGGGATACTAAATTTATTGCCATGGAAAATGCTGTCACGAAGAGTACTATATAGATATTTCGGAATAGTCGTGAGGTTTAGAAAGTTTCTTCCGGAGGACGCCGGTTTGAATCCCCGTCCGGGCATCGAGATTTGGGTTTTCCATGGTTTCCCCAATTCATTCCATGCGAATACCGGGATGATTCCTTCAAAAGGCCTGGCCAAATTCCTTCCCATTCCTTGTCCTCACACCCATCCCGCCTCTAATGACTTCAACGTCGACGATTCGTAAAGCGTTCAGTAACAAAAAAAAGAATAGAAAGTTTCTTCTGTTATTGGTCCACTAAGTCTCATTAACAACAGGAACTATTAACATACGATTCTAGTAATATTATTTTCAAAATAGTCTGACGTAATTTCTATTCAGTTACTTTTTATCATTCTCCATAGTCTGCATTCATTTGTACATCATTTCTTCACGAAAATCCTGTTTTTATCTAAGTGCTTTAAGACTCAAAGAGTGACCCATCATGATACCTTTCTCGTTCTAGGGTTCCGTTCGTGAAAGAAGTACCATATTCACGCTTTAAATTGTTGTCGGCTAACAAAGCCGTTATCGACGTTGAGGTCATTAGAGGCGGGATGGGAACAGCATCAAATTCGGCCATGGTCTTTTGAAGGAAGCATCTCGACATTCGCTTGGAGTGATTTGGGACACCATGGAAAACCCAAATCTGGATGCCCGAACGGGGATTCGAATCGGTGTCCTCCCGATTGCGAGGCCATAGAGTTAGCCGCTCACCCACCACGCTTGAAAAGACCGTTGAATTATTTCCCCCATTTTTATTTATTTCTGGACGTAACTGCGTTAGGATAATTTCCGAAAGTTATTGCTTTATATACATGTTAGTAGATGCGTTAACTCGAAATTTTTGTTCTTTTGTAATAGAAAGAGTAGCAGAGACTTTAATGGTTCATAATCGATCATAAAAATCGAGTCATAACACATATTTTTAGATTTTATCGAAGCATTGATATTTGATGATTTGTTAAAAAAGTTTTCGCTCTTTGTTTTCTCCGATCTGTGAAAACAGTTATCAATGCAAAATTCTCTAGACATCTTTTTTAATATAATCATTGTTTAACGTGGCCTGTAAATGGAAAAGACGTTTCAATTGACGACTTATTATAATATTTTTAAATATATAATTTTTTCCGAAAGCTGCTGAAGCTGTTTTATCATATTCTTAAGTTTGATCGTGAGTATTATTTACTACACTTTATGCTCTGGTAGGTGGGACAAAAAACTGGTATATGTTAAGAAATGAATTTACTTATGAAAATATTAAATAGTAATTTCTTTAGGCAATTAACGCCTTACCGATAATACGATACCTCTGGATCATTTTCTAATGGCATAATCGAGCAAATGTTAGCTGTTAATCGAAAACAGGGTTAAAAAAAAATGCCTGTCAAAATTTTATGCTGTAGCTTTTACTAATGATTCGTCCAGCTTTAAAGGAAACTTAAATTGCCAATTGATTACGTATAGCAATAACTAACAAGTTAATTCTTTCTTTCTTCTTTTTTAAAGAGATTTTATTCGCTCATGTGTAAAAAAGATAACAGCTGGATATATGATCAATCACGTCTGCTACTTTTAAGATTTCCAGTAACAACGAAATTTCTGCTGTCTGCACTGCGACATTAATTCCAATACCATACACCCTCTTTTTATACATTTTTATTCAATACAGTTTTGTCACCATCCAAAAACATTAAACGTGTTTTGCTGATAGGAGTAAAAAAGCAATGCCATTGTTTTTTCTTATCCTGAACTTTGACTCATTTTCAGAATTTATCCTTTTGTTCGTTGGAAAATTACATCTGCTTACTGGGATACTATTAAACGATTCCCTCATAAGATATGCAAAGGCTAGGCAAAGTGTGTGTGCGGGAAAATGCCAGCTAAGGCATCTACAGTGATGACGAGTCCTATGCGAGATTTTGTATTCTCAGTGAATAGGCCAAACGTGGAGTGAGGAGCTGAAGACAAAGTCAAGACGAGTCCAGGGAGTTGCCAAATACAGCGTTCCTTAGGTCGAAGACCCGCTCCCACCGGTTGGAGATGACTTGGTAGAAAATATGGAGAATTTTGTTTGCGCAAGCAACAAATTGAACCTGAAAAATGAAGACCGCCAATAGCAATTCGGAAATAGGAAAATTGCATGATTGGGTGGATGAAATGTTGCATGTTCGGCGGTGGGAAGAGAGCGATTGAATTTTGTACGGCAGAGGAGAATTCTATGTACAGTGTACAGTCAGCGAAGAGAACAGATGTCTGTCTATAAGAGTTAGACTAATACAATTTTCTGATATGGAAAAATCTACAATGATCTGATCAAGTTGTGCTCAGACATAAAGCTTAAAAATTCTAATTTCATCGCTGAAGGAGCACGGAAACTTATCACCCTGGCGGTGTCAATACTGGAGCTGTAAACGAATACCAGTACTGAAGAGTTTATAGAATAGATCAAACATTTTCGCCTCAATGGAATCTTGTATGTCGATTCTTGAGGGTGGTGTACCTGCAAAATGCGAATCCAGACAACAAATAGTGGTAAAGTGCTCTCCAAATAATCGTAACGTGCGAATCGTTTACCGCTGTGAATCCTTATCGCCCCAAGGATCCAATGAAATCTCATTGTTCATTGTGAAACCAAGTCATCATTATCATCTTCATCCATCTCAGCTTCCCGGGTGCGCCACCTTTGCCTGTCCAAGTACGTTTCCTCTTCTTGGATTCTAGACCATGATGCACCCTTCTCCAGTTTCACGAGATCAATCCATCTCCTTCTGGGCGGGCCCCTTCGTCTTTTTCCCTTCAATTCTTTTTCCAGCCATATCCTCGCTGTTCTTGTTGGGTCCATCCGTTTTAAATGCCCCAGATATAGCAATCTTGCTTTGGATTTTTTTCTTTGAAGGGTTTCATTGACTGGGATCTGTTTGCGGATCACTTCATTCCTGATCTTGTTCCTTCTGGTCATCTGTACCATTGATCTTAGGAAATTGATCTCGGCTGCCTGGAGTCTGTTTTCATCTCTTATGGTAGTGGTACTACCATGCTCATATTAATCCGAACGACCTGAATCGCACATCGCTAAATTTCCTCCTGGGAATTATTCAACCAATTATACACAACTGCAATGACAGTCCTATACCACGGTAGGTGGTACACTCATGTTACTGTGAAAATTTGTCACGTACTCGACCCACAAAAAACGGAATACATTTCAATTTATTCGTGTTCATAAACTTGATTAGTGATTACAGTAAGGCAACACATGTATTACACAGACATTAAATGAAGTTGGTTTGTACTTTTCTAATTCATTTGAGAGTTATTTAGTGTCAATAACTAGTAAAAAAGTCACCGCTTTCAAACAAAATGTTAGTTTCTGAACAAGAGGTAGGACACGAAACAATTTATGTATTACATTCGTCTTCAAAAACATAAAATAACAAGGAAATTTAATACACAAAATGATGTTTGCACTGGATTTAAATTTGTGGAAACGTTACAGAGTCA
>JARYHS010012519.1:48789611-48855301 GCA_031002005.1 Vandiemenella viatica
AGAATCTGCTCACATAATACATACCGGATTAAGCGTCGGCTATTATGTTGATCCGTAAAAACTTCTTGTCTTACATCAGATAGGACTTCATTTTTCAGGAACAATACGAGCTTCATGGACAGCTAGAACTCGAGCATAGATGGACTCTTCAAAGAAGTCGAAGCACAAACAGAAGAAAGAATTTTTCTTTCGGCGATGATCTTCGTTGTATGCCGGGAATCTTTAATGAGGGAGATGAAAGAAACCCCGCCGTTTGCAATTACACTCAAGGGAAACCGCCCTTTCTTGATGAGCAAGTTGCAAGTCCAAGGCGGCATATCGAACAAATCCGGGGACTGTAGTAACTTCTTTGCAAGCCTGTTTTTGTCCCAGTATACTGATACTACTCGGTAATAATGGAAATAAAATCTTTAAAAACAAATGTTCTTCCGTATATGGTACTTATTAATTCTGACTAGTATCATTGAATATTTCAGTCACTTACTTGATATTGCATTAGCAGACCGAGTCTATTTATAGTTCAAATCATGTGCCTACTTCAAATATTTTTGTGACAGATTTCATTTACACATAATCATCTACACACTATGGCATCACAAATATATTATCTCTACACAGACCTGTTACGTTTATTGATAATTGATTTAGAAATAGTAATGTTAGTAAATATCTTAACATATTGAGAATGAACGGCGTTGAAGATTATTTACCGTTCCCAGCTATACATAGTCAGAATATTGCTGTCATTAATTCTAAATCTGGAGGGGTTTTAACGTCGCACTCCCATCACTTTCCCATGTGATTACTACGAACACGATACTTTCTCCAATAGTTTTTATTTTTAAGTTATTCCTTTTGCACGTTTTCAGTGATTATCATATCTAAATAAATTGTTATTGAAGAGCGTTACGAGAATTTTTTTAGAATATTGAGCTGAATTGTATTAATTTTTAAATTAAAAAAAAAAGATTTAACTTGCAACAAAAGGTGGTGAGGAACAAACTCTCATATTCGTTCATATTTCATTTCTAAAATTGTTTGTATGGAGCAGTCACATTATGGAAGTAATTCTTGTCTTTCAGGAATACCAGAAAGAATGAAAATTGATGTAAATTTAGTGCTATATGAGAATGTTGAATATTAACTTCAAACATAAATTACGAAATGAATGAGTTTTGGAAGTGAAGGGAGAGGAAGATGTCAATGGAAGAGATTCACATAAAGTAGAGATCTGATGATGGGTCACATTTTAAGGTATGGGGGATTGTACAGAAAGACGAAGATTGTAATAAATGAACAAGGAAACTGAGAGCGCGGATATTAATGTGTATGTTAAGATGAAGAGAGATAGAAGATTATATCAAACTAATCGAGAGATTGATGACATGAAACAAATTAATTTCGGTTTTCTATACAATAAGTAACTATAAATTATTACCGCAGTGTAGATTATTACTGTTGTATAAATTCATGTTGCTTACACCAATATCAAATTCAAAGTTAATGACTGATTTAAAAATTAATTAGATAAAAGCGTTAAAGTACTAGGTCACTAGAACATTAGGTAGCAAGCAAGTAAATGAACAAAATCATCTCGAAAACATGGTTATAAAATGTTGAATTTAAACGTTAAAATCATTAGATTATTTATATCACAGTTATCATTCCCCTATATTCGTCAATATGATTGGTTAAAGGACAGTGTTACATCTGTACTAGCGATTAAGACACCTCAGTATACGAATTGCTGAGAGCTCCACGTTACCTTCAAAAAATCGCCACTGTTGTAATGGTTTTGTAGTTAGCACTTTGCTTCAGACTATTTACTCCAAACGTCTTAACATGGTTCCAGTTTGATAGCAAGTGGAGTTGGCCTTAAGGAGACTAAAATATGTTAGTGTATAAATAAAACCAGCATCAAACACTAATTTCTACTCGCCACAGCGTTATACAGCTCATCACTACCACTAGATATATTAAGCATACTTACTCTAGAAAACCTTACCAAGTATATACATAGCTGCTTTTGTTTCTAGGCCTCCTTACACTGATCCAAACATTCTCTTATACTGCAATAATAAACACGCAAAACCCAATATCAAGTATATTTCCTGAAAAGATTAATTTGCACTTGTGACACTTCATATTTCGTAGTTTGTTCGCAACAAAAGCTAATGGAACGAACCAACTTTTCAGACCACGGATTCGTAATAAACTTGGTAAGTGTGAATCGAATCTCGCATCTTTATTCTGCCGTACTCTTATTATCTAAGCACATACCTCACATGTGATAGGTCATAAGGTAGTAGTTGCTTTTTATTGAAATCAATGCTTGATTCATTTTCCGTTCCCTCCATGGTACTCCATCGTCGTGCCACGTTGGAGCCAGCACTGCTAATGTTATCGTTTACACACAATCAAATTGATTATACATACATTTAGAGAGTAATTGCTTTTTTTTTTTTTTTGCTTTGGAATATATTGCTTGTCACTGCCAATGTCACTAGAACGGTGACAAGATGGTAGGGGGAAAAGCGTGAGCAAGGAAGCCTAGGTCTCCGTTTCATATTTTTTGCGAAATGTAAGTAGTTTCCAATAACATATGGAAATATATTACTAGCTGTTATTGAAAACTTCACTGATTAACGTTCTTAACAGAATGCTAGATGCCAAAATATTTTGAATAGAAATAACAATAGTATTTTCGAAACCTGTGAGTTATCATAACTGTTCCTTTTCAGTTACATGTTCCAATGTAATCTCCGGAAGTTTATCAGAATTACCAGTTCACTGCCAGTAACAAAGAATTTAAAACCTGAAATTATCTAAAATCAGTGTTTTAATAAAAACGATTTGTTTTAATTTTTTTAAATTTAGAATTTAAATCGAGGAGATTATTGTAGGCGACGAACGAGAAGAATTCTTGCAATGGCATTTAGAAGGAACTATCCAGATATTCACGTTGAGTGATTTCTAGAAACCATATGAAATCAACATCTGAACTGCCGGAACAGGGATCGAAATAGCATCCATGCCAACAGGAGGGTCAAACATTACGGCTGACAATACCAAACATCATCATTATTATCAGATTTTCACTTGGTAGCTCGAAATGCTCTCCTCTCTTCTCCCCTCCATATAGTGTCCGTTTACCTTGGTTTCATCTATGATCTTGTACTTCTTTCTTCTTCTTCTCAGCCTCCTCGCACTAACTAGCCTTTCTAACGCGTCTGTTAACAAACCCTTCCCTCTCAGCGAGTGTCTCGTCGAGTACTTCCCTGTTCCTCCCTGTTCCTCATATGAATTCAAAATTAGTAACCTTTTCCATCCAGCTTATCCTTTCCATCCTTCTCCACATCCCCATCTCAAACGCTTCTATCCGTTTTCCATCCCCTCATCTCGGTGTCTACGTCTCTGCCAAATAAGGTGTGACACTCGTACGATTTTAATAGAATGTCCCGATTATTATTCATTATTATTACTATTACTCCGCGATTCACAAATGATAGGTGTTGAAAGTGTAATAGTTTGAAAGGTATATACGGGATATGACAGGAGCCGCCCATGGGCTATTTTGAGGAACTATCCCGACATTTTCTTTGAGCGATATGAGAAAACCATGGTAAACCCAGGTCAGGATCGCCGGAGTGATTTATCGAGAATTACTCCTGTCAGATTTTAAGTTTACTCGCCCAAAAATCCTTCCTATTCCATTTATTAACCGCTTGTGGAAAAATTAAGTACAGAAATAATCAGTTTTGGCCCTGATTTAGCTTATTTTCTCGGTCATTTCTAGATATTAATGTTCTGGTGGTAATAGTTCTTTGCTGTCATTCCGAAATAAGTCAGCTATTAATTTTTCAATTGGGAGCAACGCCTTCGGTGTTCAAAGTCTACCCAACCTAACTCCTTCAACATCGCACTTACGCTATACCTCCAGCTATATCCCTGTCACGAATCGGGCGGCTCTTCTTTGGACCTACTCCAATGCTTCCATTAACCCCTTTTGATGGGGAACTCATACAGAACAACAATATTCTAAGTGAGGACCTACTAGTGCTCTGTATGCAATCGATATCACTTCCGGTGTGCACTTTTAAATTACGAACTAGATATAGGAGCATATTACCTTCCTGATATGTTCATTCCACGACAAATTATTACAAAATGTTACCCGAAGGTGTTCAGCGGAATCTACCGTTTTACGGACAGTGCCATCAATTTTACATTCAGAGCTAAATGGTGGCACCTTTCCACTTATACCCATGACTTGGCATATTTTAGCGTTTACTGTAACTGTCAATCTTTACTTCAATGCCTAACGTGGTGACACCAGGCGAGGTGACTGACAGAAGAGGGTGGACTGGCAGGGAGTGTCACACACGGTCGCCACTCTATCCCGGCCAGTAGTCGTAAACAGCCTCTGAGGATTAGCAACTACTGTGCACGGGGCGCTCTGCGCGCACCTTGTTAATGGGCCACCGCGACCACTGACTGCTCTGGGCGCTCCCGGGGCACAGATAATCTACTAGCTAGTACCACAGCACTCCACAGTAAGAAATCACCACACAGCTAACTACTGCATGGTGAATCCTGTAAAAACGCATTTAAAGCGGTTTTCAATAATGTATTAAATTTCAGAACATAATAATGTTGCATAAGCCTAGTGTAATATTTTCCATTTGCCTCTACATCTAAATCCACACTCTGCCTTTTACAGACAATTATTGATGCCACAATGTGCTTTGAACCAAAAGAAGTTCCTTCTTTTTTTTTTTGCCGTCCATAACGGTATGAAGGAAGGATATACACGTTTTAAGGTCCAAACGTTCTACTTTAGGCATGATTTTTGAACTATAACATTCAAAACACTAATGTCCGTAGTTTCAAATTCTCCAGAACATTCCCGCATAGCAGACACATTACCTCCACCCAGTATCGATACTAATAAAAGGCTAAACTTGGTCATCGTTCCCGTAATGCTGTAAAGTCACGCACCCGGCCTTCGTTGCTGGATTAACAACGGCAAGACATGCTGCTCATGGTTATGACTGTTATTTAATAACAGTTCTATGAAGTTAAGCACCTGCGAAGAAATGAAATGACAGAATTTGTGGTCAAAGACAATTATATATTGTGTTTGAATTAGCATATTAATTATTAGTGGTTTTTATTTAATATATTCACTCGATTTAGATGTTTTAATTAAATTCTTTGCTCACAGATATGTAAGATACGTGATTTGATTCTCAAGCAATAATGTTAGCGCTAGGATTAAATAGATCGAAACTTAGTCTAGATCAAAATAAAAATAGCCATTTGATACAATAGCAAAGGACATAAGTAACATATGTTTTTTTTTTTTTTTTAAATAATTTATGTTGTTTCATGAGCACCATGTTACTGAAAACATTAGTCTTTGAATGAAAGTAGTTCCACATTGATCGCGATCTATGAGCCGTAGACCACGATTAAAATTAATATTATGCGGCATAATATATATTGTTAAAATTTATTTTTAATTTTCTTCGATTTCACTGAGGCCATATTACTGAGATTATTATGACAGCCGACCAAACGTAATAATATGAATCTAAGTCACGAAAAAGAAAGATTTAAGAACCCGTGAAGATTCTGGTGTCAAGTTAGCATTGCGATTCATGATGTCACTAACAAGTGATACAATGAATGTATTAATTCGCGTGTGATTGTAGCTTTGATTTTTAGCTGCAATATTAGAGAATTTTGTGGTTATGTTTGAATGTATCCTGGACGCGGATAACAATTGAAACATTTTGCTACAGCATAAGGCACGAGGAACTGTAGTAAATATTATTTTATAACAATTGATGATGACAACTGAAACTTTTTGCTAAAGTGTAAGGCACAAGAAAGTTCTCTACAAAGAAAATCGAATGCCATCATAAATTTGTAGTGCAATGCCTCTCCTTCATATTCAGTTGTGAAACAATAGGACATTTCTACGATTCTGGGCTTGTCCGAAACAATGGTTTTTTTTTAATTCTTCATGAAGATTAGTCATGAATAAGGTCAATGAGCGTTGAATGCGCAAACTTCTTTGCACAAATTTAATTACTTGAACTTTCCTTCTTACTTTGTTAGTAAACTTTTGGAACTTAAGAATGCTATCAGAACCGTATTTTCTTGATTCTATCTGTCTTATGGGTAGTTTAGTGAGAAAATTTCACTACAGGTAAGTTGTATCCCAGTAAATCTAAGTCACAACTCTGTATGAAGTTGTGACGGTTTCTTGGAGGAGAGGCAAGCGGTTACGAAATCCGTGGTTCTTCTCTGCACTTCCAGATACTAATGATCAATCCCTGGCTATATGTATCCTACGCGGCAGATGAGTTTTGCAGGTGAGGACATGCAGGTATTCTATAAACTGTCTTCTTTGTATAAACACTGTAGATTTCCTAAATGAATCACAGTTCATTTTTACCTTTCCAACAAAAGGGGCACTATTAATGTTGCTTCGAACCGTTACACCTAAATGATTCGAGAAATATTCTTTGTCAAATATTGAGCATAATTCTTAGGCCTCATATGCTATCGGCTTTTTTATGTTCTTAATACTCATTTTTCAATTTAATATGAGTTATCATTTATAGCACCGTTTTCAAATTAGATAACATTGTATATCATACCAATAAGCTGTACTCTTTACTTTCATGTATATAATTGAATAGTCGGCGAACAATCTTAAACTACGAGATTATTTTAAAAATAAAATGCCCTATTACTGTTTCCTATAGGTTTACTATAGGATTCGCTCCCCGCTAGGACATACTGTGGCTATCCATTCACGAATTCAAGTATCTGTTAGGATACTCCGTATGCTCAGATCTTTGTTGAAACGATTTTGTGCAAGTGTCGAATACACCCCGAAAATTCGGACTCAGTTATTTATATCAGGTCGTGATAAAATAAAGATGGTTGTGTTTGTACCCCTCTGTGTTCTTCTTAAGGTGCCATTTCCTTTCAGAAGTTGGCGGTAAATATAGCTAGCTCCGAACGTGACATTGCTGCTGAGAAAACCTATTCTGACATGCAGTTACACCAATTTCAAATGTCCAGCAACTGCGAATTCTTTCTCCTTCCAACAGATCTTTTCCACTGTATCTTCCCATCAATAAAGAGTTGAAATAGCTGGTACCACTCACCTCTCATAATGTGTCATGGATATTAAGTTATCCTTTTCTTTATATTGAGCAGTAAATATTTTTGCTTCTCGATCCCATGAAACATTTCTTCATTTGAAATTTTCAGCACCGAAAGTATGCGTAAAATAAGACGGTGCAGATACATTTATTTTCTCTAGATTTTTCGTCAAGGCTCCAGCTTTACGTCCATTGAGAAAAATGGAAAACACGTAGTAACGGATCACTCACATTCTGAGTTGCAAAGATCCGATCTTATGGAAACAAATGTTCATGGTGATAATTATCTCCTGGCCTGTTCTCTTCTAGATTTTATCTGTTTTTTGCAAACACACTTTTTATTCATCATAGTGCCCAAATATTTGACGGAAAATCCTTGTTTGATGTTAGTTGTCGGAACTGTTGATAGATAGGCCAAAATTTTCACTATGCTGGACTAAATTTTCTATCTTGTATTCGAGAGCAGGAAGATCAGGACTAGATTGTCTGTCATATGTTTGAGAGCAGGTAGATAACTAGCTATGACAACATTCTTATCTGCATACCTATTATTACTGATTACTTTTCCATTTATAATGGTCCACCTGTTTTCTTCCTTCAACACATCCCTGAAAATTACCACGGAATGAATGTTGAACAACAGAAGTGATAGTATATAGCCCCGGCGAACACCTTTCCTGATTTCTGTGGCTTCTGACGTTCCTTGATCTGTTTTGATATACTATCTGTGTTTGTTAGAAATAATTAAGTTGTTTCTATCTAAAAACTTTATAATGTTTAACTGTATAACATGTTGAAGAACTCCACTGCAAACGAAAGTTAGAAATACAGTCGTTAGTCACTTCGATCTGCTTTCTTGTAAACGAGGGTGACTCACGTTATCTTTCATTTGGATGGCAATATTTTCCCGTTATAAAGATTTATAATATTTAAATTACGAAGGGGTCCGATTTTAGTCGTCTAGGCTGAGAATTGTAGTGTGGTATACCATCGGAACTCAATAATATGGCTGCGCGTGTTAAGGCACCTCAACACTGGATCGAGGAGGAGCATCGATAACAGAATCGGAGTTATGGTCTCTGGTCCCTGCTTACCGGCCGTTCTAGTTGCTATTTTTAAGTGATTTCCGCAATCACCTTGGTGAATGCTATGACGGTCCTCAATCTCACTTAAACTACACATTTTGCAAACAAAAATACTCGTAGAACAAAAGTTATGCGAACAACGGAAATATGACAACACCAGTGGCGTAGTTATCGCAAGGCTAGACGATGCCGTATACCGGAGCCCCCAAGCTTAGGGGGCCCACAAGCTTAGTACAGGGGCATCCTCCTGCCAGCAAACGCGACAAGACTTGGTAGAGCTAAAAACAAATTAAAAGAAAGGTAGTCCATCTGGACCTTTTTTGCACCGGGGCCGTAGTAACCTAGCTACTAGTACGCTACTGAGCAACACTTGTACGCCTCCCTCCCCCCCCCCCACAATTAGAACAGGTTCCAGGATCATCAATTTGTCCAGCAAGTAGGCGTGATGACTACGCTTCGCATATCTAGAGATCCATGATGATCACTCCTCAAGGTTCTAAGAAGCCTCATCTACATCTACATCTATACTCTGCAATTCACAATTACTGTAGGTGGCAGAGGGTGCTAAGCACCAATCCTATTTTAGAATATTCCAATCCCGAATAGAACGAGGAAAGAAAGAATACATAAATGTATCAGTACGGCATCTTCTCTCTCGAATCTTATCCCTTCTGTCATTGCGACCTAAATAGGTTGGCGGAAGAAGTTTTTCGTTGCACTCGTAGATTAGAGATTTTCGCATATTCTCCAACAAATTTAAACGAAAACGACGTCGTCTGTCCGCCAAACAATCCCAGCCTAACCCACGTATCAGCTCTGTGACACTTACATAAGGACTGTAACTAGCGGTCACGAATCGAGCGGCTCTCCTCTGTACTTTCTCTAACGTGTCAATCAATCCCTTGCGATACGGATCCCAAATTGCACAACAGTATTCCAAATGCGGACGCACTAGTGTTTTGTACGCTATTTCCTTTGTATGAGCATTGCAGCTTCTCAAAATACGACCTATAAAACGTAGTTTAGAATTAGCTTTGCCTACGACGGAAGTTATGTGCAAGTCCCATTTCATGTTGCTTTGTACTGTTACGCCTAGATACTTCAGGGAATCGACCGTGTCAACAACTGAATTGTTAGCTTTGTACTCGTGAGCAAACGGGGTCTTTTTATTACTTATTTGCATTGCCTTGCACTTTATCATCAATTTATCATCAATTTATGACTGAAAATGGCTGAAAAATAACAATATCACCGAAACTTGTCACAATCCTATATTTTGATCACTCAAATATAAAAAAGAGTATTAGACAAATAGTAAAATTAATTAACTACGCAAACATTCCGCTATAATTTTATTAAATAATTTTGCTCAGTTATTAAATCAACTGATTTTTTTTATATTATACAAAAGGTATTACTGTAACTGGAATCTAACCAAATAGAATCGACATGAGGGCACAAAAAACTTTCAGTTTATTAAATGTCTTCTTTTGATTTTTAAGTATCTAGCTGTAGGAGCTGCCTTTACAGTCTTACATGACACCTATTAGCAATAAGCACAATAAAAAAAATTTAAATCTGTTTGTGCATTTTTTGTGATCAACTCAAAAATACTTTATCAGTACTGAGGGCGCGTTGCCGCTGCAAATGAATGAAATATACTTTTGTAAACTATTCTGTATTGTTATTATTGATGATAAATGTATAATTTATCAACAATAACATTCTTTCAAAAATGTATGCATTTATTTCCGCACCTTCAGTTTTCCTACTCTGTCTTTGAATTTGATCGGCTTTTTATCCCACAAACATGGTTTACTCTCCACCAATTCAATTAATGTAATAATATCGTTGGAGAAGTTACTCACTATAGCAAAATTATGAGCTAGGCTGATGTTAGTTATATTAAACCATATAAACACCCCTCCATCACTGGCACCAGTGTGCATAAAAAACAATGAAATCACGTAAAACGCCAACTGCATTCGTCGGACCGGTGAATCTGCCGGACTAGACTGCATGTGGAAGCTCTCATTTGCTTACGATGTATCCGGCGCCGAAGCCGGCTACGGTATTGCCGGTTTGTGTGAAAACGCCCTAAGAGATTAGCATATCTGAACACCGCATCCCTTCGGTGGACACCTAAACTACTTGTTGGGTAACGACCTTCGCTCAGGGCGACGTCACGAGGTCGCTTTGGGGCGTGGCGTACCTCAAAGTTGCCCAGCGCCATTACGCACCAACGATTTGCGTTCTGTAAACTCTGTAGCAGCCACCCAGGAATACCGTCCGCTCGGAATTTAATCTCAGAGATAAAGTGGTCCGTTCAGTCAAACCGCGCGGCACCGATTAAAGCGACCTCGGAGACATCCCAGAGCACTGTCTCGCAGGAGGGGGAGTAATCGGTTTCCCATCCTGCTACTTGATTGGCATCTGACTACAACCAACGGCTGCAAATTATCCTCGCATTCTGGAAACGTATAGCGGAAGAGATATTACAAGCTAACATATCGTATTACGCGGAAATGATGATCAAAGTCATTCATAAGAGTTAATCACTGTCCTACGGTTCTTTAATTAATCTCCTTAATTATTTGACACTCCAACAGGTAATTTATATGGCTAGTAGTATTGCTGACAGGCTGGATAAACTTGGTGATTACACTGGGGTGAGGAAAATAGTTCGTCAATATTGAGTAGCTGACAAATAGGACAAATGATGGTTTAATCTCCCCCAAATGATAAGATACATCAAAAAAGCCACCAGACCAATAAGATTATACAACCGAAGATTGCAGATTCAGTGGAAAGCAATCGAAAGGGAACGTACGAAAGTCTACGTGGCTATATTTTGACCTCTCACGGAATCTTCCACAATTACCCCCCCCCCATTCCACCACTACCCTCACTACCCCCCTCCTCCCCCTCCCCCACTCCCCCAAAGTAGCCTAACGTGGCTTTCGCCCCTGTCCCCAGTGGGGGATTCTGTACTGTTTTCCTTTGACAGGCTGTCGTTACAATTATTGCATGTATAATGACACATCCGATATTTACTTTATATACTTTTCTACAATTATAAATTTTCTGAATTAAATGTTGCCACTAGTCACTCCTACAAATGATTGGTTAGTGGGAAAACCTCTTCCTTGGATACAGTCAGAGATCCTTTTTTTTTTTTCATCAGGTGTTACTAAAAACATTCTCTTAACCTTATTCATCATTGTTCAATAATTGATAAAATAGAACAAAAATCTAAGACGTGTTGCATTTTTTGTTTTCTTTTGCTGCAGTTCTGTCACCTTTCTTTCACCGAGCGTGGTGGTGTAACGGCTAGCGTTCTGGCCTCGCGTTCGGGAGGACGGCGGTTCGAATCCCCGTCCGGGCATCCAGATTTGGGTTTTCCATGGTTTCCCCAAATCACTCCAGGTGAATGCCAGGATGCTTCATTCAAAAGGCCATGGCCGAATTCCTTCCCATTCCTTGCCCCCCATCCTTTTCCGTCTCTAAAGACCTAGTTATTATAGGAGACGTTAAGCAATTTAAAAAAAAAAGCTTTCTTTTAGCATTACCAGGGAATGATACTTTAACTGCTCACTGGATAATTAAACTCGTTGAAAAAACATTTTAGATTAGCCCCATTAAGTCTATTGTACAGCGTCACTTCACACCACACTTTGATCTTGAAACAACATTTCAGTGAGTACTATAACTAAAGTCGCACAGAAATGAGCTTTACAAAATTGGAATTATTTTACCAACGAGCGGAGTGGTTACACGTGGGCGATCCAAATTAACACAGCTTTATTTCAAACCATCAAAACAACGAAAAATGTCACTGCTTTTAAAAATTCCGGGTGACATATGTAAGCGAATTAGTCATGGTACGGTACGTCTAGTGTTTTTCGAATCGTGACGCACCGTCACATGTTAGTTAGTTCAAATTTTCCCGTCGCGTGCCTCCCAACACTAGACTCCAAGTCACACGAATGCGCAGCACTGTCAATATCTCTAAATTACGTACGGAGATAACTAAATGACAGAAATAAATATCTACATGCTGTTATACATTCTGTACCATATTTTATCTGTAACAAATAATATGATGAAAAGCTATGTTGCTTGGGTCGGACCCTCCCCCACGTAGACCAGCGTAGCTTTCTACTCACCTCCCCCATTCCCCTTCCCCCCCACTTTAGACAGAGCCACGTAGTTTCTGGACGCTCCCAAACGAGATGCATTAAACACGCAGCTGGGGTAACGATCAGTATTTATATTTCACCACTCGAAACCGTTCAGCAGTCTTCCACACTGTTCACAACTCTTCTGTAAATCCACAATTACATTCAAATACACTTGTGTCCTGTAAACGTCACTTCCACCCGTAATCCTGGTGATTCTACTCGATATCCGTACCGGTACATTATACACTCCCGACATTCACTACCACGTTAGTGTCCCTGCTCACTCTCTTGTCGCCCCCGAAAACATTTCCGGCCAGAGGCATTACTCCAACATAACGCTCCATCTTTCTTACAATACGTACTCGTAATTAATGAGAAGTGACTTGAAACATGAAGCTGAAATTTTGACTTAACTTACCGTAGTAAATCTTATGCAAGTGTCACAAAATTAGAATAGCTTTTTTTTTGTGAAACAGAAATCTTGTGCCTCCAGCCATCGCCTAAGATTTGAATCAGGACCATCCAGAAAAATGGGCAGGAATATTATCAGGAATTCTTCACGGGTCTTCTGCCGGATAAGATCTTTTAAACACGACGTTTCGGCAGTCACCTCCGCTGCCTTCATCTGGTGAGCTGTCATCGCGAAGTAGCTGCCGAACCGTCGCGGCAGCTACTTCGCGATGACAGAACACCAGATGAAGGCAGCGGAGGTGACTGCCGAAACGTCGTGTTTAAAAGATCTTATCCGGCAGAAGACCCGTGAAGAATTCCTGTCTACCATACGCTGGGAAAAACTTAATTGTCACAGGAATATTATCCCTCATCCAGAGGCCCAGTGTTTTTGTTGTTTTCAACTTTTGTTCCAATTATTGTACAAACTAATTTATCGTCGTTCCCGCATTTAAATACAAAAAAGATAAATATTATGACAAGGAATAAGCAAATATTTGCGGGCCGCGTAGCTCAGGTATTTAAGCGTGCGATTATGGTCCGTAGTGCGGGGTTCGATCCCCAATAAAACCGAGGATTTTATTAAAGGCATAGCGATCGAAAGGGCTCCTGAGCCCACTCCGTCATCTCATGAGTACCAAGGAGTTTCTTTATCGGAAAGGTAAAGAATTGCTGGAGCGTGGCGTTAACCGTATATTACCATTCCTAGAGCCGAAGGTTTAATGGGAATATGGAGCTCTAGCTCTACGAACACTTCCGGAAGTGACAGGAGTTCTACAACTCCCACAGCCTAAATCTTTATAGGCAAACCTGTTAAAAATCAGTTTAAAAGTGTTTGTAGCTAGCTAGGCATATAGACTTGACTGCTGAATCATGATGAAAATCACGATTATTAAGTAGTTAACATGCACGCATCACTATTATACCGTTTGCCACGGTAGCAAGTAGTAACCAATCAAGTTTCGTTATAAAAACCGATTTACAGATTACTAACAAAGATCATACGGCTTAATCAGAAGAGCTTAAAGTTAAGTAAGATAAATCGCATCAATAAATCGTCAATATGGACATTTTTTTAAAACGTTACACAGATGGTGACCTTACTTTTAAAGTTGTAGCAACACAAAGCCAGAAAGACAGACGATATCCTTGATAAAACGATAGGAACCAAACGTAAAAATACCGTGGAAACCCGAAATCTTAATTTTTTCAGATTTAAGGGTTATGTATAACATTCTCAAAATGATAACAGACGCTATAGTCCTTGTTACAAATGACAAGAACTTCAAACAAGCGGATGAAGAGATGGTGAAGCAGGCGGAGACAGAAAATGCAACTGAGAGAATGAGAAATGAGCAGACGAATAGGGAGAAGAAGGAAACGGTAATAACGAGAACAGGGGTGAGTGAAAAGGAGAAGAGGGAAGTGGATAGGGTGGTGGAGAACAAGAGGAGGACAAAAGAAAGCAACAGGAGACGGGAAAGATTCATATAGTGTCAGAATAGTTGTGAAGACGTTCAGGATAAAGAGGCGAAAAGTATGTGGGGAAGATCAAATGGAAAGGATGGAAGATGAGGAGAATAAAATGACGCAGTAAACATAGACGTTAGAGATGGAAGAAATTAATGAAAGATTAGAGAAGCCAGGGAAAGACGGATGAAGAGATGAAGAGTTCTGGATTGTTTACAGGATACGTATTTTCTGTCGATACCGTTAGTATTCTTTCATTTGTTGATGAAACCTAACTACGCTCTGTTATTGGATATTTTTTTTAATAAATTTCTTTAAATAAATTATTAGACAATAATTTAAGAACACTGCATACGTTAGTTAAATTAAAGGATAAATTTTCATTCAACACTTTTTTATTGTTGCGACGAGACTGAATATCGTAAATTCGAAATCAGGAAGCACAAGTGGATTCATGAAGAATGATTTATTAAAATATAATGAAATATTGTATCAGCGAGAACTTAACAAAGAGTCTTAAATGGTTGTACGTTACTTAAAATCTTTTTTTCCACATCAGTTATGGACACAACCAACGATGTATACAGTGCATTCCTGACTTCATAACCGAGAGAGCTATGATATGACCATCCAAACAACGTTTAATTAGGCATGATAGACATTTGAAAGATTAATTGAGATTGTTGCGATTTGCTGATTCAAAGTCCAAAATTCTAATGCTATACAATACCTAGGAAATTTTCAATTTAGAATTTCTTCCAAGGATAACAGGTGACTAAGTGTTTCTTTTTTAATTAAGGTTTTACCTAGCCCTGTGGACGAGCTGTAATGCTCTGGCCTCGTATTCGGGAGGAAGCTGGTTCAAATTCCCTTCTCACCATCCACATTTAGCTTTTCCAAAATTTTCCGAAATCACGCCAGGCCAATCCCGGGATTGTTCCTTCAAAGGGTTGTGGTCAAAATCCTTGCAGTTCCTATCCTCCATCCCTTCGCACGTTTACTGACCTTGATGATGACAGGCCTAAATCCACAAGTTTTTTTTTTTTTTTTTTTTTTTTTGCTGTCGTCAGTCTTTAGACTGGTTTGATGCAATCCTCCATCCCTTCCTATCCTGTGCTAACCTCTTCATTTCTACATACCTCTTACAACCCACGTCCTCAATAATCTGCTTCATATATTCTAATCTCTGTCTTCCTCTACAGTTCTTACCTTCCACTGTTCGCTCCACTAACAAATTAACCAATCCAGCATGTCTCAAAATATGACCTACCAGCCTGCCTGTCTCTTCTTCCTGTAAGCTTCTTCCATAAACTTCTTTTCTCACCCATCATTTCCAAAACTCGTTCATTTCTTACTTTGTCTGTCCACTTAATTTTGAGCATTCTTCTGTAGCACCACATTTCAAATGATTCAAGTTTCTTTCTTTCCGGTATTCCTAAAGTCCATGTTTCACTACCGTAAAGTGCTGTGCTCCACACATAGAGTCTTAAAAAGTTCTTTCTAATTCCTAGATCAATATTTGAGACTAAAAGGTTTCTCTTTTTCATGAAGGCTCTTTTTGCTAGTGCTATTCTGCTTTTAACATCATTCCTGCTTCGGCCATCGGTTGTAATTTTGCTTCCCAAGAAACAGAACTCGCTCATTTCTCCTATTGCATCTGATCCTATTTTTATATTTAATCTACTAGTATTGGTATCATTTCTGCTACATTTCATCACTTTTGTCTTACTTTGATTTATATTCAGTCCAAAATCTTCCTTCAGAATTTTGTTCATGCCATTCAATAACATCTCAATATCCTCAGCCCTCTCTGCTAACAAGACATGCATCAGCAAATCGTAGCATTCTGATTTTTTCTCCCTGAAAACTTATGCCGCATGGAAATTTTTCATTGACTTTCTTTATTGCTTCTTCTACATACAAGTTGAATATTAACGGGGATAGACTACAACCTTGATCCACAAGTACAAATTGAATTAAGGTCTTACTGGCAGTCGATAACAGTGTCATTATAACCGGGAGAGCATTGTGAGGAAGGAAATCTGCACAGATCTTTCATAAAGGAACCATGCCGGCATTTATCTCTAGTACCTAGAGAGTTGGAGCAGGAATTGAACTCATCTCTTACACAATGTCAAGTGACCACTCAGCCACCAGAGACTCAAATACTATTTGTTCCAGCACTGCTCTAGCCATTCCAACTTCGAACCGTAGCTTGATTGTGTTAGTTCGTCCTCGTCTAGAGAGACAATCACAGCTCCAGACGTGACGTCCAGACGGTGATCACTGGGACTGTGACGACGGTGAGACAGGGCTAGACCCGACCGTGTTGTTTGCTGGTGTAAGACCGCCAGCCCAAGTTGTCGGGGTGGGCGCCTAATTAGAAGGCGGTCCTAATGGCCCCCTAATCAGTGCTGCGGCCAAGGCGGCTGCCACTGCATGCAGGCAACCTCGTTAGACAACTGTGCCAACTGGGTGGACGATAACAAAGGCCGAGCGCTGATGCGGCGTCTCAGCTACCGAGTCGCTCGCAGGGTGAGAACCTTACGTGCAGCAACTCGTGCATATTCTTACACCATTCGGAAATTCGTTGTTAGATGGTTGTTGCAAATTATGATAATTAACTTGAGACCATATCGCACCCCACCAAGCATTTTCATTTCTTCTTCCTTCTTCTTCTTTCAGATAAGGCCTGCTAGGACCATCTGACAATTTCAATTCTTGATCCCATGTTGCTGTTTATCCTTCCGTTCAATCCAACATTCCTTTATCAGTTCACTATGTTTCTCTCATCAGACCACTTACAGCAGATTTCTTTCCTCTTCTGCCTTGAGATCCTTCCTTATGTAATGAAACATTCTTTTTTTTAAAAAAAAAAAAAAAAAAAAAAAAAAAAAAAAAAAAAAAAACTGCTTAACGTCTCCTATGACAACTAGGTCTTTAGAGACGGGAAAGGATGGGGGGCAAGGAATGGGAAAGAATTCGGCCATGGCCTTTTGAAGGAAGCATCCCGGCATTCACCTGGAGTGCTTTAGGGAAACCATGGAAGAAACATTCTTCTTTCCATAATTTCCTCTTCTCTTATACTATTTTTTTCTAAATCTGCATTTCATTTATTATTATTATTATTTTTATTTAATTACTTATATGTCTGTATGAGATTTGGTTATAAAATAACGAGACTGATGCTTCTACAGAAAAAGTACGTAAACGCCAAAGGCTACTGATTGATAGCTTAGTAGCATGAGGCCTTTTCTTTCTAATGCATGACCTCCCATAACTGTAAACATATCAGTCTATCCGTAGTTATCGTTTGTATAAGAGCTATGGTTTTGTTTCGCCGGAAAAATGATAAGTGTAATAATAGACCAACGAATTGTCGTGAAATTTCACATGAAACTTGGAAAAAGCTCTGCTGAAACTAATCTTTTATTGCAGGAACTGTGAGGCAGCGCGCTAGTTTTTGGATGGTTTAAGTGTTTTCAAGGTGTCCGAGAAGATGTAAAGGATTATTCACGACCGGGTCATCCTTCGATATCAAAAACGAATAAAAATATGGAAAAAGTAGGTAAATCTGATTCTATCTGACCGTCGATTGAGGGCGCGTCCATAAAGTACTTGCCTCGGTCAATGGGGTGGGGAGGGGGGGAAAGGTTTGGTAGAAAGCTACGCTGGGCTAAGAGGGAGGATTGGGGGGAGGGGTTCCGAGCCAGGACATGTAGCTTTTCATTCATATTATTTGTCACAGTTAAAATAAGTTTCAGAACACATAACAGCATGTGAATATTTATTTATTTACGGTATTTAATTTACGATAGTCTGACAAGAAAAGACAATACATTTTTTTTCTGCAATCCAGTCAATGGGGGAAAAAAGCTACGTGTAACGTGCTAAGTGGGGGAGGGTGGACGGTGTTGAGGCAAAATTCACATCAGGCTACTTGGGGGGGAGGGTGGGGGGGTGGAATTTCAAAGGAGGTCAAAATGGAACTACTTAGTTTATGGACGTTGCCTAACTATTTGTGTGATTGCTGAAACTGTAGAAATTGACAAGGAATGCGTAAGGCAATTCTACATATCGTAACAACTCTGACATGCAAAGATTGTGAAAAAATGGTATCTAAAATTCTCTCAATTGAACCGAAAGCAGGTCACGAAAATGTTTGTACTAACACTTTTAATGCAATTGAAAATGATTGGAACTTCCTTCAAACGGTGAAAACATGTGATAAATCTTGGTTTTTTATTTATGATCCTGAAACTAAACGCCAATACATGAATTGGAAGGGCCAAACTTAGCCGAGAGCTGAAAAGACTCGAAAGAGAAAGCGATCAAAGATTCAAAGCGATAATTATTGGATTTTTTCTATATTCATGGGTTTGTGAGTCTTCACTGGGTTCCATAAGGTCAAACTATTAATCAACATTACTATCTCGAAGTTCTTGCTCAAATCTGTGAGTGAATAAGAAAAAAACTACCCGAATTGTGGAAGAAAATTCATGGATTCTCCATCAAGATGACGCCCCGGTTCATTCAGCGTTGTCTGTCAATATCCCAGCGTTAGACCATCCACCTTATTCGTCTGACCTTACACCATTTGACTTTTACTTGTTTCCCAAGGTCAAATCTGCCCTGAAAGGATCAATATTTCACTCCGTTGAAGCTGCGAAAGAAAAAGCAGCTTGCGTCATAAAGAAGCTTACAGAAGATGACTTCAAACACTGTTTCGAACAGTGAAAAATACGCACGGAATGATGCACGGATAGAGGAAGGGTGCATAAAAAAAAATGTACAAATTTTAAATAAATCTTTTTACACCAACTGTCTCGTTATTGTATAGCCTCACCTAGTATGTAAATTAATTTGTCTATAGATGGATTCCACAAGCTGTAGCTGTCTTTGGGGGCTAGCAGAAGTTTGCAGCGTTAACTAGTCTTAAAAATCTTTGGCGGTGGCCATTGTCAACTGCTGAGAACACAGACTGTGCCTTTTGTCCTAACTATTGGGGTGTGTTTGAAACTCTGTAGTTTTTTTTAACTTACTTATGGCTTTACGCCTCGCCGACGTCGAGGTCATTAGAGGCGGGATGGGACTGGAGGATAAGAAAAGGGAAGGAATTTGGCCATGACATTTTGAATGAAGCATCTCGGCATTCGACTGGAGTGATTTGGGGAAACAATGGGAAACCCAAATCTGGATGTCCTGTTGGGTTATCGAACCGGTGTCCTCCAGAATGCGAGGCCAGAACGTTAACCGCTGACCTACCACGCTCGGTAGCTCCGTAGTATACTTGTAATTTGTGCTGTAGTTGTTTCAAAAAGTGCTGTTACGAATGTTTAAATGTTGATTTTTTCTAATAGATTAAATGAAAAATAAATCGAGTGATTCTTTTAGAAATAGAATCGAATTAGGAATAGATCCCACCATTTCTGACGGATTAATTTAATTAACGGGAGCGTGACTTATAAAACTAATTGAGCTGCATGTTCAATGCGTTCGTGATGAGATTGCATTTCCCCATTACATGCTGTAATTTCCTGTTGAGAGGAAATATTGTTAAACCATCTAATTCTTTGGGAGCTGACCTAGTGATTATCGCAGCCAATTAATCAAAACAATTAATCAAAATGATTAAGAAAAGCTCATTAACTTCAGTAACTTCTTGAAGTGTATTGTCACACTACATCGGAATATATTTGCAGGAAGCTGCCCTGTAGTTCGCACAGATGGATGGTGTGAACAACAAAGGCTGAACGGCTGCGTTCCGGAATGTGACCTTGGGCCTAGTAGCCCTCAGTGAAGGAATGCAGCTTGCCGCTTTGGTGACGTGGTGGGGATGGTACAGTGGATTGTGGGCTATGTGGTGGGTGCGTGGCCAGCCAGCAGAAAGAGATGTGTGGTGACTAACGCCGGTGCGGTGTGTGGTTGCTCTTGTATTCAATGTCGTTTTCCGAGTGGACGTGAGTCGCCGATGACAAGCAGAAAATCTCGTCAGACTCTGCGCCTCTGCTAACCCCCCTGATATGGTGATCACCGCAAATCATTATCGTATTGATCAACCCAGTATAGCCCGAGAGAAAATCTTATTGCCCTGATTAGATTAATCAATAGACTTATATAAAACCCCTGAGAACTGATGTCAAATGAACCAAGTGTTGTATTTCAATATGTTTCTTTAATTATGCCATACCACTGTTGATAATATTTGATGAAGAAAATTTTTGTAATAAACGTATATTAATGTTAAACGTAGGTACAACGGTGTTGTTAATGCGCAAAGCAACATCCCGATTCCTAATTTCAGCAATTTTAAATGTTAAAAATATTTTTACTGATAATTTATGCAAAACAAAACTTAAATTCATTCTGAACAAGAGGGATAAACCTCACTTCTGAAGGATAGATAAGTGCTGGAATACCAACACCGTTTACTTGACTTTTTATCCCGCCGAAATCTCATTAAAACATACACGAACAAGGCAAAGATTTTAAGCAAATTAGTAACACAACTGATATAATGTAGTGTTACCACCGTTCCGAGAGAACTTGCCTGCTCGTAATCTCGGGAGCTAAAATAGGCATCGCAGAATATTCTCGTCAACATTAAAGATGACGACAGTACTTTCTCCTGCGCTGACAGTCACTTCAACAATAGAAATCGCAGAAATTCAATTGTAACATATAAAAAATTATTTAGTATCACGAGCAATCATTCCCAAACGAAAATAGAAAATATTTACAATCCTTTAAACATAAAACTGATAAACAGTTTCATGTAGTCGAAAAACACACTTAAAACACTATAGCTTGCAAAACATTCATAATTACAGTTTTAAGTTAACGTATCAGATAAGTTACTGCTCTCATCCTTTTTTATATAAAAAAAAAACTTATGGGAAAAAATTAGAAATCCACATTTAATTAACGTTTCCCTATCTCTGACACCAAGACAGTAAAATTAAAGGATTGAAATTGATAGGAAACAATACGATATTTACAACAAAAAAAAACTATCAAAACTTAAAGTAAAATATGTAAACTCAATTTAATAACGGAATAGCCTCCAAGATAAATTATAGTTATTCAACACAATTTTACAACTTTTTGCAGAAGTTAACAAAATCACCTACGCTTCAAGGTGGATATTAAGCGTACTAAAGCGTCACCTACCAAAACTTTCGGAGACATTAAAAAGGCGTTAGTTCGGATTTGTCACTTTTTTAATTTTCCTTTGGAGTTAAGGTTTATAGGCGTCCCTAAGGGTGCTGTATGACGTCGTTAGATACTTTCGCATACGGCAAAAAGGAAGTGATACTTCACCATAGTGTCTTCTAAACGCTGATTATCTGTTACGATTTCCTGACACAGCATTTCTTGTCACGTTTGTAAGCTTCTCTCTGTTTTTTCTTTAATACAAAATTAACTCAGCACCTTTAACGCCTCTACAGCGTACCATTTCTTTCTAGGCAACAACATTCTGGGATATGGTTATCCATTTCCTTCATAAACATAGAAATGAAATAATACCAAAATAATTAAATTATATTTTACAGTCTCTAAGTGATTACTCCAATGATGCGTAAACCAATAATGGCATCAAGTCGAAGATGGCCGTATTTTATCTAAAAATATTTGTATATCATTTGATAGTCTTCTCTTTTGGACATCAAATATAGCAGAGTTAGAAGTAAAAGAGTTCTACATCCTGCATCTCTTATGGAGGGTGATGTACAAATGAAGGACGGTAAATGGTTCTCAAATCTTGACAAGGCAGCGGCTTTAGTATGGAGAGATGGTTAAATGTCCAATGTCACCAGCGTCAAATACAATGTTTAGAAGTAGGAAATAAATTTTTTGAGAAAACTACCTTCCAACAAATTACGATAAAATAGTTGGGTTACAATTATTTGAAGACAAGATGCGGGCAAATGAATGAATAGAAGGCATGCGATGGTAATGAGGACTGCATGGATATTGGGGAAAAATTAGTAGTATAGGTCGTTGAAGGGGAGAATGATCGATGATTATCAATGAACAGATATTAGATTAAGTTGCTCATTGTAGTCTTGAAGGATGTATCTCTAACAGATAAATAATCTAAAGTAAAAATGTGTATAATTACATGACTCATTTGTCTGAAGCGAGAGTTTACAGACCACCCTGGTATTCAACTAGAATTTATTAACGCCGACACATGAAATGATACGTATGGTACTTCAAGTGAACCTCCACCGATATCTAGAAGTACTTCAACAGAGGACATTTGCCAACATTATCCCTCAGTGTGTGATATTGCAGTCGTTCTGCGTATTTGATTTCCTGGAAGAAGTCGCTAGAGGGCTTGGTCAGCCGATGCTTTGATCGTTTCTACAGCTTCATATTCCGTGGAATGTTGGTAGAAAGATGAAAAAGGTAGTGCGTAACTTTCTGAGAACTTCAGCACACGTTGGTACCCACAGCAATCAATATGGAACATATTCCTTCCAAAAGACCCATGTTTTGTAGGTTCTATGTCGCGGTTATCTAAAGCTCATGTCATTATTGTATCACATCGTTCTCTTCTTACTAACTACATATTCAAAACCTCATAATACACTCAATCAGGTTAAATAAATGCTGCAGGTAATAAATATGTAGTTACTAATCGCAATTGTTAATATAAAAATGTGTTTAAGAAACATGAATAACGAAATCAATTTGTAACTATCATTATTCAGCTTTTTTCTTGATTTCTAAGCTAAATCCATTGTATAATACACTTCTGAGAGTTTGTATTACTGCTATATCTCAATTTATTATTAGACTTAAATTTATAGATGGCTACATTCTTGTGAACAAACAGTAATTTTGTTATATCTTTTTTTATATCACTACACTATTCCATAGAAAATTATTTATTTATATTTCTATACTGATGACTTTGCGCTTATATAGTCACAACAAATACATTGTTCACTTTTTAAAAACAGCACTAAATAGTCATCAAAAACTTCTAACGTAGTTATTCCTACCGAAATAAATTTTCTCAATTTTTTTATTAAAAAACTCAAACATCACTGTCACTAGTACAAAAACAAGTTAATTAACTTCCTAAGAGTATAAAACAGTTTGCAGATAATAAAGAAAAACTGAGAGATTATCTTGTTGCCAACTCCTTCTACTCTATTCAAGAATTTGAACAAAATAATTAATTGTGTGCAACATGACATTTTGCAAAACTCAGTACAAACAATTAATGTTTGTTTTTATTTTATTTATTTTTCTTTAAACATATAATTGTTTTCACTATGATTATGACTCATATTTATTTGTAAGTATTAACCATGACATGCTTCACAACCCATAGGTCCTTCCTCAGCAGGGATCCAAGGGACAACTAAATAAATAAAGTAAACAAGAAGTTTAAAAGCTCTAAAACAAATTTATGAATCTTAATTTTTACTTTTGACAGTATATAAGTATTTAAAGATTATTTTAAGAAAAAGAAAAGATGTTGGGTAAATGCAACAGTACAAGAAAGAACTGTATATTCAAATCTATGAAGATTTTTAGAAATCCCTCAACAATAAGCTCTCTTGGGTAAACCCTGGAACCGGAAAAATTGCGTCACGACGTCGACGCTGAAAAATCTGTCCACTCCTGTTTCTCATTTTTCCCCGTCATTTGTTGGTATTGTACGTGAATGGAGGGTTTATACAAGAGCTTGCACTGAAGAGGCAATATCGTGAAACTGACGGGATAAGCGAGCTGCCGTCTTCAAGAGCGACCTCTATCTCTGCAACAGCTGACTCATCCTTTCGACAAATAGCGGGCGGTGACGTTATCGCTTTACAAAAACCCTCTGATGAAACATTTCTTTCTGAAAGAATTAATTCCAGTCTCCCTTTGCAGAAAGCGTAAAACTTTATTTTCTGATAGCGTCAATTATTTTACTTTAAACATAGCTCTATTCGGTCATTGCCAATGCTTAAATAGAGTTTTTTACATAAAGCTCGTCCATAGTTAAAGATATATAAATTTCAATACTTAATTAAAATTTACTTAAAGGTATTTTATTGTATGTTTTGTATCTAATTGACCTGAAACTTAATAAGCAACTTCTATATCGTTAGCCAGATAAATGGAAAAAGTGTTTTGTGACGTAGATCATTTTATATTCTTCCTATATGTGCGGAAATGAAATCAATATACGCAAAAAGGACTGTGTTGTTAAATGTCTGATTTATTGTCGATGGGAAGAAACCTGATTAGAATTTTTCAATTATTGGAACTGTCGTTCTTCTGCGTCAAATAGTACTTTGTTTATATAAAATAAGTCAAAAATGTTCCACAGAGAAGATGTTAGCTTTATTTGCTTCCTCATATATTTTTTTTTTCAGTATGAAAAGATATTGTACTGCTTCGACTAAGTACAGAAACGTAGTACGGATTGAACTTTTGTATACAAAACACACGAAGTAAAGGAATCATCGAAACAAGCAACACAGCTATGTAAGGTCATAGATATAGTCCCTACATTGCGGAAGCCAGGTGTTTACTTACTAAATGTGGGCGGAAAGAAGTTAAGTTTTCATCGCATCTTTTTCAGTGCGTTCCCATTTAGTTCAGGGCTGAGTCAGCTGTGCCCAGTCTTTTGTTATGTTAAATTCTTTCATGTTCCTTTCTAAGTCACCTAACCAATTTTTGGGGGGCTATCTTATCACTGGCAATCAGTGGTGGAATATGAGTGGTAAGGTTAAACCAACCTTCGAGTTGTGGAATGATTTAGAAAATCGAAGCAATGTTGAAGGCTTTTTACTATTTTTTTAAGAAAATTTCAGTAAGAAAAATAATTTATAACATCAATGTGTTCAGTTATCTACACCAAGCAACGGTAATATAAATTAAACAGTGTTATCTTCAAATCTCAAGTGATTCTGTCTACTTAACAGTTATTGAATGTGAACAGATATTAAAATCTGATTTCACTTTTAAGGCTACATTATCGGGATTTTGAAGCGTATTGTAAGCTACTTTATTTAACTGCACACAAATAATATAATTTATTTTTAGGTAAATTGTTTCTTACGTTTTACTGTTAATTGCAACTGATTTGAACGTTATCGGCATCATGTCTGCGTGTCTGGCTGCGATATAATTTCTAGAACACGATAAGTCGAATGTTAATGATTACAATCTCACGCAAAGCGCTTGCTGGGTTTAAATCTGATACGCTTTTGAGATCCAGAGTTCTGTCAATAATTCTTCGCTTCGGTTCTTGTTTTATTAGATCTTTACTGATTTCTCTTAAGCAACGACAAACGTAATATACAGTCGGTAGTAAGGTACGAAGAAACAAAATGAGCGAAACAGTGATTTATTTAATAGTAGGCCTAAAATTTTAGTATACTTAAAATCCATAATAGTTTCTGTAACCGAAGCTTGTAGTGTGACGCAATTTTCCACATCCCAAGTACGGATTTTATGTTAATATTAGAGCAAAGTTAATAAAGACTGGGAGATCACTGTATGTATATTTTATACAAGTGCTGTATTAACAAAGGGTTTTCATTCAATGTGTCAAGAACAGTGAGTCAAAGTGAGTGGGTATTCATTTATTTGAGCACTGTGGAAACAAGCCAGTTGAATTGTGCGAAAGATGTTGTTTCGTGCCGCCTTCCTGAGAGACAATGATTTGTTTTCGCTAAGGCGTCATCTAGTCGCGAGGAGGCAATAAGCTAGGATTTGGCCTTTGCAGATGCGGGGGTAATAAACTTCAGGGCCACCCAGGCTGGCCGCTGGAGTTTAACGGCAAATAGTTGCACAATAGTGTCGACCACGCGGGAAGAGTTAAACAAATCACAAGTAGACTATACCATGTGATTTCAGACCAACATCTCACACACCAATCCCCGTAGTTTTTAGAATTAAAATTCTTGAAATTTTGTGTTTGACATGTTTTTGCGAGATCGGAAGGCGGGGCGAAAGTTTAGCTGCGAGCGAAAGACGCATCGAGAGCTCATTCTGATTCTGATACTGTTCTGACTTCAGCCGTGAGCTGAGCTATCTGACTGCCTGGAGATAGTCTGACGCTGTCAAGCGCATTCGGTTTCCAATGCTGTAGAGTGTCCCGCATGTCGCGAGCCCATCTTCGATCCACGCTGGCTGCCGTCGCAGATTTACCAATGGTAATGTGTTAATCACCGAAGCCATAGGTCGAGCATTTTTACTCGTATGTGGAGGTGTAATATGGGACACACATTTAGGGTATCAAATACAGGAAGGCGAAGCTAAGGATGGCAGCTACAATTGTTTTTGGAAATTACCGCAGAACACAACCAGAAACTGATATGATAGATGACCTTAGTTCTCAATAAATGGGAGCAGCGTGAACAGAGTGCAGCCATGTACAAGGCGTATATTGAGCGTAAGACTTGAATTAATATTGATGGAAGAATTAGGTGTATTACATGGATGAGAAAATATAACCATGACCACAAGCTTGCACATTATTTCAGGCGTAAAGGAGCAGGAAAATGTTCTTTTATAGATAAGAGTGACAGGGATTGGAATAAATTACCGACCGAGGACACGAAGAAGCACTGATGGAAGTTTAAATTAAAATTTGAAAACGGCAATAGTAGTTACAAGATGGCGATATTATTCTCAAATAATTTAATTTTAAAACAAATTGAATTTGAAATTATATGATTTGGGAAATTAAAAAGGGGCATTTATTCTGTTTCATTTAAGCAGAATTAAATTATATTCATTACTGAAAGTTTTAAAAAGTTTTATGCTTTAACTTCATTTGCTTTCTAAAATCGTATACGATATTTATTTGTTTATCCTATGACAATTTAGACATTTTTAAGATGCATTGGAATAAAATACATACTGAAACTTCACAAAGTTACAAACATGCATCTAGTTTATTAATATAGTCCACCGAATCCTTAGGTGCCTGCAGGAAGTCCACAGAATCACCTTTATAAGACCTTATCGGACATTCTTCAACAATATGACCAATAGTGTGAAACTCTCCGCATTCTCATAAGGAGGATACGATAAATAGCATTCTTATAAAAAATATTTAAAGCATGACATTTACGGCTTGAAAAAAGATTTAATTTAATAACACAATATCTGACAGTCGAAAGTAGCCGTAAGAGTTTTGCGAATACAGAGAAGAAAAAAGCAATGATGGGCTTAATGATCGCGATGCAGTTATCACGTCTGCTAACTTTCATTTACTTATTAGATTCTACTTAGCTTTACATCTGTTGATACGCTGATTTTTTGTTATGTGAATGTGATCGACATGATGAAAAACCGAAACCATTTTTCCTTTACTTTCTACACATGGCCATCCGTCAAGATCAATCAAAAAATTAGTATGTTTTAAAAACAAGATGATTATCGAATATTGTTTCTTTACTTCCTTCCTTTCACCAATCCTTCTATTTAATTTCCCTAATCGTTTCTATTCGTATATCGCAGCAGATAAATGCCACGTATTTTAAATAGGTTTTTACGATTCTTTACGTGTATGTCATTACAACCTGGAAAGTACAGGTTGCATGGAATGGAAAGGAAGTCAGCAATTTTCTTTTCAAAGAAAATTTACGGCATTGACATCAAAATATTTAGAGATGTGGTGAAAATCGATATCTGGATGGCTGGTATAGGGATCGAAGCCACGACCCGTGAATGGCATATCGGTACGTTAACCGCTCATCCATCAGGTTCGACAACGACGACAAATGTTGTCAGAACAGCAGTATACGTGCATCATAGTGGAAGGGGTGTTGATAGGAATTACATCAGATAGAAATAAGATGATATAACCAACATAAACAGGTTAATAGTCTACAAAGGGTAAGAAAAAAACATTAAGATTGATTACGCCACAGTTTTTTTCTGTATGGCCTTAAGCCTTGTCGACGTCGAGGTAATTAGAGATGGGAAAGGACTGGCAACTCGGAGCAAGAAGGAATTCGGCCATGGCCGTGATTTGGGGAAACCATGGAAAAACTAAATCTGGTTGCCAGGACGGGTATTCGAACCCGCATCCTCCCGAATGCGAGGCCAGAACATTAACCATTCACTCAGCACGCTCGGTACGCCTCCTATGTCAACTTTTATTCATAAAATCTGGTAAGTATTTTATTAATCTTTTATATATTCAAATCAGTTCTTAATGATATTCATTCCACACACTACTTGAGTGCTCTAATCGTAGGTAAAAATGAATTGAAAATCGAACTTCTTCATTTTGGCACTACTTGAGTAAATTATTAGATGGCAAAACTCGAAAACCTACGCCACAAAACTTAAAACGGCCATACGCGTCATATCATGTTTCCACATAAAAGCATACAATTTTCATCGTTATATACACATTCTGTCAGTTGCCTTGTAGTAATAGCTTTTTATGCAACTGATCCCTATTATCTCCTGGGTATTCCTCTTCTTTCAGCACGTTCTAAATTCCATATTGTTGATTGCCATTTTTATGACCCACAATACTTAGATGTAAATACCATGTTAGCCTCATTCTCTTCTATTCTGTGGATGCTGCGTTTGCTGCGTTTGCTTCATTTTCTGTATTTCTCTATTGTATTCGTCACGTGTCCACCCTGCTGTTGCAGTTGACTCTGGCACCGTGATGGTATCCGCCAATTCCTAATCACAGATTTTTTTCCCTGCTATCTTTCGGAAGAGCAGGACTGAATGGTCTGGCTCCGGGTTTCAAACTCTCCTTTTCTCATCTTTCATCCACAGTCCACACTGAACACACAATCGTCCACACTTAGAACAACAGTCACAAACCCTGTCAAAGGAAACCACCCAGTACATCTTGCCATACGTTCTCATGGAGAGGTAAACATCCCCATGTAACCGCTTACGCCCAAACACACTTGCATTCAAAGAAGAAGATTTGTTATGCAATCCATCTATGATATTGCCGGCCCTGGCAATGTAGTGGCTAGCGCGCTGGCTTCGCATTGCAAGGGCCGCCGGTTCGAGTCCGGCCTCGGGCATGGGTGGTTTTAATTAAGTGTTATGTTCGTCTTGTGCTGTCCTCACTGTAGTGTCCACAATATCATGATTAGAGCCTGATACAATACTCTGTACAAAAACAAATTGGAGCAATGACCGAAGGCCATTATTAAAAAAAAAAAATTATCTTTGATATTCCACAACGTCCACTCATTACGTCCATTTTCTAAGCTTTTCAGATTCCATTCTCTGTCTCTTCATAACCTCACACAGATTTTTTTAGGTATATACGTATTCATTTTAAAAATGGAAAGTAATTAACAGGCCGTCCATCCAGGACGGGAGAGTTAAATCAAGGACATAATTCTAGTCGTGAGCGCTGTCTCGTCGTGAATGGGAGCGCCGCCCCCGCAGTGCCTCGGCCCCTGACCTTTGCGTCAGAGGGACTGCTCCGCAGACAGCTGGCCCGTGTACTACACCGCCCACGCCGCGGGGCTCGGCGACATCGATAACTCGTTATCAGCCGCATATGTGGGGCCCTCAGCGGCCACTGCCTCGTTAGAAACCGCTAAAGCGCAAATAACACTCGCACCACAAATACTCTCCCGTCTGCTTCTCTGTTTCCAATTATTAGGAAAGCGTGTTAAATGCCTATACACACGATGCTGTACGTACAACAACAAGGTTGAATTCAGAACCTCATTGTTCGCCTTAATGAGGCGAAAAATGAGGTTCACTATACGAAGTAGATTAACGCAAAAAGGCAAGATGAATACCTAGTTCGCTGAAAGATGGCAACAGTTACTATCCTCGCTAAAGTTCGACCTTACTTAACGATCCGGTACACTTCCTGACGCTAAACGTTTAGTTTTCCACAGCAAAAATAATTTCGCCATTTCAGTCTGTGACTGTCCAACCATTTCGTCATCTGTGACGAAGCTTCTGTGGAATTATGTAAAAGATCAGTATTCTTACTACCAAAAATAAATAAGAGAACCTTCCCACACTAGTAACAGAAAGAGGATTAATTTTATTAGTGGCATTTTTATTTAGTTTAATATATCGCGAGGTCTGAGTCCCAAAAAGTCGTAAAATGTGTCTCCTCCTCAAGCTTTAAGCTAAAATTAAAAAAAATCACTAAAAGTGGTGACCTCGCATTCTGGAGGACATGGATTCGAATCCCCACCCAGCCATCCATATTTTGGTTCTCACAGTTTCCCCAAGTCACACCGATCGAATGGTTCCTTTAAACTCTATGGCTGAATTCTTTCCCGTTTCTTTCTCCAGTCCCTTCCCGCCTCTAATGACTTTGTTGTCGACGAAGTGTAAATCAATAAACAAAAACAAAAAAAACAAAAAACAAAAAAAAAGAAAAAAAATCCATGGTCACTGTCGACTAGTCCTTCAAATAACATGAGAGGACGTTTAATGTCACACAGCTATAAATTGTTTGATCTACTAACCGCAAAGTGGCCATGTCTAACATAACTCGAATTACAGTACAATCAAAGTACTCTGAATATACCTCACAGAACTGTTCATGTCAAAATAAATTTTAAAAAATACAAAGAAATTAATGGAAAACTCACTGAATCATCTGGCTGCTAAAATTGTATACACCCGTTCTCTGCGTCCCCCTGCTTTTAGAAGCATTTCAGATATGTCTGTTTTCAAAATCGAATATATCCCACCAAGCGATATTTTTCGCCTTTGAGACAGCCACGGTCTCCGGAAGCCAATTTCGGCGTTTTCTCAATACAATAATCCTTTCCCAGTGTTACGAGGTACGGCACGGAATTCATTAACATTTTTCGCTTGGTTAAATCTGCGCTTAAAAATCAGATTAGATACACATGCTCAGATATCAAAGAAGAGTGGTCTCAGCATCATGAAGTGGAACAACTGCATATAAGGAAGAATTATTTCTAGTGGAGCGCACTCAATCATAAGTACAAAATTTTTCTATGACTGTTAATCTTAACGAACATTTTATTTGTTTCCGCCATAATGGCCATGCATGTCAGCACTGAGATGGAAGCTTTTACTACAAATGACAAAATGGATTATATGCATTGTGTTTTAGTTCCAAGTATATCTCCGAATTCATAATCACCGAGCTTGGTGGGTGAGCGGTTAACGCTCTGGCCTCGCATTGGGGAGGACGGTGGTTTGAATCCCCGCCCGGGCATCCAGATTTGGGTTTTCCATGGGTTCTCCAAATCACTTTACGAGAACTCGGGGATGCTTACTTCAAAAGGCCATTCCTGAATTCGTTCCCGTTCCTTGTCTCCAATCCTAACCAGCCTCTAATTACCTCGACGTCGACGAGGCGTAATGCCATAAGGGTAAAAAACCTATTCAAACAGACGCGCATATTTGCCATCGAATCGCTCCAAGAATTATGCTTACATCACGTTTTTGTCACCTGCGACCTTCGAGTTACTGAAAAATTCCCGCACAAGGAGTGTCCTAAGCTGAAGAGCGAATAGGATAGTGTTCCGAATAATGCTTAAATCTTCCGGGTGGTGACGCAAGTTCCTTGCAATTCCAGCGTCCGTATTGGGATAATAAACTGGTTATGATGGCTTGTTAAGGAGTTAACGATAAGAGAGAATCCTCTCAGCTATTTGTAGCGTCTATAAAGCGATGTAATGGTCAGACCGTTTCTTCTGAACGACTAAAGCTTACGTGTACCGAACAATTTGACAAAGTGTGGCGCTAGACCCCTGCTTTCTGTTTCGTTATTTCTCTCATAAGCCGAACTATTTCTGAAATGAGCAGGACATTAATTATGCGCATGAAGGTCAACGTTAAACGACATTCAGTTACAACAGCTGCCACAACCAGAAGTAGCCGAGACTTGAGATTTGTACTTTACAAATTCTATATTACATTGGGATCGCAGAAGGCGAGGTAGTGTTCACTTGCCGAGCTGTCTCATGCAAACTCTCACAGGAGCTTACACTGTGGATCGTAGCGCTATCAAGTAAACTTACTATCAGTGATAAAGAAACAGTTCTTTTAATAAAAGAAGTAAACATTCACCCTTCAGAGAAAGGATTCAGACAGTTAGAAAGTTTCATAGTTTTTTTATAAGTAAGCTGTACGTATACAATATACACCCAGTAAAACATAATAGCTATGCTTGCAGCTGGCTTGAGAAGACATAAGATCTGAAACCAAAGTCCAATGTTTTGCTCTATAGCTGGTGATGCTAAAGTAGGAAGATCCTCGCCTTCAGCGTTCCTCATCAAGATTCCACGAAACCGAAGTACTGGCTTCCATAGACTGCGTTCCACTGTTATTAACAAAGTGTAAATTACGAATCGTAAACACAGTCTATCAGAAATCATTTGACTCAATAAAATATATTAGGAGCAAGAGAAGTTGGAAGTGAAAGAGGTCTTAATCTTACTTCCATTTGTATTTGGTTTATTCTTTAAATGCCCACTACTATTTTCCTACTGAAGTTTTTCAGTGTGTAAAAAACATTAATAGTGCTGATAGATGGTAACTGTTCAGTGAGTGCAATAGGACAGAAGATACACATGATATGTACTATTCCGTTAATTGCTTATGTTGAATCACCTGCCAGGTGTGTTAGAGATACACACCTGAGTGTGTGCTAACTTTAACGATAAGACTGACTGATCTGTTCATATTTATCCACGTTTTGATGAAGACTGAGAGAAATTTCATGTACATCGTTTTGCTACATACGTCACCACAACGTATCACTACTTTGGAGCAAAACGAAGCAAAGGGGCGAAATTTCAGTTTGTTTTATGAATGAAAATTTTATTTTTTGTTTCGTTTGGTTATATTGTGATCAGTTAAAGCCTGAGCAATTGCATAGAAGATCGTTTTATTTAGTAGAAATCTTAAGCCTCATCTTATCCAACGTTTCCTAGTCCATCGCAGAAATACCTATTGTACATTCCTCAAATAATAATATTGCCAGTTGAATTGTGTTAAACACTTGGAATCGCAAAGTACTTATTAAAAAAAATCAATGACTTAACAGTAAACATACTTCGCTTTAAAAACTGCCATCCTGATTGATATGCGGTAGTTATAAACACACGTCTCACAGCGATAATGCCGGATAATGCTGTGTACTAAGGGGTTTCCTCCTTTAAAGAAAAAAAATGTCGTTTGGTTGGGAGCTTTGAAGAGATTGAGAGCAGCTTTGCTACATATAATATGTCTAACTTGTATAGAACAATAACAATACCCGTACCCATTCTCAGAACGACCCAAGCTGCTGGAAATCAGATAAATTTGTCACAGTATGTAATGCTATAAACTCGTTCAAAAATTAAACTTACACATTATCAGTTTTATACATAATTTCCTGGCAGTAGCCGGCTCTTTTAGAAGCAAACAATATAAAAGAAAAAATTATTAATAGCAAATTTTAGAGATTCTCAACCATCCAACACCCCTGATCCATTCCGCCGTTAGAATTTTCTTGTAGATTATATTCACAAATTTCAGTTACAAGAAATATGATTCCTAGGTTACAATCAGACACTATATTTTACATCCGGAGTGAATTTTTTCTCTCATTTCCTGTGCTTTTGTGTGTGACTTTCCGTGCCAGAGATGTTGATGGATAATTAGAGTAAGGAAGATCTTTTTCATTCTGCATGACTAATTTTGCTCGATGGCAATGAATTTCTCACTGTACCGGTGTGGTAGTACCTAAAACAAACAAAAATTAAGCAAACTGTTTGGAAAAAACGAAAAACTCTTTATGACCATGAGTCAAGATACGAGTACAGCAATGATACCTTTTACAATAAATTATTTTGTTCCGTTAATCTTTCGTTGTTTCAGAGAAAAGTTTGAATTCGATTTCCTGTCAAGTAATTTTTTTTATGGTTTGTAAGTAATATAAATTAGTGCTAACTTTGAAATAAATGTGTTTTGTTGGAATTACTGTGTTTTCCTTATCAACTCTTGGATCAATATACAATCGATGAGTCTGAGTATACCCAACGATTTCGCCGTTGCACAACGATAACACCACCACAAGTGGGCTCTTTCTTGTGTATATTCCTGGAGATCGACTACTTGTTGTGAAGCAAGAACTTTTCTTATCGGTCACTTTATCACTTTCTTCTATACACGCCATGGCCACTGCCGGGCTAAACTCAGCCCCAGTGCTGTAAAACTCGGAAACGGCAAAAATAAATATCACGGCGGTCCAAGTAAGCACGAAAGCAGTGACTCGATAACATTCCGCAAGCCAGGGACCAGACAAAAACAAACTAGCTTATTCACAGGGAAAGAGTACTTTTTCTACAGTTGACAACGTGAAGAAAAAATAGTGCAGTGCGAGGAAATATGTTCAAATAGATTCTGCACTTATTCATTTCCACGATAATGTAACTAAAGTTTAGTAAGGGCCCAAAATGTTGAGTTTGACAGATTAATGCAGCATCCTATCACAGCGCTTTTACCATCGCTTTCCGGTAGATTATTGTTGTTATAGGAGTAATCCTAAATTTAATTATCAAAATAACTTGAAATCTCCTACGTAACTCGTTTTTCCATACCTATCCGGAAATTGGTGTTCTCTATTAAGGAAATTTTTCAAGACATTTTATTTTAGACATATTATTTAACCGTTTAGCATGAAAAATTATACAAAATAGATTATACGAAGTGTTTACTTTTGTCTCAATTTGTCAGATAACACTATTAATTTTTTTAGTTAGCGGTAAATAATGATAAATTTTGTTTCAAATGATATATCAGTTTTTTTGTTCTATTTTCATCCTAGTTTTTTAGGAGTCATACAGTAGAAGAATCTTTTAGAATTATTTGCTTATGATTTTATGCCTCGGCGACGGCTAGGTCATTAGAGGCTGGATTGGGTTGGTAGCAAGGAACAGGAGTGAATTTTACCATCGCTTTTTGAATGAACAATCCTGGCATTCAGCTAAATTGATCTAGTGAAACTAGGGAAAACTTAAATCTGGACGATCGGACCAGGATTCGAGCCTGCGTCCTCCCGAGAATGAGGTCAGAACGTTACCACTCACCCATTACAGTCGATAATCTTGTAGAGACTGTCAGAACTGGAAGAGTATATGCTGGACTATCCCCAGAAGCGAAAACTTCAAATGCTACCAATGATAACTGGTGTTCTGAAATGATGTTGATCTCGATCACTGCTTACTCTGTATTTTAACTTTAATGTTACACAAATTTCAAGAGTATTATATAAAGTTTACTATTCGTAATGAAGACAGTATTTATTGACGAAAACTTTGATATGTATGGTATTCTTGGATATAAAATAATGATTTACAACTACACAGGGCAATATCGCAAGAGCTGATAGTAGTTTGTTGAGATACCAGCTTGCTACCGGCTTCTACGGACATTAATCTGTGGACTCCAGGAATACTTGGATCTTCGTCCCACTCAGCTCCAGCCGTGCTCCACAGTCTTAATATAGCCACCTACCACATGCATTTAGTTTTGCCACTAATTACCCAACTTTCTCAACTATTGCTCCAAAAAACTGAAATTTGACATCTTACACCTTTTTTTTTTATTTTTTTATTTAATTTATTGGCATTTGGGCTGCGCACCCATACAGCCATGTACAGGTTACATGGATACTACAATGTTATGGTACAGTCCATATACATAATCATACAAGATCAGCTGCAGTGAGAGTATTATCCTCTAATTAAATCTAGACATTTTATAGGAAGTGGTTCGACATGTACAGGGGTAAGATATTACAGTTAGCTTTGACATCTGCGTAGGCTACTTTGGCTTATCCATGATGATACAAACTGGGGTTGTTTACAATATACATAACTTATAATTAGATCTAATTCATACATAACATCAGTGAAGGAGCATTGCTGTCCTAGGGTGTAGTGTCATCACCCGGACAACACGCTTGATATTATAACCTTGCTTATGTCTCACAATAAATATTAACATTGTACAGAGACCTGTCTATATAATGTTACAGATACATATATGTGTCTATTAGATTGTAACACCAATTCTTTTCATATGTTGATATAAAATCTTGTAGATCGCGTAGTTCTCAGTTGATAGGAGTGTGGCAGCGCATGTGGGTAACGGGATTCCTGCTTTCGTGAGGAATCGTAGAAGGAGGTCTGACTCAGTCTTCTTCCTACTGCAACCGAACAGGAGGTGATTTGTATCCTCAATTCCGCCACATATACAATTGGGCGTGTCCATGACGTGAATACGGTGGAGATGTTGTTTGAAGCATCCGTGGTTGAATTTGAGTCTGGCGATGCATGTGCTAAACCTGCGAGTGCATTTATACTTCTCGTACCACTGCTTGGTTGGAATCACCGGGTGTATGAGGCCATAATGGTGGCCTCTGGTCGTGATAGATTTCTTCCACTCCATATTCCACTTGGATAGTGCAATGTTTTTGATGAGACATACAGCGTCAGGATAGGGAATCTTGTTACTGTCTGTTATACCGCTACGTGCGGCTTGTTTTGCGTAGCGGTCCGCCATCTCGTTTCCACGGAGGTTACAGTGAGCTTTGACCCATTTGAATTCTACTGATTTGTTGGAGCGTTTTAATTCTTGGACTACGTTCACGATGTCGTACACACGTTGATCATTGTGCCATTTACTGTGGTGGTATTTTAGTGACATCAGGGCCGACCTAGAGTCCGATAGGATTACAAAGGCTGTGCTTGAGGAGTTTTTAGCGTAATTGAGTGCTTCGAGTATGCCCCTTAGTTCTGCAGTCATGATGGAACATTCCGCAGGGAGCTGGAATAGTCCCTTTACGTCAAATTTTGGAGTGAAGAAAGCACATCCTGCCGCGTCTGGGAGCTTAGATCCGTCCGTGTATATGTGTTCCGTTTGGGGACGATTGTGCAGAAATTGGTACACATTTGTTCTGTGGCTTTCCGGCTGGGGCGTCGCTTCCATATCTGTAAACACTTCCAAGTTTGTGACGGTGCTCCAATACGAGGCCTCATAGGATGGCATTTTTGTGTTTTGTCGAATGCTCGTACATATCTTGTAGGATTCTAAATATTCCGCAGCAACTGGAGGCGTTTTCTTCTTTACCCAGTAGTTGGCAGTAAGGCATTGCATTGTGAGATCGTGAATTGATCAGACTACTACCAGCATATTGGCTGTGTTTGAGGAGGAATTTCGAGCTAAGAAGGCTCCTGCGGATGTTTAGCGGGGGTTCGAGTGCCTCGACTAAAAGCGCGTTCGTGGGCGTCGATTTCATTGCGCCTACACATGCCCGGAGAGCCTTATATTGGGCTTTGTCCAGCTCTTTGAGTAGGGTTTCCGATGCTGACCCATAGAATATACATGCATAGTCGAAGTGAGGGCGCACCAAGGATTTGTATATCCTTAATAATATTGCGGGGTGGCCACCCCACTTGATGCTGGCAATTGCTCGAATGAGATTGGTGGCCATATCGCATTTCTTGATTATGTTTTTTATGTGCGTACCCCATTTGAGCTTGTTGTCGATCCATACGCCCAAATATTTCACCGTGCTTTTTACGGGGAACGTGAAGGGTCCTAACTTTATATCGAACCTTGCGGGCATTCTATGACGGGTGTATATGGATACGGCCGACTTCGTAGGTGATATGTCAAAGCCATTGTTGAACAGCCATTGTTTGAATTTATCCATTTCCGACGACAGCTTCCGGAGGCATTCTTCCCATGAGTCTCCTATTATGAATATACAAAGATCGTCGGCGAATTGGAGGATGGTGATACTGCCACTCATAGTATGGTGGAGGTCACAAGTGTACAGGTTAAATAGCAGCGGCGCAAGAACGGAGCCCTCAGGCAGGCCTCTATTTGTTTTCCTGGATGCCACAGGGGAACCTCCCCGCGATACTACAAGCCACCTGTCTGAAAGCAGTGCCAATAGATTTCCCACAAAGACTTGTGGGATCCCTAGGCGGTGAAGTTTCTTAGCTAGTATCGGAAGGGATACATGGTCGTATGCGCTGTTTATATCGATGTATGCGGCGATCATGAATTTGTTTTTGGTTAAGCAAGAGTGGATTTTCGTTGTCAGGTGTGCTAAGATATCCTCCGTGCCTTTACCTCTTCTGAATCCGTACTGTGTTTCAGGGAGGAGCGAGTGATGCTCTAGCCACCATTCCAATCTCTGTTTGATCATGCGTTCCAGGATTTTGTTGGTACAAGACAGTAAGTTTATGGGTCTGTAGGAGTCCACCCTGCGGCCGTCTTTCCCTGGCTTCCTCACGGGAACCACCCGAGCTGTTTTCATCTCCTTAATTTGAATTCTATTCGCCCAGATCCTGTTCAGAATACTGCACAACTTTGTTTTTGCCGAGACTGGCAGGTTCCTCAGCATGGCGTAATGGATGTTGTCCGGACCTGGCGCTGTGTCAGATCCATGGTTTAGAGCAGAGTTGAGTTCGTTTAATTGGAACGGGTGCAGCAGGAAGTGCGGCTCAGGCGCCTTGGGTTCTTCAAGGTTGGGTTCCACCCAAGCCGGGGTTAAGGAGATGAGGATGTTTTCCAGGATGTCGTTCGTTATAGGAGAGGTTCCAATTGCCGGGGAGGCTGAGTGCTTTAATTTCCTCAAGTTGTGCCATATTTCAGGTATAGGCGTATCTTTGTTGAAGGATTCGCAGAACTCGTTCCATTTATCTCTTTTCTTTCTCTTGACTATCTTCTTGACGTTAGCCTGCGCTCTGCAGTGGGCCAGGTAGTTGTCCAGCGTGGGGCAACTTCTAAATGCACGTAGAGTGTCTCTGCGTCGTTGCACCGCTTCCCTACATTCGTTGTCCCACCAAGGTATCCGTTTGTTCTTCAGAAAGTATACAGGTTTCTGTGCGGGAATGGAAGCGTTAGCAGCTTGATTAATATCGTTTATCAAAAGGCGGTAATCCGAAACAGCATCAGCTCCGCACTCCCAAGATGATGTGAGTCGTTCCAAGCCAATTTCAAATTTTTCCCAGTCAGCCTGGTGAATTTTCCATTTGTTGGTAGGGAAGATGAACCGTGGCGCTGAGGTGTCAGAACTGAAGCGGAGTAGGATGGGTAGGTGGTCAGATCCCATCGTGTCTTCGACTATTTCCCAAGAGATGTCCACGGCTATATTCGCCGATACACAAGAAATGTCCACTGCAGAAGGACCCTGGCCTGGCGCATTGATCCTGGTGGGTTCGCCATTGTTCAATACAACCATGTCTTCTTCCTCTAAAATAGTAGCTATAGTGTTACCCATTTCGTTTGTACTTGAACTTCCCCATAGAATGTTATGGGCGTTAAGGTCTCCTAAGAGAAGGACCGGTTTCGGTAGGGGTCTGAGGAGGTTCGTGATGGCTGCTTTCGATAACTTCTTGTTCGGTGGTCTGTACATTGATACGATTGTGACCTCTTTCTTGCTGAGACGGATTCTAGCCGCACATATATTAAATTCCGTATCTTCCGTTCGGAGGTGTATTGGTTCATAATAAATAGAGTTTCTAATTAGTATGGCAGAGCCCCCGTAGCCATCAGGACGATCTGATCTAATGGAATTATACGCCTTGAATAAAAATCGTTCGCCTGGCTTCAGCCAAGTCTCACTGATGGCCATGACGGCCACCTTATTCGTTGAGGAGTATTGCAGCAAACTCTCTTTGTTGGCCCTGACGGATCTTGCATTCCATTGTAGGATGATCTCGCAATGCGGGGCTGTTCCGATGTTTCTAACCGGAGCCGCCATTGTCTATCCCGCTTATGGACAGGGAACGGAGCAGAAGTTGTTTTACATTAGGGGCGTACAGGGAAGGATCTTGTAGCTGGTTTCCTACCAGTTGATTTATCACACTCATTATTATTTCAAACATTTTGTTGACCGAGGATTCTGTAGATGGTACGTCAGAATGGTTATTTACCGGATGGGGAGGGTATGGGTTGCGGACGATCGGTTCGATGTGCCTATTGTACGGAATCCAATAGTTTTTGTAGGACCTATCTACCGCACTGCTTGTGGTTCTGCCCGCTTTTCTCTGACTTTCGGAGCTAGGAGGGTGAACTTGGTCAGTGGGGGTGTTGACCAGCGTAGGAGTGGCCTGTGGTATCTGCGCCTGTTGGGGAGGATAAATCGGGACGTTAGGTGGGGCGGTTGTAGGATTATGCTGTGCTATGTTCCAACCACTTTGGTCATAGATTCCTTCGTGGGTGGCCATGATTGGAAATTGCATGTTCGCTCTTCCTAGGCTCGCCGCCATACTGCCGTACGATGGGATGGTGATTTTCTCTAGGGCTTTCTTATAGCTTAGATTTTCCTGGGCCATCACCTGTTTGATCTTCTTTTGTTTGACGTATTCGGGGCACTGTCTGTCAAAGGATGGGTGACCGCCGCTGCAGTGGACACATATTGGGGTACTTTGGTTCACACATTCTGTTCCATCATGTGGATTTGTGTAAAAGGGGCATCGTTTGCTGCTTCTGCACTGATTGCTGGGGTGCCCAAAGCGGAGACAGTTAAAGCACTGCATTACCGGCTTAATATAGGGTTCTACAGGACATCTCACTCCATGTATATAGACATAATTGGGGCGCCTCTGAGCTTTGAAAGTTAGGAGACATACCGGAAGCGGGATTTCCTTCATTTGCTCATTTTCTTTCGATTTTCTAATAAACCTTTTGACCTTCACTACTTGATATTCACACCTCACAACCTCCATTATTTCTTCCTCTGATATTTCGGTCATGACGTTCCTAATAATCCCTTGCTGTGTAATGAGAGAGAACGGAATGTAGGCCCTTAGGCCATTTCGCTCCCAAACAGAACTCGTGATCAGGCTGTTGGCCGATGCTGCCGACCTCATTTCAATCTTGACGCGATTTCGCCCAGCAGGGGCTATCTGGATTATGTTGTTACCTATATCCTGACTGAGGGAGTACATGATGCGGCCGATAGCCATTGGGTGGATTCGTCCAATGTTTTTGTCCTGACTTTCTATATACACGTGGTAGGGACCCAGATCATAACTTTCATAATGTGCTGGCGCCGCCCCATTTACCTGCAGGGTGTTGTTTTCTGTGGCCGTTGCTGGCTGCTGTCGCTGTGCATGTTCCGGCTGCGATGCGTCCATACTCATGTCAGCTGGTGGCGGAGGATGCCATGAGGAACGGAGAACCTTGCTGCTTCCGCTACTGGCGCCGGTGCCGATGTCGTTTGCGGAGGCGAAGGGGCGTTTCTGCGGTATATGTGCTACCACTACATCTTCTCTTCTCGATTGCTGGTCACGTTGGATTAAAGTAGGATTGAAGATTGCTGGTGGAGTGTTTACAGTATTGAGACCTGAGCTGACCGCGTCCATGGTTGCACTCGTATCACCGCTATTGCTCTGCGATTGGAACTGCACATGGCTGCCACTAATGTTGTCTTCGTTTGCTGGGCCTATGATTGTCTCACCATTTGCCTGGCAGAGTGTCGACGGCTGGAGCTGGCCGCCTTCGCCATAGTCCCCGCCGTCATGACGGCGGCAAGCTATATTGACTTAACAGATGTGTGTACTTGATAAACTATTGCACTATTTCACTTCGAGAGTGGAAAATATCCCCGGAGAACTAGTCCGTAGTACCGGGAAAACACTGCCCGGAGACCGCGAAGCACTTAACCGCACACAACGCTGATCCGCGAGTATATGGAAGTTTACACTACGAGAGCTGAGACTCGACTGATCTTACACCTTATTTCTGTTAACATACATACAGGATTGCAGGCCCAAAAAAATTATTGTTCATGTTCGCAATAAATAAATATTATTCAAAATTATTAATTATGCTTTTCAGTAAGCATTTTGTCTATAATTCTGAACGACATGCATCCCTCGTTTTATAGTAAATTCATAGTGATACTTTTCCATGTTGCTACACATTACACCTATACCGTAACTGAACCTCCACTTGAACGTGAATATGGAGGACGGAGTATCCTAGTGTACCTCAGAAGAACAAAGAAAATATTGTAAAACTTCCTGAACGCACCGGCAATCAAACCTGAAACGCTGTATTTTCCGTGGCAAACGGCTCAACCGCTAAGCTATAACACCAATTATCTGTTGTATGAAAGTTTTATTGTCTCACATAGCGCAAGACGGGTATATCATAATGATCAGATGGAAGATTTGGCTTCAGTAGGCATTCGATTTTTAATTTTCCATGCAAAAATTGAATGTAGGTATGCTTTCTTCATAAAAATTATGGCCGATTTTCTTACGAATTTTTGTCAAAAGTTCTGTACCGGCACAAATTATCCCTCTTAATAGATTCGTAAAATCATAAAAAAATTCATTAATTCAAATTAAATACTGTTTTAAATTTTTCTCTGATGACTGAGATACACTTAATGCTGCCAGTTATTTATTCCCGACATCATAACATGCAGTTTCATAGGTTCACATATATTCCGGCATCTGAATTTTAAATATTACAAAATTATCATATTGACTGATTTGAACAGAAATTGGAAAGCTTTTCAGCATTTCCCGCTGAAATATTAGGATCGAGTGAATATGTTTCGTGGATATCACATACCAAGAATTACTTAAAAAGTACTCACTTGTCCGTAGTCTTTTTAGTTAAAATTTAAACTGTTTGACGTTCTTTCGTATATAATCAAACATGTTACTGTAGTCCACATATTTTAGATAAAAGTTTCATTTTAAAAAAAAAGTCCTGCTGATAAGATGGAAAAAGCATTTGAGAACTTTTTCGTCCTGTCTGTAAGCATTTTGTTTTTTACTCAAGAAAAACCTGTTGTTTGGCGGAGAGTAGGTAATCTGTATTCCCTTTGTTTCTCCTTTACGTAACACACCTACTCCGCGTCCAACGGAAACAAGTAAACAATGAATGAGAACGAGGGAAGGGACTGACAAATTACTATCCATTCTACTAACCTCTACCTACTTTCCCATATCACACGTGACAGAAAGAGAACAAAGGATGTTTGATGACTTTTGACAGAATAAGGAGCTAAAAATAATTTATACTAATACCATAAACAATCAGAATGAAGATACAATCACTTTGTACTTTAAGATGCAAATTTCTGTTGTAAGTCAGAGGTAATTGATCGAGTTATTGTATGGTAAAAATAAAACCAATATCGAAAGAGCAACCCATTTTATTGTTTTAGAAGTTACGTTTTTGTTGTAGAACGAAAATAATTTTTTATTATATTGTATTATTTATTACAATTACTACCATTCTTAAATAAAACTCTAATACTATGACACATTTCCAAGTAGACGAAGAGGTAACTGCTAGTGTTTAAAATCTTAACGTGAATAAGCCAAAGTGTCAATATCTGGAATCATTTCAATGCATTTTGCATCTGCGATTTTTTTTAATATTAGCTTCCAAAAAAAATTGAATGAATAATCCAATTTTTTTTGCTTTTCGCCTTCATTTTTGTTCCATAAATATTGCAGTTTTTTCTTAAGCACAAATGTTTTTCGATTTTTTTTTTGTTTGTTTTAAATATTGTTATACTTCACCGTTATTCCAATCCATTTTATTGGCTCCAAAATTTTCATCAAGTTGCTTAAAACTCTAAGCAAGAAACCTCTGTGCTTTACGATATCTTAATGGGAATAGAGTGTCACCAGTTCGAAAAAAAAATATCAACTATAATATGAAAAATGCTTAACTCATCATTTACCTCTTGCAATCTTACTTTTTGCTTGTGAATTATGTCATGAACAATATGACGTTAGATTCCACGTTAAAATGTAGGTCAACTTTAATCTGCAGTATTTCCTGGATTGGTTGACGTGTCCATCCCAAATGCGAGCTGTGTGACCAACTAAAACTCCATCCTTAAAGGAAACGAAAATCCTTACTACTTCCCCGATCAATAATCACTTTCGCCTATTTTTTAAAACTAAATTCTGAACGATTTCTTTACCCAGCTACGTAAAAACGAATCTGCGATTTTAAAGTGTCGACTATTTGACTGAACCTGACGGTTAATTATGATATTTTAACGGTCTCTATTATTCTTAAGGTTCGGTGGTGAATTATCTGAAGACTGACATTCGCATTAAAATTCTAGCCTCGTGCAACATGGCAGTAAAATTGTTCAATACTACGTGAGTAATATGGTTTGACGAAAACCCAACGTTTCACTGCACTTCTCAGCACTGCAACACAGATCTGTTTAACTTTGTATTTACATGCAAATTAACCACATTTTCCACACATACACGGCGAGATTCAACTTCATAAGGAGCAATAAAACTGCTCCGCTCTTAAGTTGCACTGCTTTAATATTAAAGTGAAGCTTTTTATGAAATCAGCAAGTATTCGCTTCTGCTGTGTATTAACAGATCCTCGCTTTCATCTTCAGACGCCTCGAGAATTGGCTTACGGTGACATTTAATTATGTTATGTATATTTGTCTGCCTTTTTTAGCTGGAACCTTCCATCAGTACTGTCAGAGAGGTTCGCACATTGCAAGCGAGAGTTGCTCATACTGAATGTTTTTTACGAAGCTTAAGCTGGCGGTGGATATATACATCAACAGCACGCCAACTTTGTTTGTCTGTTCTTGTAGCTTGTATATTAGGATGATAGCTGCTGGAAAATATTAAATGCTAAATTGTTGCTCTAAGGTAACAAAATAAACGACGCTATTTTTCTATGAATCCTGTAAGCTCGTTCTTATAATTGTTGCGTTATTTGATCAATATATTAAGTAATGCTGATGAGAGAAACAGATACCTTTAATTTAATTTAATTGCAATGGAGCACACACTTCGGTGGCAATTTCCCTAAACACCCATCTTCCACTGTTCCTACACCTGCCTACATTTGCCCTCTACAAATCTTAACCTTAAATTGTTTCAATGTTTTTGGTAAATTGTTCATCATTTCCTTGATAACTCATTCCAATCCCTGACACCCTTACCTAAAAAATAGAATCTTCCTACACCCTCGTGCCCGAAATCCAGTGCCAGGCTTGTGGCCACGGTCATCTTTTCCCTTCCATGCACTATTTTTCATACCTACACCAATATCTTTCCATGCCTCATCACCAGTATACGCTTTGCACACTCCCATGACGCTCTTCACCCTTATCCTGTCTTCCAATGAATCCCATTCCAGTTCTTTTATCATATATGTTACTGATTTCATTCTGCGATAATTTCCAGAAACAATCTAGCAGTCCTTTTTTGCACTCTTTAACTCCTGTATTTGATACTCAAAATGTGGGTCCCATACTACACTACCACATTCAAGCAATGGTCTGACAAGTTTTGTAACCCAATTCCTTTACTTCCCTCCTATATCCTCTCATCATTCTCTCCAACAAGTACAGAATTTTAAACCTTCTCCTACCATCTGTCCAATGTGTCCTGCCAGTAAGCTTGTTATCAAATGTAATGCCAAGGTATTTAAATTTCAGGTCTTCAGCAAACCAATCTTTCCACACCTTATATTCATAATGAACCTTTAGTTTTTTATTCGTGTATCTAACAAGCTGATTCGTCTCTGCATTTATCTTTATCTCATATTTACCAACCTAACTAGATATCATGTCCAGATCACCCTGCAACTGTTTACAATCCTGTATCGTTTTGATCTTTTTACACAGCATTATGTCATCTGCAAACAATCTAATTTCATACAGTAAACAATCAACACAATTATTCATTAGAATTGGTACAGTGTTATTGAAAATCTCGTAATTATGGAAACACGATAGTGGGTTCCTAGTTTTCTGTTTTGAGGAAAGCTAAGACTGCGCGATTCAATTCGATTAAGTTCAACTCAACCATATTCTACTTTTTGTATGAGGTTTTAAACGCGGATCTTAGCAATCTGTTGGAAACAGACTCGTAGAAACAGAAATTTGTGAAAAAATTGTGATATTCGTCACGAGGGAGGAAGATCAAAGTCTGGGAAACAGTACATATATTCTCAGGCTTCTCATTCAGAAATATAGACTAGAATGTTGTTACTCGCCTAAGAAGCTCTGAAGGATATTGTGTCTGCCAAAAATGGCTAATTGCCGTTCTAGAGCCAATTGTTTGCCGGTTTAATGGTTTTTTCCAGTGATTTACTTATTTTATATTCAGTTAACGTGAATCACAGAACTTCCGAAGCCTTTTCTGGTACTTTAAGTTTTTTTTTGTTTTTATGTTTGTGTGTTGATGTGGGTGTCTGTGTATTGGTTTGATTATTTGTTTTTATTAATTTTTTCCCACAGCAGCAAAAAAACTTCAAAGGCCATTCATGATAAAAAATAGTATCATAATAAACTTCGTAACGATTTACAAAAAAAATTATCGAAAACACCCAGAACAACCCATCTAAAAACTAACAGAAAATTGACTTAAAACGGCCGAAATTTGTCCGCAAATTATTAGATTCTTTTATGGCTGCTATGTAATGTACCGCAGCACAAAGCAAATATGTACAACAAGAACACTGTAAAGTGGATTTAACATTATCTGCTATCTTAAATGGAGAACTCATTTCAGAGATAAATAAATCACTACACAAACGACTGTGTCATAAACAGTTTCTCGCTTTATATATATATATAATCTACATGTAACTGTAGCAAGGAAGCATGAATATTTTTACTTTTTCACTCTCCGTCGATCAAACAGGTCCCCTAGAATTAAAATTTGTTTATTCAGTTAGTATTATTGTCTCCTAGACCACTTTACAAGCATTTTTCAGTACAGACTAAGTAATACAACGTAGCGTCTTTTTACATTTTTCAAAACAAAAAGAAAAAAACTAAGAAATTATTCAACTATACATAGTGGAACATAGTTTTCTCATTCATTACACAGTTTTCGCTCAGTCTGAACACGAAAACGTATCGAATTTTAAATTCTCGTAATATTAATACAATCTTTGTTATAGTCACTTCAAGAAATAAGGCTTAAATGAACAACAGCGTCTGTAGTTTGATTACCATTGAGTCTTATGTGCTTATTTCAGAGAAGAGTTCAGCTCTTCCATCTTAAAACTATGCTGGAAGAATTTTAGGAATGTCTTACAGTTTTACGTCAACATTAAAGTTCCAAACTATACTGGCAGGGCACTAACACTTTTTCTTTGATCACCAACATTGACACCGTACTGCAAAATCGAATTCAGTCCACAAGAGACTTGAAGCTACCAAACTTTTTTATTTTAATTCCTGTCCAAAAGCTACACTTTCTCTGTTATAAGTCTTTCGACTGCTTTGAAGCAACCCTACCATCTCTGATTACACTGCTCACGCTTGGACCTAATATTTGGGAAGTTGTGGCTGGTATCCAGATTTCCGTTTTTCCTGGCTTCCCAATTCGAAGCGAATGCCAGAACGGTTCCTCTAAATGGTCATAGACGAATCGAATTCCTTTCCGTTACTTACTTCCATCCTCACTCGGCTGTAATCAAACCGACGTCCACAAGCCGTAAATCCCAAAAAAATCATCTAACAGTGCGCATAACAATCAACGTCTCCAATTATGTGCTTCATTAATTCTAATCTTTTTCTTCCAAATTTCCCTGAGAAACTAATTAATTAATCGTATGTTTCCTAAAATGTAATCCCCATTACTGTCTCTTCTTTCTTGCACTTAATTTTTGCCTTACTGATCATTATCAAAACACATTTATTCCGAACTCTATCTGCTCACATAATTTTCAGTATGACCGGGCAACGCATAACTTTTTACATTACTAGTTAAATGTATTTAGGTTCTATGTTTATTAGCAATTCTATAACAATGTGTATGTGTTTCTTACATATTAATAATCTGACAATGACGGTTAAAAATTTACAAAGGCTTCGAGTATCTCACTCTACAGGTGATTTGCACTAGAATTTCAGGTAGAAAAAGTATCTTAAATTCAGTTTAAATTGAAATGTAAGAACTTCGTAACAAGAAGGACGGAACAGACGGCGGTAAATTTTTATCAATATTGATACAAAGATTTACATCGTAGATGTAGAAAACAGTATTTCCTACTTCAGCTCCTAATGATATATCGATTCTCGTTTTATATAAGCGATTTTATTGATTAAATCATCCAGTCGTTAGTCTGTAAGAAATATTTAAGGATACTTGTATATTGGGATATGGACGTGGATGGTATAGGTTTGATACCTCGTAAGTCTAAGTATACTACACTGTATTTCCAAGATTAATCAAATCATCGTATGGCACTGTTGGCCGGGAGATCCCGAAGGATTTTTCGGCTGCCAAGTAACAGAATTTTCGATGCGCCTCTTTGACGTCGCTAACAAACCTAATCCGGAAATCCTACCGGGTTTAGGGGTTCTACAGCTTAACGCGGAATCTGAACAACGGAAGCCTTCTGCCTTATTTCACATTACACAGCAAGCAGTGCCATGGGTGCCGGGAGGGAGGAGCAAGGAGGTGCACTTACACCACCTGCTATAAAAGAAAATACACAGAAAAAGATTAAGAAACAAACAGTTTATTATTAAATTCACCGTTTGAATAATAACTTAAGGCGCCTAGGTGGTTGTCCAAATTTGTTCAACACCTTATCAATAAATACAGTATCCTTAGTTAATAAGTAATACTATGCACCTCCCTTAAAGTAAACCTGCCAGTGCCCATGAGCTGTGCCATACGTGAAGATCGAAGGACTCCAAATTGAGACTGGGATTCGATTATTTCGATCTCCAGCCAGCCAAAGAAACACCAGACTGTTCATGAAGCGTGGGATAAGAAGATACAAATAGCCAGATGGCGACAGAATCGAAAAAGATATATGTAAATGCGCTGTGCAGTGTCAGAGCTTTCGTTTGTACTCTTGTGAGTTGTGTGAAAGGTTTTCTGATGTGGTTATGGCCACACAAAATGAATTAACATACTTTGAAAGAAGGTTTGTAGTTGGTACAGAGCGGGGTGGTGTAACGGTTAGCGTTCTCGCCTCGCATTCGGGAGGACGGCGGTTCGAATCCCCGTCTGGGCATCCAGATTTGGGTTTTCCATGGTTCCCCAAATCACTCCAGGCAAATGCCGGGATGCTTCCTTCAAAAGGCCATGGCCGAATTCCTTCCCATTCCTTGCCCCCATCCTTGCCCCCCATCCTTTCCCGTCTCTAAAAAGAAAAAAAAATGTAGTTGGTGCTAAACGCATGGGGCATTTCATTTCGAAAATTATTTGTGAATTCGACATTCCTCGACCTACAGGATTAATAGTGTGGCAGCCATGGACTACACAATGCTCAAAAACGTCATTTTCTCTGCCTTCCTTTTTTTATTATATTTATCACTCACGATTGTTAATCTTTCATAAAATTTGACACGGAAGAGATCCAGTGGAGAGTTCCTTTCCGTTTTTATAATACATTACTGCGTCATATAATGTCCTCCACTTCTCTTCAACAATACTTCCTAACGGCAGGTATCTAAAACACGACTGTTATCCTCTCCGTGTCGTGCTAGTTTTTCTTCACAATGGCTGATTTTTTTTTTCAAAGAATTTTTGTCGTATAACACAATCATTATAAAAATATTTCAAAATTGAATCACAATAAAATACGAAATATTCAGTTGTAACAGCATCTATTTTCGATCTATAAAATCTATTTCGAATTCCGCACCGTAATCGGTAGCCGTTTAACAATATTCCGTTCCGATACGATCGAGGCTGGCGCCGTGGGGTGGGGGTTGGAGGAGGCCTGACGTCATGGGCCACCGGCGGTCTATTGAGGTTCCCACAATGGGGGTCGCTCGGCACCAATCACACGCCCAGCGCGGCGCCACCCTACATCAACAGCGTAACGCGGGGTTGCATACCCAAAGCACAGAAGGAGAAGCCAACGCTGCGCCGCGCCACTGCGTCCATTGATTCTAGGTAAGCTTATGCGACAGGTGAGATGTTCCAACGTAATAAGATGATACTTGAAGTTCGGCACAGTCTAATTGAAGCCCAATAAACGGCCTTCTTTAACTTAAACTGCAATTAATTTTTATTTGTTAAATATTAAAAAGGAGACATAAATTAGTAATAAATAATAAAAAATAAATAATTTAAAAATTAGAAAAAATGGAAGACAGTGACTTTAGTATTCAATCGCATTTTATAAATTTAATGCAGCTATCTAACTACCGTTTAATTCTATGTACCGCTTAATTCTAAAAACCTAAATAGCTTTTTTTTAGTATTTACAGTTAAACACTTTTCTTTTAATTACTCTAGTCTTACCAGCTAAACTGAAAAAATCAGTTTGGTGGACAATGAAAATCTGCCTAAACACACGAAAAAAAGTATTTAAAGTAACTTCTTTTTTACTCAAAAACTTGAGTTTTTAAACATTCCAATAGCCGCATGTTGATAACAGTAACGTAATTCCACTATAAAATTGAAGAACCAAAAAATAAGCAAGTAAAAATGAATGGAATAGATTGGTATTTCAGATTTTAAAATAATTTACTGTAGCTTCAACGGTGAATGTTTTATTCTTAACCGAAAAGTAGAATTTATTTCTACCAAATCTAAAAAATATTTTGCTCTTAGTACCTCTGAGAAACGTATGTCATCACGAGTTAGAGAACTGAGAATCAAAATTTATTTATTGATCAAAATAAATTTTTATTTCCTTCGCCGATAGCAACCTATCGCTCCAACTATGATTTTAATATAAAACTGCGCATAAGCTTCCCTACCATATAGTGAAAATTATATTTGAATTTAGTAATAATCTCTAAAAACCTATAAAGGTAACCATGACTTATAATAAATGTGCTGGAGAGATCTAGATACACACTGTTAAACCCTTGGGAGCGTAACTGTCAGTGACGAAATTTTATCATAGCAGAAAACTTAATATGACGTCGTATGAAACAACAATTTAATTGCTTCGACCTGACTCACACCCAAAATTTCTTTTCATTTTCAGCTAGTAGGTACAAAGCTAATGGATTTTACCTGTTGTAACTCGACACTTTCTTTTAAAGTATACACTTGACAAATTTTTTCTTGGCCGTCAAATTTTAACATCTAACGCAATTCTAAGTTCAACCACCAGACACCCAGAAATCTACCGTTTAATTCTATAACAGTTAAACAAATTTCCTTTAGTTACTCTAGACCAGCGGTTCCCAACCTATTGGTCGCGACCCACTGGTGGGTTGCGGCGTGTGTTTTGGTGTGTCGCGGAACAATCTAGGTTTATGCCACAAAAATATATCTTTTACTTCATCTATTTTTGCAGAGGAACATTTGAAAGGCCCAAAACTCTTAACAGATGAAGAAAACTCGCTAATAAAACTATCTTGCGATTCTTCTTTAAAGACAATTTTCAAGGTAAAATCCTTAATTTCCTTCTGGATGTATGTACAAGCAGAGTATCCAGAAATCTCTAAATTAGCTGTGAAGTTCTTGATGCCGTTCAACATGGTATACTTGTGTGAACGAGCTTTTTCTAATTTATTGTTTTTGAAAAACAAATATAGAAATAAACTATGTGTAGAAAGTGTCTTAAGGTTAAAATTAACCAGTCTTAATCCTGAAATCGATGCCCTCGTCAGTAAACACCAGAAATCTGATTGTTTGTGAAGTTGTGCTTTTATAATATTTCAAACGTATTTTTCATTAACTTTGTAATAAAGCGGGAGGCAGCTGCACAAAGCATCACCTCATCAAGTTGAAGGCTGAAATTCCAGGATTAGTTAAACCTCTATTTGCACATTAAAATGCCACTGATGTGCCAAGTCATCTCTTGGTGGAAATCCCATTTTAGTGGTTGACCGGTAAGATTACCATTGTTTCCTGCTCCCAGTGTTCCATATTTTCATACATTTGGGTGCAGTAAAACACAATGATAAACCTACCAATCAACCACTAAAATCGGGTCTGAAGGTGGTTTCCAGTGACTTTGCACTGAAAAATCATAGGATAGGATAGACGATAGCGTATCTAGGTCATACAACAGTTCCCATTCTGATATTAGATAGATTCTCATATTAGGTGGGTCGAGAAAATTTTTTGCTTAATAGTGGGTCGGGTACCAATAAAGGTTGGGAACCGCTGCTCTAGACTTAACAGCTAAACTGGACAAATTAATATGGTTGACAGTGTAAATGTTTTCTGTAAAATGCACCCAGCGGTGAAACGAAGAGGAGCAGTTACTCGGAACAGTTGCTGCGGCGACGAGTGGGCGACAGTGGCGCCCCCGCCTAGTTGAAGCCGTGACGCGAGGGCTCACCCCCGCAGTGATTAATCGCCGCTAGGAGGGAGCGGGGGAGTGGGTGGACAGCTGGGCTGTTTACTGCACCACCAACTGCGGGGGCAAAGCACTACTCGACGAGCTATTTTCAACCATCTTATGTTTCCGTAACAACTTCATATGAAATTGTCTCCTCGTCTATTTGGAGGGCGAACATTATTGCCTTCACTTACACAACGGACTATGCAAAAATACCCACCCTTTATTTTTAGTAGCTTTGTGAAGTATTTTACCACATGACACAATTACGAAAAGGGAAAAGGTAGTACTCAATAGTGGAGTATTAAACTATGCATCCAAGAAAGTTCAACAATTCCTTAGCTGATCAGACGAAATGCAGAGGCTGAAGGCTACACGTCAAGTACGGACACAGACACAACGAAGAAAAGTTTTTGGCAAGTTATATTCTCTAGCTCCAAATGTCAATACATGCCTGGTTTAGTAAATGAATGTTTCGCGATGTTCTTCTACTGCTATGAGTTTCATACCGAGTGTAGCCAATTACCGTGGAGGATGTTTACCATTACAGGGTGTTACAAAAAGGTACGGCCAAACTTTCAGGAAACATTCCTCACACACAAACAAAGAAAATATGTTATGTGGATATGTGTCCGGAAACGCTTACTTTCCATATTAGAGCTCATTTTAGTTTCGTTCCCGTGGCCCCCACGCTCTTCTGACCTCAACCCTCTTGACTTCCATTTATGGGGGCATTTGAAAGCCCTTGTCTACGCAACCCCGGTACCAAATGAAGAGACTCTTCGTGCTCGTATTGTGGACGGCTGTGATACAATACGCCATTCTCCAGGGCTGCATCAGCGCATCAGGGATTCCATGCGACGGAGGGTGGATGCATGTATCCTCGCTAACGGAGGACATTTTGAACATTTCCTGTAACAAAGTGTTTGAAGTCACGCTGGTACGTTCTGTTGCTGTGTGTTTCCATTCCATGTTTAATGTGATTTGAAGAGAAGTAATAAAATGAGCTCTAACATGGAAAGTAAGCGTTTCCGGACACATGTCCACATAACATATTTTCTTTGTTTGTGTGTGAGGAATGTTTCCTGAAAGTTTGGCCGTACCTTTTTGTAACACCCTGTATATTGCAACATCCACTGGAGATGAAACTGAGGTGTCATTGTGTGTATGATTGCAATGTGGTGTGATTGTTCGTATTGTGTATGAGAGATGAAACAAGGGAGAGTGTTGTACTTGAGTTCGACCCATTCTTGCCTACTATACCTAAAGATACAAAGGTGGCAGCCACGTTTCAACAATGTCTCATGCCCATCTCCACACGGAATGTGAAGATTTTTGGATTTAACCCGGGACTTTGATTATTAGGATTTTCGTACCACTGTATGTGCTACCCTGCCGCTGGTGATGAAAATTTCCTCCACTGCTAGGAATCGAACCTGCTAACTCCGTGTCAGTGACGGACACCACAATAGTTCCTCAACCAGCTGAGCCAACTGGATTGGCAACGAAAAATTACCAGAGTTCATTGTGATTTTGGTAAGAATTTAGGTAATGGTTTCCCATACTTAGTGGAGGGATGAAGCAACTCCAAGCACTTACAGTTGCTTGACACTAGTCTCTCTTTTATTCGGGAAGAAATTGTAACAAAATTATAAAAAGGTAATCTGAAATTAAGTTAAAGAAAACGTTAAATCACTCAATTTACGGACAGGTAATTGGAAGTATTGTGAAAACTTCTGAAAGTGTAATCAAATCCTTCGTCAAAGTAAAACTATCCTGAATGGACTTTTTCTCACATCACCCAGCTTCTGTTCAGATTGCATTTTAAACGGTAGGTTCAATCACAACAGAGACGATATAAAATTATATCATCAAATCGTAAGAATGCTTTTTTTTATCATTCAGCTACTGCACTTGTATCTGTGAGGATTGGTATACAATTAGCTCAGAAAAAGAAATCGTGCCACAAGTTTCAAATCAGAATCTGAAATGTAAAAATTACTGAAATATTGCAAAAAAGTCTTCGGAATGAACTGCCTCTGAAGTCCTGATGATAGTCTGCAATCGTTATTTCACAGTATTTTCTTCCAATTTAGCGCCATCTTTAGTTACTGTATAATATCGATGATAGATATGCTTCATACTAAGACAAGTAGGATATGCCAACCGCAATATGAACAGAATCTTGGAGGGGGTCAACCTGTCTGGAAACAGCTAAAACCTGTAGTCCTCCATTATTAATTTTTCATCTCAACTGTGTGGCAGAGTTTTATAAACAATTCTTCTTTAAATGGAAACAAATGATTCCTTAATAAAATGTTAAGGCAATTGTGGTTTAAAATCAACTGTGAAGATACAAATTCCTGGAAATCAAGTAAGCCAAGAAGCCCTGAAGGCTATCAAACACAATATACATTTTAAATTAAACAAATTGCTAAAAATCAGAGATATCCGTAAAATCTTTACTTCACACTAACTCAAACGGGTGCTAGAAGAAGAAAAAAAAAACAGATTAATTAGCAGAAGTAGACGAGCCCTAAGATACATCCGACTAGCTCCACGAATACAATCTAGAATCTGAATTATCTGCCTTGGTGTTACGTGTAATACGTAAGGAGTATTCAAACAAAACTTTTCTGGTAGAACAAACTGTCCAACGTTATCATTTTCTTTTATAAAGATTATTTAAAAACCAAATCGCTAGAAGAACTAGCTTAAAAGTTTAAGATCCAACTCTTGACAAGAAGCTCATAATGAATGTGTCTCATATGCAACCTTCCTTTTTCTCGAGGCTTCCTGTTACCTTCTCCAGCAGTCTCCAGGACTACATTCAGTAGTAGCACCTAGGATGGCGGCTTCTACTCGACTTCTGAGATGTACTGCCATTACATTTATTGAAAGGTTTCGGATTTCGACTCGCCCAAGGCTATATTCTGCTCCTTGCAGATTAGCTTGCAATACTAAATAATACAGGTTAGGCGTTTCTCTAGTTACGAGTGAAAGAAGTTAACAGATAACGATAGTTGTTGTCCACATAAAGAATATTACTACAAGATCCAACAATTTCGATAGTGAACTAAATTGCATTTACAATAAAATTTCTTTGTAGAAACATTTTTAAAAATAAAATTCAGTAATAAGTGATTTTTAAGTGTCGTTTATTATAAGTTTTACAAAGCTATTTTTCAAATGTAACAAATAATATTCTAACTAAGAAAATTAGTCGAAAAATTTATTCTATGTCTTAGACAAAAATTTTCTAAAAGTATCATCTGATAGTGAAATTCACTATCGAATTAAACATGCGACATTTGTTTGTCAAAAAAATTGTCTTCAAACGTTTAGCAGCTGATAAAAATCACTCATTTAATAATTTGTAATCTCCAAAAAGAGCACTACAAATTTCCTGTAAAATCTGGGAGGCTCCACATGACTGTAAATTTTGAAAGAATTTTCTGGATTATTAATTACAAAAATAAATGGGTGGACTTGATTTTTTGCGATTTTTCTCAAAAATCTCGTGGAATAAAAAAGAAAACACCACCCATTAACGCAAACCCTATAGTTACTTTCATCCCCATTATTTTTTCCAAATTTAATGTTATAACCATATTAAAGTTAGTAAGAGTGTGCAGTTACAAACTTTTAAGATAAAGGGTTTCAGAAGTTATAGGGGTGTGACATACGGACGGTGAGTACATACACGTTCAGTCTTTCATTCACAAGGTACTGAAAGCTAAAAAGGACAGTGAAGTTGAATTATGTTTACCAATTTATAGAAAATTGTTAATGAATAAAATATGTAGAAAATCGATTGTGTTTGAGTAGAGTTATCGGGCGATCAAGCAATTTCAAGGAACCATGACAACCACATAGTAAACTAGTTGGTAACATTGTAATTCCCTGAAACGTAGTTATTTTGGGAAACGTTTATTCTGGTCGTTTTGATCTAGAAATGTGGAATTCGGCAATTTGGTTCACTGCACAAGAATTTGATGACTTAACTAGAAGGCCCAAGGTTCTTAATATGCTGAAAATAGTTTTGAATTTTTTTTATTCCTAGCGGAATGGCTTCACTTGTCACCGGAGTTGCGTCTACGTTCAAATTGAAAAGAAAAAAAAATTACGCTGTTTTGTTAAAAGTATATTTATGGAAATTAGTTTTTACAATGGAACATCAAGCTTAACAGTAAAATGGTTAACGCGTTGCACTCACATTGTAAGGATCGGCGGATTGAGTCCGTTCTAGAATATGAGTAGTTCTGATTAAATGTTGTCAGTGGTCAAATAAATATACAATGTGTCACCTAATTTTTCACCATTAGTTGATACAGTTTAAATGAGTCTGAGTGTTGAGAAAGTACAGGAGACAAAAATAAATTTTTCAATACTTTAGAAATTCATTTACATTACTTTTCGCAACAAATAGATGATAGTTACTTTTCTTCTTATACTTATTTTCACGGGTTGATCAATATACACCGTCAAAGATAACAAAGTCAAGATCAAAATCCAGTAAATGGAGCATTGCTAATAGATTTATTAATAAATAACCGCCAATCTAATTTTTTGTGTGTCTTACTATTGCACGCTTTTTGAGGTATCATCAGCGACGAATTCGTAGTTAAATTAATAAGTTATACAATTTTGGTTAAATTATTTTAAAATTGTACAGTTAGGAGATACTTACAATTTACATTGGTGGTTCCATATTTTTTAGATGCACATTTCTGCTTTTCTCTCAAAGCATATTCTTTTGGAGACAACTGTCAAACAATTTTATGATTATTTAGATCTCTTATTGTAAAATTAACATCAGCTTTTTAAGCTCCTAGTCTGAAATCAAATCCTATTCTCTCTTAATTTTACTTTTGCTTGCTTAGCCCAGTTCATAGTTACACTGTTAAATACAGACTTTACCACAAAGACTATTGCGTGATTTACCACCTCAAGAGCGAGAGAGGCTGCAATTGAATGAGACCTCCCTCACTCCAGGGACGTCTTCGATCTGTTAATACCAAGTTCACTGCACCTGCGGTGTTCTCGGGCACGCTGTAAGAAGCATTAGCAGTTGGTCACAGTTGTTAAGTGGATTGCTGCGAGGCCCAGAGACGCCGCCTCACCCCACTTGCTACTTGTTTACCGCTCCGTGGGTCCGCCCACGCGCGGTAACTGGGGCAAAGTGGATTCCGTGCCGCTTAAAACATACACAAGGCCGTAGGTATACCGGAGCCACTGCGCTGATAGCGCCCACACAAGGCATTTTTCATTGCACATACAGGCGATATTAGAAGTTGTTGTTTACATGTTCAAACATTGCCCAAACAGATATTGATATCAACAGCAGAATAGCGCTGTCTAAAAGAGCCTTATTGAATATAGATTTCTACTTTTAAATATTGAGCTACAACACAGAAGTAACTTCTACAGCACCATATTTCAAATTATTTGATATTTTTCCCTTTTGGTCTATACTGTATCCGAGCTTCATTTCCACTAGATATTGTATTCCATACTCTACTTATTGAGGGCAGTCGGAGTTGCCTATGCCGTGAATGTAAAAATGATAAATTTTGAGGAGCAATTATGGGGATAGTATTAAATATACTTGAAACTTCGTCAACATATAGAGTGATTCAGTTTGAAAGTTATGACCGAGAGATATTGTATTATCTTTCCTAGTTTCTTTTGAATAATTTCTTTTTAAACAACAATTTTAAAAAAAAATGAGATATTTTACTAACGAAAATAATGAGCTTGCATTAAAATGTAATTTTGAGAAGGAGTAAGATATAGAAAATTTAGATCTCTAGCTAGAGTACTTTTTCAGAAAAAGTTCCTTAAATTTTTTAAAATCTAATTTACAAGAAACAGCTTCCAAAGATATTCAAATAAATTCTCGCACTCTAGGATGACATGTACATAAATAGTAATAAATCCACTTTTAAATGAAATTTTTTCCATGGATAGGAAGGTTCAAACTAAGTTTTGGTAACAAAACATAAAATTTCATTTTTTTTTATTTGACCACCTCCGGCTCCCTAAGACCTTTATCGATTATTTGGCAAGCTTAGTGAATGTGTTATACTAGAATATTCCTTATTCTGTAAACCCTAATGTTCTGTTGTAATGTTCCTAAGAATTAACATCAGGAATCGACTGTAGTTTACTTTCTTGTCAGAAAACACATCCGTTTGCTGAGAAAGTAGTAGCAGTTGCTTACTGTTATTGTGGAAACATGTACAGGGTGTTTCAAAAAGAATATACATATTACAAAGTATTTTTTGTCCAAACTATCGATCGCTGCGCCCCGGCTCGGCTATTGGAGAAACGAATACATAGTCTAGTTTATTTAATAGCCGCTAGATGTCAGTCGTCTTGTGTTATTCTTGGTAACCGTCATATGTTTAAAATGGCTACTCCACAGCAGAAATCATTTTGTGTTATTGAGTTTGTGAAGTGCAATTCCGTGATTACAGTGCAAAGATATTTCAGGTTGAGGTGCAAAATGCATCCTCCGAATGGGTGGAACATTCGTAGATCGTATCGACAGTTTGTAGATACCGGATGTGTATGTAAAGGAAAGAGTCCTGGCCGCCCTCGTGTTTCTGAGGCACATGTTGCACGAATTCAAACTGCTTTCCAACGTAGTCCTTCAAAATCAACTCGTCGTGCCAGTCGGGAGTTACAACTACCTACAACAACAATTTTGCGTGTTTTGAGACGTCGTCGGTTGGTTATGAAGCCGTACAAGTTACAGTTGTTACAAGCTCTGCATCCTGATGGCAAACGGAAACGTGTGGCATTTTGTAACGAGATTAATGATGCTATTGACAATGATAAAACTTTCGCACAACGCATCGTTTTCAGTGATGAAGCGACTTTCCATGTTAGTGGTCAGGTAAACAAACACAATGTTCGAATTTGGGGCCTACAGAACCCACATGCAGTCATTGGACATGTACGAGATTCGCCTAAAGTCAATGTGTTTTGTGCGATATCCCGATCATCTGTTTACGAGCCATTCTTCTTTGATGGAAACACGGTTAACGGTCAGCAGTATGTTACAAAACTGCTTGTTTCTGAGGCTGCACGAAGACAACTTCATTTTTCAACAAGACGGGGCACCCCCTCACTGGAGTCGCCAAGTGCATGAATATCTGAATGAAACTCTACCGAACCGTTGGATTGGTCGTCAAGGAGCTGGCGACATAGCATGCATCAGCTGGGCTCCACGGTCACCGGATTTGACACCCTGTGACTTCTTCCTGTGGGGTTTCATTAAAGAAAACATTTATGTACCACCACTCCCACAGAACCTTGAGGACTTGAGGAACCGGATCCGTACTGCCGTAACATCAGTGACGAAGGACATGCTTGCCCGAGTATGGGAGGAATTTGAGTATCGATGTGATATTGTTCGTGTGGCTGATGGAGGACATATTGAACATCTGTAATCTGAAGTTAAGAGGTTCGTAAATATGTGTGTAAAGTTTCATATTCGTTTGTCTTACAGTTTAATAAATATATGCATTCGAAATATGTATATTCTTTTTGAAACACCCCGTATAATGTTACGCTGGTGTGGACTACTCTAACAAGGCCACATCTCGAAATGGGATACTATCAAACTGCTTCTACGTTTTACAGCTTTACAGGCTGTTTAAGTCAGGGATTTTATACAAGCTACTGTAAGTTTATTATTTGCTTATATTTGCTGCGAAACAATCCTGAATCATTTGTACTTTTCGCTGTTAATTTGGTCTACAGGCTCACGTAGTTACAGATTACATTTAGAGAAGATTGGCGATCATCAAGAAATAGCCTTGTCTATTAGTTGTAGGTATTTTCAAGAAGTAAATTTAATGGATATCAAACTCTTTCCAGAAGTACTACAACCAGAAAAATATCCTCAATTCATTCAATAGACTCGGAGTTTTTATTTACGTGTTGTGTGCTTCTTCAATTCCAAATAGTTTCTAAAAAGTAGTTCTCACACAAAAATCTGTAAATCATATACATAAATATTGAAATAGCATACTACGAATATGTCATTAAAACTGGAAATCATTTTTTGAATAAACAATTAAAATTTATTACCCGGAGGGAAATAAATTGACTGAGTTCGTCGTACGTGACTACCTTCTGAAAGGTGGATTATGACTTCTAAAAACTTTCAACGACATCAGAATAACTCCATTTTAATTTTTATGAGTGTAATCGTCTGTGGTGGACTATTGCTCATCGTCTGCAACTGGGCGACTGTTATACAGAGAAAAGTAATAATTTGGGACAGTCAAGCCGATCAGACACTTATATTCGATTTGTATTATTGAAGTTTATCTGTACAAGTAGCGACGATATAGCTGGCAACAGGGGTGTCAACAGTACAATATCAGCTGACTATTTCTCCTTATCCGCGAAGATTCTGTCTCGAGAAAAGTGTTAGTAATTCCTTACATGAACGATTTTTTTTTTTTTTTTTTTTTTAACTGCTTAACGTCTCTTATCAGCGAGGTCTTTAGAGATGGATTTTCATTTTGTTGAAATATTTAAGTACCTAGTAAACCACGTTTGAAGACATCCTTCTCTTCCTCACAGTCAAATGAAGATGGATCCAAACTTCAAGTATACATACACTGAGGCGCCTGAATTTGTGAGACCAACCAATTTAATACTTTTGCACCACGTATTTTGTTTCTAGTAACGGCGGAAATGTAACCAGAAGAGGAAGCCGTGACCAAAATGAGGGGCACTGAGTGAAGATTCTTCGTAAAATGACGGGGCACCGTCTATCCTACTGTTTCCTGAAGAATGGTCGGCAGTACCAACTGCCGAAATAAAATAAGTTCGTCGTACGCCGTGTGCGCCGGCTGGGAATTGGGTTATAAATCCCTCTTAGCAGTTTCTCGACGGCCCGGCTACGCTCGCAAACATCCGTCCAAACTTTCATTACTGCTTCGCTTCTCTAATCTCTTTTTTCCCATTTACGCTTTACTGTCATTTGTCATAGCCCATATCCGTAGAATAGTCGAGGAAGAAATTTGTAACAAAATACGGAAACCCGTTAGAAAATTTTATCTGGAATTATCTAACCCGTGTACTGAAGACAGCAATTAAAAATTTGCATTTTCGCATTTTTACAAGCAAGACTTGTAAAAATCTATCGTTTAACATAAACCTGAATAAACCAACTCATTTGTCTGATTAATTTTTAACTGCTTTACGTCTCTCAACAGCGAGGTCTTTAGAGAGGGGAAAGGATGGGGGGCAAGGAATGGGAAGGAATTAGGCCATGGCCTTTTTAAGGAAGCATCCCGGCATTTGCCTGGCGCGATTTGCGAAACCATTGAAAAACCCAAATCTGGATGCCCGGACGGGGATTCGAACCGCCGTTTATTTGTCTGAGTCAATTTTTGCAACAATTACGGACAAGCAAGAGTATCTAATGTAACGTGTAGTATTTTGTGCATTTTAAAAAAAAAATCTATATCAAATTCCGATTTCCACTTTTATTTTGTTCATGTTTGAATTCTTTCTTTATCATCGTGTTTTCTTTATCATCGTGTTTTCTTTATCATCGTTCTTTAAAGTTGCCTCAATGTAATGAGGCAGCGGGATTCATGAAGCTGTAGTTACATATTCTCTTTCTAGGCCTCACCAATACAGATGATGGTCACATGTATACTGCCACCCTGCTGTTGCTTGCCTCAACTAATTACCTGGCCTCGTATTCGGGGGGACGCCGGTTCGAATCGCCTTCCGGGCATCAAGATTTGGGGTTCCATGGTTTCCCCAGATCACTCCAGGTGAATGCCGGGATGTTTCCTTCCATCAAAAAGGCCATCGCCGCATTGCTTCTCGTTCCTTGTCCCCAATCCTTTCCCTCTTCTAATTACCTTGACGTCGACGATGCATAAAGCCAAAAGCAAACAAAAAAATCTCCATAATACTCACTAGACATTATTTGTGAAAAATGGGCGTTGTATTCCTTCACCTGGTCGGGTTATTGTACTTTTTTTTTTTAATATTACGGGTTTTCTCAGCTTACTGCCGTTTCTCGCAGGATTCACGAAGGTATAGCACCGCATTCCCCTTTCGAGTATTGGCACTAAAGAGCTGTGACTTTTCAGGGCCGCACTCCGACCATTATTTACCTTCCCGCGGAGTTTCCTCCACGGTACTCTGTAGATAGATGACTTAGCAGGTCTGGGGAACCATTTCGGATGTTCAGCTTCGAGGTAAAATCCTCGGCTTCATCATGGGTCGAACCCAGATCGTCAGGGCTGCAGTCAGAAGCTCTACCACGTGAGCTACGAGGCCACCCACGTAACAACTTGTCTATCATAAAAAGCATAGCTTAAAGTAGTTTTTTTTATTTTGCCAAATTTTTTGGTTTTTAATAAAACATACTCGGGGAGGTTAATTCAAAGTTCCAGTGATCGTGATTGGACGATTCACATACACAATAATTTTTGAAGTTTTAAGTATTTTAAAAAATATACATAATTAAATTTTAGTCTACGTAATATGTTCGGCTATGTTAGCTTTATTATACCCCTCTATGAGCGTTACGTGGTGGTAAGGTGTGGAGAAGATTTAATCCTTTAGCGCCTACATGAAAACATCACTAAGAAAAGTAACAATCGAAGGTGAGTTCCTCTTGTATGCTGAGGTTGTCGGTGAAGTAAATCGAGACGAAAGCTTAAAATACGAAACGTTCTTTTAAGTGGGTTTTAATAATTCATTTCTTAGGAATATCAATTATATTTCCTATAATACGTTCTTTTATAAATTTTTATTTAATGATACAGATGTTAAATGGGCTAAGCGGAGAAAAATCTTATTGTAACACGCAAATAACTAATTATAAAGTTGAAATTCTAGTTGAAACCGAATTAAACTGATACTACCAAAGACATTCACACGTAGGAATATCCACAATTTTCTTTAAAAAATATATTTTAATTATCTTTATCTACTTTTTACGAAATTTGAATTCACCTCAACTACACTTTGAAAACATTTTAACAATTATTTCTAGAAAATTATAGTTCCAGTTCGACCAAACAGGTCGAAAATCCAATTAGAGTGAACCGACAAGGAGCTGTTAAAGGCAAAAATTAATAAATTCACCTGATTGTTGCCTAAATCAGTAAACCATAAATAATGGTTTCCTTTCTAGGTGGTGTCAGAAATGTATAATGAGTGGCCTAAGTTAGCGTTCAGATAGAAAGTGCATAGCTGTAATTATAACTACCTCAGTACTATTCGTTGACATATGAGAGTTTTGACTTCATAAAAATGATAGTTAGTACCAGGCACACAGATAGATAAGGATCTGTTTCGTTGCCTCTACTAGGATTCGCAACGGAGTAGTTGACACGAAACAGGACTGTGAAATCGGTAGAGTAGGCAGCTTAACTACAGATGCTGTTTCGTATTTTCCTCCAATGAAGAAAGTTACTACTCTCGTATTTACTAATTTCACTTCGTATGTATAAGAATCAGCATAAGAAAATGTACGAGAAACAATGTTTTAAGAAAAAAAACAATAAAGATCCAAGTACTAAACAAGGTTCTTAAATATCCTAAGAACTCACAAAAGATACGAAAATCTTTAATTACTATGTAACTTAACCTCGTGTATCCCTCCACTTAGGATATTACGGTACAGTGGTGATTCTTGGCCATGACGTAGGAGACGTGATGGTATACAATTAATTATCGCCAGACTGTTTACCAGTTCCTGAGTTAAAACTGAAATGTGTTGATGATGTGAGACCGTCCCATATTGTCGAAGATAATTCGACTGGGAGATCGGAAAGTTAGACTCATAGGTTCCTAGCAAAAAATTATGCCCAAACTCTCTCCCTTTTATAATCTTTTGTATAGAACACGAACAACAAATTACACTTAACGGAGATGCTGTTACTGAGCGATTCAACACTAACCTCATTGTTGGAGTTAATTATAAACCACGTTAGTTAATTTTCTCCTTTAAATGGTAATTAAGTAAAGAACCCCTTGCTACTGACAGAGAAACCTCGGAGGCCAGGCAATTTGACTTTTGAAAGCTTTTCAAGTAATGTATCTCGAAACAGAATCAGAAACAATGGAAGTATAATCAGCCAGCCTCGGTAGACGAGAGGCCAGAATACTTGCATTGTGTGCCGAGGGTCGTCGGTTCGAGTTCCGCCGAGGACATGGGTGTTCAAGTGATGTGTGAGTTAGTGTCGCGTCCATCCAGTGGTGTTTATAATTAGTTGGAAGCAATATATACTGGAGAAACCGAAAACACTGGATGATTCGTAATCACACATGAGCTGACTTTATGGCTTACTAAGTAAAAAAAAAATCTAACCAGCTCGAGAGACACAACAGGTTCGGAATAGTAACGCTGGTTTAAATCTGATCTCTGTATCTATTTTTTGTATAATTTTTCTCATAACATATGCAGGAAACGCATAATAAGCCTATAAGGAGATTGAATGTGTGTAACTTGTGACAGGAGAGTGAGAAATAGGTTTCCTAATGGAGCGATGCCAGCGGGGTGGTATTGTGGGAGCTTTGAGGCAGCGGCGTCCTTGGTACGACATCCACGACTTAAAGGCGGATAAATCCTATCAAACAGCCGCCAGGCCAACAAGATAATGGATTACACGAATAAACATTTTCGTCGTCAGATACATTTAGTCGGCTGGGCCAGTCGATGTCGAGCGGGAATGGAAAACCGCTGCTCTTCAATACACTGTAATCAACGCAAGTAGAATAACTACTTTTTCGCTCTGCAGGCACTGATGGATATTCGGTATTTTCGTTTAAATGTTATATAAAAAGCTTATTGAAATTGATAGGGGTATTTTTGGAACGTACTATTTCACAAAAGGTTTAAGAAATTTTATGGTTTTCTATCAACAATGCGTCACAGAAGGCTTAAATTTTATGGATACTTTATGAGAATGGCTGAAAGTAGGTTGGCAAAAAGAATTTCCAACTACAACATAAATTAAAAGCGACATGAAAAGTCCAAGGATTTAATTTTTAAATTTTGCTTTATCACCACAGTTGAAATTGATAATTTTTAGAAAGGTACCTCCATAGAATAGTAGTATCCA
>JARYHS010012519.1:48856301-48885031 GCA_031002005.1 Vandiemenella viatica
TGATGGTAAATTATTGACTTTAAGAGGTTGTCATTCAAGTACTTTATAATTTTTTCAGTTATATACATGGGTCTCCTAGTTTGAAAGTTTTCTTTAAATATTGGTTAGTAATTTGAGTATTATTTTAAATATTGAATTATTCTTGTTATGAACAAACGCCTTTCCTGTATCCTAGCGTAGGCGTTTACTATGGTGGGGCCCTACATCGCAACATCTGGGAAGATGAACTGTGTTGGTTTTTCGTTGGCAATGTGACAGTGTTGTTTAGAATGGGGTTTTTGACTAATTTTGGGAAAGCAGTATTGTAATTGTACGTCTACTATAGCAAAGAAACCATTATTACTTCAAAAAACAAACTAAAAATGCAAAATTTAATTTGAATTTGGCATCAAAACGCTCGCAGCTGTGATATTAACTCTTGTGACGTCACATCTCAGGTTGTGCGGCTGTAAGCAAAGCAGCGGTTTGCTTATTTTGTTGATAAAAAAAAAGTTGTACAGTTTACGAGTAGTGTAACAGTGTCTCAGAGTGTTAAAACATCACGTGAAAAGCAAATAAATTGTTTATTTACGCTCCATACTAGAACGGTATGCGGAAAAAAATGGTTAAAACTTACAGAATGTGACCCAACATATTTGTCTACAAAATTCTTAATATACATTTGTGAATACTAAGTTGACGTAAGCTTTTACTTAATATTTTGTTAAGTTTAATAAGCTATGTACTCTAATATTTTTTCTTTCTTAAATTTTTGCCTATAAAACAATTATCACTTTCGAAATTGAGTATCGTGTGCTCCCGCAACCTGTTGAAATTACTCGGAAATCATCTGACCGATCTGATACATGATGTAAATGTATACATGTACATAACGCATTTGGAAATTAGTAATTATTTTCAAAATATGCCTGTATATTTCATAATTTGGCTGCTGTTAAGAGTGCGGTGTTCATCATTAAAAATATCTGCGATTTATTTATAATTTTCTAAAAGCCAATAACTAATACAAATACAATATTGTATGATATCATTTCATCTAAATTTTGGTATATTATCGCGAAGAATGCTTACTGCTAGTTCTATATCTACTTATGTTCTCAGCAATTAAGATATATTTTTATCTTAACTACTGCCACTGCCAAGCTTCATTCAGATCTTTCAGCATTCTGTTTAGAGTTTGTTCGCTTTCTGCCAATAAGACTATATTATCAGCAAATCGTATACACTCTATTCTCTTGACACCAAATTGCGCTCCTCTTTTTCCATTCAAGCATTTTCCAATAATTTCTTCCAGGTATAAATTGAATAGTAATGGGGAAAGGCAACATTGTCTTAAGCTTATCCCAATGTTGCTTACTCCTGACATCTCGTTTCCAATCTTTATTCTTACTTTCTGTTGTAAATATAGGTTCTGTACCAACCTTCTCTCCTTCCAGTCTACACCTTTTTTCTTCAAAATATCCATCACCTTTTTCCAATGCACCCTGTCAAAAGCTTTTTCCAAGTCCATAAAGACGGCATAAATTTCTATTCCTTTCTCAATATATTTTTCCCCTATGACTCTTAACAGGCCGATAACATCCCTTGTTACCTTTCCTTTCCAAAATCCAAACTCCTTCCTCTGTTTCCTAGTCTCTTCATCTCTTCTGCTGGTAAATTATCGATTCCCCATGCCTTCAGATTTTTTATCTCCTTTAGAGTCTTTTCTACCTCTGCATCCAGGATGTCATATCCATTTCTATCCTCTGTTACCTTTGCTTCTTCTTCAATTTCACTTGGTATTTGATTTCCCTTATACAAGAATCTATATATATAAAGATGAATGTATATATGTTTGTTTTTTCTTCATACAAATCCACAGTTTTCATCGGATATCGATGAAAAATTGCACACTTATCCTTTGAAATAAGGAGAAAAATACTGTCTACATTTGATTGAAAAATTATCACTATAAATAATACATGTTGTCTTATAATTTCGAAAAATTACTGCTCGGCGATAGACAGACGCGTTGGATATTGAGGTCTCTGTAGTGGTTTTTCCGTATAGCGGTCAGGTAGCTCAGTGGTTAAAGCGCTTGCTTACTAGTGTTTGGGTGGTGGTCTCCGGTTCAAATCTCTGTGTAGGCTAAGATTTTTAAAAATTGTTGTTGATCGTAAGAGTCACGACTGGGCCGTAGGTTATTCGGATTGAATGTTAAACTGTAGATATCACAAAGATAGGGGTGCAATGCGAGGCAAATCGTAGGTAGTCTTGCAATGCTGTAGGTGTACACTTTTTTACATTTATTGATCCCTCAGGTGTGATTTGTAGTCAGTGTGTGTGTGCTCTGCAGTAATGTTACTATAAATTCGGAAGTAAGTCTCTGTCTTTTGTTACGTTTTTACAACTAAATGCCTACACCGATATTGACGTAATTTTATAAGAAAATCTGTAGGGAGGGCACAGGACATCTTTTTTCGGTTTCATTAACAGTTGAAGTCACGAAATTTTGAGAACTTATCGAATGGTGACGGAGTGACGGATGTGTATGTTAGTCTGTAATGTTACGTTGCTTGCTCAAGCTATGCTTCTCGCGCATTATGTTAGAGTATAATTTGTTAATAAATTTCGTTTAGAGAAAAAACGTATTATTTAGTATAGATGTCGATTTTATCTGTCCTTGTACTTTGTGTCTGCTTAAATGTTTTTGGCACCAGTTTATTTTGCTTTCTCTTTTGACATGCTTTGCGGCCGTAAACTGTCCTAAGTTGTAGCTCTAGCGGAGCACGAACAGCTAAAGTTATTAAAACCTAAGAATCGGATGTTCATGCTGAAGAAAGAAGAAAAGTCCAAGCTGAAATAAAGCTGCCCTTAGTTAACACCCCTCACATTCGTTTGTTGTTCTGTTTTTAAATATGTTGGAAATTGATTCTCTTCAAAAGACAGGTTCGATGGTAGAATGATAGTGATGGCTTACCGGTCATATTATGTTGTTTAGGGACCAATCCTTTGCCACCAACAACTTTCTATATTCAATTCTGGCAAAGAAATTCTTAATCCACGCGTACGAAGTCGCGGTTATCAGCTAGTTTTATATATTTTTGCCACCTACTCAACACTTCATGTGGTTATTTGGATAATGTGCCATCCACTCTTTCTATTTCGATGTTGTTTTTGTTTCTCTTATTTTCAAATGCTATTTTAGAAGCCATTTTATACATCATTTCGTACTTTCCCTCTTTCTCCTATTTCTCAGTTTCCTCGCATTTCTCTTTCATCGCTTGCTTGTTCAGTTTCTCTTCTTAGTTCTTTGTTCAGTTTTCTGTACTCATTCCATTCTTCAACATTTCCTGCTTTTTCCCACTTCCTCCGTTCTTCCATCTTTTTCAACATGTTTTCTGTTATCCATTCTTTCCTGATACTTTTGGACTTTCTAATTCCTAATATTTCTTTGGTAGCTGTCATGAGCCCTTCCCTCATTTTTATCAATTTTTTTTATTTATACGAGTACATTATTCAACTTTTACTCTTTCTTAGTTTTGCACAAACTTTTCTTCCAGCTCCAAAGTCTTACCTTCCTTCTTTAGTGTTTCAAAGTTCAGTCCTTCTCTCGCTTGTTCCCTATTCACTTTCTTAACTTTACTTGTGTTTCTCCTGCTACGTGTTTGTGATGGTAACTTCAAACTTGTCGGCACACTTGGTGTTTTTCTTTACAGTATAATACGCTTAAAACATAACAATCAGTGTCATCTTAACCAAGCGTGGTGGGAGAGCGGTTAACGTTCTCGCCTCGCATTCGGGAGGACGCCGGTTTGAATCCCCGTCTTGTCATCCGGATTCGGGTTTTCCACGGTTTCCCCAAATCGCTTCAGGTGAATGCCTGAATGCTTCCTTCAAAAGACCATGGCAAAATTCCTTCCCGTTATTTGTCCCCAGTCCTTTCTCACCTCTAATGACCTCGACTTCGACGAGACGTAAAGCCGTAAGAAAAAAAAAACATAATAAAGATAAAAAAAAGGTCAATGTCATATTCGCACAAATACAGCACAAGGTACAAAGAGCAAATGAAATGGCCAAACTACACCTATATCTGACCCATTATCTTTTTTATCTCCGTTAGATCTGGACTCCTGTCCTTGTAGTGTTCGGAATGAGTACTAACAATGAATGTAGCGTTTTATTGAGAGTACCTCCCACATACACGATGTTTTAGACCTTACACGATTACGACGTTATGGGGCTTATTAAAGCCTTAAAATCCCTATCGACGATCCTAATGAAGGCTTTTCGTATATATTTGTTAATTACTTATGAGAGTTCTTCAATAGTACCAAATCACACTTCAAAGCCCAAAGCTTGCTCTTGTCCTACTTTACCATAGATCCTTGGGTTTTAATCAAGGTTCCTTCATGGGAGAAAAACGTCTTCCGTCAAATAATTCAAGCCAAAAGTAAAATATTTCCATTGTAGGTATTAATATTCAAAGACACACGCAAGTGACCTTAATATAAGCTGGACGACGTAGGTTACGTAAAAATAGCTTTTAAGAGCGTATTTCAAGTTGTTTGCCTCAGAGATGCATTATGCAAACACAGACTTGTCAGTTCTGGGCAAAAATAGCGAACGGCTCGTGCGAATCACGTAATATTGACGGAACTGTTTTGGTTGTAATGGAGAAAGTAAAGCAACGGGAAAATTACGACTAGGTTTAAATTTGTTTCTTTCCAAACCAGAGTTAAGAGTTCTTTTACGATGCTGGCAGAAAACTGGCAGCTTAAAGATAATTTGATGTCTTCAGATCCATTATAAAAAACATCTTATAGATTAGCTGTATTATTCTCATGAACCTGCACGAAAAATAACGTTATTATAGTTGATGAATAATTATGCTTCAAGATCTGCATAGTGTTTATTGGTTAGGATCATAATGCAGTAATGCATAATGGTCACTATAAAATGTATAAAATGTTTCATAATTTTTATGAAATTTTATTTTTGAAGTATTCACTACATCTTCAACTTGGATGAATTTATAGATCCGCAGTACAATTTGAATAGTACAGTTTTTGCAATGATTCCCGAAGACCTTTTCCCAGCTATATCTAGAAAAATGTTCATATCATTTGAACAGGGAAAACATATCGGGAATTACCACAATACTTTCTTTGGATAGTGGTACTCTGCTGTCACTGATTAAATCTACTTTATTTTTATCTTCAGCATCTAAGGTCTGTAATATGTAATCCGCGTGTGTTTTTTTTTTTCTATCCAATGGCTCGTTACTTCCGCCTTTGCCTTGAGCATTATCATAATGGAGGAGGTGAAATTTAGCCACATGTTTGTGAAACGTGTTATCTTTGTTTTATGCGATGATTGCATTTATCTCTTTGTAAAATGTGTAATTGATGAAGCGATAACTGGATACCATCCTGGTAATAATAATTCCGTGTGGTCGTAATGACCTGGAGAAAGAGTTGCTATTGGCTGCGCATTTCGCCCCTGTCGTAGCCGCCTTAACCTAACCCGGAAATCCTACAGGGCACAGAGAACCTACAGCTTAACGTGGAATCCCAACCACGGAAGCTTTCTGGCGTACTTCACATTACACAGGAAGCTGTGTCAGAGGTGAAGGTCGGGTTAAGCGCCTTTGATAACCCTCGCCGAGACAGGGATTCGAACCGGGGACCTTTAGCTCTCGTCAGATGCGTTAACCACTGAACCACCAGGCCGCTCTACCATCCTGGTAATTTGTTGGCAGTGAGTGTTTCGTGAATATGATACATTTCACAGCAGTTCACAAAATATATTACCTTATTGGTGTTTTGTTTAGTGGTTAATTTCTTCCAACACGTTAACGCTGATTATTGTGCAACTACTCGAGTTCAATAAATGTTTTTTTGTTTCTTTTTTTTGTTTGTTTCTTAAAGTTTTTGGTCTATTTAGTATCGCGTTTTACTACTAATAACGTTCTCACAATTTAAATACCCATATAGCAATTGAATGGTTTGAAACGTCGATTCACTGAACAATGCTTCATTTCTCCTAGTCACAACTCATACTGAACAGCGAAATCTAGAAGCAAAATAAAAGAATAACGGAACTCCAGAATCAGCAAAACGGATTAAATGTGCCATATATCTCCCCCCGGCTCCACCCCCTTCTTTTTTCAGGCTTTACGGCTCGTTGAAGTCGAGACCATTAGATGCGAGAAAGAACTGTGAGTAAGGAATTGGAATGAATTTTTCCATGGCCTTTTGAAGAAACCATACTAGCATTCAGCTGGAGTGAGTTGGAAAAACCAATTTGGGATCGTCGGACGGAGATTTGAATTCACGTCCTACCGAATGCGAGGCCAGAGCGTTATCGCTCATCTATCACGCTTGGTACCATTTCTTTTGAGCAATTAAGTAACATAAGAGTATTGGCGATCGACGTTCATGTGCTGGAAGGGGGATATCTCTATACGATGAAAGAGTTGAATCGCTGCCTTAGAGCCCAGCATCTGAGAGAAGATTTTGTAGTGATACGAGTATTAAACCAGCTCTGGCAGTACAAACAAGCTACATCAAGGAGGAATTTAAAATAAGGTTTAAGATCATCTCATGATTTAAAAATACTAGCATATCAGTACTCATTTCATATATAGAGTTTGAAAGAATATTTAGGAGTCAAATTGTGTTCAAGTGTTAGTCAAGTATCATGTAGATATAAGAAAGTTTTGTGGAAACGATGGCAGCATAGTTAACTGGCGAAGACTTTAAGAAACAAGTTCTTAAGTCAACTAATACCTTCACCTACAATTAAAATGGCACTTCAATTTCCAACTGTTGAGTCCAGCTGACAGTTCTTGTATAATTCGTTGGTGACTTACTGTTACTGGAAACAAAACCCGAAGTGTAGGGCTTCGTGCAACGGATGAACATATTGTTGCTCATTTTAAAGCTAGAGAAAAATTTCCCTCGTAATAGCAATAACACGAGTTAGAAAACTATCTGCAGCTTCCAAACACGTCACTGAAGCTAGAAACCGGTACTAAGACTTTGGATGTGGAGCTGAAAGTATTTTTCAAAACGATGTGAGTTTTGCGCGTAGTCTAACTGGACTGAGGAAGTGTTTTGAGTGTCGCATTATTTATTGCTGAACTTTGTTAAGCGGAAAGCAAGCGTTTGTGATAAGGTGGTCGCTAGCAGGTCATAACTCAGTTACCAAACTTGTGGGTGGTCCGGAAATCACGAAGCCCGGCGGAGGGCGGAAAAGGGCTTTATCTGCAGTCTCGGCAAAACCTAACAGCACGCTCGGAACGAGGCGCTGTATTAGTCATAAATATTTGAATGTGATCTTCATGGGTAATAATGGACTGATAGCGGGTAGATGGGTGTTTTAACCTGTACAGTAAAAAGTTATAAGGAGAACACGAAATAGAAGAATGCAACTGTGGGTCGTGATTGTTGGCAAAGATTGAACGAAGCGAACAGTGCGTTACAAGAGTTCAGTTCAGCCTCTGTGAAAGGATATAAGAAAATCCACCAGAAACAACATTTTTTTTTTTTGCAAACGGTATTGCTTTTTGCAATATTGAAATATATTGTGAACACCAAGAAGTGAAGGAGGAAACAATGAAACTTTGCAGGTTGAGAGGGTGTATGATGTTACTTCAGTGATTATAAAATCGAGGCAAATTTACAAACAAGCCCACTTGACAGTATAACGTTCACACATTCTGGCCTGCATGCATGCACTGATTCGGTTAGGAAGGGTGTCATAAAGCAATGTTCTCATGGGCAACCTGGCCCACAGCTGTTGTAACTGGTCCTTGATTTTCTGGATACTTCCACTAGGACGGAGCTGACGTCTGAGCTCGTCCCACACGTGTTCTATCGTGGATACATTTGGGAATCTTGCTGGCCATGGGAGCATCTGAACGCAGACAGTTCATGGATACAGGTGCAGTGTGTGGGCGAGCATTCTACTGTTGAAAAATGGTACCAAGATACTGGCACATGAGAAGTAACACATGAGGACGCGGGATATCTGTTCTGAACTGTTGTGAAGTCGGATTTCCTTCAATCACTACCACCCGTGACCTGGCTTTCTACACCAATACGCCAGGAGTAACATTGGAAGAATGGAGCCTCTCCCCAATTTCCACCATACTCGCCGACGATGGTCATCCGATATAGTTCTCAACCGCGATACACTGCTGAACACATTGAATCACTATTCATCACCAGTACATGCTTTCCGGTCACGGCACGACTCAAAACGCAGCCGTTTGTGTTGTGGTGTTAACGGCAGCCTACGCATGGGTTGCTAATTCCCCAGCCCGAGTACTGGTAGACTCCGGATAATTGTGCGGGATGACAGAGTTGCATTGAGTCCATTACTTGTTCCAGGACGACAGGCGCAGATGTGAAGGGATTGCGATGTGTTTGGTGTACAATACGGCGATTCTCCCTTCTGGTGGGAAGACGTGTTTGACCACCGGAACCTTAACTACGGGTATGCCTGCCTCACGTTCCCACGCAATCTTACATCGATCCACTGTCACATCCAAATGCCCTACAAATCTGTATATTGCATGACTCAAGCAGTCGGCCAATGTTGACCCACAACGAGGCCCTTTCCAAACTCTGTCAAGTGCTGACAACGCCGTCTTACAAGACTAAGCAGCACCTCCGTGGCCTTCACAGTGTCCACTCAACTTCACACCTATTATATCAGTGTTTCCTAACCTTTTTGGGTCATGTCCCACTTTTAACATTTTTTTGCCCCCCATACATAATTTTTAGTAAAAATATTATTTGTTGTTAAAGAAACTCATATAGGATGGTTTTTGAAAGAAAACACTTTAATATTGTCATAAAACACAGTAAGTAAAATTAAAAAATATATAATGAAATATTAAAATTCATATTCAAAAGATTTTAAATAAAGATTAAATTGTGGCAATTTAGTGTGATCCTTTTAAAAATTTACTTTTTTGTTATATTTTGTACCTATATCTAGCATTGCATTTAAATAACCCGAAGAGAAAGCGGTAAAGTTGTATCAAGTCAATTTCTAAATTACCCCCCTAAAAAAACCAAATTGCCCCCCTGTGGGGCGTGGGCCCCACGTTGGGAAACACTGTATTATATACTCTGTCTGACCTTTCAACAACCCTAAACATTAACATCTAGTTACTTCAACTTTTCTTGACATGTTTACCTGAAACATTCAAGTTAATGCAGATATTTCTGTCTCCATCAAGTTCTCATTACTTGAAATACTTCCGTTTCTAAGGATCGAATGAACCTCCATTGCAAGTTCTCAACGATCTGTGAGCCAACAAATTGCTGAAGTCCCAGCTTAGGCAATGTTCACAGAGCCAGGCAGCAGGCGGTGGCAGCATTTTAAACTTAAAAGATACGAATAGAAGTCATTTATACTGCTCGCCCTCGCTGCGAACATGTAACCCAGGGAATTAAAACGGCGGCGTGGGCTTCAGAAAAATGAGACAGGAAGCGTTGCCTCCAACTGCACTGGTTTTAGGGCACGAAGGGTAAAACTTACTTTTTTTGTTCACAGATCTAGAAGAAATAAAATTACTAGACATCAAATTGTTTAACGTTATGAATATTTCCCGGTGGAGATCTTCGTATTAGTATGTATCATAGCATTGATTATCGGAAAAATAGAATGGTCTTGAACTCTCATTTTAATGACGTAATCGTAAGTAATTATTTCTAAAGTTACAATTATTTTTAAAAAAATATGTCTTAAAGTTTTTTTGGCATTGATTCAGTTTGAGGCTTAGTGTTATAACCTGCTTAACGTATATTCACATGTGAATCAATAACTCAATACAGACTTGAATTTTTAATCATACGTGTTCCTCTAACCTTGCGTCCTTTGTATGCTATTCTTGATCGTTAGGGAAGAGGGTGGTGCGATCCGTTGGTAAACAAACAATATTTTTGAGGAACAATTGTGTCACTATTAGGAGTGTCTGCGGCTTCTACTACACATAATTTAAAATTTATGATAGTAATTCATCTATGAATGAACTAGCACAAGCAGAATAGCATTTATCAAGAGGAGTTCGCTTCGTATATCTCGGTTGTACAGTGACGGTTATCATGGAAATTACCGATTCTCTGTTTCCCAACCATGAGACGTTTCCCGCTTGGTAACCATTATCCAAAATCCTGAGTTGACTTAGAACTAGAAGGGCATTAGTGCTGTATAGCTTCCAATAAAAATCAAGCCGTTTAGTAGTCCGTGGATTGCTCTGCTGACTGATTATTATCGTGAAATCGTATCATCGTAAGGAACTTTAAATCATACCAGGCATGGTAACAATGTGCGAACACGATTCCGTAAACAATAAACCGAACTGCCCAGTATTTTTGATTCAGCAGTTTGTCCTAAGTTTTTCGATTACACTATCTTTTATGTTTATATATCTTATATTAAAACCAATACGATTCAATTATTTATTATTAATGACGATCCAGCTTCAGTTACATAGAAGATCAGAACAACTGACAATTCAGGTAATGAAGTAGGAAGGAGATAGTAATTACCACTGAAAATAAATTACAGAGTTATACGAATTATGTTTAGAAAATGTTTCACTCAAATCCTCTGATATTGCAAACAGTAATATTCCGCTACATTTGTAATCGATACCTGCAATTTCTTTATCTGAATCTACTGTACAAGTACCTGTTAGCATTACTGTAGATGTACAGAAGTATTTCAGTGGGGAAATGAGTACAACGATAATTATATTGGGAGACAAAGTAAAAAGTACAACATTGTGTAGACGTATGTTATATGGAACAGCTGTGTCATTAGTAAGGGATCATTTGAAATGCTGTTCGTTGTTGTTGTTGTTGTTGTTGTTGTTGTTGTTGTTCATGGCGCGTCGACATCGAGGTCATTAGCGCTCAAATGCTGTTGGTAAGGTTTCAAGAGGACTCAGTGGAGAAAAAATACAGGAAAAAATTAAAAATTTTGATGCAAATTTTAAAGCATTTTGGAATAGTGGAAAATGAAAAACCAGCATTTCGAACAAGTAATTGAACATCAGTCGTGGCATGAAACTGTGCCAGGAAAGGTAAAATTTTATTAAATTCCTGTAACATATGTAACCGAAACACAGATCTTGAGATAAGAGATTTCAAAGATGTAAATTGAGTAAAATGATAAGAGATTGCTTACGAAGTTTGGTGATAACGAAGGACCTCGGAGTGGATGGTATTAGAGAGTGACAACTGATAATTGCTTGATTCGTGTCTAGGGGCTGATACAAACTAAAGTTGCAAGCCGGTTAAAAGAGATGCAGAAATTAGAAAAAAAACGAAGTGGTAGGCAGCGTTGAAGATGGATGTTGTTATTGAGGTTTAAGGGCGCGTCGACAGCGGGGTTATTAGCGTCTCGAAGATGGAGAGACGATGTAATGAGAGATATTGAAACCAGAATTTTTAAGTAAACATCCAGTGAATAAAGATGATGGACATGCTTAGTTGATACCCAAACCAGTTGAACGGGGATAGAACATGTGTATATGTATGCAATGTAGCCAGATATCCCTCATAGCATAACAGTTAAACCTATGAGTCTGTGCTATGTTGCTCTTGCCATATCTCCAGTCATTAATCATTTATTCATAGTCGCCAAGACAAAAGCGGGACACGCAAATGAAGACCATTCATCACCGTCCTTGGCGGCTACACAAATCTGGCTCAACGCTATAAATACCTTTGACCAATATGATATACACAAATCTTCCTAATGGTAGTTGAAAAACTACTACTTCGTCCTGCAGCATTGTGACCAGTATATGACAAGAAAGAACTATCAGTTAATAAGTTTATATTAACGGAAATTGCTCCCAAAGTTTTGCATTCATCACGTAATTACAACGCTTTCTTGCATCCGCATGATACTATTACTGTGTGACATTTGCTTTTTTGCTTTCTTTTCTCTTTCTTACATGTTTATTGTTTAAAGATTTTTAGAGCTCTTCAATGAGGTCTTCATTAAAGTTTATTGTGCACGAGGATCGGGATCTAAATCTATTATGGAATCTCTTTTTTTCTTGAAGAACATACTCTCACAGACCTAGAATTATTTCAGGATTATATGAATTAAGTAAATGTGGAATAACTTACCGGAGATGGAACCCAGAACATCCAGGATACCGTGAATGAACAAAGCTGCACATCCATCAGTGTCGGTGACATAATAAGTGATACAGGAATTTAATTTAATATCTATGGAGTGCACGTTACGGTGGCAATTTTCCTACACACCCATTTCCCCCATTTCTTGTGCCAACCTACTTTTTCCCTCTTCAACTTTCAAATTTGAATTGTTTCAAAATTTTTGTTAAATTATTCATCAATTCTATTAGTAACTTATTCCAATTCCTGATCCCCTTACGTATGAAAGAAAATCTTCCTACACCCTTGTGCCTGAAATCGAATGCCGGCTTGAAGTCATGGTCATCTTTTCCCTTCCATGCATTAGTTTTAATTCTTACACCACGCTTCATCACCAATATACGCCTTGTACACTCCCATGACTCTCGTCACCCTCCTCCTATCTTCCAATGAGTCCCATTTCAGCTCTTTTATCATATCGGTTACTGATTGTGTTCTACGATAATTTCCAGAGACAAATCTAGCAGCTCTTCTTTGCACTCCCTCCAACTCGTGTATTTCATACCTAATATGTGGATGCCATACTACACCACCATATTCAAGTAATGGTCTGACCAAAGTTTTGTAAACCAAATCCTTTACTTCTTTCGTACATCCCTCAAAACTCTCTCCTAGTAAAGGATTTTGAAACCTTTCCCTACTACCTGGATGGAAAGTAATGATGTGGGTCTTAGTCGTTGGATCGGATCGCTGATAGCTCAATGTAAATAAATTATATTGATTATTATTAGAATAGTAGACAGTAGGTAGAAATATTTTATGGCATGAAAAAGCGGTTAAGGCGTTTGCGTTTAAAAATCAGGACATCGGTTTCAAATCATGATCTGGTCCAGATTTTTTTTCTGGACTTACCGCGTTTGCAAAAGATAAGCCAAGATGCTCCTTTGTCCTGATTTGATGTTAAACTGTAGATCCAGCAGCAAAAAAGGTGTAATGTACGTTAAATAGGTGACCGAATGACCCTTTGGGGTCTTCCGCTCTATACATGGTTTTTTTCCCCTTGCGGTACTTTCTAAGTTTTTGTTGATTGGCATATCTGCAGCAAGTACTCTGCCGCAATTCAGAATGATGTAATACATGTTGCAAGACACTGCAGTATGGCTGTTCAATCATGGTGACCTGTGAATGGATGCTACCATCATGCTAGGCAGTGATTTATATATGGATGCTCTCTCAAGGCGACCTTTGCACCTTCTGTTTCTCGACTGGATGTTTAGTATGTTATAACGTAGAATATAGTGTCAAATTTACAACAATTTGGCAATTCCTATCGGCTTGTATGTGCCATGTTTGACACGGTAACGCATATATATGTCAGTCGTTGGCCTCAGTTGCGTAGAAGTTATAGTGCTAGCTCCACGTGCCAAAGGTTGCCGGTTTGAGTCCGCTGAGGACATTGTTGTTTAAGTGTTGTGTGTGTGATTGTCTAGAGTCATGATCGTATTGAGCTGGCTGTATGATGTTCTAAGTTGCCGAATGCCATAAAAAAAAATCTGTAAGTCAGTTCATTGATATAAAGAAAATTAAAGTTAATTGAGAACCACACTTATATACTCGGCATCACATTCTACGATACGTTTTAATATGACATTTTTTCTTCTATCAACAACAGCGGAATAGCACCCATGGAACAGGCTCAAATGCGTTTTTATGTCGAGTTACGTAGAAATCCATTTGATGGTTATGTTATGGTTAGTGTCTGAGGTGCTTCTATATCTCATTCATTCATGAATCTGCGAAGAGGCAAAACGTGATACATTTCCCGTATTAAAGTTTATAATGGCAACTTACTATGTATTTCCCGTGGGCGGTCTAGCGCAGATTCTCAGCATGCATGACCCCTTTGCGGGTAAAGCGCGGCACGGAATCGCGTCCTATAAAATATTCACGGCGCTCCACCGGCCACTGAGCAGAACTGGGTCGTTGGCTGCTTGCAGGAGGGGACCCACTGCGGCACCTGCTGTACCAAGCAGACGGCCCCTCAGTCTCAGCAACAAAGATGCTGCGTTTAACTGCTGTGAGTTTCTCGGTTTCATAGGAAGCGTACATAAACTACGTAGCTCCATTTTGGCCTCCTTGAATTCTCTCCATCCCCCCCCCCCCCAGAGTCTAACGTGGCTTTTGCCTTATTTCCCCCTCCCCCCCTTCTTTCCCTCCCCGTAGCACGTAGTTTTTAACTCTATCGATTCCAGCATACATTTCGTCCTTTTTCTGTTGTCAGGCTATCGTAAATTAGAAACAGAGATAATTAAATGACTGAAATAAATATTTACATGTAATTGTGTGTTCTGTACTTTCTTCTTCTTCTTTTCGATATCGGCCCTCTAAGGATCACGAAAAGTAATCCCATGCATTCATTTCGATCTTTCTTTTCTTGAACTCCAGTAGTTCTTCATCCTTTCGTTTCGCCGTTTCCTCCTTTCTTCCGTAAATATGTTACTACATTTCCTGTTCTCCTTCTCCTGAAAACTCTTGAAATTTTGCATCAATCTGCTAAAATTTGCTCTATCTTGTGTTAAATCTTCTGTTATTCCGTTCTCAATCACATCTTTCTTTACTCCTTGGATCCCCTGGTTGCCCTTTTTACTCTTGTCAACATGGTTGAAAATTCTTTTTGTAAATCTAAATTCAATATTTTCAGTTTTTAGTGGTCCCCAAATTTTTCTCAAGATTTGCCTTTCCCTTTTTTCTAGCTCTTCTATTTCTCCAGTTTTCATAGAGGACAAACATTCTGAGGCGTACAGACCTTCTGGTTTGATTACTGTGTTGTAGTATTTGATTTCTGTACTTTATTTTAACTGTGTCAAGAAAAGCTACGTGGCGTCGCTTGGCTCGGAAAAGTCCACCCCCTCTTTCCCCACGTAGCTCAGTGTAGCTTTCTACCCCTCCCCCTTGAACGGGTCACGTAATTTATGGACGCTCCCATATTGGTACTAGATTAAATCCGTTTGCTTCATTACGTACCTCGAACAGCAACTGATTGTGTCGGCCAGGTTTAACAGCAGCAGATTTTGCATTTTTATTTCTCGCAATCTATAAAGATGCGACTACGTTCCACGCATCACTGAATAGATATTTCGGCGACTAAAATCATTGTCGCCATCTTCTGGTGAAGTGGCACTTCACCAGATGATGGCCGAAATATCGTGTGACAACGCATTCTTGACTCGGATAGTCATCCGAGGACATTTCATACAAATCAAGTATTTTTTCCATGTTAGGAATTTCAGAGGGTAGTACAGATCAACTAAAAAAATCCAACAGTTAAAAAAGCTGCTTGTTAGATAGGGGCCGCATTTGTTAATAATAACTTGATTTTCTGCGAATCCCATTTTTTTTGCTTCCGGCTAACATGCTGCTACCTTCGTCAGAGATACCACATCCTTAGCAATAGAGGCCAAGCATCACAGAATACTAGTCCGCTGTCTCCGTCGAAGTTGTGATTTCTATTCTGAATTTCTACTGCCTTCTTCACTATTCGTGGTCACAACCGTTCTTCTCTCCACAGTAGCCTCATATCTTCAAATGCCAGGCGTTTAACTGGTATGGTGAACTATCACGGTTTTGTCGCTGTTGCATATATTATAGTGGCGGAAATGTTCTTTAAATCTATCAGCTAGAGTGCGTTCCGTCTCACTGATGTAAACACCGCTAAAACTACAGTCGCACTATGCGAGATAGACTAAAAGAACATATCCGTCACTGTACACAAAACAGTAGTGACCGATCCGCTGTAGTTTACCACGCCATTAACACCAAACACGAGATAAAATGTGATGACACCAGGCTGCTGTGGAGATAAAGCTAGTGTAGGAGGTGGTAGAAACTTTGAAGGAATCGAAAAAATTCAACGAAGACAGCGTATTAGTACTCTATGAATCTTGGTGCTCGCGGCTAAGTAAACAAGTGTTGTATCCCTGACAAAGTCTGTAGCGTGTCCAATGAAAACTTAGAAACGCATATAAATAACGCGGCACTCTCGGAAAATCTAGATATTATTAATTAAATCCATTAACACCAGATAAACATAAAAAATGTTGCTTCATTCCTTTTACGACAGTTTTTTTAAAAATAATTTCTGGTATTTGTTTGACAGAATATAGATTTTATGAAATGTTCTAGGGTAACTAGCCGAGTTAGGGAAGTGTTTTCACACGATATGTCGGTGATCACATACACGGTCGCCATCTCCTGGTGATGGCAACTGTGTTTGTGATCGCCGAAATATCGTGTAAAAACATTTACTTAACTCGGATAGTTACCGGAGAACATTTCATAAATTCTCGACGCCGCGGCCGACAGAAACTTCGTTCTTATGTAAGAATATAGATCAGTGTTTCCCAACCTTTTTTGGGTCATGTCCCACTTTTAACATTTTTTTTGCCCCCCATACATAATTTTTAATAAAAAAATTATTTGTTATTAAAGAAACTCATATAGGATGGTTTTTTAAAGAAAACACTTTAATATTGTCATAAAACACAGTAAGTAAAATTAAAAAACATATAATGAAATACTAAAATTCAAATTCAAAAGATTTTTAATAAAGATTTATTATGGCACTTTAGTGTGATCCTTTTAAGAATTTGCTTTTTTGTTATATTTAATACCCATACCCAGCATTGCATTTAAATAACCCGAAGAGAAATCGGTAAAGTCGTATCAAGTCAATTTCTAAATTGCCCCCCTAAAAAAACCAAATTTCCCCCCTGTGGGGCGTGGGCCCCACGTTGGGAAACACTGATATAGATTGTTTTCCTGTTTATTGAATCGTGTTCAACTACATTGCACTCCACTGCAAAGCGCAACAAGTAACATATATTCAAAAAGTTCATCAAAACGAGGTAAGTCGAATATTGTAACAAAAATAAAGCAGATTCACGCAGAGTTGTAAACTCTTTATGTGAAAATAATTAGATACCCGCCTGTTAGACAGTGCAGCGCTGTAGTTGGACGCGAACTGATAAACGGGAGAATTATCTCTAACACCAAATGACTGAATTGTTTTCCACCCTTTCAGCCCATCTTCTACCACCTCTAATGATGAGGATGTTGACGACTCGCAAACACCTAACCAAAATAATGATTATAGAAGGTAAAACTATTGTCTCATCTAACAACTGAACGTTCCAGTTTTAATGACCTGTGTTAAATGGAAACAAATTATGTATCTCAGTTTCGCACACTAATGTGATGAACTTCATAGAATAGAATTATTATTATTATTATTTAAATTTGAGATTACTTATTTGTGTGAAGCAGAGAAAACAGATCGTGCTTGTGAATAATGGAATACAGGAATGAAGTGTCAGAAAATTAACAAGTCCTTACCACCTGTTACGTACGTGACTGAATTTTAAGGATAATAGTGCTAATAACATCGCCCTATGTTAAACCTACCCTTAGGGGCAGGGTCAGAATTTTATATTTAACTGGCATTTAGCAAATTAACCATTCAGCCGGTTACCCGCTTCACTGCCTTTGTTTGGTATTATAATTATTACTCGTATCATTCATTTAAAGCTTTCATGAAGTAAAAAACGACACTTAATTAAAACTAACCCTGCCCTTGGAAAGACTATCCCCAAGGGTGTGAAACCAGTGTGAAAGCCATTACGCTGCACGAGAAATCACAGTGAGACTCATATTTTACGAAATGACCGCTGATAAAGAAAATTCATGTTATCGTAATGACTTGTTTTCATATCGGCTACGCAATCCGCCTCTATCGTAGTCTTCCAACCTAATCCGGTAATCTTACCGGCTATAGTGAACCTACGTTTTAACTTGGAATCCGAACTACGTAAGTATTGTGGCGTACGTAAACTGTGCCAAAGGTGAAGATCGGGTTAAGAACCTATGAAAATCCTCGCCTGGGCAGCAATTTGAACCGGGGACCATTCGATTTCGAGTCAGACACCTTGACCAACTATGCCACCAGACCGCTCATGAATACTAGTAGGAGAGGCATTGGTTGGAATCCTCAGTAGTCGCTTTATAGTTTGCTACATTTAGAATCCTCATCCATCGGTATTGAGCGCTGGAAGGCGTTGATGGGCCAGTTGCCAACCGACCATATCCTAGGCTTACTGCACTTATGTAAGTACCGGCTTTATTTACTAATCGAAAAGGAACCAGAAATAATTAAACACTGTTGAAACCTTATACAGTTAGGATTATACATCCTGTAAGGAAGATAAAGACCCCAATTAGAGTTCAAGAAAAACAGACATTCGATAAAGAAGATACACGTTCCAAAAGCTTATTTCAATATATATAATCAGATGATCGTTGTAGCTAGAAGAAAAAGAGAATAAAGTGCAGAAGTGTCCATGAAACAAATACTGCGTGAAGTATTTGGGTTTGAATATGGATACAGATAATCCACAACTATGCTAAAACTTGTCAATGTATTTGGGTTTGAATATGGATACACATAATCCACAACCGTACTAAAACTTTTCATGACGCTGAACGATCCTCCATTATCATACTACCTGTCATATCCCGTATATCTCTATAGTGCAACGTAAAAGTTTGCAGGTGTTACAATCGAAATCATTTCGTGTGATGACCCCTACAGAAAATGTGTCAGTTTTCTGTCCTCGAAATATTACCTTTGCATGTCTATAAAGGCATGTGTTTATAGTGGTAATAACGTTGTCCAGATGGCACCTATAGTGTAAGACAGAAGGAATCATCCACAATTTCTATCGATATGCAGGTTGTGTCCAGTGTTTATTACGTTTTGATTTTCAGACATGATCCATTATTTTAGAACTCTCAGATACTTGATCACAGACAAAAATAATGCTTATAATAAACTAAGACTTTAAACAGCCTCGAAGAAATAGCTAATTAACGTTTTGTAAAGGATAGTTATGAAAATAAAATATGAAATTTCACGTAATAGTGTAGAATAATTTTTTTTAGCAAATAATTCTTAATTTTGTACTTTTAAAAGCATATATGAAAGTAACTGCTGAGTTTGAAGTGTGTGTATTGATTCCTAACACGAAGTGTCTTCTCGGGTATTTATATAGTTTATGCTGAAAAACAGCTCTCAATAAAAAGTTGAAATTTTGCTAATTCTTCATGTAAATAGTTTATTGTCCCTGGACTTACTGTAATAGCAGAAATCTTTTAGAGTGAAACGAGCCATCTGGGTTATATCACTAGTAGCAAATAGGTACAGTTATAGCAAGTAATTTTCCATTCTACCTTCTGCACTTCGAGCGGACCACCGAGGTAATCTTCCTTGAAGGATACAGTCTCAGGTGAACCTGTTTCAGGATATGTTTTGGAGACGGCACAGCAACCGTATTTACAGGAAGGCGTTCGATTGCAGTTAAGCAGGAGATGACAGTTGACACATGGCGATATTTCCATCTGGCTAAGAGACGCGGGACTTCGGCATATTTTTGCAAATGCGAAATGATCGCACAGTGGTGTGGGGAACTGATGATGCCCTGTCATGTGTGCATGTGCCCGCTAGTTAAAACATGAGTTTGGACTTGAGTGAGTGTACGAATTTGACGGCTAGTCGTAAGAAAATGATTTAGTTGCTATAAACTTATTTATATATTTATAAGATTCATTAACGTACCGCTAGGGGATACCAGATTTCTGAGATTTGTTAGCAAGCAAAGTGGTACTTGAGACTCACACAAGTCGAGCTATCGTGGTGGAGGTGAATGGGGAGTGGATTGTTCTACGCAGGGTCACGGAGTGGCATCCACTTCCGTGCACTGTTATGTCATTGAAGTCGCTAGTTTCATAATCTACTAACGTATGTGCCTACTCTCTAGTTTATGTACTGTACAAGTTTTTCGTACAGCTTCAACTGTGCGACGAGTCATGAAAGTTTTCGTATGTTTCTACGTCGAATGATTTCCAAGCTTGTGTGTTGTAAGTATTGTATGATTTTGGTCCTGCATACATGCGAGAAATGTTATTAATCGAAGGTATCAATCTGGGTCGGCTTTGCAAGATAATTTCCACTGCCATTACTACGCCAAACGTGAATGAAGGAAGGATGTTTTAAGTTACCATTCGATAACGGTCACTGGGAGTGCAGGTCAATGAATGTTCAACGCATCAAAGATTACTACGGCATCCATACGGTAAAGATAATGTACTTCCACGACGGAAAATTCAGTAATAATTATTGTAGAGGCTGTACAACATGAGGATATAACTGAGTAACGGTCCTGTGAATCAATAAGTTTCTCATGGACCATGTATTTATGATAAATGAGCTACAGTCAAACATTGTGAATGACCCGCTATCATGAATTCATTGTTTTTACTCATTATCAGAGAACAGATATACTTTGTTTATGTTTATTTTAGTAAATTCGTCTCATGATTGCGTTGTACCATTTGGTTTATTATTATATAGTACTTTCCATCATTCAAGTATGTATAGTAAATTGATATTTTTCTATTGGAGTCATCAAGTGATTTTTTTGAGGAAATTAGGTTTCATTAAAACTCTGAAAGCATTTTAATGGCACCCAATTTTAATTTAAGATTTATGCAGATAACGCAATCGACAGCCTTCACAGACACCTCCAGTTGATTTGCATCGTCGCCATATACTAGGGCTTATAATGACAGTTGATATTTACATTAAGTGATTCTTCTTTAGATCTGAAAGAAGGTAGATGGCAACGACTTTGAAATACATCACCACAAACACTTGGACTTACTTACTTATTTCATTGTTGAACAAAATATACCTCACTGGCTTATAATTTCAATTGGCGTTTTGCATCAAGTGATCCTTCTTTAGATCTGAAAGAAATTTAGTGGCAACGGTTTGGAAAAAAACCAACACAAAGATTTGGAAGCTAGCTGATTATTTCATTATTGAGCTAAACATATATCATTGTGGTTTTTTCACAAAACGTATTAGCACATACTGATGTATAAATATAAATGTGTAGGAATTTCTGTTCTGAATTTATAATAATTAAAATTAATGTGAGAGGAAACTGATGTGCATGTCAGACGATAAAGATTAAAATAATCGGACTGGTATTATAAACGATTGAGTATGAAATTGATATAATACATTTTTTATATGGTGACTAAAATATAGAAACGAGTGGTTTAAATTGATTTGAATAAAGTCAGTTTTTCACTAATCACAATTTTAATTACTCGCGCAACTTAGTTTTATTTTCATTTGGGCGTTTAAGGACGGTCTGTGGACAGTCACATATTTAAGGGCTTATCTTAATGATGGAAGAGGAATGACATCATCGTTATCGCCGTGAGGAACCGAATTCTCCTGCTGGTGGGAGAGGGATATCCCTCGGCATGTTGTTGCATGAGCACACACGAATGACTGTGTTGCCATAAATCTACTTTCACTGCTATTCTAATGTTTCGAGCCCGATAACTGTGCTAGATACTGGTCAAGAAGTCCAAGATGGAATAGTCTCCTCTTGTCGAATTAAATCCAATAATCTATCTGTGATGCATCAACTAGGCAGGATTCCTGAGTGAGGCAAATCTAAGGCAATGCTACCATAACCAGCGACAACTCATCATGTCAGATTGGATCACACACAACAGAAAATAAATATTTATTATCAGCTACAGGAATCACGACGATGATTGACATAAAAGATCTGCTAATTTTGGTGCGGTTTCATGGCGTCTGGAAGAAAGTCACTTCCCAATATGCGTGCTCAGAAGCAAGGTTTTTAAGCTCATTCACATCAAAACATCCGTTATCAGGCTTTCGTTTTGAAACTCCTCCGCATTCAGTTACACCATCAGGTATTTTGTCACACTTGACCTCGCAGTTTTTTTAATCAACAAAGGCTAAAGGCTTCTGGAAGCAAAGTAAAACATTGTATCTATTACTATTACTATTACTCAGCGATTTACTAAAAGTGTGTGGCAGAGGGTGCATTGCACCTATCCGAAAGGGTAATAGTTTGGAAGGGATATATGGGATATGGCAGGAGGCGCCCATGGGCTATTGGGAGGAACCATCCCAGCTTTCGCGTGGAGTGATCTGGGAAAACCATGGACCAGATGACACATTTTAAATTCACAGTAAGGAATTAGTTGAAACACTTACGTTTTAGACTGTATGCCTTTCTAGTTTATTTCACTTATTAACTGTAACAGAGTTTCATATAAAAATTCTGTTTGTCTCACCATTACCTTTATCCTTCGGCCACGTGGACACGGAATTAATTTTACATGTCCTATAGTAGGGAAATCAATAGGGAATTAAATTAAGTGCTTTACACTCTCCAGGATTTAATTGCAAGGGAGTGGAAGAAGATTTGTTGGATCGAACGTACTTCAGTAGGGCACTCATGAGTGAACACAAATACCTTAATGAATTACTACGGCTTTATCCTGCAGCATTTTGAAAGATTTATAACTAGATTCGAGATTGGCACTGGAGTTACTACCCCTAACGCGCAGGTGCTTGCCAAGACAGCCATCCAGAGAGATCTAATTTGCACCTAAGAGTCTCGGTGTGGAAGCATTATGTTTGCTCAACAATTTACAAAAGATCATTAATACCCAACACTTGGAAGGAGTTATTGTATGAACGCATATTTGTGATTTACAAGCAATTGGCCTTCGTTGTTTAATAGTATGAGTGCACCATTACCGGCCATAGCAGATTTCTCGCCTTCATTAGCATGGGTCACTGGTTCGAATCCGACCTGGAATATGCGTGGCATTATTTAAATCCTGGTTCTGTACGTGAACCTTACTGTATTACATGATAATTGCATAGACCAGAGCGTAATAAAACTATAGCTACGGACTTAATAAGAATATGTGGAACCGGGAGAATGGTCGCAAAGATCTAAAGCATTTATTTTCTCATTATGATTTTTTTCTTTTAGAGCACGCAGTTTTGAGTCGAATCGTAAGATAAAGGAGGCGCAGGGGAAATAAAGGTCTTAAATCTATAGGATGCAATAAAACACATATACATATAAAAACGCTTCACAGCAGTAATTATAACACAGGGAATGTAAAGGACCAGAATGTGTGACGCTGAGTAAAAGATGGGGAACAGGAACACGTGGAGAAAACAGAAAGAAAAATATTCAAGAAATGTTAGGCTAAAACAGATAAAAAAAACCTTCAATAAATAGGATCAGAGAGGCAATTACGGATTTTTTTTTTTTTTTTTTTTTTTTTTTTTTTTTTTTTTTTTTTTTTTTTTTTTCACAGGAAGCAGTTTTGAGAAGAATACATAAAAGATTTGTATTTCAGTTTTAAATTCCTAGCTGTCTGTGACTGGCTAAATTCTTTTTTTTCAAAAATATTCTAAAATTACTATTATTTTCAGTTTTGAAAGAAGGGCAGCTTAACTTTTTCTCTTTTTTTTGTGTTATTTATAGCCAAATTACACCTAGTATACTGAAACGAAATATTAGGCACGTTCCTGTTAGGAAGAACGAATCACGAAACCGAGATTGGTGGATGAACGGTTAACGATCTGGCCTCGCATTCGGGAGGACGCGGGTTCGAATCCCCGTCCCGGCATCCAGATTTAGGTTTTCCATGGTTTCCCCAAATCACTCCAGGCGAATGCCGGGATGCTTCCTTCAAAAAGGCCACAAAAAAAAATCACGGAAACAGGAAATACGCACGTTAGAGGTTTTCCTCTCCAACATTAACTAAACGCCTGATTGTTTGTGCGGAGAAAAGAAACTAAGGTCGATGCGTCGGTCGCGTTGCTAGACAGGAAGCCTGCCCTTTTCCTTTGTGAGCAGCCCTCTGGACTAGTTGCAAGCCCATCCACCCGTGGCGTAACCATCGATCGGCGGGCGCCCTGTTGAACACAGCACCTCGTATTTACGCCGTTGATTACATCTGGGACAGAGCGACAAGCGCGTGCGTTTGGCGAGGCGAACACTGCCTGCGTGGAAAATAGAGCTCGGATAAAAGAGGCAGCGGTCACGCCGGCTGGGCCCCGAGCAAAGTTGTCGAAACAAATGGGATCCTCCGGGCCCATTGTGCTCCACCGTGCCGGTTTTATTTCCGTAAATGCCATTTTCCACCTCCACCCTTCCCCATGGCTTCAGTCACCGAATCGCTGTTCGTTTTTCTGCTTCTAACACCTGTGGCGGGACTAGTAGCGTCCAAGTTTCTTCACATCACTGGACCAGAAATATTTGCTTAACTAAGTAACATCGGCAAGTCGTTAACTCACTTGTTCTTCATACACTGGAGATTACATTTTGTGATAGAGAAGTAAAAGGTTTCACGAAATGTTTCTATCTCAATATTGGATCTGGCATTCAAGGGGACTGGTTTGAATCCCGATCCGGCTATGTATATTCGGATTTCATATGGATCTTCAAGGTTTACTGAAATCGTTCCAGGAAATTGGCCGAATAAGTCCTTCTAGAGGCCATGGCTGTATTCCTCCACGTTCATAGTTTCCAACCTTCTTCACTATCAGCTGAAAGACTTATATGAGCTAAGAATCCCTAAGTAAACAAAAGAAAAAGAAGCCGAGATTTCGGATTAGATTCGATGAAATACTCGTTTGGACCACATGGGAGAATACGTATTTTTATAGATTAATGAATCAACTAGATAATAATTACTCTTTATTACATACAGCCTTTGCAATGTTGTTCTATAGAAGAATGCTGAAAATTAAGTGGACAAATAAAGTACGAAATGAACGAGTTTTGGAAATGATGGGTGAGAAAGACGTTTATGGAAGAGGCTTACTGAAAGAAGAGACAAGTTAGTTGGTGATATTTTGACACATGCAGGATTGGCTAATTTGTTAGTTTAGGGAACAGTGGAAGGAGGAAGAAATTAGAATACATAAACCAGATAGTTGAGGATATGGGTATGTTGATATGAAGAGTTTAGTGGAAGATAGGGAGGGATGGAGGATTGCATCAAACCAGTCGAAAGACTGATGACTGTTGTAAAAAAAGTTATGAAGTATGAAAATGGAGCTAGTAGGAGTGACTCCGTTACTACTTGTGGTCTAATACACCGCGGTGATACGCGGATCTATGATGTAACTAAGCTGAAAGATGAAACTGTGTGGCGTAACATACAGAACAGCGCAAATAGAACACATTATTCAAGAAAGAGTACTTTTACTATAACCCGACGCAAGCGAACTAGCCTCTTCGTCAAGGGACTCAAAAGTTGTATGTTCATCTACCTGTGATTGGTCACCTCCGGTCTAGAGATTACGTAAAGTTATACTCTTAATACGGTCTAGGACAGGAAATGACAACTAACGTTGCTTGAGGAGATTTTTAAAAGGAATTTCAGGCATAAGGCGGCTACGGTTCACAACACGAAACCGTAGCAACAACGTACTAAGTTTAAAAAAATTCACTATTCTTCCAGTGAGTGTAGAGATCCTTTCTATATGGTAAGGCTTTCGCTGACACTGTGAGTGAATAGCAGCTCTAAATTTTTTTGACGACAAAGTTATGTGCATCGTTTCTGTTTTGTACGACCTATGGTGTCCGAGAAGAAAACTGTGCAGTTCAACGATTCGTCACTTTTCCCTCTCACTTCGAGCGGCTTGGAATACGAGACGCGAGGTGACATTGGAGGCGACGCAACGAGAGCGATTATTCGGAGCTCATCTGTCGACACTGCGAGCTGGTTTCTTTCAGTTGCGCGAGAAACCAAAGCTGACCAGTGTTGACGACCTCTCCACAACGCTCGTGCAATGATAATGAGTCATTACGGCAACTGCAAGGCCTCCTGTGGGTGCCGCTATTCCTGACAGTATCAGCTGACATCAAACATCAACTGGCGATAATACATTCACCAATAATCTCAGTTCACCTCAAACGACAGTGGCCGTCACACACCTTGTGATTGGTAATGGTAACAGGATTAAATTCTCTTGCTCTAACCACATTTATAATTCTACAAAATAACTTGTTGATTTGTGATTCTAACATTCAATTAATTGATTCCGAAAGCTTCCACAGTCACTGTATGTATTATATTGGTTCTCCGGGTGGAGCCGCGTCGATTTATTAAAACCTAACGTTTCTGCCTTCGTGCTGTGGCTTTTATCAGAGAACTGCTTTGTCACTTGCCGCTATCGTTATATATAGTAGCAGGACGCGAGCGCGCGCTCTAACCGTCCACGGTGACGTCACCGCGCCCTTTGTAGGCGGTAAGATGGAGTCGTTCGTCTTGGATTTTCCTGAGCAGGTATGACCAAATATGGTCAAGTTGCAAACCACTGTCGGCATTCAAGTTGTTCGGCCGTTTTTGTATTTCTAACGCCTGTCTTCGCGCTCCTCTCGACGCGGCTCCACCCGGAGAACCAAGATAATACAAACAATTAATTGGTTTGTTAGTTTTGTTGAAAATAAGCTCAGAGCTGTTATTTTTTTATTAAATTAAATTAATCTTCTTTTGTGTTCTTCCCAAATAAAGTATCCTTTGATATTAATTTTTCATTTAAAAAATAGATATAATTATTACTTCTTTGATAAACAATTGTAAAATAATAATAATAAAAAAACTACCCACCAATAATAGATAATATTTTACAATGGACGCAAACAACAGGAGAGGGTGTAGTATTTGTACACGCAACAGGATAGTTAGGTTTAAACTCGGGTCGTCCACTAACTGTTTAGTATGTATAAAGTTTTTGTCCGTAGACCCATTACAGTTTGTAGGATGGAAGAAAAAATGAATTAACCGTTTTGTCAGACTGAAGAATTTTTATATTTACTGATTCTCAGGCTCTTGCTAATCACGGTAATGTGTGGATAACTTGACGTAATCTGAAAAAAAATGAGGAATTAGAATATTGATAAGGCCGCTTCAGTGATTCAAACATTCACCTCATGCAAGAAACTAGCGCAGGTGTTCCGACTTAATACGATCTACTATCTATAAAAAAAAGATGTATATTCTATTTCTATTTCTACTGAATAGAGCAATTCTTCACCTTTCGGACATATCAGAACCACGCTTAAAGAAACGAAAGTATAGTCTGGAATAACTACATTGCACCAATTCGTGCATCAATACCAGTGGTAAAAACTAAACTCGCATGACCTGCCTCATGGTGACAGAGTTATGATTCGCCGCTCGTTTAGCCTCTGTTGTGGATGGACGTACGTTTCCGAACCAATCATTAGTGTACCTATGTATGTACTGGAAGTGATTCCATGCTCTGAAAATTATATTCCTGAAAGACCTAGGAAACTTTACCACATACGTCTATGTGCCTAGGGTGAGGGTGGTTTTATCCGTCGTGTGTCATATAAACTTACTCGATTCAATTTATTATTGATATTCAGCCACAAACACGATGAGAAAACTACAATACTGGAGCTGACTGTATTACCTGCTGTCCAAATGATATAAAAGAACAAACCGTTAAGCTTTCGAAAGTGACCCAGAACGTAACCAGAATTAATATCAGCAACAATTGTTCGATAGCTCATTGAGGACTTATAATACAGCGAATACGGTGCCAATGCGTTAAAATAATCGAGTCTCTACTTAAAAATGAAGTATTTACATCATTTCATTACTGTACTATCCTAACATATTATTATTTAAATATGAATTCTCATCGAATCAGAGTCCTGAAACACTAAGTGTTGTGTGAAAAATTCAAGATACAATTTTATTTTGTCATATGACGTATTTTGCTGGACATTTCGCTTCCTTTCTGCTAAATTAAATTTAACAGGAAGTAAAACATGTTTTCTTTAGGAACGTAGAAGTACTTGTAAGCATCTCCAGTCGTTGTGAATAAAATCGCTGGCAAGTTTTTAAGCCGATTCGTTTCATTTAAGCGAAAGCAGTGGTGCGCACCGTTCTTTAAGAGCAGACTGCAACCATCTCTCTGCAGTTAAAAGTCGCAGTAATAGTTTCCTTCCCGGTAGTCACCCGTTTGTCTGTCCTCAATTCAGCAGCGTAGCAAGAACCTGTGTTTTATTAACAGACTAAATGTAACTACATCAAAAATAAAACAGGCAGGAAGTAATTGATCAATGACAGTATAACGCCTGCAACAAAATATTACTAAGTTTTATATTTGAAGTAACACTTGTCAACAGCTTTCATACTGTTACAAGTTACAGTGGAACATATTTTTATTTTAAACAATGCTTATCCGTAGATGATTTAATTCTAAAGAGGATTTCAGTGCTTTATATACAAAATTTCAGTATTACCACCAACTGTCATAATATTGTATTATATAGTGACAGGATAGCATTGCACAGTACTAGTGTGGATCAAAAGATATGAAGACTTTTTTTAAAATTTGAGCTTAGTAGGCAGTAGAAAATAAAAAACTTTATTTCTGTATGGCATCCATTGCTAAGTTAATAGTTTTCCCATCGCAGTTGTAATTTTTTAAATTCCTTATTAATATATATATATATATTTTACATGTGTATCTTTTCATTAACAGAAAATTTTCTTTTACCTAAAACTTTTTGAGGGGCGAAAAATTTGTTCTATTTGTCAAACTAATAACCAAGGGAAAAAGGAGAAAAGGGCGCATTGTATACA
>JARYHS010012519.1:48886031-48992585 GCA_031002005.1 Vandiemenella viatica
AAGATTAATTTAGAATTTATTATGTTATTAGTGTGTGTACGTATGTGTGGTGTTTTTTTCTTTTTTTTTTGGACTGCCCTCTGTCTCTCGACTGGACTGATACAATTTTTTTATTTTTATTTATTTGTTATTTCATTTCCCCCGACACGGGGCTGGGCTGGCAGCGGGTGACGCCCGCTCTCAGCCTACATTTCTAATTACGAGACTGGTCTTTTTGTTATAATTTAGCATTCTTACAATGGTTTACAGTATACAATGTTTATTTTACAATACATATAATGCTTACTTTATTTTTAATAATGTTGTACAGATTTATTTTACTTTTAGAACATTTTGCACACAGTTTTAAGATTGCCGGATAATTCCATAGTAGATTTTATTAATTCTGGTATTTCATTTTCTTCTGTGACTGACAGTTATGATTGAAATTATGGGTATATTTCTGGGCGGATGTGTTGGTTGGTTATAAGGAGGCTATTGAAGTTTCTATTGTTTAATGTGTGTCGTGCGTAGAGGTGGAGAGCTGGTGGTATATATTTGTGATATGGTTTTAGTGCATCTGGGGTTTTGATATGTGGAGTGGAGAGTGGGTTGTGTGTGTTGTTTCTACGAACTGTGAAGGATATTCTGAGGCGTTCGAGAGAGAGGAGGAGGTGCGAAAAGTGTATTTTATCGTACAGGGTGTGATTTGGGAAGGGTAGGCGGATTCTGTAAGCGAGGCGGAGTGCATGGCGTTTCTATTATTTGCAGTGCCTTGGAATGGGCTGGGCATGCGGCTATCCAAGCGGTGTTGGCATATGTTAAAATAGGTCTTATTAATGTTTTATACGTATGGAGTACAGTCTCGACGTTTAGACCCCACCTATGTCCTGTTAGTCTCTTTATCAAGTTAAGTCGTGTTTTAGCTTTGTCTTTGATCGTCTTTAGGTGGGCAGTACAAGTGAGTTGGCGGTCTATCGACAATCCTAAATATTTGACTGTTTTAGTGAGATTGATATGTTTGCCGTAAATTGTAATGTTATAGTCATGTTGTCTTAATCGTCTTGCAGTTCGTCCAAACATTATTGCTTGCATCTTTTGTGGATTGATTGTCAGTCTCCATTTGTTACACCATTCTATAAAGCTGTCTAAGTGTTTTTGTAATGCTTTGGCGGATTTTTGAAGGTTATTGCAGCAAGCGAGGTAGGCGGTGTCGTCGGCGAATTGTAGGAGGTAGATAGGAGCGAGTGGTTGGGGAATATCAGCCGTATACAATAGGAAAAGAAGTGGGGACAGGACGGAGCCTTGAGGCACATCAGCATTTGGAGTAGAGTACCTGGAACGGGAGTTATTAATGATGACGTAGGCTTGGCGGCTAATAAGGAAAGATGCAGTAAGGCGAACGTAGGATTTCGGTAGCGCGTATAACTTTGTCAAAAGCTTACTCCACGTTTAAAGAGATGAGGATGGCTGATTTATTTTTGTTTATTTGATTTGTCACTAGTTGCGTTAGGTGGAGAAGCTGGTCGTCTACAGAGTAGTTTGGTCGGAAACCGGCTTGGGTGGGGGGGAGTGAAAGGAATTGTTGCAGATGTTGGTGGATGCAGCGACTTACAATTGTTTCAAAGACTTTGCTGAATACGGATGTGAAGCTAATAGGGTGGTACGAGGAGGGTTTGTTAGCTTTAGGAAATAACAGTGTTTTTTATATTTTCCATTTTTCCGGATATATGCCTGTATATAAGATTGCGGTATAGAGGAGAGATAGTATTTGTAGGAAGGAGAGGGGGCATTCTTTTAGGTGGCGGTAGGTGATAGCGTCATGACCGGGAGCAGTGTTTCGTTTCTTTTTTAGTGCCTGTCGGGTATCTTCGGTTGTTATCGGCGAATTTAGATCATGTCGTGGCGTGGTCTCATAATATTGAATGTCGGGCGCTAGAGGTGGTAGGTTGGTGTCGGTTCGTTCTTCTATGTTGGCAGTCATCTCGTAGTTGAAGTGTGGTTTAAGTGGGCAGGAAAAGGTTAGCTCAAGGTGGGTTGCGAACAGGTTGGCTTTTGATTCGTCGTCGAGATTGGAGCGGTTGTTGTGGATGATAGGGTAGGACACTGCAGTATTTGTTCCAGTTAGTCTGTTGAAAGCACACCAATACTGTCCCCTGTTGGTGGTCATGGTTGATTTGGGTCTGTCGCAAGTAATTCGCCAGCTGAGTCTTTTCTTGGCAGTGAGGTAGTTGCGTACTTGTCGCTGTAGTTGCCTGTGCCGGGTGAGTGCATCCCGGTCACGCGTGGCTAGAAACTTTCGGTAGAGGCGGCGGGATTCTTTGAGGAGCAGGACTGCATGGGGACGGAGGTCGGTTTATGAGGATTTGCGAATTTTCTTGGAATTTGCGTTTCAATTGCTGAAGTTAGCGTGTCATGGAGGAAGTCTGCTATACTGTTTACATCATCGCGTGTCGGAAGTAGGGATGGAAATTTTTCGTAGCGTCGTCTATATGTCGTCTGTATTCGGTCCAGTTGGTTCTGTTATAATCTTGAATTTTGTGAATTTGTGATGGGTCGTTCTGATTTCTGAGTTGTCGAGTATGGTATGCTACTTTGATGAGCACTGGTAGATGATCGCTACCGATGGTATCGAGAACTATGAGACTGGTGCGCATAAGGAGGGAAGGGGATGCAATGATTATGTCGGGTGTCGTATTAGTAGCTGGTCGTGTCGGCTCTGGTATGGCTATATCATGTCCGCTTAAGGCGTCGAGGTTATCACGTAGAGTTCTTTTTTCATAGTCTGATTGGGAGTGGATATTGGAGTGGCCATTATTAGATAATTACTAAATGTGTTATCTATATACTGTAGGAAGTTAAAGGGGAGGGGTTCATTTGGACGAATGTAGATAGTAACAAGGGTGACTGTGACATATGGGAGGAAGACTGTAACCAATAGATGCTCATTTCTGATGTTTAGGGGTGGGTGCATTTTTGCCGCAACGTTTGCGCTGATAGCCGATGGCTACTCCGCCTCGAGCAATTGGTAGAGGGTTATCTGATAGGGCTATTTCAAAAGATGTAAACTGGATATGGTGGGTCGGTTGGAGGAAGTTTCATTTAAAGCAAAAGCGGAGACGTTGTGTGTCTGTAGGAGGTTCTGGAAGAATATTTTGTTAGTGTTTAGTGAGCGGATGTTGTTGAATACAATGTTGTATGTGTTAGTGTCAATTCTGTGTATGTGTGGTTTATACATGTGTTTCGATAGGTTGGAAATAGAAATGGGCACTGTTTTGCGAATATGTAGCTGTTACATTTATGTGGAAAATGTTATGGGGTAGGGTATGTTGACGGTTGAAAGGATGGATGTTGTGTAGGACTACAGTTGCAAAGCGGATGATATCTTCAACTGAAGAGGGGGGGGGGGGGCGGATAGAGTTTGATGGTGGAGTAGGTGAGTCTATAGGTCGGATTGGAACAGTTAACTCTGGTTTCTCTGCAGGGGGTTTCGCTTTACATTTAAGCGAATATGCAGGATAGTTCTGGTTGCAGGTATTGCAAATTGGAGGGGTTTGTAGATTGGGGCAATCTTTATGGGGGTGGTTGGCCTTGCAGTGGTTGGCCTTGCAGTGCGGGCATATACGCGGGATGTCTGGAAAATTCTATGCCTAAAAATATAAAACCAATTTGATATTTACCAAATTATTTTTATTTCTCAATATAGTCTCCCTGAACACTAATACACTTAGTCCAACGATGTTCCAAGTTCATTATACCATCCCTGAAGTGGATTTCTGGAAGGCCTGCAAATTATCCATCTACAGCTGAAATCACCTCTTCATTTGAAGAAAAACGCTGACCAGCAAGAAAGTTTTTGAGTTTTGGGAATAGATAGGAGTCGGAGGGAGCCAAATCTGTGGAATAAGGTGGATGCTCCAAAACGTCGTAGTGCAGATCTCTTAATTTTCCCATTGCCAAAAGACTCTTGTGGGCAGGTGCATTGTCCTGATGAAGATGATTTTTTTCTTCCTCAAACTGGGCCTTTTCTCACGAATTTTTCATCCAGGGTGTCTAAAAGATCGGAATAGTATTGTCCAGTTATTTTTTTACCATTTTCAATGTAATCAATGAACAAAACACCTTTAGTATCCCAAAAAAACTGATGCCATCACATTCCCTGACGATGGAACCGACTTGGCCTTCTTTCGACCTGAACAACCAGCTTCTGTCCACTGCTTTGACTGCAGTTTGATACTGCCGTGTAGTGGTGAACCCATGTCTCATCCATAGTTATCAATCGACGCACAAAATCAGTTTTATCTTTGCTGAAACGCTCCAAACACTGTTCAGTAAGTCTCATGTGGATGCGCTTTTGATCAACAGTGAGCAAATGCGGCACCCATCTTTCACAAAGCTTCGTCATATGCAATACTTCATTCAAAATGTATCCCACAGGTTCTTTTTATATCCCTACGGTCTCAGCAACCTCACACACTTTTAATCGTCGATCATCCAGAACCATATAATGCACTTTTTGGATGATTTCTGGAATTGTTGCACTTGTCGGACGTCCTTCTCGTTCATCATCTTCGATACTGCTACGGCCATGTTTGAATTCAGAAGCCCATTTCTTAACTGTCGAATATGAGGGAGAAGAGTCCCCATACACTTTTAAAAATCTTCCGTGGATCTCGGATGGCGTTAAAACTTCTATTACAAAGAATTTTATAACTGCACGATGCTCGATTTTTCCATCTCTGGCACAACTATGCACCACGCCTGCATCAAACAACTGGACAGACCAAACTACAATGTAGAATGACTTGCAATTTCTTGCAGGCGCGTCTGGCACATGCACCAACTTGCACGGGAAAAAAAATCACTTGGGAAGTGCTGCCATCTATGGTCGGGGCCAAGGACTCTCGTAGGATCATTCCGGCAATCATGTGTATTGTGGTCATTGTATTTTAAGCATTTTTGACAGCGTATTGGCTGAGGTGGTACCGTCTTGGATGGTTCCATACGGTGACGGTGATAATAGATGGTAGCCCCATTAGATAATAGAAAGTAAACTGTGTTGGGACATTCTGTGAAAACTCACAACATGTAGGTAGGTCCATTATTGTTCCTGATTCTAAATGCTTTCCTAATCGATAGCTCACTATTTAATTTTAGTTCTTCCTCTACTTCAGAATCGGAAATTGTGGGATCAATTACCCTGATTCCTACCGTCAAGGTTGTAGGCCGCCGTGGTGGTTGAGGTTGCTTGTTAGGTTTTGGGTTTAGCGATATGATGGTGGCGTTATCGCCGAAAATTGTTGGGCCTACTTTAGTTATTAAGGCCGTCTGTAGGTTTGGATCAGGGGTTTTTATGATCATACCTTCTTTGGTCGGAATAATTTGGGAGATATTTGAATTTGGTAGGTATTTTCCTAATTTGGAATGCTAAGGTTTTGGATGTGTGAAATCTGGCTTCATAGTTTTTTTAAGAGGAAGCTATGGATTATTGGAGATAAGATGGTGGAGTGGTTGGTAGTGGTGTCCATTTGCTGGGGGCCGAAGATAGTCATTTGGACATGGCGTTCGTGAGCGGTTGTGGATGTCTGAGGGTTTTGAGGTTTGATGGTAGGGTATGGTTTGCTTCTATATTCAGGGATTCTTAGTATTTTGCTATATGAAGGTTTAGTAATAGTAGGTGGGAGTTTATGCATACTAATGGTAATTGCTGTTGCTGATGATGACGATGAGGGCAGCTGGAGGTTGGCTGCCGAGTTGCGGTTGTCCTGGGAAGTCGAGTTGTCCGTCTCGGTGTCCATGACGATGTCCAGCAGATGTAGAGTGGGCCGAGCAGTCCTGTACGGCGGAGACGACGCGACAGAAAAATGGACTCACGCGATGAGGAAGAGTAGCAGCGAGGCCAACACCAGAAGAGCAGCAAATTCGAGAGGCGCCCAGTGAAAACAGTGACAGTTTGGCACGCACAAATGTCAGCACCGTATGTAAGTAGAAGTCCAGGCACTTGTTTAATGACTGATACGCGAAATTCACTACAATGGTCTCACACACTCAACAATACGAATACACAAACATCGAAATTATACGTCACAACGTTCGTATGTCTTTTATTTTCTCTATAACTGATACAGTAGCAGTGACATTCCTTACTGGGAAAACCTAAGTCCCACGTTGAGGGGAAGTTTTTGCGCTATAGCGCATCTCCTTCCAGTCTATGTTGTTGGTTGTCATTATCAAAACGGTTCGTCTCTATCTGATTTGTCGTATCCGGTGCTTTTGTCATTGTACTTATATTTTAGTGCATAATTTGTGGTCCAGTAGTTTCTTTGGCTACCTGAGAGAGTTGTCATATATTGGATCCGCACCTAGAGCGGTTATCAGCAGATTAGTAGATTTTTTATTATTGGCGTAAAATTGTCGTGCCAGCTGTTCTAACCGCTCGCGAAGCTTGGGTAGGCCACTTATTTGGTACAGCACATGTGTCCTCGTCTCACGCGGTAGATGATATGCCTGTATTATGGTTCTGTTTTGTACAACTTGCAGTTGCTCTAGGTTGGAAACAGCAGTGTTCCCCCAGACAACTGCTGCGTACTCCATTATTGGCCTGACTAGAGCAACACAGAGGTGGATTCCCAGCTGCGGACTCAGTGCTGAAAAGTGGTTGAGAATCGGGTATAGAATTCGCATCTCCCAGATGCCTTTGTGCGGACGTTGGTGACGTGAGGCTTCCACGTCATTCTCTTGTCCATTTTCACACCTAGGTAGGTGACAGTACTTGTCCAGTTGATATCTTCGCCAAAGAGGGTTAGAGGAGTCAGGTTTTGTGGAATCTTCTTCCTAGTTAATACAATCGCTTGGCTCTTTGGCGCATTAAAGGCTAGTCGCCATTTCGTTGCCCATTCCTGAATATTGTTGCATGCTTGTAGTAGTCGACGTCACAGATTGTTGATGTTCAGGCTTCTGGCAAACATGGCCGTTTCATCGGCATACATGGCTTTTTTAATACGTGCTGTAGTAGGTGTATCAGCAGTGTAGAGGCTGTATTGCACCGGACCTAAAACCGAACCTTGTGGGACGCCTGCAGCGATGTCCTTGATTGAGGAATCGGCCCCGTCTATGACTACTCAAAAGGTTCGTCCCTCCAGGTAGCTCTTGAATAGTTTAACATGTGAAAGAGGTACTCCGAGGGAGAGAAGTTTAAATAATATAATAACAGATGCAATATATATACTCACACACACATGGCACCTTCACTGCCTAAGGTTTCAGGCAGGTGGGGGGTGGAGTGTTTGTCCGAAGACATTGCCTCCAACATCACGAAGGGGTTACAATACTCTTAACTTTTGGTGTGTCTTATTGTTGGGTGTCAGATTGCTAATATACTGAGCGGCCTTCTATGCCTGTCGTAGCCATTGTTCTAACGTCCAAGCGAGTTGACCGCGGGGTTGTTGCATTGTCTGGTGATATTGTAAAAATTTTCGGCCAGCTGGCGGAATCTATCCTTCAATTTAGGTATGCCGGCGGCCTCGTGTAATGCATCCGCGGGGAACCGGCACGGGAGGTGTAGGGCTCTCTTTAGGGCCTTATTTTTGATAACATGGAGCTTTCTGATTTGCCTGTCACTAGCGTATTCCCACACAGGACATGCATACTCCATAATGGGGCGTATGAGTGATGTATATATCTTGACTCCAGTGGAAGGGGCTAGCTTGCTATACTTCTTTAAAATAGAGTAAAGACTGTGGAGCCTGGTGCTTGCTCTCCGACAGACTTCGTTGATGTGGCTACACCAGTTCAGTCTCTTGTCTAGAGTCACCCCCAGGTAGCGTGCCGTGTTGGACCATGGGATTTCTCTACCATATAGGCGAAGTGTTGGGTCAGGATGTGTTGGTTGACGGGCACCAAGTCGTTTGGTTAATATAATGGCTTGAGTCTTGGTGGGATTTATATCAATACGCCACCTCCTAGCCCAGGCCTCTGTTACTTGTAGAACTTCCTGCAGTCGTCGGATGGCCAGTACTCTACTGTGGCTGGAGGCCAAGTACGCGGTGTCGTTGGCGTAAGAACACCGATGCTAGTCGGAACGTCAGCGGTGTAAAGAGAGTATAGCACGGGCCCAAGCACAGAGCCCTGCGGCACTCCTGCCTCGATGTTCCTGGCAGAGGAGTAAGCTTTGTCCACCTTTACGCTGAAGGTCCGGCCGGTAAGGTAGGATTTTAGTAGCTTCACGTATGGCCCCGGGATAACCTGTTCGTAGAACTCGAGCAGGAGCCCCGGATGTCACACGGAGTCAAAGGCACGCGAGATGTCAAGGAGTACCATGGCGCTGTTGTTCTTGAAGTTTAAAGCGTGGGTCACTGCTTCTACTATCCGCATCAGCTGCTGGGTGGTGGAGTGACCTCGTCGAAATCCTAGCTGGTGATCTGGAATAACGTTGGTGTCATCGATGAATGCAGACAGGCGTTTTAGTAACAGCCGTTCGAACACTTTGCCAATGGCTGGGAACAAACTTATGGGCCTCTAGTTCTGAGGTAGATGTTTGTCTTTCCCGGTCTTGTGAATACCCACAATTATACCGTGTTTCCACAATTGAGGGTAATGCTGACGTCTCAAAATGGCATTGAAGATAGCGGCGAGGTGGACAGAGGCCTCTGGTGGTAGGTGCCTGAGGAGAGTGTTGCTGACCTCGTCTCGCCCTGGTGCTTTGTGTGGGTGCAGTTTCGACAGGTAGCTGGCTACCTCCTCCGGGGTGATGTCATCTATTTGATGCTAATCTTCATCGTCGAGATAGACTCTCAGGCGTCGATGAACTGCAGTAATGTGGGTGGGGTCCACGTTTGTTTGCGAAGGCCGAAAATTCTTCACAAAGACATCAGCCAGTGCGTTGGCCTTTTCCTTCGGAGTAACGGCTAGGCCTCTTTCGCCGTACAGTGGGGGGAGACGCTGCCTTCCCCTGATGAGTCTTCTTGTTTGAAGCTATAGAGACCCATCCTCCGGATGAAGCATAGAGACTCTTGCTTCCCACTCTTGGTTCCGATGTTGAATCAGGGAAGCTTTAATATTCCCTCTGCAAGCGATTTAGTAGTCTCCTGGTCACCTGATTTCTCGTGAGCTTCCACTATTGGGCAATCCGGTTTTTGTGGCGGATTTTAGCCAGGCGGTGGGGAGGAAGCTGCGGAGTGGGAGCTAGTCTTGGAATCCTGATTGGAGTGGAGACTGCGGTTGCATCTTTGACTGCTGACTCAAAAGACTGAAGGGCAACATCGATGTTGTCGATTTCAGGTGGGTACACTAGATTAGTCTGTAGGTGCTCCTGCTAACGCCTCCAGTTAGTTTTGTGGAAGTTGAAAGACTGAAATAACTGGACAGTGGTATGAAGATAGACGGTTTATGACAGGTGGCGACATAGCCCTGGATGCTCTTGGTGATGACTACATCTAGTACATCTGGTCTGTTGCCGTTGCTTGGATAGTGCGTGGGCTCTTCTGGTGCACATACGCACATATTGTACCTGTTTGTGACGCGTCTGAATGCTATACCCGCTGTGTTATTGTAACTACTATTCCAGTCGGAATGTTTGGCATTAAGGTCGCCGCCGATCAGGACTTTACCGCTGACATCTTCCAGAGCCGTGAAGTCGGCTTCTTCGAGCTGTCTTCGAGGTGGTATGTAGCATGAAATGATGGTTAGCTTCCTATTAGCTGTAGCCACTTCAACTCCGACGGCTTCCATCTGTTGGAGGGGTGGTAGGACAATTTCATGATGTGGAATACTGTTCTTAATTAAAACCGCGACTCCACCTCCAGCGGTGAGTCTGTCGCGGCGGTAACAACTGTAATTGGCTACAGCAGTTCGCAGGCCGGGTTTCAAGAAAGTCTCTGACACCAGACATATGTCAACATCTTGGTCTCGAAGGAACTGCCTAAACTCAATCAGTTGGTTGAACATGCTATTAGCATTCCAAACACAGAAGGATAAGGAGTGAATTTGTGGCTGTCTATCCATTGTGGTTGCAGTGTGGGAACTTTGGGACAGCTAGAGCGTTAGTTACGTCACTGGTCATTTTTTACAGCTGCTCAGTAAGGTGGCACATCATCTTCAGGGCGGACTCCATCATGTTAGTAAGTCTGCCTAAGTTGTGTTGCGCTTCGCGGTCCGTTTCGCCTGTGATTCTTTGCTGTTGCTGGGAGGCGTGGTGACCAGTAGCTCGGTTGACTGATTTGGTTCGTTGCTCAGGTGAAGTTGATGCAGACGGTTCAGCGGGGCACCCGGTAGGAGCGACTCGTTCGTTTCGGGAAGTGGTATCGTCTTCTCTCGACAACAGGAGTTGTTGCTCGGCTACATTGTTAGATCCTATCTTTTTCATCCGTCTATGGCGCAACTGCGACGCGCACATCTTCTTCGACGTGGCAGAGGGAGCCTGATATTGCCCTGTTGCGGGAAGGTTGCCCTGCTGCTCAGGAGCTGTAGTCTGGTCTTGCCGCGCTGTACTGTTTGTTGTTGATGCACGGTCTGGCTGGTTTTTCTATTTCAGTTGGAAGGCCTCTTAGTCAGTTTCTGGCTCTCTTAAAGGCCGGGAAGCCTTTTTAACTGGCCACGTGTCCACCTCCACAGTTGGAACACTTGGCGGTCTCGTCCTTTCTGCAAGGTGCATTTGGTGGAATCGTGTTGTTCTGCGCACTTAACGCAGACTGGGGCATTTAACAATTTTTGGCCACGTGACCGAAAAGCTGGCAGTTGTAACATTGCGCAGGTTCGGTCTTTGCCTGAAGATTCTCGACCTTCACTTGAAGGTGGCAAATTCTCTCCACCCCAAAGATTGCCCTGTTTTCCTGGCAATCCGCAAGAATCACCAAGAGTAGTGGCATTAATATGTTGCTGCCTGGGCGTCGAAGTTGGGCAACCGTTTGAACAGTAAATCCCATCTCTGAGAGTTCTTCTTTTATATCTTCAGTGGGTTCTTGGGATGCCCCTGAAGACGACTTTAAGTAGCGGGACTGCTCCCACTGGAAACGTGTAGCATGGGACATGCAACATCCCTATAGCGGCTGATAAGTCTTCTGCTCTGGTGAAGATGAACTTTATCTTATCACCACCGGCAGTTTTGGCAACGAAGGAGTTCTTCACAACAGCTTCAACCTTATCATGGAGAGTCTTATAACTCTGCTCAAATTGCACCACAATAGGAGGAATGTGTGCGTATCTCTGCACTGGTGGTGTTGGTTCAGGTTGGAACTGATTTCTAGTTTCGACAATGTTGTGGTCCAGCGCTGGTGGAGGTTTATTAGTGTATTATAAAATATAATCTTTTTATTTAACTAATGCAATTTTTTTTTTTTTTTACATTTCATACCTCCCAGCTGAAGGCTGGGAGGCGGGCTGCTGGAGAGTCACCGAGACTCTTTTCAGCCTACTACTCTACGGGGAGGGAAGCGGTATGGAAGGTCGGCCGTGGCCTTGTAGGGAACCATCCCAGCATTCGCCTAGAGTGGTTGAGGAAAACCACGGAAAACCTCAACCAGGATGGCCGAACGAGGTTTGACCCTCGTCCTCCCGAATGATAGGTAGGAGGCCGTTTTCGGCCTCCTCCCATCTCGGTGTAACTAATGCAAACCTCCATCCGTATAATTAATGTAGATCAAACAAAAACTGACTGCGAGAGAAACAAAGCCTAAGGCGTTGCTGACCGGATATTTTCACACGGATTTCGCCTATGTCTTGGCTGGTCTAAAGGTCATTACTATTAACTATCAGTAAATGAAAAAGTATGATGAGGACGAAGTTGGTGAACAAAACTTATACTTTGGTTCATCAGAATAAACTGTTTTATATGAGAGACACCAAACACATGTCTCCAAAAGGCTGACATTCCATATATGTTTTTTTTTAAAATAAATATTAATATAATTAAATGTACATGCTATTTATGTATTTAAAATGGAAATGATATTATAATGTAACATTATTTGCAAAAAAAATACCCAAACACCAGCGGTTGTGTATGAAACTCATATTTTTAAGTGTAAGTCAATTTGAGTAATGTGATCAAACCTAATTTCAAAGTTTAACGCTCCATTTTTTAAATCACATGACTTCCAGAGTATATCAGTAAACTGGAGGGGGTTGTGACGATCACATGTATTATAGGTTATTCCATGGTATGCAAGCATACTAATATACATATAGATTCCTTGAGATTTGGTTTCGTTTCGTGAGTTTGTTGTTTTAAAGCATGTTGTTTGCTAGGAGCGACATAATTGAGCGACATAGTTGAGTTGTTATCTTAAGTTCGTAAATTCTATATACGAACTGGGAAATAGCAAGAAGTCCTATGTAGACGTAACAGTTTTAGTTTCTGCTGGTGTTGGTGGAAAATGTGATATAATTAAATGTTTGAATAAAACTTATTACATAGAGAAGAAAATTGTTTATGCATGTTTTCATAGTTAGATGCTTTCTATGAAAATAAGCTACAGAAGAAAGGGAGACAGTGTTCGAAGTGAATAAAGTTATTTCCACAATAGTTTCCGAAGTTATGTAAATCAGAGGCACCAGACTGAAACGAAATATGTGAACAAGATTAACACGTTATATCCTGGCTGGCGTGAAGGTCATTTTGAAGACAATTACTATTTGGGGAATTATAGGAATATTCAGTACTCGAGCTATTGTAAATCAGTGATCATTGCTATGCTGAGCGTGCTCGAGCAGCGACCAGCTAGGAATCTGCTTGCTAGCAGTCAGCACCTCCGAGTGCATTCCCCTTCATAACTGTAGGTCAGCCGAGGCGGCATGGACAGTACAAGCGTTCAAGGAGGGGTCTTTATCGTCGGGCAGTCGGCGAGAATAGTCGAACATAGCCACCTGTTAAGCCGCGTTCCCACGAACCATTGTTACGTAGGCGAGACGGGACGGGACTTCATTAGCCGAAGTGTAGGGACGAGCGCGCGCCGCAGGTTAGTCCTTGCTTACCTTGCCGCCACCTCCCCACCACGTTGCCTAGTGTCGTTTGGCACAGAACACTTTACAGCAACAGAAGGGGTGCGCACCGACGCTGCAAACCGATGACAATAGCGCACCGCTACACACGCCTGTGATGTTTACCTACTCAGAGTGGGTAGCTGCGTCTTATCTCCGCGTGGATGAGTATTCCCCCCATCCCGTCCCGTCTCGCCTTCGTTACAAGAGATCGTGGGAACGCGGCTTTAGGAGCTTGCCACCCTCCCAGCCGGGGCGACCAACTGCCTAAAATTTAACTATTGTAGTTTTCGCTTAGTTATTCACCAGCTTCCGTATGAGAGCTTAGATAAATTGGTGACAGTTGGAATCCACTTTGCGGCACGTTATAAACGGTATTATTCAGCCATCGATGTCAATAAACTGATTCATTTGCAAGTCTCGCCTTTCTCCATGTAGTAAGAACTTAAATCAGCTTCTAATCTTCGGTCTGTGGCCATCAATCCACGGTGGTATCAAGCATTAGCCCAAACAGCCCAACGGTAAGGTTTTAGTGGAGCTGCCAGAAGAACAGTAGAGACGCTTCGAGCAGAACTGAATTCCCTAAGGTTAGTTCGCCAGCAGACACCTAACCACACACGCCCAATGGCCTTGGCCAATCAGATCTTGACACTGGATCTAAAACACAATACAGGGGGTTTCAAACAGGACTTTACAACTTTGAAAATACATATAAATTTTATGAAACAAGGTACAGAGCTGGTTTTGGTGTTGTTTTAAAGGAAAGCACTTCAAGTTTTTTTTACCTTAAACTAAAGATGTTCTATGTGGCTTCCGTTGGTTATTCTGCAGACATCCAATCGGTAGTCGATTTCTTCCCAGACTCGCACTATAATTTCAGGTGTAACTTGCTCAGCAGCAGCGTAAATTCTTGCTCTAAGTTCAGGTAGAGTGACCGGCAAAAGGAGGTACGTACACCATATCTTTTATGAAACCCCAGAAGAAAAAATCTAGCGGTGTCAGGTCTGGGGAACGGGGGGGGGGGGGCATGCAATTGGCACATCACGGCCAATCCATTGACCTGGAAAGCGGTCATTGAGAAAATCCCGGACGTCAGTCAGATAGTGTGGTGGTGCGCCATCTTGCATAAAGAAAACATTTCGTTCTCGGTCATCCTCATCGATCTGTGGTATCAAAAATTGTTTCATCATATCAAGGTACACTATCCCGTTGATGGTTCTCTCTTGGGAAAAAAGGGGGCCGTACATTTTCCTCTTGCTCAACGCACAAAAAACGTTCACTTTAGGGCTATCACGAACATGTTGCAATGTTTCATGTGGATTTTCATTGCCCCAAATCCTACAGTTATATGTGTTAACCTTGCCACTTAAGTGAAAAGTTGACTCGTCAGAAAAGATTGTTTTCCAAGAAATGTTCAACATCATCCACTCGATTTAACATATCCACACAGAAGTTCCTACATGCAATCTTATCAGTGTCTTTAATTGCTTGTAAAAGCGAATATCGATATGGTTTCAAATGCAAACGCAACACACGCCAAACCGTCGTATGTGGGACTTGCATCTCACGAGATGCACGCCGGGTCGATTTCGTAGGGCTGTTGACAAAACTTTTTCTCACTTGCTCAACGACCTCGTCAGATGTGCTTGAACGACCTGAGGATTTTTTAAGTTTTACTGAGCACCCTATTTCTACAAAACATCTATGCCACTCATAAATTGTAGGCCTACTAGGAGGATCTTTAACGTACTAGGTACGAAAATTACGCTGAACTGTTGTCGCAGACTTCGATTCTTCAAACCAAAACACACAGCTAGCACGCTCGGGTCCAGTGAAGGCAGCCATCTTTAACGTAACTGCCGCTAGCGCTTGTGCGGCGCGATTAGGCACTAGCGGACTACGCGAGTCAAAACTTGAAGTGTTTTCCATTAAAACAACACCAGAACCAGCTCTGTACCTTGTTTCATAAAAGTTATATGAATTTTCAAAGTTGTAAAGTCCTTTTTGAAACACCCTGTATATGCTTCTGTCTGCCACCATTCAGTTATATTTCTAAATTCCATGGCAAAAATACTTATGCAGATAAAAGTACGCTATGCCCTTCCAGGTGACAAATAGTAGTTACTTGTCAAATTTAAGTGGTTTAGTCTCTTAGCCGTGAAAACGTAACAAAAAGGCAGAGATAGAGAATTCAGTCCCATTTGTAGTATTAGTATAGATGTTCCCACACAGCGAATGGTAACTGAGGCGGTCGTTATCTGTCACGTGGAAACAGAACATCTGAGCACCGTCTCGCGGCCGCCCAACATTTTGACTCTGCATTCCGTAACTGCGCAACTGACTCCCGCCCTCCCTGCTATGTCGTCTGGTCCCACTCTCAAAGCGGAATGTCCGTGCAGTAGCAGAAGTATTCGTCAAAGAGCACCGCGTAGTAAAAAAAAATAAAAAATGAAGTGGTATTTGAGAGGCCAGACAACAAAATTGCCCACATAAACGGAAATTCATAAGTTTTAAATAGAATTTTCATCCTCTTTCCCTCAGAAGTAATCCTGACCACAATCCCGGAAATAAAATTTGAATTTGGATTTTGCGATCTGAAAAATTGGATTTTAAAACAAGGAATACGAAGACCTCTGACAGAATTAAACAAACAGAGAATTTGAAGAACAAATGGCGTTTAGCTAGGGAACTAATCGGCGGTCGGGACGAAGTCGAGACGAACAAAGAAAGCACAGCGAAAAAAGCATACAAAAAAACCTAACAGAAAATAAAAATAAACACTAGTTCCGGACAGATAGGGGTGTAAGTTTCTTTGAGATTCAAATATTTGACCCAGCTTAATTTAAGAGTTAGACCTCCATCTACATCTGAGTAACTCGAAGTTTAACAGTTGCTATTTATGAGCCAAATTAGTATCTCTGAACTTTTATATAATCGGTTAAAAGCAGCTAATAATTGCTACAGCCATTTATAAACAGTATTTCAGCTTTCATAATTAGCGTGGTTAATTAGCTGATTTCAACAAGCAGGGCAGATCACGAAGAATCATATTGTATATCAGCAGTTATATTTTACAGGAAATTTCAGCGTGTTATGGATGAGAATGCCCATCTCATCACAAACAAATTTAAGTTGTTGCTCGTTAATTTTGAAATTTGAACACTATCAATTAATTTCGTTAGCAAGAAATGATTACGTAAGAATTATAATCACTTTTACGAAATTCTGCAAATGCATCCATTTAGCAGAATAAATATTTTAACATGTCTGACATCACTTCAACTTTATTTCAGACATACATCATCTCTTTACAGTCTCCATAGTACAGATGCCCACATACGCATGCGGCTGGTTTGCTACAACCCATGTACTACTCTGAGCTGCTGTTTGCAATCGTAACAACCAAAGAACTTACCTATACTAACTTATTCTTTTCCCCAATGACTGCACACAGTGTATGATGTAGAATCCTACGATACAACAAATCAATTTACGTACTTCAGTACAATTATTTACTGGTCATAAGTCACATGTACTTGGTGCTAAAGTAAAGTCACTTATTCTGATATCCCAACTGATTAATCTGTAATAGATTTCAGCAAAGAGATTAATAACTGATCAAATTAATTAATTTTAAGGATATTTTAATCATGGTGAAATGTCATATCAACGTTATCGTAAACTGTGATGCGTTTAACAAGTTTGGATTCGGTCTGTGAAATGTGAAATTTCTTAGGCAGAAATTGGAGCAATTCGCTCAAATGTTTAAAATAAACTCCCTGAAAATCGTAATTAGGACTGAGTATTTAACGAGGGTCCAGTTTTCTTCTAAAGCCTTGTCCCGGTCGCTTTAAAAAGAGCTATTGGCAGTTGATGGACTTGTTAAAACATCAAGGCCAAATGAATTTTTTGCTGCAAGCGGTGTAGAGGTTGAATTATCAGAACCAATCTCCGATCTATCTGAGCGATGTTGCTAAAGTATTCACTGTGAACGACAGCATTTCCTTATCTCTACAATCAACGGATTTCCTTATGCCAGCGTTTTACTTCCGTGCCGGCGCTTGATAATCTGCACTCCGATCCTCCACCTTCCCCCCTTCCTCCATAATTCCTTTCTTCCCTCTTCTTGCTAAAGAAGCCATGTTTATTCATCGTCAGAAGCTCGCACCCTGCAAGCAGCCAGTCGGTAAAATTTGCGATGGAAATTCGGCGGGCGGTGGCGATGGCTGCGTCCCCTCACGGTCACGAACAAGACGCATTAGGGGCGGATCGCAGTCGCGCCGCACCGGGCCGGTCGCTGCTATATCGACCAGCGGGTCGACCAGGCGCGCACCACACGACTTGCCGACTCACTGCTTTAGTCACCTCAATCACAAGGTCTTTTATTGCTATTTCAAGCTTACTTCTTTGGTATTACGTAACACCTGATAAATAATGGCACACACCTAAAGATAGCGTTGATATTTCACATTTAACTATCCGACCGTTTTTACTATTTAAATTCATTTACATGATTTTACAGTTTTACAGATTCCCGGGTGCCATGGCATCCTATACTCTGTTCATCTTCAACAGGCGGGTCAATGTCATTTTCCCCTTCTCCCGCTTCTCACCACACCTTCCCTTTCTTACCCGTCCAGGTAGACGAGTGGCATATTTCTCAGCGGGCACTGCAGTGAAGTGGGTTTATAGCAAATTGACCTTGAGACGCCTCTACTAAATGGACGCACTATAGTTTAATTAATGTCGACGTGCTTCGTCCTTCGTCCTTTTTTCTAGGGCGGATATATTTCACGCACTCTACTATGTACAACTAAACCCTGATATTGGATGTTGGGTAGTGTGGAAGGTTTGATTGGTCCGGCCAACCAGGTGACTGTAGGTGTCAGGTGGTTCCGTCTTAGGAGATGGAAACAGATCGGTCGAAACGTCGTCATCTATTACTAGGTAACGGCTTACCTTGTTTATTTTTAATACAAACTTGTGACGCCCTGGGCTAGCCCTCTGCATCACAGGGTGCTATAAGCATCATGAGTTATTATACATCCTAAACGTTGTGCCAAACTTCCTTCTTCTTCTATAAAAAATAAATACAAATAAAGGAATTAGAGTTTTGTAATTTCCAGCTACCCCGCCGGAAGTTATAGGTATCAGAGTGCCTATTCGCTCTAAAGAAGGGGATTGGGAAAAGGAATGGGAAGAGTTTCGGACGTGGTCTTACAAAGGAATCATCGCGGCATTTGCCTGGAGTAAATCGGGTAACCATGGAAAACCGAAATCGGGATGGTTTACCAACCCTGCGCAAGGGCCACAGCGACCACAAAAGTAACTTAAAACGCAGTGGTCAGACTTTTTTTGGTTACGGCTTTACGCCTCGTCGACGTCGAGATCGATAGAGGCGGGAAAGGACTGGAGACAAGGAATGGGAAGTAATTTCACCATGGCCATTTTTGAAGGAAGCATCCTGGTATTTGCCTTGAGTGATTTGGGGAAACCAAGGAAAACCCAAATCTGGATGCCCGGACGGGGATTCGAACCAGTGTCCTGCCGAGTGCGAGGCCAGAACGTTAACCGATCCCCCAACACGCTCGGTTCGGCACGCCGACGGAAATGGAGAAGCTTCACATTGTAAAATTGCCACCATGAAGCTTGGAAACTGTGTAAAATAACCAAGAAGCTTTATATTGCATGTGAATGTATTTCTTTAGGAAGGATAATGTCATCGGAATGGCAGAGTAAATGAAATGATTGCGATGAAAAGTTCTTGTGAATGTGTACGATTGGTTTTAATAATGAAGAGTTTCTACTATTGAAAATTTCATTTAAAGCTATTATCAAATGCGCCTATGGCGGTTACCATATTTCCTCATCCTTTCATTATTTACAAACTGTTTATTATCCTCAACTTAAGACAATGCCTGCAACACCTCTGGTATTCTGTTATTCAACTGAGGAATATCTGAGTCTTGAACGGAAGAAGTCTGCACAGGTATATAAAGTCAATGCCGCTCCTAATAAATCATGCAGACTAATCATAGCGATCAAACCGATCCATAAGCAGAGACTATGTTCCTCTGCGCGCAAATAAGCGCCTAAAATTCGACGTGAATGAGCTGCAGACGTAGTGGAGTCTAAGCGTTTCACCAAATTAGCTCACTTTCTATTTTCCGTCCCTTGCTGTACACTCAGCTGATTTCCAGGTACGGTTGATTGCGTCCCTTATAATCTTTTGAAGCAAATGCAAAAGTATGCAGGTAAGAACCAAGGACTCTTAATTATCACAGTCATGCAGAATGGGTAAAACGTGACGAAAATTTGTCCCCTGGCCATGAAGAAACGTGTGAAATTTGGCGAACTTTAGAAAATAAAGCTTGTATTAAATTGCTCTCTAAGGCACTCACCAATGAAAGCATCATCAACACTGCAAAGTTTATTGAGCACGCCTTAAGTATTTTATGTAAATAGTTATTTTAAAAGTATCTCATTTTTGTTGTGTATGTTATTTCTTTCATTGTGTGCTATTGACACTAATAAAAAATTATTTTCCAGAAAGTATTCATATTACTTACATTACTTGTATCAATATTTTAAATCATTACTCAACCGTGTTGATTAAAATAAATTATATTTGAATTGTTTTGAAATATTAAAAAATAATTATCCTTTATTAATTAAATCGTGGATATAGTTATAATATGACTGCAAGTTATTTTACAAGGAACATAACCGAAAAAGGGTGGTGTAACGCCGTTCAGGAACTGAGTACTTTTTATTATAGAAATAAAGAACATTCCGATTATGAAAAAGAGATTTTTTTATGGGTATAGTTACAAAGTAAGCAATCTTACCTCTCAAAGCAGTGGAAGTTACCTGTAGCTTTCCCAAACACAGGACGTCAATTGAACATACAGTATGATAACGTGGACAATAATTCTGATAACCAAGCAGAGGTCGTCTACTAGGCAACATGAGAAAAAAAAGTTCTTCTTTATCTGAAAATAGATCTGAATCGCGTGTTAGTCGATGGCACTCGCATATCTGTTGCATTTAGCATGAAAACAAAATTTCTATATAACATCATAGTTTGGTATCTGAGCTTTCATTGTTTGACATTCTCTGATAGCAAAATATCCCACTTTAATAGAATGTGGCAAAAACATACAAATAAACAAAAACGTGATGGGTGTGATTTCTTTGAGTGTTAGTTAAATATACTTCACTATAGCCTGTTCAGTTAAGAAAGGCGGCTCAGGGTCAGTCTGTTCTATTCCCACTCCGCTGCCCTTACCCCTTCATGCGAAGAGGGAATATCATTCGCCTGCTCGGACACAGCGAACAGTTCGGAGTGGTACGTATGGAGGGGTGGTGAGGTGAGGAGCGGGGCCAGAGGAACATCACCTTGATCCGCCAGTTTAGAGTGAACAGGGTATAACAATAGTTTAGCTCTGCGTCCCCGATAGCAGTATTTGTCAGATGAATACACATAAATTTTCCTACCTATTATTGTGAATTACTGAAATAAGTGTTTCGTAATATAATTCAATAGGCATAAAGCGAATAAATAAAATCAGTGTACACTGTATACTGTTATATCCCTACTTTTTCTCGTCACCAAACGTTAACGCTTTTCACTTTTCTTGGTCATCATAAACTACGTCATAATATTTTACTTTCAATGCGTCACAGAACAGCTTCGCCAGCGATCGTCACCCACATGTCATTTTTTCGATAAATAAAGTACGGAGGACTGATGGGCTATAAACATTCTGCTCTTATTAAGTAAAAACAATGAAAATCAATCGAAATTAATGTCTAGTCAGTCATCGCTTTGAGAAAACGCAATTATGCACCAGAGTAGAGGCAGTGACTGAGTCCACTGGGAGAATGCTGACCGTAGCCAGGAGTACTGTGGCTCTTGGAGTAGAGTATGTAGGGGAAGTTGCCCTCCTCTTGAGACTGTACAAGTGGCGCCGCTCTGCACGGCAGTGGTGCGGTCTGTCCGTGCCATCCGTGATGTTGCGCTGGTGAAACGAGTTGTTGTGAGAATAGTTTACACTAGGCAACAACATTTTCGCAACATTATCATTGTTTTTAGAAACTGTAACGTACCATAAAATTGTACATCTCTTCCCTCTTCGGAGGTAGCGTTTCTTTTATGCAAAATTAGATAACAGCGGGTCACGTTAACTATTAGTCCACTGGCTGAAATCGTAATATAAGTTTTGTGTATTATTGCACTCATTTATCCCGCTTAATAAACAAAACAAACAGCCGTTCGGTGGCTGCATTGTCTGAATCATCAAACCATGATCGGCAAAAGAGTGTTATAGCCCAAATCCAGTGTGGTTTTTTCGTTTTTGTTTTTTGCTTATGGCATTACTCGTTGTAGATGTCGTGGTCATTAGAGGCTGGAAAGGATGCGGGTAGGAACGGCCATGGTATTTTTGGAGGAAACATCCCGGCATTTGCCTGGAGTGGTTTGGGGAAACCATGAAAAACCCAAACCTGGATGCACGGACGGGGATGCGAACACAAGTCCTCCCGACTGCAAGGACAGCGCGGTGTCGCTCACTCACCACGCTCGGTCAAATCGAGAGAGTTGATTTCTCCTCCCTGTGCACGATTTGGACTTGTAGTACTATTGATAGTTGATTCAATTATAGCACTTCATCCTTTGTTCATATTTTATTTATATTTCCACGTTTACAACAATTGCAACTTGACGCGGCAGTAGGTAATACAAATATTCGTGCATTTCTTATATTTTTAAAATAGGTATGTTCAAGAAATTCCATGTTGAAACTACCGCAAAACTACTGCAACCGCAGTTTAGCTTTCTGTGCTCATCATAGCACAAAAAAAGTGAACACGTGAAAATGTTGCTTAGTGGAAAACAAAAAGGAAATTCAATGATAATTTTAGCAAGTTAAGTTCTCTTGAGACGAGTTTAGTGTTAAAAAAGTATGAATGGAATTCTGAAAAGAAGTTATAGAAATTAATCCAATTGTTATATGACATTAAAATATACAATATCAGTTCTTAACTATAGTAATGGACGAAGAGAAGTTATAAAGCATTATACACAAACAGATGTTTTTATCTAAAGCAAGATAAACTATTTCATACCGTAAAGTTGTTACACGTGCTGCCGATTCGTTAAAATTTTACGTGGACATCAATAGACCTAATGGTGATTCATACTGCATATCATGTTTTCATGAACTACACGTTTCAGGCACATACATAGCATTTCACGGACGATAAATTCCAGGGGGAGAATCTGGCTGAATGTTATGTGCTACCTTGTGGCCAACGTGAATTGCACTACCTGGCGAAATTTGGGCGTAACTCCCCGGAGAAATAACTAGTGATCTCTTTTCTGCTGAGCAGTCGCCTAACCTTTCACCTCTACGTTCACAGAAGTGTACGAGGTGATACTGTCACTCATTATTTCGTAAGAAATAAGCTCCGGATCTATTTGAATTAAAAGACAAAGGGCCTACACGTTAGTTTACAAAGTAGTTACTGGAGCATAGTGCTAATCACATTAAAATCTTACTCCGCACTGAAAACCTACAGGACTTACCTTCAGACTGCAGTTAAGCATTCTTTTAAGAAGTCAGGCGCAATTCTAATAGTTGGTGGGCAGAATGTCTGCAGCTGAAGTTGATGAGGTGGTATTTTTATATTCAGATACAGTCCCTCACAAATGGGAACACGTTTCTAATTATGCTGTCAATTGAGACACTGCCATTTATGTTCGTCTAGAGAATATTTCTTAGAAACTAGACCAACCACACAAGATTTTCTGTCAAGGTTAGCAACGTTAACGCTTCATGACTTAGAGACATGATGATCCCCCATAATTTCTATAATTCAAGTCTTATTCAAAATTTTCACCTGATATTGTTGCAGACGAAAAGAAGAACGATATATCTTAGGTTCATCGTTACAGCATGTTCTGCCATGTGGTATGTACAAATAGTATGGTCGATTTTATCTCTTCGTAGCAACATGCGAAGCAAGAAAGCGATTTTCGATAGTTTTCCTCAATGTGTCTAGTATTATGTATAAAAGGCTCTAAGTTTAGTGTGTAATGCGGTTGTTGTGTGAATATAGTGAACAAGTGACAGAGTGAGTCAGGTACCATCTCCTCGGGCTTGCCCTTGCTGAAGACCAAGAGATGCGTCAAGTTTAATGTACTGTAGCTATTCGACGGAGGCATTAGCATCCAGAATGTCTTTTATACTCAGTGCGCACATGTTGCAGAACGGTTTACATAAGTCTTCTTCCAGATATAGAGATTAGGAATTTAGCGTTGCATTTCATACCTTGCTAGATGAATGAGCTGAAAAAGACTTCCTAATTCGGGGAACTAATTAACATGGCGTCGAGAGAATGACATTGCCTTACTGACAGATGGCAACGGGGGCGATAGTATGTCATGCTACAGTACATTATATATGAGATTCCGTCTGTCTCAACGTCTCTTTGCAAATTACTGTTCCATTACATACATCATAAACTGCAATATTAGAACTAATCTTATAGCGGAAGTGGGTTATATTACCATGACCACAAGCTGGCACTCGATTTCAGGCACAAGGGTGTAGGAAGATTCTCTTTTTTAGGTATGGGTGTCAGGGATTGGAATGAGTTACCAAGAGAAATGATGAATAATTTACCGAAAACTTTGAAAGAATTTAAAGATAAAATTTGTAGAGGGCAAATGTAGGTAGGTGCAGGATAGGGGGAAGATGGGTGTGTAGGGAAATTGCCACCGGAGCCTGTGCTCCATTGCAATTAAATTAAATTAAATTAAATTAACAGAATTTGGATCTCATAAATATCGTACTTGGGTAAAAATAGTTTGGTTAGTGAATTAAATGCAATTCTTTGTACAACTTAATTAATTTTTATGCTGAGAAATCAAGTACAACATAAGTAAAGCATTATGTCTGGCAATAAGTAACACATTTGAAAATAAAACAAGATACAATAATGAAGTTTTATAAGAAGATGTAAGCCCCTATGTTGCTGTAGCGAAGTAGATTTTGGAAAACGAAAGCAAGATAAGGGCAGAATTCTGGCTGCTGAAATGAGATTACCTAGGATAACCATAAGTTGAAGGTTGTATTATACAAGATCACTCAAGAAATTTGGGGTGAACTTGGTATATACAATATAAACGAAAGGATAGAGGAAAACAGAAAATCGTGGAGGAAGCATATTGAAAGAATGGACGAATAAAGACTCCCACTTATGGCGATTCAGCAGAAACCAGAGGGCCGTAGAGACGTTGGTAGACCTACGAAGACTGCAATAAATCTTTATATATAAAGATGAATGTATGTTTGTTTGTTTGTTTGTTTGTTCTTCATACAAATCCACAGTTTTCATCTGATCTCGATGAAACTTTGCACACTTATCATTTGAAACAAGGAGAAAAATACTGTCTACATTTGGTTGAAAAATTATCTGTATAAATAACACATGTTGTCTTATAACTTCGAAATACGGTGATAGGCAGACACGTTGGATGTGGACGTCTCCAGACCGTGTTTCCGTGTAGTGAACTGGCAGCTCGATGGCTAAAGAGCTTGCTTACGAACGTCGTGGTCTCCGGTTCAAATCTCCGTAAAGGCTAAGATTTTTAAAAATTGTTTTTCATCGTAAGAGTCAGGCCTGGGTCGTAGGTTATTTGCATTGAATGATAAAATGTAGATATTATAAAGTTAGGGGTGCAATGCGAGGCAAATCGTAGGTAGTCTTGCAATTTTGTAGTTGTACACTTTTTACGTTATAATGATCCCTCAGGTGTTGTTCGCAGTCAGTGTGTGAGTGTGAACCACAGTAATACTAATATAAATACGGAAGTAAGTCTCTGTCTTTTTGTTACGTTTTGACGACTATATGGCTATATCGTTGTGATGGAATTTTATAAGGAAAGCTGTATGAAGGGCACAGGATATTTTATCCAGTATGATTAACAGTTGTAGTCACGAAATTTTGAAATCTTATCGAATAGTGACAGAAATATGTTGGAAATTGATTCTCTTCAAGAGGCAGGTTCGACGGTAGAATGATATAGTGATAGCTTTCCTGTCATATTATGCCGACTCGATATTGTTTGGGACCAATTATTCGTTACCAACAACTTTTTATATTTAATTCTGGCAAAAAAATTCTTAATCCACGCGTACGAAGTCGCGTGTACGAGGCTAGTATATTCTAAAATTTATGAATCGATGTGTACCTTTATTTATATCTTGTACCCGGCAGCGTGGCTCAGTGCGCTGAGATGTCGCTCACTGAATCGGGAAGTTACAACGGTACGGGACAGTAGTCCAGGCCCCTCATACCTGCCACTCTGACTGCGATCAACAAGGTGAATGCAGGAACAGTCCCAAATCTCCGCCTCATAAACTACACACTTCACAAACAAAAACAATACACTTATCACACACAGAACATAGTTACACTTTTCAGACACATCGCAATAGTTCACGTGCCGCCTTACAACGTAGTACTACCTAGAAGTAGGTGCAAAAGGCTTGAAGTTAGTAAGGGTATATAGTCGTAAAACCAAGACCACGATGAGTAAAGCTCATCAAAAGGTAGCTGAACCAAAAATGTTGAAAGAAAGTGGTGAAGAAGATCATCCTTTAGATCTGAATTAATCATTCCTTTTATATATTTTCTAATCAATATTTCTTTTTAATAATGTGACACATCTAATAAATGATACAATCTGATCAGTAATTGCGTTTATTGTTATTTCAGCTGCAGCTCACAATCAAAGTATTATCACCATAAAAATATTATTAGCAACACGATAAATTCTATATAATCGATACACAAAAGGTTCATATGTTCGTTACTAGTTTGTTTGGAAAAATTATTTTAAAATTTATGGTAGTCTTATACGTATATAGACTAACCACTTGTGTGGCTATAATCTCATAGGTACCCCACACTGGGTCGGACAGGTACAAAGGATCAGCTTTTGGCCGTTTTTCCCGTACTGGAACAATGCCCAATCACCACCTCATAAATTACACACACACACAAAATGTTCATTGAGAACACAGACAGCTGGCACCTATTTCTCCAGGAACTGACGATCCCTTGTCTTAACTACCCATTGAAAACGTTGGACAAATCCTTGATTACAGGCCGTGATGAGACTGAATAACTGACGTGATTCTATAGGGTCCATTTGCACATTATATTGTGTCGAAGACAAGAATAGGTTACATCTGCCCGTTTGAGATTTTCTGCCCTTGAGGCTCTTCACGACATCGTAACAAAACAGCGATAAACTCCCGGGAGCGGCGCAGTGTGGCCGCGTCAGGCTCGTGACGTCACTCGGTGCTTGTCGGTCAGAGCCACGTGGAGCGCGGGTCGATAGAGCGGCTGGTCGGCCGCCGTACTACGGGCAGACGCTGCTGCACTAGCCACTGCACGCCTCTGTCTCGTGCCCGTCGCCGAACACAGGAAAACCGGACTTTTCTGAAATGCTGCTGCAATTGCTGAAACGCAGAGACGGTGACGCGATCTGCATCTGTGCAACCCACCAAGTGCGTTATATCCCCTTACTATTATTCTCTGGCGACTAAAGGTCATGTTCCCCCTACCCCACCGCTCAGTTTGTTGTGTTTAGGCACGCAATTTGTGAATCTGCCAGCAACTACTCTATCCCCTTCTCGTATAGGGGACAGAACAGAGTGACCTTGAACTGCCTCTGTTAAATGAACGAGCTATATCAACTGCATACTTTCTTTTCTTCGAATATTTGTGCTCATAACTGCAACACAATCCGTTTGATGGAGTCTGTATACTTTCCCAAGTTAAAAAATTTAGAAGCAGGTACTTTACGCAGGTTCAAAATTTTAATTATCGACCAGTATTTATAGAGATGTATTTCTTTTCGTTTCTTCGCATTGCGGCGTATATATTAATCTAATTTATAATGGATACTTCTTTTATACTTCTTGCACAAATAAAACTGGACTGCTATATACAATTTCAGATCTTGCCGACCACGGCAGCTTTGCTGGATTGCTGATCTCTCAGCGAATGGTTGCCAGTACGAGTCCACCAATGGGTGGGTTTAGTCGTTATATAGGTCTTGCGATGTTTACACTGGTTTAACAGACAATGTTAAAATTATTGATAGGCTGATAACCATTTGTAGATACTGTTATCAAATAAAAATTAAAACAATATATTTTAGAGAGTTTCAATGTACCTATTACATAGTTGCAGAATATAATCTATACTTTTAACCAAAAAACTAATTTAGCTAGCAACCCGATGGTTGGTTGGATCCTCTTGAAGGAGGCATAATAAGCCATTGTGTCAATGGTAGGATGGCAAGTTCCTTTCCTCTGGGACCTAAAGTTTAACATGGAATCCGAACCATAGAATATTTTGGCAAGTTGGCCAAACACAAGATTCCTGACCCCACCGGAATTTGAACCTCGGAGCGGATCCCGAACTCTCGAAATTAAGCACCTTAATTAATGATCTACCAGACCGCTCACTTTTAATCTATATTGTTATAAAACAGTAATGGGCCTGCGTCTATAAATTGGAGACACTGAATGGTACCGAATTTTTCCAGTTCCCTGAAACTAAAACAATTTTTCAATTTGTTGGCATGTGTTTTTGTTCTGGCATCAAGCAAATATACTGATCAGATATTATCGTGGTTTTCACAGTTTTTCAGATTAAGATCAGACTTTAAATCATCTCATCACTCTCCGTCACGTAGCCACCAAGCAGGAAATTAAAAACTGTTTGCAAGTTTCAGATTTTTGACATATGATCTCATGTCTCCTAAAAGCACCAAACGAATTTTGATGGGACTGCTTGGAATTTATCATGCTGCATCCGCTGCGGAAAACTGAAATCTAATAAATTCAATGACAAAGTGTACTGTGGGGTGGGATTCATTGGAGGATAGAAGGAGGGTGAAGAGAGCCATGGAGATGTGCAAGACCTATATCGGTGATGAAACGTGAAAGATTTGGTGCGAAAATTAAGAGAGGTGTTTGGAAGGGTAAGGATGATAATGACCACAAGCTGGCACTTGATTTCAGGAATCAGGGTGTGGGAAAGGGTGTAAGGGATCGGAATAAATTGCCAAGAGAAGTGATGAATAATCTACCGAAAACACTGAAAGAATTTAAAGTAATAATTGGTTGAGGGCAAAAGTGGGCTGGAGGAGGAATGGAGAAGGAAGGGTGTGTAGGGAGATCGCCACTTGAGCGTGAGCTCCATCGCAATTTTATCAATTAGTATTATTACTATTCTAGCTGGATACAACTAAGTTATTGCGCTCGCTGGGAATTTTTAGGATATGGGTTCGACTCAAAGGAAGGAGCACCTCTCGCTGAAGGAAATAAGGACTCAGGCAATCAGAAATAACTAAGACCAAGGCTTGCAAGCCCCGCACAACAGGGATTAATGTTAGATTGCTCCAGAAATTCAGTTTTAATGACGTGAAAGCTTAGGTATGAAATAAAGTGTTCGATTTGGATAAAAATTATATTTTACCAGAAAAATACAGCTCCTTGGGCTCGACGAGCATTATTATAGGTACTCATGTACGCCTAGCAACATGTGAAAAATGAACTGGGGTGTTCTTAAGTGTTGTTGTAAGTACGGATGATTTGATAATGTTTGTGTTCAGTGTATAGTGATGTTTATGTTGTGGATGAGAGATGAAATGAGGGAGGAGGTTAAACCCAGTGCCGACCCATTCAGGCCTACCCTTCCGAAAGACTACATAGGCCTCCATGCCTAATGTCCCCATCGTACGGACGATTCACCATCAACAGTTCCGTTTGCCCTAACTCCATATGCAATGCGGAGAGGTTTGGTATTTAACTCAGAACATTGGTGCACAATCTGGCGATCAGACATTGTGCACCATCACCTTTCATAGCCAACCGGCAAAGTTCTGATACTGAAAATTTCTACCACCTGCAGGACTCGCGCAAATAACCAAGTACAATAGTTTAGGACATCTGTACACAAGCAGGCATGATGAAGCCTAGAGCTTAAGCGGTTACGCTCTGATGTTGGTTGTCCTGCATTGCTGGAACTCCTTATTTGATTACGAGGCGACAGAACTTTAGCTATCTATTTATCGACATCAAAGGCACTTGGAGAGCAAGGGTGTATGCATGCGTCAGTGTAACCTTTAAGAGGTTCCTGCCTACAATATAATTTATCGTGTAGTATCAATACCTGCAGGTAACGTTTTAGCGAAAATAAGCCAAAAGTAGGTTTGGATTCTACCCTGACAAGCAATGACTTTGAACTGAAGATATTAATTGGGATACAGCTGAAAAAATACGCATTTATTTTTTTGTCAGTAATTTTAATTTTCTGATAATAATAGGAACCTGAAGAGTATAATCTGGTAGAACTGAAATATATTTCCATTGCTAGCAACAAGACTAATCACAATGTAATTTTGTTGAGACTGAATTTTGTGAAACGAACTTGAGTTTAAGGTGTATATTTTAACAAATATAAGCTGCATTTACATTGCAAAAAAACAAAAAATACATATTATAGGTATATTTTAATTTGTAGGTACCGTCACTAGTTCGAAAGATCGCCGATTAGTTCAGACGGAGTAGCGGGAAAAAAATTTGCTACTTAAAAAGTCAAAAAGTATAAATGCTCCTGAGGCGTAATCTTCTAAGAAAAAATTTGCCTAAATATTTCCCACCGAGAACGGTGACAGAGTTAGTGATTTTCGTTCTTGCATAACTATTAGACAACTCTGTAACAGTTAAACTTCAGATCTTTGAAGACCTACTTTTAAATAATATCATAATGCGCATCGCATTTACATCATATTTGCATTCGGTAAATAAACATTAAATAATACAAAGTTTGTATGCTGTTTTCAGGGTAAGTGATATTAGAGACGAAACTATGGATGTAATAAATGATATGCGGTTAAAGTACGTTTCTTCACTAACTTCACCACATGTAGGTTATTGCAAGGATTTTTGTAACAGTTTTAAAATATTTTCTTTCACATACCCGAAAACAACAAAACGACCTATTTTCAAAGATTAGTTTGTAATTTTATTGGCTTTAATTATGACATGTACTGTTCCAAAGCCACAAGACTAATCAATTACGAGGTTAAAAGAAAATCAAACATTGAAACTGAAAGATGATTATGGAGGTAGAAATTATACCGCCTGTGTACAGAATTCTCGAAACTATATGCCAGCGGTGCAGTACCTGACTACATGTACCTTCCAGCCCTCCCTCACGGCACAGTCGATACCTCGCATATTGAATATGGCAGGGTTACATCCACTCGGCAGCTACCCAGTCTGGAGGGTGAGCGGTACGGCTCGATCGAACCCGGCATTTTGGAGGACGCGATTCAAATACATGCCCGGCTATCCTCATTTCAGTATTCCATGGCTTCCCGAAATCACTCCAGGTGAATGGTTCCTTCATTGCCAAATTTCTTCCGGTGTTTATTTCCCCACATCTTTTCCTGGTTTAAATAAAATAAAAAAATAGGAAACTTTACATGCGGAGTCCTTAACCATTGGTAGTGAACTGTGTCCTTGTTTGGAAACAGCCATACAGGAAATTCATCAGAGTAGAAAGCCTGTCTGATTCTACTAGCTATACCAATCACTGTTGACATTAAGACGATATTTACAAGACATACGATTTTTATTATTTCATTGTTGTATTGTTATGAAAATATAATTTGTTCATTTAAATAAGTTTAATGCATAAGGCATATTTCATTCATATTACTGCGGTTTTTATAAGAAAAAATAGCAACTTATGGATTTAACCTAGTGGTTCCCATCCTTTATTGTTACACAACCCACATAAAAAAAAAATTCGTGACCCACCTACAATGAGAGTCTATCTAAAATCAGAATGGGAACTGTTGTATGACCTAAATACGCTATCGTATCCTATCCTGGGAAAAGGCAAATTTTCGTACTATCAATAAAAACAAGAATTTATAATATTTAAAACAACAAACGTAGTATAGAACGAGAGGCGGTTGCACAGACCATCACCTCAACAATTAGACTGCTGGAATTCCACGATCAGCATATTAAAATGCAACTGGTCTGTGTAAAAATTATTATTATTATTTTTATATATCATCTTTCATTTTTACTTTTATTGCTGCTTCTTTACATTAACAATACAATTATCACTTTCATCCAAACTTCCGTTGTACATACCATCTCTGCTTCTCTATCTCTTTTCTATCGTCCAAAGATCTTCCTCCTCCTGTACTGTCCAGAGATTTTCATGTACTTTTTTCCTCTGGTAATAACGCTGCTTGGAACTCTTTGATACAATACTCAAGACACAATAACAACCCGATATAAAACACTTCCCATTGAAACAATATAAAACAAACATTAATTATCAATTATTCAAAACTAAGAGGCTGTGTATTCTTACATCTGCCAAGTCGCTTTTTGGTGGAAACCACCTGCAGACCTGATTTTAGTGCAGTCCTCAACCAAGTTTCCATAGTCACATTAAATCTACTATCAATCAAAACAAAACACAAACAATAACTCACTCTCACATGCAGAGAGAGACTGTTTCTATCAAAGACTTTGTTTTCGGTTAAAAAATAATCAAGAAAATGACAATCAGAGAAGAAAAATTGCAGGTGTTATGCGCACGCTTCTCTGCTCTAGAGTGGGGAGGGGGGGGGGAGCAGAGGGGTTGTTCAGGGGTTGTCATAACGATTGCTACTGCTGCTAAAACTCACAATGCGGTTATTCGATAATACCAGATGAATGTTTAAGAAACCTTTTTTTTTCTCACTGTGTGTTAATTTAATCTAATAGCTTTCATGATTATTGCACTTGTAAAATATCGTGTCATATTTTGGAAATAGATCAAATAAAAGATTTATATTTTGTGGCAAAAACCTTGATTGTTCAGCGACCCACCAAAACAAACAACGCGACCAATAGGCTGGGAACTGCTGGATTTAACCGATAGTATTGAAATAATTATCTAATCTTCTCAAAAAAATATAAAAATTCGTGACACACATATTACTATTATGTTCTCAGTCACTGTCGTTATACTTCATGCCAACCGCTGTCGGAATTCGCATTGATAATTTATCACTTTTACATGTCTAGTTATAATCTAACTTACTTCTTTTATTCAAGATTCGCCTCTCCTACTTTTCTTATGAACTTAGGTTATACATTAATGTTTTAAAGGTGGTGATATTAACACCACATCAGAATGGATGGTCCACGGGTTCATTTAAGTATTGTTCACCAAGCTTCTCTGTAAACAATATTTTAATTGTTGCTGCATGCCGAGTTTACAAACAGAATGTTTTATTAGCCTTTGTGTGAACTGTCATATAAAATCGCTATGTGTTGTAGTGGGTGCCTGGTAGGGTGGGAGGAAAGGGTGAAAAGTTTCTTACTCCTCTTTTTAATATCAAATGAAAACCCTATGCTACTAATTTATTTGGTATTTGTACTGGCGTACAAGCTGAGACTTCTTAATTTTTAATATTAATACATGGAATCTCAAATCTATGGACATGCAGAGCCTCGCCTTACAAATGCCAACAATAATCAAAAAACAACATTTAAGCACTACTACAATAATAACTGATCACGAAACAAATTCCAAATAAGCAAACGAGAAAGCTTCACGTTTCGTTTTAATGTAAAGTTCCTTTCATAACAATTGGGAACCATAATACTAACATGACAGTACATTATATTTCAAATGCCGGGCGCCAGGATAATTTAAATTATCCACCAAGTGTTATAGGAAAATCCGTCCCAACTAACTCAATATTTGTTGGAGCGAGATCTCCTAATCATTCAAAGGTCATTACTGGGTTGTACCCAATGACTGAATGTGAGTACCAAACTGCACTCACTGTTCGTGGGATTATTACCGTGATGGTGATGGGTGTCCGTCGACGGCGAAGATGTTATTGCTAAGGATTGAAATCCCGCAAATCTCGCAGTGTTTTCAATCCCGCGGGATTTGCATCAATCCCCCGGGATCCCACGGGATCCAGTGGGATTCGCGCCAACAGTCTTTTACGCATAAATTTAAAACATAGTTACAGTAGCGACAATAAGTATTTTGACAAACACATTTTATAGGAAAAATAAACTTTATTAAAGGAACTTCCTTACAATTATTATGTCACTTTTCCTACTGCTCTATTTGCTTTAGTTACATAAGAAAAGGAACATTATTTTCTATTACTTACAATATTACAATACGTACAAAATTTATCCAAACGTGAAAAATCAAAGAAAATTCAGTCTTTGCTTAGTACTTAGTAGCATAGCCTTTAGCCTTGATTACCGCTACACAGCGCGCTGCCATGGAGTCTACGAGGGCGTTCAAGCGACTCAGGGGACACCTAAACGCGAGAAACAGCCCCACACCATGACATGCGCACCGCCATGCTTCACTGTTGGAACTTGATACCGCACATCGTTTCTGGCGTTAATTGGGCGTCGAACATACCGAATCCCATCAGAAGAAAACAAATTGAATTTACTTTCGTCGCTCCAGAGCACACGGGACCACTGCTCAGGGGTCCAGTTTTGGTGGTATCTCGCGAACTCAAGTCGGGCTTTCCTATTCTTCGCCGATATTAAAGGCTTTTTACTGGGACGTCGGCCATGAAGATTTGACTCCGTTAGGATTAATTTGACGACACTATTTGAAATTTGCACGTTGTGATATTCCCGCAATTCTTTGTTAATGTCGACGGCTGTCTTCTATGGATCGGCCTTTGAGAGCTTTCTTATAAGATTCTAGGTCCGAGGCGTTATTTTACAGAGCCTACCTGCTCTTTGTTTATTATCTGTTGTCCCTGTTGACTGATGCTTGATTTTCCAAATGTTTACGATTTGCCTAGACAAACCAAAATCCTTCGCAACTTGAGCCTGAGTCTTGCCTTTCCGAATAGCACTGATTACGGCGTCTTTTAAATCTTGAGAGTATTCCTTCACTTTCGGCATGTTGAAACCTGTGTAAACAAAGGGTATTCGATATAACGCACATAAGCGGGGTAAAACAATTGTTCTGTAGCAGTAAACTGAAGTGTCAAAATACTTTTTGTCCGATCAAACTGACAGTATCGGTTGTATACTCACCACAGTAACGCCGAACTCTGATATAGGTATTTGCACAGTCGTCTGCTGCCGCAGAGTGACCAAACATAGACAGGGGTTAGCCAGTCGACGCGCATTGCACCCTCCAGCGGGGAAAATGTGTTTGTCAAAATACTTATTGTCGCTACTGTATTTAAAATGTATATAAATTAAATAACAAACGTCTCTTAATTAAATTAATAAATCAATTTGTGGTTAAATGATAATAATTAACAGTTAACAATAATTTAATTGGCAAAATGACATTAATTTTTTTGCGTGTCCTCAGTACGTTTTACATTTCTGTTTTTAAATCTAAACAGATTTTTAAATAAATAATCAAAAATGGAAAAAATGGAAAATATTACAATACATCACATCAGTTTGAAAACATGGTATGAATAATGGCCAAGTTACCAATTTTTTTTTTTTTATATATTCTAAATAAACGAACGTTCCATAACATCGAGAGAAAGCATTCTATTTCAGAAAATTAACTGAATATACTCTGTAAGGTGTAGACTTGGCTCAGAACAAGATCTCATAACTTTTTGTCACTGCACAAGCACAAGACATGGCCTACTTTTACATGAATTGTTCTTGAAGGATTCATTATTATTTCTCCTGATTCCTTGATTTATCTTATATTTGATTCATTGTTATTAAAAGAAACTACCTACAAAGACGTAAACTGTCAAGTATTTCAGTTTTACTTTAAGTGACGTAACGACTTAGAGTGGAAATTATTGCAGGAAATTCATCACGGGTATATCGCCGGATTTTGTTGCAAAAACACGAAATTTGACACGCGAGGAAGACGACGGAGGCAGCCCTCGAAGTGTAGTGTTTTTAAAATACAATTCGGCGATACAGCCGTGAAGGCTTCATTATAACTTTTTTTTGCCTTTAGTAGAAACAATAACAAGGAGTGGAAAGGACACATGAGATTCACTCAAAAATAGTGTATTGTCGCGACTGACCAAATCATTGCAAGAGGGATTAATCGAAAGCCAGAGCGGCACATGTAAGCAGGCGGCTTTCATGAAAGAATGTGTGTCTCAAACGCATTGAGACGGAGGCCAAAATAAAAACAAGTCAAAGGATATACAATTGCTTTTTGATAGTTGCTAAATGAATAGGTATGCGATCGTTAAAATTACAATAACATTAGTTTCGTATCAACGAATAGTCAAATTTTCAGCAGCAAATACAGAAAGTTGTCACATTTAATGAAGCCGTGAATAAAAATCTTTAACTGTGTAGTTCAGATAACGTGTGCGACATATAAAAAATATTTGTTATATAGTTAGAAAATCGTACTAAATACACAACATAACTCAAATTATAGAAATGTGTTCTAAAAACAAACGTAATTTTTAATGAATATGTAAATTTGGATTTATTTACTTACAAGGCTGACAAAAAGAAACATTTACTAACACGAGTCAAACTCCAGATGCAAGGGTACTGGCAAACAGTGCAATATGTCCGATAGAGGGCGAGTGGGGCAGCAAGTCACGCAGACTAACATTTTGCGGATTGCGGATCCGCTTAATTTTGTGCGGGATCCGCCAGACTGTCTAATGATGCGGGATCCCGCTTTGCTGCATTGCAATCCCTAGTTATATCACATTAGCTATAGGGGCAGGGGACCACGTCCTTCAAGCAACATACTCAATGGTTGCCACAGTCCGCTTCTTCTGAACCCTCGGTTCGATGCCAAGGCAGAACAATCTTCCAACCTTTGGAAGATGCACTCCTTCCTCTCTCCAGACCGGACGATGAGTCCCTCTCTCGCCTCCGCAGTACAAACTCCTCCCCGTCGCTCGTGATTAACATAGAGAGAAATTCACAGGAATTACAAAATGCGGAAGATGATTCGCCGTTGATTGGCTCAGCTATTTGGCTCCTCCTACATCAGATATGATGTTTGGACAATCTTGTCTTTTACAGATTCGTGCGAACTAGGATAGACTCGGACATATTCGCCAAATGTGACCTCCAAAGCGTCCGATTGAGTACAGGAGGTCGCCGAACGTCCGTTCACCCTGGTCAGATATTTTCCCGGAGCTAATAGATTATACACCTGACCAGATCCGTTAGGTAGGGTAGCTGTTTCTCTATTGCATGCCCGGCTGTCGCCTACCTGGCGGGCCTACCTGACGCGACTCCTTGGCGCAGCTATTTGGGAGGTCCAGCAAAATACTGACAAACCTCTCTGATAATTCCTTCCATTATTCTTTTTATATGTTGAATATAAAATGTTCGGAATGGCCTATTGTCGTCATTCCGTTACAGTGTGTCGCCAAATTGGTCTATTGGTTATTGAATCAACACAACATCACGACGTACAAAAGATAAGAGAAATATTTTCTTTTATTATTCAGAGTAAACGAACTGTACGTATTAATACAAAGGAAAATACAACCACTGCTCTTTTCTTTGATTGCATAGATTTTCTCGTGATTGATGTGGGGACTTAGGACGTATGGTATGGAAACTATCACTGTGCTCCATTTCACTAAAACCCAGTCATTTCTCGGCTAACTATAGAATTTATCTGTATAATAAGTATTCTGTATTAAAATCCATGAAAAAAGGCTATTATTGTGTGTAAGTTTGGTTGAAATCTGGTTCCTGGAATATGCATAACATATAAAATGAAAAGTTTCTTCTCTGTCTACCAGTCACATCTCCTAACACTTGTAATAATAAATAAAAAAAGAGAAAAATATTTAGGACTAAGGGGAAATAAATTATTATATTTCAAATTAATTTTGATTTTGTAATTAATAATCTAGAAGGGATATTTTGCATTTACAAAACTCAAAAAATCTAATTTTTCACCGTTTATTAAAAAAATGACAACTAGATGAAATAGTTTTAAAAAAAAACATTACATTCATATTTGGAAATTACATTTGACATATGTGATTTTTACACGTGTAGGTCACCATCTCAACTAGCATTAAAAAAAAGAATTAATTTTCTTAGAGCACTGAGAATCTCTTTAAACCTGCAAGTCTCCCTGCCAGAGCGTTTCAGGTTTGACCGAAACCGCAGAGCAATGTTGTTAGAAATTGTTTTATAAAATATTTACCCTCGTTTTGTGGTCTTACAGCTTTGTCCATTCATCATGAGTCTACGCGGGATGAAAACTCTACCACAACACCTGTAGAACATTCATTTTCACAATAATTGCACTTGATATCGCAGCTGGCGAGTCTCTGCCCCGCTTCTCGATGTGCCAGATCAGATCTCAGCTGAGCTTCACGCAGGTCCACTGTACCTGCGCGCAAGTACTCCACAACCACCGCGCAAAATGCTCAAGCTGTACGCCGCAGGCACCAGCACCCCGTCGCGGCCACCACTTGAATAATGCCTTCTATGCACTCCAGAAGTCGTCCCAGATAGCAAGTTTGCTGGCAGTAAAGGCATCAGAAAGAAACAACAGCCTTCAGAGCTGTTTCACTTTCGTAGCATATCCTAAGAAATCTCAGTCGCTCGATTCACCTCACTAAATTTGTACTTAGCTTTCTCTTTCCACAAACTGTCCTTCTTAATTTTGTAAAAATACGCCATCCCATGTTCGCATTTCGATAGTCGCGTCCCGGCGATACGCAGAAATACCGCAGACTAGGTCCATGCTCCATGCAGTCAGTGTCAAACACTTAGCTCACCCGGAAACAATCTTCTTGTCTGGGATCCGTGCCTGCTGTCTAATTGTTTACGCTATGTCAGACTACATTAATACCGTTCAATGCGTGCAAATTTTTGTAGTTATTTTTTCCTGTATCACAATTGCGAAATGATTCAGTTACTGATTATTTCTCACTGTTTGTAACTTTTGTTGAAAGCTGAAACGTCGGATGATTGATGCACAGGCGCTCATTAAAATTATCTTTCGCCCCATATTTAGACGGAAGCCATGTAAATTATCGAAATAGAAAGTATTCTATATGTTCACTGGCGACATCAGTATTAGTAAATGTAGTTTAGTTAAAATTAGAACTTTTTAAAAAAAATTTTGTCTGATGTGTCTACGTGGAGACAAACCTTTCCAATTATATGATTCTGGGCTCAATAATAGTGTCCCATACGTCAACTGAAGATATATGCTATCATTACGTGCTGTTTCGTTGATTCTTTTGTTTACATTGCCTCACTCCTCGTGGAGATCGAGGTTGTTAAATGCGGGGTTTAGTTGAAAAACCGTTCGTTAGCTTTCTCACGATGCGTACAGAACCAGAAATTAGGTCTAAAATTTTGATTTTTGGCCTTTGTCGTCAGGAACTAGGTACCATACCGAGATAAAGGCATTTTGTCTGTCAAAAAATGATATCTGTACTATAATTTCGTAAGCTCAATCAACTTGATAGTTTTTGACTGGAGAATGGTAACGTCACGCACTTGCCATCGCTCGCAAATTAACATCGACCAGAGAATGTTAGAAATCGGAGGTTGTGTGAGCTGTTTAACAGCTAAACAATAGGTATGAAATTAATTGCCGGAATACATTAATTAAAATTGCTTTTCGTAGTATTTAATTCTTAAAAAAATGTAGAAAAGCTGAATAAACAATTACTTTTCAGTAAGATGTCGCTGATGAAAACAACATATAAAAACTAAAAAAAAAAAAAAAACTACTCATGGTCTCTGTTGTAACAACGAATACTAATGGTCATATCAGCCCTAACTAAATTTGCAATTTAATTTTAATTTCCACTAATGTTGCTGCTTGATGAAACCGAGAGTGGTGGTGTAACGGTTAGCGTTCTGGCCTCGAATTCTGGAGGATGGCGGTTCGAATCCCCGTCTGGGCATCCAGATTTGGGTTTCCCATGGTTTTTCAAATCACTCCAAGCAAATGCCTGGATGCTTCCTTCAAAAGGCCATGGCCGAATTCCTTCCCATTCCTTGCCCCCCATCCTTTCCTGTCTCTAAAGACGTTAAGCAGTTATAAAAAAAGTCTTGATGTAAATTTATACAATACGATTTATTTGATTTTGACGTATTTTACTGCCCACTTTCATTAATAGTCTATGTTCGAGTTTACTGTAAATGAGTTATTAGGTTATTTAAAGTCGACGTCGTACTTCAGATGTGTTATCTAAACGACTATTCTCGTAACTCATTCCTTCGGAGATGCTTGAATAGTTAATAATCTGGATTATGTAGCTAGTTCTCTGGCCGCTACGGATACGATGACTAATGATTACATTATGTTTAGCCTGCATCAATCAAGAACAACTTGATACTTTCGAAGTAACTATTACTGCGATGGGTTATCGTACTTCCTTTTAACTAAATAGAAATTCTTCAGACTTTTCAGAGTGAATCTTTAGGGTCAAATACAAGTCAAGTATTTATACCACCTTGCCTAATCATTGTATAATAAATTTCGATGAATAACGTTTCCAAAGCCGTAGAATTTCTTATAACAAATAACACACAAACTACCTGCGAGATAAATGAAGTCCGTTGTGTATTTATTCAGAGAGTGATCGTCCCAGTTTCTCTGACTGTCCTCGCACGGTGCAAACACTAATTAACAGATTACAACAAAATTACACATAATTAAAGCGTATGTCAAGGAAGCAAACTTTCCATTAAGGTAAGTTACTCAGTACGTGGTCAAAACCAAAAATTTTGGATTTTTTTTTAGAAGGCAGTTTGTTTATGATCTGTTATAAGTTTAGAACAAACATTCGTTCTATAATTGTAAATGATTAGGTTTTGATTTGTAGAAATTATATTAGCTACTAAGCAAAAGTTAGTACTGAAGTGGGAAAGTTAAAACACATTATTAATCAGAAACGTAGCTGAATACCACATACAAAAGTGATCATTAATACCCCGATTAGTGTGTATCAAATAACTTATTGGAAACAAGACGACGGAACGAGATCTTATAACTATAAGGAAGAACCCTCCATAATGTGTTAATGTTTTGGTAGCTAAAGTTTGCATTATTGTAATTTGTTTCTGAAATCTACGATATTTGAGATGGGTAAATTGTTTTCACAATTAACTAGTGTCAAGTCTGTAACACTAACGTAATATCCACATAAACTAAAGTGTTTAATTAAAAAAAAAAAAAACACGGCTCAATAATATTGTAGTTATTGAAGCCGGAATTTCTGCGTCAAAGAAGTGGAAAGATAATGGCAATAGTTAGTAAAAAATCCCTGAATTTCCTCGAGTGATACCAGAACATCGGACATAGAATCTAATCCGTGTCCTCAAAAATACAGGTCAGGACGTTATCCAATCAGAATGAGTGGTTAAGGCGTCTGAGTGGAGATCGAAGGGTCCTCGCTTCGCATTCTTATCTCGGCGGAGATTTTTAAAGGTCCTAAATCCGACATCATCTCTGCTACAGCTCGCTGTGTAATATGGAGTACGCCAAAACGCTTCCGTGGTTCTGATTCCACGTTAAACTGGGTTAAAGCGGCTAGGTAGGATAGGGGCGGAGTGGGCAGCTGATAAAAGCCTTGTAACCAGGTGTGTACAATGACATGCGCCTATACCAATAAGAATTGTTCAGAAATGGAAATATTTATTCATTCAAACATGGCATTTATATACAATACGAAAACAAAGTACTAGCTGCTAGGAACTTTACTAAACTTGAGCTTAAGTGTCCAGATCAAAATTTAATACCAAAATTTCACCAATCATGCGGTGCTGGGGAGAGCATGCTACCAAATAATGCCGCCTTATGGATGATTACTGACCATGTAGGAGTACAAATGCATAAATATCTTCTGTCTCTCATGAAATTGCTAGGGGAGTACCCATGAAAGTTCTCTGAATCTCAGTAAGAGAACGGAAGAAACTTGAATTGCAGGATGAACTCCACCGTGAATGAAGTCAGTATTTTTGACGTGTCTACCATCATATAAAATATATCGAAGATATTGATATTTCGATTAAATTCGTGGCACTAAGTTGAAACCAAATTCAATGGATTATTACACCAAACACCCCCCCCCCCACACACACACACAAACACAAAAAAGATGAAAACAGAAGCGGTTAAGTGCCATAACACGTACCATGCAAAGGCTGTGAAATAATTTGATTTACGAGTAATTACAAGATTTACCGAGAGTCCTACTGTCGACAACGGTAGACGCTTCTCAGCTTCGAGTTTGCGCTACTTTCCGGAAACACTGTGGCAGCAGCACCTGAAAGTCAGGTGACTGGATTCTCAGAGGTATTGATGGATTGTTCGTGAATGTGTTGATCAAAGTGCTTGTATGTATTACGTATCCTTATGTTTTTTTAAATATTAAAAAATATTAAAATCGTGGACAGTCTCTTTGAGTAAATGAACCTGATGGTTGTATCATATCAACCAGTACACAGAAACAATGTAATAACGGATTAAATTTGAATCGGCTGGAATATTCGAGCGACGAGTATAAATTTAAAAAAAATCCTCTAAACATGTTTACTACAATTTTGTGTAATGATGGATACTCGTTGACATTCATCGTCGGTTGACTCATATAAAATGGACGTTGAAGATTCTTTAAAATGTTAATTTGTTTGTGTGACAGTTGATAGAAGGCTAAATGTCATTTGGCGATGAGCACACGCTACACAAGAGCCGGCGTTCTGTCCTCGCATTCGAGAGGACGTCGGTTCGAATCCCCGTCCGGGTATCCAGATTTGGGTTTTCCATGGTTTCCCCAAATCACTCCAGGCGAACGCCGTGATGCCTCCTTCAAAAATGACATTGCAGAATTCCTTCCCGTTCCTTGCCCCAATCTCTTCCCGCCTCTAATGACATCGCTGTCGACGAAGCGTAAAGCCCAAAGCCCAAGCAGCAAAAAACAAAAAAAAAAAAAAAAAAAACAAGAGCCGATATGACCACTTAATGCTCTGTGTAGAGCAGGTGATTATGGAGGGAAGCAGATTGACGGTGGAACATGTCTGCAAATACCTACCAACACTGCTAGGAAAACGGTTCGGAAAGGGTGCTCACCTCTTCATCCATCAACATAGCAATTCGGTTGGTCCGGCTTCGGTACATACTACAGTACAATAACTAGTAAGTGGTTACTGATGCTTTCAACCAACCTTACATAGCAGAAGAATGCAAAACAGATCTCTGAGGAACAGCTAACAGGACTAAACAATCATGATAGTAGTATTGTAAGAAAAATTAATGTAGAGGGAGATTGTATAAAGAAGTTAAGAGATGTGAAGTTAGTTTTGCTTTGTGGAAAAATAGCGTAAGTACACATCTTTTCTTTAAATACATCTGTTAAGAGCCGACGAATTATTTTTCAATCCACTTTTATTTGATCAAAAGCTTCATATGAGGCACAATAGACTCGTCCAAAGATACTAAAGCACAAATAAAGCGACTGAACATTATAATATGTAACTCATCGGTAGCTAAAAAACATCTACTCGTCTCTGTCGCTCGCATAAATAGTCGCTGTCGAAACATCCAGAATAACACAAAGAAAGCAGATCCATGTTTCTCGAACGTCTACTACGCGGCCGATCGTGAAAACTACATTAAAATAATCAGAATTAGTACAAAATCATTCACAATCATCATTATGCACCCGGAAATGAAAAATAAAGGTATTCACAGATATTTAAACCCAAAATTATCAACATAAACCGGTCCAAACTATTGAAAATTGTCATCTAAACATCGTAGCTCACATCAATACTTATAATTAGTAACTATTAATTAACGTTTAATATATAGCACTGTACTTGATCGTATGACAAATCATTTACACATTTTCTCTCCATAAAACAATCTTCATTTAACACGACGAATTTAAATAAATTCAAAATTAATCATACGAAAAATACACAAATCCAAAATTAATGAACTTCCATCATGCTATACATATTTCTTAAAATAAAATTTCATAAGAGGGCTGGGTCTGATTGCTGTTACAAGCAGTCTATAATATCACAGTATTACGACAGCTTATTCTGTCTGCAACTGCATTTCTCTTGGAAAATATTCTTTGTTTCCCAGATATTTGGAGTCGTTCAGGTTTTCGTAAGCATTTCAGTGAGTATAGACATCTGCATGATTACATATGTGGATATGCCACAAATCAGGCGGAGCAAAGAAATATTTGTCACATAAAGTAGTCACTTTCTGATAGACTGTGATCGCAGTGCATACCAGAAAACTTTTGTTAATGGTAAAAGCAGTACGTAGTAAAAATTTAACATAATACCACAATATAGTTCAAAAATTACCAAGACAATCTAAAAAGAGATCAAGTAACAAAAGCTGTAATGTCAGCTTCGTGACTGACGTGAATCTCCAGCTACGGATCATGCGTTGCATTAGTGATGTGTTGCCTCCTAAAGATAGCTTGACTACCAAGCTGAAGTGGCAGCCATGCAAAGGTCACAGCAATAGCAGAAACAATTTCGGCGCTGATAGTTTGGATGTCAACCTAATTCTTCACCCACGTTCTAATCAGTTTTCAAGTCACTCATTTGTTTTTGCTTTCGTGATTCGTAATGTTTTCATAAGCTTGATTTGAGGTGGTGATACTGGTCACGAATTGAGCATTTAGGTCATGTCTGTATTATTCTGTAGCTAATTTTGACAGTATGGTGTTTGAGAAATAAAAATGACAGCTGTTGATGAAGATGACCGTTAACAACCGAATGCCATTTGTAAAAACTTAAAAAAGTATTTACTTCTTAAATATTTGATTAATTTTTACACACGTTGTATGTGTCAATATTTAGATTTTTTAAGTTTAAAAAGTTTCCAGCACTATTTTGACTGTTTTTGTTACGTTACCTGTGAAACTTAATTCTGTTCGAAAAGTATCAAAAGTTTGTCCAAGAAAGATATAGATACTTCGCATAAGCATTAATCACTAGGTAAAGAGCGGTAATTCGTTGACACGATAGATGTGATCCAAAATGCAAGGAATGTTTTATTGTTCCAACTAACCGGTAAATAAGTTTAAAAATCTTCGCGAAAGAACGTTGTCAGATGATGCTTAATACTTGACATAGTTACAATCAATTTAAATCGTATAACTAGTGGATAGTTCTAATTTATCGTGAACTCCAGACGCACATCAGTTTCAGTAAGAATGCATTGATAGCATGAAACATTTTATTTCGGGGTCACTGAAAACAATTATATTGTAAATCGGCTTTGTTGAGTAAAATATATATATATATATATATATATATATATATATATATATATATATATATAAATCAAACCTCATAATGTTTGTTCCCTATGCAAACTGGAGAATTAGAAGAGACAGAGAAAAGGGAACGGAAAATCTTGAGAAAAATTTAGGGAACACTAAAAATTGAAAATGTTGAGTTTAGACACGGGGGAATAAAGATCTATACCAGGGGTGGCCAACCCAAATGATCTTTCAGGCCAATTTCGAAATGTATCGTAACTCCGCGGGCCGCATATAAAATTATGTATCTCCATATTAGATTTAGACCCACTACAGACATTTTTTATGGTGTGAAAAAGTTGAAACACAATGAGTTATTATTATTGTGTTTCGTATTATGCTTACATTTAAACATGGATAATACAGGGCGTTCGCCGGAAAACGCTACCCTCCCAGTCTGTTGCCGTCGGCAACTTGCTCGGTCAGTCGTGCCAGCAGTTTCCGCCACACGGCACCGTGAATCACCGCACTGTTTAACACCTCCGCTGCCCCAACAGTGCAGTGCAGTGACCCTTACATTGTTAAGAACGGTTTCTTTGCATTGTAGATAGTTTGTGACTTCAGTCTCTTATTAATCAGTGTTGTGAATAAACGTTTCTTTGCGGTTTGGCTGGTTTGGGGCTTCATACTCTTATTAATCTGTACCGTGTTTGAGTGTGAGTAAAATTATGGTACGTTACAGTTTGCAACAAAGAATATTTCTCTACGATACATATGTGAAGAAGAAGTCGTTTAAAAAGTGTCGCAGTAAATTTCGTCGCGAATTTCCTGGCGCTTTACTGCCAGCTAAATCAACAATTCTGCGTCTGGTTAAAAAAGTAAGAGAAACGGGTTCATTTTTTAACAAAAAGAGACTGTCGGTCAACCGTATTCTCACAGAGGAGAAAATTGACGATATCGCTTTTCGACTAGAACAGTCACCCAAAAAATCATTAAGTCAGTTAGGGCAGCGTGTGTCTCGAAATATGTTCAGAAGATGTGAAATGTGCATTACACAAGAGGGTCAACACTTCCAGCATCTTTTATAAGGTAAGCTAATGAATTACGTCACATTTAAATGCTTAGCACACAAGTTAATGAAGTTTATGAAGCGTAATTATTATGAAATAGTCCGCGGCCGACGGTCGAACAATGCCGGAAACTGAGCGCTCGCTCGCCGGGAGCAGTTTCTTCCTTGTAGCGCTAACAGTGGGTTGCTTTTCCCGGCGAACGCCCTGTATAATAACAATGATACTCATAATTTCGAAAGATAATTTTCGTATATATGGATGCAAAAATAATGTATTTTTTAATACATTGGTTTTCACTACATTGGCCATTATAAAATAAATTTATTTTGTAAACGTGTGATGAATCTCGGGGCCGGACAAATGTTCAAGGTGGACCGCGGGTCACGGGTTGGCCACCCCTGATCTATACAAAGAAGAAGAAATTGGAAGGATGTCAGACACGATCAGAAAGAGGAGGATCAGTGTTTATGGTCGTATAATGAGAATGGATAACAACAAACTTACAAAAACAATTGTCATTCATGTTTACAAGAGTAAGAAGGGTAACCAGTGGATCCAAGGAGTGAATAAAGATATGATTGAGGTGGGAATAACAGAAGATTTAATACAAGATAGAGCAAATTTTAGGAGATTAATCCAAAATTTAAAGGGTTTCCAGGAGAAGAAGAAATGTGGTAATATATGGACGGAAGAAAGGAGGAAACAGTAAAGTGAAATAATGAAGAACTATTGGAAGTCAAGAGTAGAAAGATCGAATTGAATGTGCGGGATTACTGTTTGTGGTCCTTAGAGGGCCGATATCGAAGAGAAGAAAAAGAAATAAAATATTCTGAGACAAACTGAATGACAATTTTCATCTTCATTTTTTAAAGTTATTCCAGTGAAAGAACCAGTTTTGGTTTTAGAAGATCAGTGAGTAATAGTTGCGATCATCTGAATGTGTTTTTTGTTTTTCTGGTTAAGAAAAAAAAAAAAAAAAAAAAAGATTTGTGGTCCAGAAAGGTCAACATTTAAGGTATTTTTTCTCCATGACTACAAAATGAATAAATTTCACAAATGGAGCAATTTAACTGAATTTAAATATCGAGGTATTGATAACAAAACTGAATGAAAGGAAATAAATTTTATACACCTACCAAAGATTAGTTATGCATCGTTATTCCTTCCATACTCGAGTAATTCAACCTCTACGATTTATATTATTTGTTTTACGAATTTCCGACTCCACTGAATTTTCAGATTTAATAGAATAGTATCAACGTTTCATTTCAGTCTCACAGAGTTTACAAATGACAGTTTTGTTTTATGACGAATATTTTTTTAGCTATATAGCTTCGTTGATGCTTTTAATACAAGATGACATAAAACGTTTTTGGCTCTGCCAATTAGATGGCAACGCTCGTTATAGTCGAATAGTGAAGGCTTTATTTAAATTACTGAATTTTTTAGTTTGCTAAAGAAGTTTCACCTAGCTTTGTTGACACAGCCAATCTAAGCCCCTAGATATACAAATTAGCCACAGTAAACTTATTAGTTGATTTGCTACCTATTACTATAATGCCACATCAGAGTTAAATATCGGCTTATTAAATTCAACCAATTTAATTCATGACGAAAGTGTATAAGTCCTCTATTGCCTGCTTAAACTGTGGTAATACCTGTACCTGCATTTCAGGTTAATTTCATGGTCTTAGACTTACGAACATGAAACATTTATCTCACAGCTGCTATGGAGAGCTGTATAATTTTTCGTTATAAACAGTAGGCCTACTTTTACTAGGTTTGATTACTGCGTGACTAACTGCGTAACTGTAAAATTAATTTGTTTAACTGAGCAACTAACACCATTAAATACACAAAAATACAGTAAAAATACTAATGGAAGTAACTATTGCTAAAGAACTGCAGTGTCTCCAAAATCTAAAAGAAATTACCCTCTTATTGAATAAATATTCTGTTTGCCTTACAACATGTACTAAAAATGTTTGTAAAGGAATAATCTGTGTGCCTTAAGGCTCTCTCCAAAAAACATCATCATAAAATACAACATAGAATATTTCTATCCCCATTGTCTAATTGTTATGTTTATCGCAAAATTTTTACGACGATTAATCTAAAACACAACTCAGCGTAGATAGTAAAATTTTGTTGCAGCAATAGGTTTAAATAACTGTGTTTCTTTTTTATGCTGAAACTGTTGAGTTACCTTGTCTATTTTACTTTATCTCATGGGGATATTATAATAATTTGTATACATCTGTAATTTGAACTAGCATATCGGTTATATCTCCTATGACGCTTCCATTGTGCACAAGTCAGTTATATGTTTCCTTCGCAATGTCTGCGGAATTTTCTATTTTCCTTGGTTTAAACTAAATTATGTGTGATAAAGCCGTTACAAGAATTTTCACGAAAACAGGAATATCCAGGATTTTGTACAGAATATAAATTCTAGAAGTCAAATAATAGAATAATTGATTAATTTGAAACTAATAACTTTCAAATCTCACGGAAACTTGTTTTGGTTATAGCTAAAGTTACTTCTATCGTTGAAAATATTGAGTCCTGATTTTGAGTTCTGTGGCAAAAATGAAAGGGTAATAGTTAGGTCTAGGTGGTATGAATGTTAGTGTAGAAGGGTGTCATGTCCCTGGCTGAAAAATTCTCCACTCAGGAGTGATGGCATGGGAGAAAATCACCAGAGGCAACAAACAGGTTAAAAGCAGTAGCATGTCGAAGAAGTGTAGGTAGCAGCAATGGAAGATTCATTCGATTGTAAGTATTGCTAGTTGAAGGACGTGATTCCGTTCGATTAATCGATTGCTAGATGTCTAACATGATCCGATGACAAGTATTAGCTACCAGAGGGAGCATATAAAAATGTATGTGCATATCAAATGAAATAACAGTACGCATAAAATGAATATAGAACCGTTCAATGTTAAATATCACAACTGATCCCAGACGGTATCTCTTGGCATTAAAAGACAGATAGATTAGCGGTCGGTTCCATGTGTAAATATTTGTGTCGCTTAGTCATTTCTCGCACTGAATGGGTGCGATAACATGAAGTGCGAAAACCAATACCTGCTCCGGGCAACAATACAGCTGGGTGCATAATAGTGATAATGTGACCTACAAAGAACATTTACTGAAGCAGAATATTTTATTTCATTTTACCTGTCAACACCTGATGGATATCATTGTTTCTCATTGGTCTTGTTGAACGTATACATTACTTAACATTCTAGCCGTTCCATGTACCTAATCATTTCTAGCCTGTAATGACATCGATGTGCGTTGACGAGATGTGAGGCTCTAAGAATATATATGTAGAAATATATTCAATTTGCACTCATTTATTGGTTTTGCAGTAAGAACTTTACGATCGATTTCTCCTGTAGGTGCTAAAAATGTCTACAAATAAATGTCGCCTATATCGAACGATAAGGTCTATGATGTTTACTCAAGACACTGTTTGAATTGACGTTATGATTTGTTTAGACTCACTGCTTCATTATGCACGTATTCCAATTAACAACCGAGCGTGGTGGGTGAGTGGTTAACACTCTGGCCTCGCATTCGGGAGGACGGCGGTTCGAATCCCCGTCCGGGCATCCAGATTTTGGTTTTCCATAGTTTCCCCAGATCATTCCAGACGAATGTCGGGATGCTTCCTTCAAAAGGCCATGGCCGGACTCCTTCCCGTTCCTTGTTCCCAGTCCCATCACGCCTCTAATGACCTCGACGTCGACGAGGCGTAAAACCATAAGTAAAAAATAATCCAATTGACAATGCATAACAATAATGAATTGTGTAGTATTGATTAATACAATCGCACTTACAAAGCTGGAAGCTCATTTTGAATAAATTACATAGTATGATATTTATAAAAAAATTATTAACAGTTTTGTTCAAACAAACAGGATAATTCCATACTCGTTATCGTTTGTTATCAATTGATTTTGGTATGCTTTGAGGTTGTTAACAACTTTTCTTCGGCGTAGTAGGTACATTTGGATTATAATTATTTAACATGAAACATTGTGTACATCTGCGAAAATGTATTGGAAGCAAAAATGTATTGAATAGAATAAGGGATAAGCACTTCTATTACACGAAATGTTGTGTATATACAACTATAAAGAGCCACTTCAAAAAGGTATTTTTGTCATGTTCCTGATTCATATAATTTTCTTTTTGCAGGTACGTCCTTCTTTGGGTTTTATTTGCTTTCTGCTAAACGTAAGTGCTAACAATTACTTTTTCTTCATATTTTATGTGTATTGAATCGGATATGTAGGAAAGTAATTAATAAATTTCCTTTTTATACTTGATGAATTGAATTTATATCATCTGTCTATTTCTTCGGACATTCTTTTTGTTTATGACATACTGTTTTGTCGGTTTTTGTTGAGAACTATTTTTTTCTAGTTTTAAATGTTGTTGATGAAATTTTACAGTTTTTAATTTATAGAAGGGCCTATATATTGCTTGAAAATATACAGATTTTTATTTTAGGAAGATCTATCTATTTTGGTTCAAACTTTTATTAATTTTTCTTTAATTACAGATGGATAAAATCTTTTCCGAATAATATTTACCCTTTTCACTCGATGAAGCAAAGTACCGCTGATAAAGAGAATTATAAAGAACGACGAAGCGATGCGGATTACACAAAATATTCGTGTTTACTTCATGATCCGTCAAGGAATCACAATTGCAAATCACAGATTACAGTAGTAAACATTCAGTCTTTCCGTACAATCGTGCTTAGATAGAATTCTCGCATTCCATTATGTCACTGATGACTCGATTGTAATGCTCTGGTGTTGTGTTTGACATTCATAGTCTAACATGACTACCCCATCATATCATATATATTATTTCTATAAGGTATTTTTTTGTCACAAGCCTGTATCTTCCTTCATACTTAACCGATCTCAATGAATGAGGTGTCATTTTAAAGCTTATGGTCGCCACTTCGGTCACATCATATTTTAAGGAATGAAGTTTTTGGAATTCGACCATTAAAGGGCAAAAATGTCAATATTTCTAAAATGCGGTTTTCTGTGTTACGAGTCACTTATCTCCCTTGATACCTACCTATAATCGTTTAATGAAGTATCATTTTAAAGATTAAAATCTCCGCTTTAGTGACGTCATATATTAAGACAGAAATTTTTCGAAATTCGACCCTTAAAGGGCAAAAGTATCAATATTTTTGCAATGCGGTTTTGTGTCACGAGCGATTTATCTCCCTTAATATCTAACTGATATAGATAAATGAGGTATCATATTAAAGAATAAGGTCTCCTCCATGGTAACATTATATTTTAAGAAAGGAGTTTTTCATAATTCGACCGTTAAAGGGCAAAAATGTCAATTTTTCTAAAATGCTTTTTTTTGTACCTCGAGCTATTTATCTCCCTGGATATCTAACCAAAATCGATAAATGAGGTAGGATTATGAGGAGCAATGTCTCAGTTTTGTGAAATCATATTTTATGAAAGAATGTTTTTGGAATTCAGCCCTTAAAGGGAAAAAGTATAAAATTTTCTATAACGCATTTTTGTGTCACGAGCTATTTATCTCCCTTAATATCTAACCGATATACATAAATGAGGTATCATATTAAAGAATAAGTTCTCCGCCATGGTAACATTATATTTTAAGAAAGGAGTTTTTCATAATTCGACCGTTAAAGGGCAAAAATGTTAGTTTTTGTAAAATGCGTTTTTTTATATCTCGAGCCATTTATCTCCCTGGATATCTAACAAAAATCGATAAATGAAGGATAAAATGAAGGATAAAAGTAGGATTATAAGGAGTAATGGCTCAGCATTGTGAAATCATATTTTAAGAAATAATGTTTTTGGAATTCAACCATTAAAGGGAAAAAGAATAAAAAAATTTATGGCGCATTTTTGTGTCACGAGCGATTTATCTCCCTCAATATCTAACCGATATAGATAAATGAGATATCATATTAAAGACTAAGGTTTCCGCCGTGGTAAAACTATATTCTAAGAAAGGAATTTTTCGCAATTTGAACTTTAAACGGTAAAAATATCAATATTTTTAAAATACGTTTTATGTCTTTCGAGCCTTTTATCTCCCTGGTTTTTTAACCAAAATCGATAAATGAAGTAGGAGTATGAAGAGTAATGACTCAGCTTTGGTGACATTATATTCAACCTCACGTTTCACATCATTTTTTTTCGCGAAATTTTCGCACGGGTCGTCTAGTTTCCTTGAATTAGTATAACAGAAAAAGAAAGTATCCAGTAATTACACAGTTTAAATACATAAACATTGTTACTCATAGCCACAAGTATATTCTTTCAAATTCAAAACTTTCTTTTTTTTTTTTTTTTGGAAGTTTTCTTCTAAATTTGATTTTTTTGACGTGAACACGTCTTATAGTTTAGTCTGGACTAAAGAATATTACTTGGCTAGAATTATATAACTACACTTGAGAACTCCTGTAATTCTAAAAGGAAATCAGATAAAATTAACGATAAATATACACAGGTAAAGAAAGTATTTTTATGATAGAATAAATCGTAGCAATTACAACCATCTCCACTACCTATGACGTCTATCATAATGGCGAACTTACACTGCTAAAATTTGCAGTATATGATTCAATCCACATGGCTTACGTTTCGTTTATTTCTACCCTTCTATTTCTAGTAAGTAACACTGAAACTTCTTTAACCTTACAAATTTTCGAAATGTTATAAAAAAATAATCTTCGTTTGTCAAAAATAATTTCTCACCATTTATCGCAGAAATGAAGTTATAATTTGAGAGACTTAAGTACTAACGAAACTTCATAAATTCAATTTGATTGTATGAATAGTTTTTAAAATTAATTTGAATGAAAATTAGTTCTAAATAAAATGAAATCATTCTTTAATATTTTGCACATACTAAACTTGTGTGAGGGTTTCCTCTTAAATAATATAAACAGATGGTACTCCATTATGGTGTCAGACTAAAAGCAAAATTCATTCACTTTAGAACAATATTTGATATGAAAGCTGTTTTATCTCATATTCAAAGATTTTATGTGCGCCCTTCTGTATCAAGAGAATGAATGTAACCATTCTTCAGAAAAAAAGAAATTTTATTTTATTGTGCGACGTAAGTTGTTACCATGTTTTGAGATTCATATAAAGAATTTTAATATCCATATCTCCACCCGATTCAATTCTCCCTTACTCGGTACTCTTTAACACATTGCTGCTTTTAATTTAGTACTGTAGTTAGTTATGAAAACTCGTCTACATGTGTTGAGAGGAAATTGCAATTGCTAGAAAATGACAGTTAATATTTTACAGCAGTTTATTCAGCCTTGCGATCACATACGTCTTCAATCATTTTGGCTTGTATTAGTTACCACACAATCATTTTGGTTTCTATTAACTCCCACAGAAATGCTGCGCACACATGTTTGGAAGCTTTGAGGTACAGAATTATATAATATCCTTTTTTTTATTATTATTATTTCATTCCTCCCAGCTGAAGGCTGGGAGGCGGGCTGCTGGAGAATCGCGGAGATTCTTTTCAGCCTACTACGCTACGGGGAGGGAGGGGGGATGGAAGGTTGGCCGTGGCCTTGTAAGGAACCATCCCAGCATTCGCCTAGAGTGTCTGAGGAAAACCACGGAAAATCTCAGACAGGATGGCCCAACCGAATGGCAGGTTGCTGACTTGGTTTTTACAATATAAACTAATTGCAGCATATTAAATATCTTTCAACAACATATTCATGATTATTATATAACAATAAGTAATAGCATAATGATAATAATGAGCAGAAAAATTCTTTAAGGCATTGAAATTAATTAAATATAGGTAAATTCAACCCAACACTTGATGCTTCCAGTCATGTTGGACAAGTGAATCACTGCTTTGAAGGGGATCAATTCAAATTCTATGTGAGCTATTTACTTTGTTTGTAATAAAATTATTCACCACATATTTGATCGCGCCTGTCTGGTTGTGAATTAATGGGATCAATGTACACATGTAACATAATATTTTGGTAATAAACCTTGTTCTTGCAAGTAGAAGAGACTCTTAGCAAGGAAGTAGCATGTGATCACACTGACGGCTGATGAGTGAATTCACTCATCAGGATGAGACTCACCACATTATTAAGAAAATGTAGGTACTGTATAACAGGACAAATCGAAAATTTGAATAGGAGAATAACCACCACTTACCACAGTTGATAGCAGATAATGTCATTTGCCTGTTTGAATGAACATGTTTTGCCACTTTTTGATTGTTTTCGATTATTTTTTGAGGTCGATGAATGTCCCAACCATTGTTCATCTTCAAATGACTAAATCGCCCATACCACTTGTAAACAGTATTGATAGTTACCATATGATCGCCATACACTGATTTTAACATTTCATAAACTTCTTTGGCACTTTTTTTGGAACTTAAATTTTAATTCTTTGTTCGAAATCCATGATGCGGAACAGACACGGTAAACACAACCTCACTCTTGTGGGTATGGAAGGTGACTAAAATGTCAGAACCTGTTAAAACTTGACAATGCTGGTCTCAATAAATCTGTGTAATGGGCATATTACAACAATTGTAATATCAGCAGATTCCTAATATAAGTATTAATGAAAGGTCCAACCTGCCTGCGAGAAAGACTTCACTAACGCAAGCTGCAGAAGAAACCATCTATATGTTTATTGTATTAAACTGTGATCACTGTAATCAAAAAGAAAAGTAATAATTTTAAATTGAAGCTGTACCCATAAGTAGAAAATATACGTTCAAAAATCAACACTAATAATTTACCCATTTCGAAACCTTGGCAGCAACGTTACCATAATTATGTTTAGGATATGGACAATTATCTAATACATTTTGCAAGTTTGTGAGGAACGTTTTAAAAAAAGTTCAGCAATCATCTTTGAAACTAACTCTCATAACGTTTTATAATATCAAGGTCGTACGGAACTTCATACGTGCATCATGAAGAAATAAGATGAAGCAAAGTACAGTATCAAAGACGCGTGAAACGTGGTATGACATAAGATCACAACAGAAACGAGTACATTAGACAAAATTAATAAATTTTTGCAAGTAACAAGAAAAAATGAGATATTGACAAAAATGTTAAAACAGTGTGAGGATGAGGAAGATGTGACTTAAATACTGCCGCACAGGGAAATGAATCTTTGGACATCGAATTGAAATGCGGACTGATGAGAAGGCAAGATGCCTGTTGGTTAAAATACTAATTTTATAATGACAGCGCACATTCTTGCTGCCCTGTGTAAGGTTCTTTATTTTGTTTTAGAAAATGATATGAAAAAGTACTTCGTTTGTGTTTCTTCTTTACAATCTTACCTTCATCTCTTATTTTTACTGTCAGAAAATAAATTATACTACTTTTCTATAAGTTTCCAGCGTCAGATTAATTCAAATAGGATCTTTGTCTGATCCTTTATGTCCGACACTGGTTTTTTTTATACCACCGCTGTAAATCAAACTATTATTAAAAAATCATACCAAATATACTTTAAGAATCAATTCCACTTTCTTTATTCTCGTATCACAAACATCAAAATATACAGTTAAATACATTGTGCAAATCAACAACTTTAAACACACTTAGCCCAGTACTTCGCAACCTCAATTGCATTGTGTGTTCCTTGAAACAAGTCTTCATTGTTGCAGGATGATGGGCACATACGGCACTCGAGCATATGATTCATAGTTTGGTCTTCACCACATTCGCACTTAATATTTGTAGCATCAGTATAACCCCATCTCATTAGGTTTTCCTTGGACCTGCCCACTCCTGTTCGCAATCGATTTAAGCACCGCCAGACGTTCCAGACCGAGAGTGGTGGGTGAAAGGTTAACGTTCTGATCTCGCATTCGGGAGGACGCGGGTTCGAATCACCGTCCGGTCATCCAGATTTGGGTTTTCCATGGTTTCTCCTAATCACTCCAGGTGAATGCCGGGATGCTTCCTTCAAAAAGGCCATGGTAAATTTCCTTCCCGTTCCTTGTCCCCAGTCACATCCTGCCTCTGATGACCTTAGCCGTCGACGAGGCGTAAAGCAGAAGAAAAAAAATAAAAATCTTAAAAGGAAACAAAAGTCTTCCACTTTCCTTAATATCTTCCATTTTCAAATGACAAACAGTTACCTAATACACCTTTCATAATTCACTAACTTTATCATTATACTAATCCTCTGCCCTCAGACTAACATTTTCCATTACAAATCCCACCAGGATTTTTACAGCTTCTCCATTAAGCTTTTTTCTTCATCCACACCTTCTCTCATTTCATTTTCTCTTCAACAACTTTTTTTTCCTCAACTGTTCTTTTTCACCAAAGATCTCGTATACCTCTCTTGAAATTCTGTTACCTTAGAAACTCAATGTTAGTATTTACAATTTTAACTACTAAATTGAAAAAAATATCAATTTTACTAATATTAAAAATCACGAATTGTGAAATTGTGTACCTCACACCTGGATCGAGTGTAATGTGGTGATATTTTCTGTCTTGTGGACTGGTAAGTTGTTCATATAATTTTGAACTTTGCGGATTTTAGCTGGCGTCGTGGTGTGAGTGGCTGATAGCTGTAGGATGTTGTCGTGGCAGGACGTGCTGAAACTTAGCAGGGACTAATCTCCTGTTCGGGACATCAGCGGATGTCTCCCGGTTACTGGCAAAGTTCCGGAGGCGGATGGCAGTTGGCAGTACTGTTCTGTCAGGTGTATCCGACATAATCTGGTCTACAGTACCTGCCCGATAAGCCGCCGCCTTACCCGCCGCACCCATAATCCAGTTGCCTTACCCGTCTGCTCTCAAATACTAAAAGCGGGGGGGGAAGTGTAACAGCCCTCAAATCTAGAAATTAAATGGCATTGTATTTTATGAAACATTTGTAGCAAGCTGGGGTTGAGTGAATACGTTTTTGTATGTTTGTCTTGCAATTTACTGTAAATCGGTGTAAATGGACTTTGTTTTATGAAACGAAATTACGTAAATACTATTTAAATGTTTAAGGACAGAACTACGGAACAGAAATTGATTAAATGTTTGTATTCCAAGTATTAAGGTGAGCTACGATGTTTAAAGGACGATTTACTACAGTTTAAAATGTAATAATGTAGAGATTTTGATTGTTTAAGTATTGTTAAAGTTCGAGAAATATCTGTTGGAATCCTTTGTAATATTCTGTGAAACATATAAAGCGAGTAGCAGAGACTCAGTTGACACAGTTTACGTCGGCAGAGGATACAGTTGGAACAGTTGTGCAGTATTGAATGTAATCGCTGGAACTTGTGTTTACATGTGACCAGTATCTTTGAAGTCTGATGTTTTATGAAAAATAAAAACAAGTTAAATTGAAAGTGTGTCTGAAACTAATTATTCCATTTATAATAAACCATGAGAATACTTAATTATGCGTTTGATAAAAAAAAAAAATTCCTTTAAAGCGATAAATAGTCGTTTCTTGTGACTTCAGACATCAATAACGTGCAAGAAAGTGTTCCTCACGCTGTTGGAGCCATGTAAAAGTTTTTTGTTTTTTTGGTTAGTCTGGACGCTTTCCCCTTTCAAGCACTGCGTTGGAGTAACAGTGGGTAGATTATTAATATAATATAAACATAATAATACAAGTCATGAAATGCAGCAGAAACGATAGTATTAACACTAGATTAAACTTAAAAATAGGATCTGATGTATGAGAGAAATAAGCGAATTCTGTTACTTAGGACGTAAAATTACAACTAAAGCTCGAAGCAGGATCGACGCCAATAGAAGAATTGTATTAACATAGAAAGTCTTCTAACAAACAAGAAATATTTTAGTAACATTAAGAAAGACCCTTTTAAAACTATATGTATGGAGGACAACACTTTATAGTTGTGGATCATGGACGTTAGGAATATCGGAAAGAAGGAACAATGTATTCGTCCAGCCCAAATGCCAATAAAATAAAAAAAAAATGTATTCGTTTGGTGATCATATTCAGTTGTTCATTGGTATGGATTTCTTAAGGTTTTTTTTTTTACATTGTATTGAATTAAATGAAAATTATTTTTGTTTTAGTTACAGCGTCACTTTGTTTATCTGCTTTGATTTTACGGTGATCTTAGTGTTTTGTATTTTGTTGCTTTATGGGCACGTATATATACTGAAAACAATGCGCGAGCGTTTAAATTCATGAATTCGTTAATTATGCGGTTGTTTGCTTAGAATAATAATGTTTGTGGTTTATTCTTATATAAACCTTGTTAAAGTGTTTCTTTACAGGTCTTGTCAAACGATTATGCTAACCCATTAACTCGCGCATCCATGAGGCATTTTGTTTGTGTATTACGTCAAAATTAGTTTTCATTTTGATGTGACAAAAATACTTTACATTTGTTTAAAATTGTGTCATAACTCTCTTACTTTACTGAATATTTTAAGCGAATTTTTCGCCACAAGTGTACGTTCCCCCTTGAATTCTTTTCAGTTTCATTCTTTTCTCTAATGAACTGTAAGACACCACCAAAATAGAATTTTATTTTTGCCGCATTGAGTTAACCTAGTCTCAAATTTGACTATAGCCGTACTTGTTTCAGTATATGTGTAATGTCATTATCATACAGCAGTTTTTCAAACTGTTGCTATCCAAGGTTCGACCCTGTGAAAACATTTCGACTTGTTGTTACCAGCATGTCATGAAATGAAAATATTCCTTCTCGAAACGTTAACATTTAACCTCAGTAAAACCGGAATAATCAACTACACGAAGTCAGTACTGGCCTCTCCAACTTCTATGAACACATTAGCGCCGTTTAGCAGTCATTAAGAGACGTTGGGTGGCTTATTGATTACAGTGCCGGTTTCGCCTGAAAATTTTACTTGATCTCAGACCGTTATTAATCTCTGGAAAAGCCTTCATTTATTCACTTAGAGCTCGCAGTGACAGTTCACATTTACACATTAATCTGTGGGTTCCCTTTACCCTGTAGGATTAAAGGGATTATGTTATGCTCGGTAAGCAGAAACACTGTCACCATAGATTTATCATTCAGTGGTTTTAAGACCTGATGATATAACTTTTAAACTAATACCCTTTTATTAAATATTTTTGAATCTTGATTTGAACGTTTACCAATGTTTCGTAACACCTTTTCTATGTCTTGTTGTTACATCAAGTACAAATTCCAAGTTTTTGCACAAATTCAGAAAATGGTTACATAGTTACGAGTTATTATTCTTCGACACATTTGACTATAAATTATTGTGTTCTAAAACTTTTTTGGCAATTTTTTTTTTTTTTTTTTTATATATATAAATGTTAGTAAAACTATGTTTTACCCGGTTCGTAGCGCGCAGAAACATTGAAGCGTACAGCTTGTACTCCCTCTTTTAAGAATCAAATTACCTTTTAATTTAATTATTTTATCAACAAAAATATTATTATTGACTGAAAGTTCCGAGAAGGGGAATTGGGATGTTACTTTACATGTTTAAACACCATTTCACGTGCGTTTGACATTAACATTTATTACAAATTAACAATTAAACCATCAACTTGTAACACAATATGTTCATTATCTATCAGTTTTCAGGGGTTTGTTATATGTCCGTTTACTATGCTCAGCGGGGCGATGAGAGTCTCGAGGGCGACACTGTGTTTATCAATACACAACTTTGCGGTGATCATCAACATCTCTGTGGAGTTACCATTTTGCAGAAGGCGCAAGTCTGCTGCCCGCAGTAGTCCCATGCGATGATCCATCTGCTGGCCGTTGGACAGCGTCATCCACTCCGATGACGACACGTAACATAGAGCACCACCACAGACCGTGCTAACGTTATTCACCGCACATCATGTTCTGTCTGTCTGTCGGCGGGCGACGCACTCCCCAGACGCTGGCAATCTACCGTACTCTCTCCACTCACCCTAACGGCATCTGCTACCTGCCTCAAGGTCGCATACCACAGCAACTCCGTCGACCTTTTGATTGCACTGTCTACCTGTGCCAGCATGTCGCAAATATTTCCATATAGTGTGGCGATACACTACAACCTAGACCATCAAAGCAGAGGATTGTAAAAGAATAGATGATTTCAAAATGTTATATAAACGGATTCAAACGATATGGATGGAAAGAAAAACCAACGCTTCCACGCTACCAGAAAATCCCACAGTTTTTTTTTTTTTAATCTGCTTAACGTCTCTCTAACAGCGAAGTCTTTAGAGACGGGGGGCAAGGAATGGGAAGGAATTCGGCCATGGCCTTTTTGAAGGAAACATCCCGGCATTTGCCTGGAGTGATTTGGGAAACCATGGAAAACCCAAATCTGGATGCCCGGACGGGGATTCGAACCGCCGTCCTCCCGAACGCGAGGCCAGAACGCTAGCCGTTACACCAAAACGCTCGGTCACAGTTCTTTTAACGTAATGTTTGGCTACAGGTAGATAATTTGAAAGAAATTAATATCAAAGGAAAAACAAGATTTGTAAAAACTGCGCAGGGCTGGCCAGAAAGTAACCTGCACAATAGATTGTGTATAGTTTCACATCAAGGTCAGTAACTATCAACACTGAAAGATGGTGTTTTAATATACAGGGTGCTTCAAAAAAATGTATACACACTTTGAACTTCCATAGAAAATTTATTTACTGTTCTACAAAGTTAAATTTCAGGAAAATAGAAAGCTAAAAGTCCAATGTAAATCAAACATAAACAACAAATGTTAATACTCATGATTAATTGACTTTCGGGTTTTGCCGCGTTGTTTAATTTCATTACCTAAGCTTTCGGCTGCTATCCTCCAGCCTTCGTCAGAGATACTGTTTATGTTGGCATAGCAACGAGCGCCAAGCATCGCAGAGTAAGAGGCCGCTTGGCGCTCGTTGCTATGCCAACATAAACAGTATCTCTGACGAAGGCTGGAGGATAGCAGCCGAAAGCTTAGGTAATGAAATTAAACAACGCGGCAAAACCCGAAAGTCAATTAATCATGAACAAAGATGGCCGTGGAAGTCTGAGGAATCAAATGTTAATACTGTTCAAATTGGTGACCTGCAGCATCAATACAATTCTGAGTACGAGTCACCACAGATTCTGTACATCGTATCAAAACGTCCAATGAGATTTCTCTACACACTGCTTGAATCTCATTCCAAAGAATGTCTAGGTTACGTGGTTTACGTTTGTACACCTCATCTTTTACTGTGCCCCACAAGAAGAAATCCAGTGGTGTAAGGTCTGGAGAGCGTGCTGGAAACTCGATTGGCCCCCTGCGTCCTATCCACCGGCCCGACAAATTTTGATCCAGGTAAGCTCGTACGTCCCTGTGATAGTGCGGCGGAGCACCATCTTGTTGAAAATAAAAATCATCATTACCGTATAATGCACGAATGGCAGGAAATATGGAATCAGCAAGCATTGTTAGGTAATTAATACCAGTTACAGTGCCTTCAAATCGAAAAGGTCCAATGAGTCCCCTTGAAGACAAACCGCACCACACATTTACACCTGGCAAATTTACAGCTTTTTCAATTGTAATGTGAGGATTTTCTTCACCCCAGTAAACACAATTGTGCCTATTGACAGTTCCATTAAGTTTGAATTGGGCTTCATCCGACCAAATGATGCTACCCATAAATCCCGGTTCACGTATCACCATCTCCTGAATCCATTCACAAAATTGCAACCTTCTATCTGGATTGTCGTCACTTAGCTGTTGCACCAGCCTTGGAATGTAAACACGATACTTGCCTCTCTTCAGAATGCGTAGCACGCTGCTAGCACTTACATCACTTTCACGTGCCCCTTGCCTTGAAGATTTGTTAGGAGAGCGTTGAAACAGTTCCAAGACTGCGATTGATGACTCTTCACTTGTAGCTGTTCGAGGCCGACCTGAATGACCTTTATGCACATCACACACTGTTCCATGAACTTCGAACTTGTCTGGTATGCGTGTAATTGTTAATCTTGAAGGTGGTTCTGTATCATACTCCCTTCTCCACTGTCTTTGAACTTCATTTACATTCTCAAACTTCCAGTACCACTTAATAACCTGCTTACGTTATTCAAAACTCAAACGTACGTCCCCCATGTTGATATTACAAATTCCAACTGATAATATAACATAGAGGGACGATTATGCTGGCACCTGGCGAAGAAATATAACACTAGCCTTGTAGAGCGGGAAAACAACAATAGTTTAAAGTGTGTATACATTTTTTTGAAGCACCCGGTATGATGAGGACTTATTCTGAACTTTGTAAGGTTTTGGCTATTAGGGAAATTTCTTGTTTTCAAATTATGTTAACACTTTTACATTGTTTTTAATTATTTATTGAATATAAGAACAGAAATCAGTCTAAAACTCTAGGTATACTTATGATTCCATCATCAATATAGCTTACACTCTTTTGAAATAGAAAATTCCGAACAATTTAATCTCAGTAGTGTAATACGCATGTATCATTTAAGTATATGTAATATAATCTATGTATTAAATATGTAGAAAAGGTAAAGGTAATTGCAATGTTCGCTACTGATGACAGAGATGCCAAAACTGCAAAATTTGCTCTTTCTTGTCCGTCTGTATTCGCGCATCGCGTAAAAACGAATGAAGAATTTTAAAAAATTGCTGAATGTGGTAGATTATATCGTTTGTAAGAATATAGGAAACATTTTGCCCCAATAACTTATGAAATTCCCAATTATACAGAGTCATAAATAGTAGATATTGAAGTTCCTTTCTGGTCTGTAACATTAATAACTAATGAACTAATTTCAACGATTCCACACATAACCATAGTTCATTTTGCCAGGTAACTTATAAGGCGATTTTGATTCAGATTACTTACATAGTTTTTGGAAACTTTGTCTCTGCGTGCCCACCTCAGAAAAAAAAAAGATTCCAAAGAAATCTTTTATAATAATAGCTTAAGGTACCCATTAGGGTATAAGATACGTTTAATTAAGATTTGAACTTATTTCCAGATGATGCAGAAACCAAAAACGTAAATTTAGGCGGTTTTGCCTGTATATGCGAGCAACTTGCTAAACAAATAAACATATATCAACGAACCTTCAAATGGAGGCCTGTATATGCGAGCAACTTGCTAAACAAATAAACATATCTCAACGAACCTTCAAATGGAGATAGGTTATGTCTTCAGTTTTAAAATTAGGATATAATTATCTATATCAGTAACATAAACCTCGGTGACACAGAGCACAAAACTGTAAATTTCGTAACTTTCGTCTATGCGAGCGTGCGTCACAAAAAAACGAAAGAATGGATTTAGTGGAAACCTCACGTGGAGGCAGATTATGTTATCTGTGTTGTATATTAAAACTGTAAAAAGAGTTTTGTCTATATAGAAAATATATTTCAAAAGAGTGATTGCAATATACCTGTATACTACCGATGATAAACTGTAAGGTTTTGAAATTGGTCTCTGTCTTTCTGCGCGTTAGTCAAAAATTAAATAACGGATTTTAACGCGAGCGTACACAGTGATAACTTAAGTAATTCGTTGTAACATCCAAATTAGTAACACAATTCCCAATGATGCAGAGAGAAAACCGCATGTTTTGAAATTTTTGTCTGTCTATCAACGCAATACGCAAAATCTAATGGATGGATTTTAACGAAATGTACACGACAGCTCAAGTCGTCGCTTAACATGCACAATTTTTTATTTTTATTTTGATAGGTTACAAAGTTCCTATTATACAGACTCCAAATTTGTAAATTTTGAAATTGTTTCTGTCTAATTCATTTCAACGGAACTTCAAATAGTCATTGGATAATAAACACGATCCTTTTTTCTAGATCAATAATACAGTTTTCGATGATACAGAGATCAAAACCATTTTCGTTTAAATGCAAAGAGATGTTGCTGTTTGCTACCTCAGTTAGCTTTTTCTTCATTTTTCCATTATTTTTACTAAACCGAGAAGGCGCAAAGCTGCAAAAGACTACAGCGTCAAAGAGAAGTTAAGCCGGACGAAGGCTCCGACTCTCCTCTTTTTGTGTAACTGAGCGGTCAACAGACTGAGCCTGGCAACAGAAATGAAATGCTCCACAGAGGCACATAAATTCACTTTGTGATAAAACCATCAGCGCGAGGTGGCCGAATGGAATGTCGGCGCTGGGCGCCCGCGCGCTTGCCGGAGTCGCGCAGGCATCTTCCGTATGCGAAGCCAATCAGATTAGTAACTGAACATACAGTGCAAATCCAGTTACAGGGAACCACTCGCCTGCGCTTAAAATCATATTACACAATCAAATTTCCGGGGCGCAGGCTGAGATCCCAGTGGCGCCCCTCTCCCCCTTCTTGAGCGCGTCCAATTACGGGTTCGAATGCCACGACCTCAAAACGGCTCTCACAAACGTAACGTGTTGCACGGGTCACGCTTGATGCGTTTTGACAGGTTTTGTGATACTGAATAGTGGCCATGTCAAAACAAAACAAAATGTTTCTCTGCAGCAAGACGAATATAACATGATGGACTTTGTCGTTACTTCGAGTATGTAGACTAATTCTACTGATAAACCAGTAAAAAGTACAGTAGAACTCCAATTATCCGAATCAATTGAGACCGGATACCATTCGGATGATAAAAAAATTCGGATAATCGGATTTTTTCCGAAAAAGGGTCTATATTAATTAATTATTGTATATATGTTGAAAATGCCTTCTTTTCCAAGAGATTTTTGGTGCTTTTCCACTTCAGGGATGAAAATTTCGCCGTACCACTCGGTAAACAAAGCTGCAATCATCCGAAATTTGGGTTGGTTATTATAAAAGAGGGGAAGCCTTTTCGCACTACGTTTCCGTCTTAATTAAAAAAGCGATTCTGATAATCGGCGATTCGGATAATTGGAGTTCTAGTGTATGTATAAGTAAAAAATAAAATAAAAAATAGTGTAATCAACTTGTTTTTACCAGTAACATAAACGCACACGCAGATGTTTATTTAAACACATACATCAGTTCAGTATTGTTTCCATAAAATTCAGGCTCATTAAGCCACAGAGTGATATGCAGTACGATATCCATTGGTGAGATAGTGAAAATAAGTATTAGTATAAAAGTTACAATAAAGTTTTTGTATCTATCGATGTAGCTAAATACATATATACATAAAGTTGCATATCAAACTGCACAATTTTTTCAATTTTAGTTTATTTAATATGGGTTTCTTTGTTAATGTCTTGTTGAGATATTAATTTTTTACTACTTCCCCAGATGACATACCGGAATGATTTATACACACCTCACCTTGTAAGTCAGAGCCAAGGCTTTCATTTTTCGATAAACCGCGTTCTATATGTTCAGTGATTTTTGAGAGACGTCGAAATGAGCAAACAAGATTTGCCTTTTCTTCTTTTTTTAAACTGTTTTCAGGCACCTCGAAAGAACTCACGCCAGTCTTTTTTTTTCAAAAATGTTTTCTACCAATTGAAATCAGTTACAATTTTACATTGATATGTTAGGAGACATACCGGGAACGTTTGCGTATGTTTAATTATTATAAAAGATTGAATCTCACCTCAGCTTCCACACTGAACTATCCCCTAGTTGAAATTCTTCTATAGTGACTGCCTAATACAGAAGTTTCCCAATCTGTTTCTGTCGTTGGTTTGACCGTGGCTTCATTACGTCCGGAGATTTTCTCCCAACCCATCGCCGCTACTAACGGGTATTTGGACCAACAATATAGAACATGAATGCACAATCAGAAGCCACCTGAGTTAAGTGTTTCTTTTTTCTTTTTTTCTTTTTTTTTGATTCCGCAAATTAAAATCCGTTTGGAAGGTTTTTTTGTTTTTTTTTGTTTTTTTTGTTTTATCGTTAATCAGATGTGCTGTATACGATGGAGGATGGTGACTAATCACTCTCCCAGGTAGAGGGATAAACAAATCATACAAAACCAGTATGAAAGCAAATGTTATTAGCTACAAAAGGTTACTTTTCATCTTAGTACAGCTACATATTTCTTCAATAATGACGTAGCTTTCTCGTTGAAAATTGAAAAATTCTAGCTGTCTGAATCACAACTTCACTGCAACTTTGGCTTCAATGTGAAATGAAAAAAATTCCTGATCGTCCCTTTTAAAATATGAAAGAAGTAATAATGGTAGGCTCGGTGTCTGACGAGGGTGCCGCGTGGGCTTGAGTTGTTAATTAACGAGAGCCTAAGCGATAGTGTGTATTACTGGTAGTTACACTATTTTCGGCATCCTGGTTTCTGGCGCAGCACACCTTCCATCCCAATTAACTTACAACCACTTTGGATAGCTTCATACTTCGTCAGCTACTGATGGACAAAGATTTACTGCCTATCTGCTTGCCTTACTTAGGTGAGAATTTCTTTCACTATAAACAATTTTTAAACGACGTTTAATATCAATAGGGTACCCTATTGCAGTTGTTTGGAATTAATAACCATACTTAGTTGTTACGGAAAGATTGCAACACTTCATAATATTAATTATCAACAAATAATAAGAGAAAGGAATGCAACAGGTGTTCCCATGTGTGTAGTGTAATAATAAAAATATAACACGGCAACACAAATATATTTGTAGAAAATTTTCCATCTGACATGGAGTTTCTATTAAAGTTAAACAAAATCAACTTAACGGAGTTTAAGTTTCATGACAAGAACTAGATAATATGAGCGAGAAAGTTAATTCGTATGATAATAATATTGAAAATTTATCATTTAGTTAGTATGACAAATTTTTAATATGATTTTGATGTTTTTGATACGAGAATAATAATAATAATAATAATAATAATAACAATAATAATAATATGATATATTGGTTATACTTATTGATTTGATAGAATTTTTTGTTTGTTGACTACTATCCTCATATGTTGGTTATCTGAGTCTTCCTTTTCATGTAACTGATTTCATGAACATAGGAAATATGAATAAACAATTACTAAATTTAAAAAAGATATGTGTATAGTTATTTATGTCCCATCTGTGGTATGCAGCTGTAGGTTTGCATTCTGTAACTACAATAGAATTCCTGATAAATGAGTAACAATCATCTGTTACGTTTTAGCAAGGAAAAATTTTAGTCGCCAGTAACCGTCAAAATATATAGTTAGTTTCAAATATATTTATGACAGAATTCAGTTCTTTGCAGATTATTAATTTATAGAAAAATAATTTTGAAGAGAATGGGGTATGAACATTAATAGTAAAGCAGCATCAGCTCTGACTGGATTCATTTCTTCAGCATAACGTATCAAGAGAAATAAATGTTCAGAAAAGTAGTTAACTATTAAAAAATCCTGAAAGGGAATATAACACTTCTCCTTTGGACTAATTAACCAGAGTCACGGACATTATTGACAATGCTCCGAAAACTTTGAGTAAATTGCGATTTGAAGCGTTCGTGACTTGCAGCACGCAATGGCGCAGACTTCGTACCTGAAACAAAGTGGGTAGTAAGCTTACGTTAGCTTATTTATCGAGGAACTTTATTTTCCTGCCAGAGTTTTGGGCGGCAAATTAGTAATGCGGTTTGAAGCGATAAGGGAGCGCGTGGAGTGACGCATTGATCTGTTTATAAATCGTGTTTAAACCAGCCAGAAGTTACAGCCTCGTATTTTTCTGTTTCCGTGGCGGGAAAATATATTACGAGGATTAGCGATCGTCCACGCAAATTACGAGAGACATTGTGAGTATTGTTACGGAAAAACCGAAGTTTCAAAGAAATCTAACTTATTTTCTTTAGTAGGTAACGGCGTGGTGGAAAGAATACATTAACAAGCGAAAGATTGAAAAAATCACTTTAAACGCTGAAATAATTTAACATTAAAATTCTTAAGGTGAAAAAGAATTTGAAAATAAAATGGAAAATAATAGTAAAATGCAAATGTAGGTATGTGAGGAAATTCACACGAGGTTAAATGTTCCATCTCAACTAAATGAAATTAAAAATTAGTCTGCTGAAGAACATAATACAAAGATATAACCAAGTCGCAAAGCGTCTGCTTCATGGATTTGCAAATTAACACAAAGCAATGTTCTGAAAAATTAATAATTGTTATTACTGGAATCAGGAATGAATGAATAATCCTGCAACCGCAAATAGGACACATCATTTCTTACTATATGACAATATTTTATTTTAGTAAAACTCTCACCATTTTCGAGATATTTATTTCTTCAATATTTCTTCGAAACATGTGACTTATTCAGATTATTCGATGTCATTTCTACAAATTAAGAGTTTTTGAACCCTTTTTTTTCTCTAAGACATTTGAGTCGTCTAAAACAATGTTCTTTTTTTCTTACAACGTTAAAAAAAAGATTATAAAAAATCTTAAATGGTATAATTATTTCATACTTCTATTGAAAAGATTGTTTTATTGGAAAAGGAATGTTAAACAATTAAACCATTTTAAAATTGGCAATAACGAAACAATTTTTTAATGTAATTGGTGCTTAGTACATTATTTTTTTTACGCCACAGGCTGTCGAAGTCAACCGTTTGAATAAATTTTTATACATTTTTTACTTAAGATGTTTTATATGTTTTTAATTTTTTATTAAATAACATTGTTTTAGATGACACAAACATCCTTGAGTAAATTTAAAAGAAAAGGGTTCAAAAAGTGTTAATTTGTAGAAATGGCATGGCATAAACTGAACAAAGTAACATGTTTCAAGAAAAAAATCGATATCTAGAATATTGTGACTATTAATAAAATGAATAGTAATAAAATGAATAGTAATAAAATTGTAGGACATGATGTGACCTGTTTGTGGTTGCTGGATTATCCTTTCATTCCTGGAGACACTGCTTATAAAGTACTTGTTATATACCTAAACAACTATATCAAGGGCAGAAAGAGGTGATTATGATTTTGAGAAAACATTTATTTTTTCCAACGACCCTACCATTTATGTTTGCGAAGGTATTGGGCTAATAGAAGTGAGTGAAAGTATCTACGAGGTATTACCATTTCGCCAAGATCGGCCTTCGAACAGAATCAATGCTTACTGCGGTTATCATTCGTACACTGTTCTGCATCTATGTTTACCTGGTCTTGCTTAGTATGAAAAGTATGAAAACTTAATAATCGCGTAAAAACATAAAACATAGATGGGCGTGAAAGCTCATTTCAAATATTATTATTTAAGATTTGTGTTTGTTGAGTGCTACGACATTATTGATCGTTTTTATGCCTAGATATTAAAGGTACAGTTTTTTCTCTCGTAAAATTTTGTGTAATTATCCAAATTAGTATTGCATCTTTGAGTTTCTTTTAAGGTTCAATAAGTTAATCCCACCTTCTCACTACACGATGCTGTAATGTAAGATTCACATTAAACTTTCTTCCTTTTAGACTTAGACATTGAGTATGAGCATATTTTCTTCCATATTTTGCGTTCAAACAAAAATTGCAACTTGACTATCATCATAAAATTACATGTAATGAGATAACGTGTTCTGCAATTATGGAGACTAAAGATTAGCGTGCTGAGTTTTTTGTGTAGTTTTTGTGCGAAATGTATATTTCTGACGTTTACAAGATGTTTGTTTTGAGTCTCCATCATGTGAAAATGAACAGAAACATAGCAACAAAGTGATATGCACAAACAACGGATTAAAACAAAACCATAATATCTATATACTGTGGAGTGATTGTTAATACTGGGTGTTAATAATATTAGTATAGCTGCTGAGTGTAAAATATTTGCTCAAAGTGAGCTACATTTAGCACACATGTGAAAATTACTGAAGATTTTATCTAGACTAAAACTGATCACCAAACACCGGTACTTTATAACGTACAGTAGATATTGTCCAGAAGACTGCACGGGCAAGAGAGACACAGAGAAAATAAAATTAAACACAAACGTAGGTCCATATAATGTCAAGATCTATATTGTTTTAATTTAACTGTTGATAACATAGCATGTTTGCTTCTTGCAGTTAATATGGTGAAGAGTTTTGTGTCGGGGAAAAACTCATATCTGATCGTAGACCGACTGGCTTGAAGATAAACAACATTCGTTAAGGTGGCCTTTTTTTTTTTTTAATCTAAAGTTGGCACTTCGTGGTGCCGTTCGGAAGAGAGAGTCTCGGTCTACCCTCATCGGGTTTCTTGATATATCATTCAGCACAAGGACAAGATATGTAATACACACTTTTCACTGTCATCCATTTGCGCCTGGAGAGTAGACGTGACCTCGATAGCTCAGCAAAATTCGGCCCGATGAGGTCCGAAATATTAGTTATACTGGCCACCACCACCGCATTGATGGCTAAACAGGAAATTTCAAATAAACAACGAATAAATCTCAAAATACATCAATCAAGTAAACAAATTAAACTATACTCAGAAACTTTTTTATGAAATAAAAATTTCGAACACTTAAAATTAGGTGTGTTTTTTAAAAACATCCCAGATAATTATTCCAAGAATTTAATCAGAGAAAGTTTACTCACACCACGAAAAATATCATAAAAATATAATTATTGATTGTTATTAGTTTTTCCCAAGAAACTTTTCCAAAACAAATTGCTACTTCCACCATAGGTAATACTCGTTATTTTTTAGGGGCGTTTGAACTTGTATACCATACGATAGTGTACGATTAACTACGATTTAGAAGGCAGCAGTAAACCACCACAGTCAATTTTGCCAATGAAGATATTACGGTAGAGGAATACGTCTAAAATTAATCAACTTTTCCCTAGGAACCCGAATACGAGTCGTGAATTACTTATGTGGACATAGCCGGCGGAAATCAGAGCCAAAAGTTTTTTTTTTTTTATCAAATAGCGAAAATTGATTTGAAATTTGTTGGTAGTATTTTGTAATGTGAAATTAGAAGTGTGAAATCTTCCGCAAATTTTCTGCTTATTAATGCACGTGGAGGAATTAAAACATTTCATGGAATGTAAAATCTTTATTGCTTATCAATGGATTAAGCAAGTCTTTGAAAACATTAGAAGTTCATCAGACATCATCAATACGGGTAAACATTTAAAATATTCCATTTTTAATCACCTTGGACGACATGATGACAGCAAGATCTCGTACGTTACCTAATATTTTCCACGTTAATTTTTTTATTTATGATTTATATGCTAATGTAACAGTCCGATAATTTAGCTTGATCAATAATTTGGAGATGAAGAAATATAAATTAACGTTGGTTATCATATGTTGAAAACGAACATTTCAATTTCGGAGCACTTACTTACTCTGACATATAAAAACTTCAAGATCAAAATCAAGAGAGAGTGGAAGAAGGAACGGTGAATATTAAGTGCAGCAAATATTATGAATATCATGTCAAGATAGAGAAAGCTTTCACTCGTATTGACTTTCGTTTGATTCTAATTTAAGAATGGAATGTGTTAATAATCGGCCTTGACATATGGCTTTCATTATTGCCAGAATCCTATTTGACGTTGTCAGCAGAAACGAACAATAATCTAACCTTTGTTCGGAACATCTCGGCGGCTCAGCATATAAACTTCTGTTGCTTATTCATTAGTTGTACTGTTACATGAAACTTTGGTTCAGTTACGATGTCATTTAAAAGCCGAAAGAACTGAAATTCAAAGACTCGGGTAGTGAAAATATGCAGGTATACTTCGCTTCGAAAACCGTGATGAGCTGTAAAGCTCTCATGGATAAAATGTCGCTTGGAATAGCTGACGACCTCGCTAAAATGGACCTGCAAACCCATTTATTATGGCCCTTCGCTTTAACCGCCATTCATAAACTTGCAAGCATATAAATGATATTCTGCTTTATTAGTACGGTCCGTATTTTGGAAGTGGTAAATGTTTACCAAGGGGAAAGTAAAAAAAAAAAAAAAAAAAAATAGTATATTAAAAACTCCTTTGCCTTAGGCGAGGCTTATTCTTGCAAAGCCTTGTAAGGTAGCAAGCATAAATTTCAGATCCCGCAATTTGAAATTTTCTTCTATGCTCCCTTCACATTGCAATATTTTCTGACAGCGCACTACTTGTTCATTCGGTATAACCACTCGACTTGTCATACGGAGGTTATTCGTTCCACACGTCAGTAAATTTCAAATACTGGATTATATACATATATATATATTTCTCTTCATAAAAAATTCGGCAAATACATATACATATATAAACACAATTGATGTTATCTGGTAGCATTTTACTGACATCTTATGCACAAACTGTACGTTACTTATATAGCACATGCGATCTAAACAGTGTATAAGTAGGTTACTAGGAAAGCCAAGTATTTAACCGTCTCCACTTCAGTAACATAGATGTAACTTGCATACCAAAGCGATACAAAATTAATTCCTACCAACACCCAAAGGAACTGATCCAGGCATTAAATCTTTAACGAAGGGGAAACGTTGATCGGTACAGGATTTAGAGCTGTTAGCATTTAATTACACAACGGACCACTGGTATTAAACGGCAGCATTTGCATAAAACAGGTATTTATGCGGTGCCAGATAGTATTGTAGTGTGGTAAAGGCTTGCAGCATCTGTACAAATTTTTCGGCCTATGCCGCATAAAGTCTACCCACACAGCCTCGCGTCAAAGAGATTGCTGTTCCCGTTCGGCATAGTACACCCAAATTTGATATCACAGTCGCTGAATTCCACCAATCCATCATGGACAAAATATTATACGTGGTTAATTGTTTTGTTCATTATGCTATCTCAACCGTTCGTAAATTAAATTAACATGATGACGCCTGTAAAATCAATAGCCAATATGGTGGTTGACAGAATGATTTTAGCAGCAAACTACGAGCATTTATATTTTTTAAGAGAGAAAGAAAGAAATGAAAAAGCTTCATACATCAACCAAGCCAAATGAAGCAAGGAACAAGAAGAAATATTAGAGCGAAAGTAAAACAACATCGCCATAATAAATGTTTTGAATGCCCTCAGAAATACCGTATGTAGAATATGTTCAGAATTCAAATAATAAATTAAATACACCATGGCATGCCATGTGCTTTAAAGCTTCACCATGGTACACTATGAGTCATACAACGGACCGAATCGATGATTTAGCATCATGCGGTTTATAAAAACACAAAATCTGTCAGCTATTAAACGTCACTTAATAATTCATAGTGAACTAAATAATTACTTTCGCAATATACTCGTAGACTGTTCACTTTTTTAAAAGTGTAGGTAACCGCTGATCTACTTAGTTGTCATTACAACATTGGCCTGGAATGATGTAGAGAAATCATTAAAAACGGTTGGACAAGGATCAAATTCGCGTTCTTGCAAATGCAAGGATGAAGTACTAACTGCTAATTCATAACATCTGCACATAAATTAAAAAAGTATCAACAAGAAGCCCATTATAATCCATAAAATGTGACCCAAGTATTAAGGCTTTTGTAAAACTATACATTGCTGTGAAAAAAATATGAATTACAATCTGAATTGTTACTATTTTAGTAATTTTTTGGAACATTCTTTAAGGAGACAAGAGTAGTAGCTTTGTTTTGGAATGGTTAGTTACGAAATATAAGTTTTGGATCAGTAACGCGTATGTTGTGTATGGGGCTAGTAACTTATGACTGAAGATTTGATGGTAAAACAAAGTTAAAATAATAGCTTGGAACTCAGCTATAAATTTTCAATTGCTCTGGTACACTAGAAGGTAATTATAACTTAGAAACAAAAATTTCGGAAAACTTTTTTATGGTGGGTGAGGGGATGTACAAATAAGGATTTGGTTTTCACAAATGTTGCTTGTTGAAGCTGAATATAATGCCGTTTTAAAATTTAATACTGAAGTTACGTTTATATTGTGTGCAGCGGATCAACTTAATCTAAAACACGATCGACCCATTAGAGGCTAGAAAATACTAATTAATTCTATCCATTCAAGTGGTGTGTTGAGTATTTATCTCACATTTTTGTACCTATTTAATATTACTGCAATGACTGAAAACGATGTTAAAATAAATTTCGATTTTTACGTAGTGATAGTTTAAGTCTGCGCTTTAAGTTTCTGATACTCTTAATAATATAAGGCATAAGATGATTGAGTTTTTATGCTATTATGTTCTGCAGCTGTACACGTTTTATGTATAGCCAGAATTCACTAAAAAAAGAGAACCGAGTTGGTATAAATAAATGTGTTGGTGTACGAACGATGCATATGGGGAAACACTCTTTGATTCATTGATAAATTTAAGTTGATTACATAGTTATAAACGCATATCAAAGGTCTGGTTAATATCGTTCTATTTAAGCATTCTATTTGATCTAGGTTATATTTTAGGGTTTGTTAGCTTCAAAATTGTGATACGTATGTGGTCGTAGAGAGCCAATAAAGATGTTGAATGAAAAACGCGATATCCAAAAATGGAAGTAGGACGTGTAATCTAGCTGCAAGGAGACGACACGGACAAAGTCTGAGTAAATCTTGAGGCAAAACCCTGGGAGAAAGCGGAATTACTCGGAGATCAAGGGAGTCGTCTTGCAAACCAGGCCCAGGTGTCTTCGGTCTGAACCGAAGGCCCTATGCGAACTTCATTCTTCAGCTGGCTCACAAGTAATAAAGCTAAGAAACTATTAGTATCTAAAAGAGAAGAAGATGACGTATTTTAACATTCTTCTCGAAAGAAATTAGAAACGGCAACAGCCTAAATAATTGGAAATGGTTTGACCATTCGCTATGCATGTCTGGAAGACGTTAGAGTTTCAGTTTGGAACTGTTTTTCATATTGTTAGGTTACGTTTTCTGATTGTAAATTGAGTTAATGTTTTTAATTCAGAATATTTCGTTTTATTTTTGAGAGCATTTATACTGAAATGGAAGATAGATCATAGACGTTCGGATTTGTAAAATATGAAAGACTGCAGAGATTAAATGAATCTCATTAGTTAATTTATCATAAATTGAAAATTAGCTTAAAATTATTTATTTTTTCGTCATAATAAAGCCTAGAAAATTAAATCATTTAAACTTACACAAGGCATGGTGTCTTTAGCAAAATGTGTGGTACGATGCGTCGTTGTGATAAACTGATATACGTGTGTGAGTCTTGGATATCACTCCAGGCAAATGTAACAGCAAGTGGATAGTATCAGCGTCACTCTCTCACCCGCAGTTGGCCACGGCGAAACCTGTTTTCTGTGTCTTGAACCATCGACAGAAATCTGCTATGGACCAAGAGCCTCTCTCTACAGTGAGTTCTCCATGTGGCAGCTGCAAAATGTTCAGACAATGCCAGACTAACAGCTCCAGCACAGAAGTGAGGTTCGCCTCTTTCCTTCTAGTCAGCTCACTTCACTTCCACCTTTGCAATCCGTCGATGACTACATTCATCTGATAACACTCGCTGTCTGCCGATTAGTTTCCAAAGAATCATTATTGGTAATTGAAAGTCTAAGCTTGTGATTGTCTATCAACGCTACTGTTCTCATACATGCTATACGTCAAACGTCGCAAGAAAAGCTTCCTCTCCAATTAGATGTGACTTTAGGATGATTTTAAGGATTTTCACACTGTTTGGCCGAGTGCTCTAAAATCCCTTTCCTCATTCCTCGCACTCTAAACACAAGATTTGTAGCCTCCACTGACATCTTCGAATCCAATTGGTTGGCCTTTGCGATTGTTATCCTTCGCCTCAGACGGCCCCTCTAATCCCCTTCCGAGAAAGGAGAGCCCCGTTCCTCCGCCTGTAGCTACTAACTCGGACACTACAATAATAATGAATACTGCTGGAAAAGTATTGATACAAGCTTTTCGTGTATCATAGGCAACACCAACGAAAATTGTTTGTCAGTGTATCAAATTCAGTGCAATATGTTAAGAAGGTATCACGTTATATCTGGTGATAATTTTCTAGGAGTAGCTAATTTATTTAAGCGTGGACTTAGAATTTCATTGCTAGAATTGATTATAGAAAGCTGTAAGTTACGTAAGATTAGTCCCAGAAATACCGAGGAAGACATTCACTATACCATTCAGCCGTCGAACCAGTCTCATGAAGAGAATCATTTTCCAACATGTTTAAAAATAGAAAACAAAAAAGGTGCGGGGAGATAGGAGAGTTTCACTGATGATAGCTTCAGTTTAAGCTTGGTCTTCTCCCTTTCTTCAGCATCAGCATCAGGTTCTTGGGTTCCAAATAAAATTAGCTTCTCGTGTTCTTCTAGGGCTCCACCTTGTGGCGGTTTCGCATGGGGAGGTAATGGTGAAAACGTTTTACTTCCTTTTATAATTAAAAGAAACCCTCGGCTGCTAATTTATTGGGTACTCATAATGGCGTACAGGCGAGGCTTATTTATCGTTAACATTGACACATTGAAATATGATAAAAGAACTATGCAACGCCTCTTCTTACAATTGCCAACACAAATTAACAAATAAACAAAGCATTAAAACACAACCACCTTTAAATTAATCTTTAAACAAACTCCCAATGTTAATTGGCAAGCAAGAAAGCTACACACTTGATTTGTTTAAATGAAAGTTCCCTTCACAATGATCGGGAACCATAAATCAAACACAGTATTGACATTAACTGTATCCGATCTCAAATGCCGGGCGCCAGGATAATTTAAATTATCCACCAAGTGTGGCTTTAAGAAAGTCTGCCCCAGCTAGCTCAATATTTGTGGGTGTGAGAACTCCTAATCATTCAGTGGTCGTTACAGGGCTGTACTCAATGACCGAATAAAAGTACCACACTGCACTTGTAGAATTACGTCCGTCAGCAAGCGTAATGTATGCGTGCACAGTGACCTCACTGTACAAGACACGCTTATTGACCCTCAGGTTCGAAGCCAAGACCGAGCGATCGCCAGCTTCGGAAGATCCGATCCTTCTCGTCTGAAGGCTCGGAGCCCAGTCCTCTCCAGCGTCCGCCGGAAAAAACCTCCTCTCGTCACTCGTGGTTTACACAGAAAAAAAATACACCATCATTACAAAATGCAAAGGAGAGTCTCTCTCGATTGGTTCTGCCATTTTTAAGATCCTCCCTTCGGCTGTCACGATAGGCGAACCTTGTCTTTCTCGGTTTGTGTGAATTCGGGATAGCCTCGGACCTTTTCGTCACCTGTGACCTCCAAAACTCCCCGTTCGTAGACCTGGTGCTTGGATAGTTTGTTCACCTCAGTGTACCGTTTCCCCGGAGCCAAGGGATTATACGCTTGACCAACTGAGTGAGAAGGGTAACTGGTGTCCATTGTCCTAGGCCGCCGCCGGCCTGTCGCGATCCTCTGGTGCGTCTAGCTCAGGTGCCACAAACACACTGACAATCCTCTCCGATAATTCCTTTCTTATTCTTTTTATATATAAAAATATGCAAAATAATATATATAAAAATGTACGGAATGACCCATATTTGGTCTTTCTGCTACAACCTTAAGTCTGGTTTACGCCTGCAAGGCAAATATAAAAAGAAGACAAAACAAACTGATACCAGAAACCTTTGGGTAGACGCAAATCGACTTCTGCAGTATAATAAGTTTTGTCTGTATACGAAATTTATTAATAGATCATCCACTAACTGATTGCGAGAAAAACACAGCCTGAGCAACCTGTATAAAATTAAGGACGTACACACGCCACCATTCCATAAATTATCAAAATTTTATGATAAACTATTATTCATATCGACGAAATTATCCTGTGTCCTTCATAAAGATACAAAGTTTTTCCTTGTTAAAGTTCATGAATATCGGTATAGCCATTTAGTCGCCAAAATGTAACAGAGAGACAGAGACTTATTTTTGCATTTATAATATTATTAGTGTACATCACGCACAAACTGACTGCGAGAGAAAAAAAGTCTGAGGGACCAATATAGCGTAAAAAAGTAAACGCATACGGTACTTTGTTTGGCCGCCTACAATTTGCCACGTATGACACCCATGAATTTGTGGGAACTATTGTTTAACATGGACCTTCAAATAACGGAACGTCAAAAAAAAAAAAAAAAAAAAAAAAAAAACGTTTCTCCGACCGGGATTTGAACCTGAGACCGTACTCCGAACGTTAGAAAGCAAATCACCTTAATCACAGAGATAACAGCACATTCTTCTGGAAACCATTACAGAAACTTACACATGCTATGAGTCTGTCTATCACTGTTCAATTGTTTTTTTTTTTTTTTTTTTTTTTTAATTCCATGGCAACATGTAATACCTATACAAAACAAAGTATCCTATGTCCTTCCCAATGTCAAATAATATCTTCTTGTCAAATATCATCAAAATCGGACCAGCCGTTTAGCCCTGAAAACGTAACAAGCAGACAGAAGGATTGAGTTACTTTCGCATTTGTAATATTAATATAGATTTAGGGTATAGCACGCGTGAATTGTTTAAGAAAACTTAAGCGTCGTAAAATTCATTATTGCTGGTACATTTGGTAGAAAATGTATTCAACATTAGCAACTCAGAATCGTCATCACTCAATAAATTTTGACACACTCCATCCAGTAAAGCTGAGCCAGTAATATCTACTCTAGTACAGTTCAGTTTCGCAGAAAAATGTTTTTAACCTTAAAAACTGGAAATCGTCATCAATCAGTAAATTCTGACGCACTCTTTGACACAGTAAATCTGAGTTGTTCACTATGTGAAGTGAATACCTAATGAAAATAAATCTGTGTGAGATTTAAACAGTGGGTAGTAAAATGTCACTGAGACGAGTACGCACGTCAGGTCGCAGGGCTGTGTGACTAATTATGGCAGGCGGACCCTAAGAGAAGACAGCGCCGCGCAATCCAATTATTTCTGAAGACGGAGCGGAGTGGTCCTCGCCACCCTCTGCCCGCGGCTGCACGTGTGGGTGGTTGCCTACCTGCAGGAGCGCTCAGCTGTTGACCCGCTTAACAATTCCCAGTACGGCGTGAAACACCAGGATGTGGATTTTCATGAAGCGTAGCTGCTTACCGAGAACGCAATAAAGTTAGTTTCAATAGTCGAATATGTCCCTCCTACGTTGGTGCCTACATGATTCCTCCCTACGTATTTCTCACCGAACATAATTCTGACATAAATTTATTGTGAGCACATATACTGGATTAACCCACCAGCTCGAGAGTGAGGGTTAAAGCGCAGTAAAAACAATTTACAGTCCTAACGTACCGGTCATAATGGTTTTTAGACTATTTCCCATAAAAATATATACAAATGTTTTGACGATCTCGAGTTACCGACCTATAAATTAAAAATTAAAAAAGAAAATATATATGAGTGTAAAGCAGACTACATAATTCAAGCTTGACAAATATATGACAATACCAAGCTCCATCCGTGCAATGGCCGTTTCTCCTGGAGTTCATATTGCTGAAACAAATTTATTGGGATGACGATTTATAAATCACTAGCTGACCCGGCAATGCTTCGCTATTGCTAGATTCGAGTATACATATAGACTGAATGTACAAAACTGAAATTTTGATATTAACCTCTGTAAAAATTAGATATTTACATACATGTTATTATTTGTATGTTTTGAAAAACATAAATTGTAATTACGCTTTTATTCAATTTAAAGTTAACTGCGATCCTCTTATAATAAGATGTTTTTGGGGACTTCATATATACAAAGCAATGCCATGATTTTCCTACGCAGGGGGACAGAACGTATAACTATCCATGAAACAATTTTCCCACTTTCAAAATTTAACAATATTATAGCAGAAGGTTTTTTTTCTGAAATTTAAAACTCATAGTCGACACACATACTAACACCACCTCTCATAAATATAGAGTTGTAACCATTTTTTTTCTATTTAGCGTTACTTTCTTTCCACAGGTATGATCGAGAATTTCAATAGCTTTAAACCTAGTAGAGACAACGCGGACAATTTTGCCAAAAATAAATAAATAATAATAAATAAATAAAATAAAAAGCCCGTAAATCGGTCCAGAATTTATATTCTATAGCGGACACACATACATAAAGGTCGTATTTTGAGAAGCTGCAATGCTCATACAAAGGAAATAGCGTACAAAACACTAGTGCGTCCGCATTTGGAATACTGTTGTGCAATTTGGGATCCGTATCGCAAGGGATTGATTGACACGTTAGAGAAAGTACAGAGGAGAGCCGCTCGATTCGTGACCGCTAGTTACAGTCCTTATGTAAGTGTCACAAAGCTGATACGTGGGTTAGGCTGGGATTGTTTGGCGGACAGACGACGTCGTTTTCGTTTAAATTTGTTGGAGAATATGCGAAAATCTCTAATTTACGAGTGCAACGAAATACTTCTTCCGCCAACCAATTTAGGTCGCAATGACAGGAGGGATAAGATTCGAGAGATAAGATGCCCGTACTGATACATTTATGTATTCTTTCTTTCCTCGTTCTGTTCGGGATTGGAATACTCTAAAATAGGATTGGTGCTTAGCACCCTCTGCCACCCACAGTAATTGTGAATCGCAGAGTATAGATGTAGATGTAGACATCGACTATTAATTGCTTAGTATATTTTGGCAGAGTAAAAATTTCAAAGTCTGTTCTTAGTTGCAACCGATTCGATAAAGTCAATGAACCGTACGATATTTTGACATGCAGGAACAAAGATATTTCTTCTGTTTTTTTTGTTGTTGTTGTTGTTGTAGACGTTGGTTTAGATTTTATTGCGTAATTTAACAACTCTTTTCCGGTTAATTAGGCATTTTTAAATCAAGTTAGAAGACACAGTCTATGGTACGCCTGGCCATTTTTATATGCACTAAACTCGCCATTCGGGAGGACGCCGGTTCGAATAGCCGTCAGGGCATCCAGATTTGGGTTTTCCATGGTTTCCCCCAAATCACTCCAGGTGAATGCCAGGAAGCTTCCTTAGCTGGCCTAATTCCTTCCTGTTCCTTGTCCTCAGTCTCATCTCGCCTTCAATGCCCTCGATATCTACAAGTGGTAAAGCCATATGTAAAAAAAAAAAAAAAAAAAAAAAAAAAAAAAAAAAAAAAAAAAAAAAAAAAAAAAATTAAAATAGTCATATTTGTTTTGTTAGCTTTTTTTGCATGTAGGATGTAGGACAAAGATTAGAAACAAAACCTACGAACAAATTGTTGTAGAAATTAGCAATGGAAAAATCTTAATGATCCCAAAAATTTTGGTAGAAATTAAAAGTTAAAGTAGTTCCCAATCAGAAGCCTACAAGTCTATTGTTTTAGTGGTAGAAGAGAAATCTCAGTATTTACTCTGGAATTCTCTTCATTGGAGTGTAACCCGCTAGGACAGTTACATAAAAAGCGGTATTGAAAGGTTAGCTATCAGAGAGCGCTTTATCTTTACAGCCAATAACAGAATTTTGATTTTCGCTAAGTTTGAAGCCGGATGCTGCTACACTTACTTAACTCTAAACTTAATGGCAACATTATCACATAACTACTGTTATAGGATTAGCAGCCACATTACACGAAAATATGTAAACTGTATTGTCGAATTTACTGTAACAAAAGTTACTCAAGTGATTTTTAAATCAAATTAAACGGTTTGTTACAACCTCCAAATGTATTTCTTCAGTTTGAAATTGGGTTAGACATTCGGCGTCAGGAAAAAACACGAAGTTGGTGTTTTAAAGCGCAGAGTTTGCGGTTCCACAAGGTATATAAACTGATTTCCAAACGGCTGCCGTCGGGAATCCAGGCGTCTGGAATCCCAGGAGACCTGTGACGTTGCAACAGAACTTCGTAGTGGTTGACAAGACGGCAGCACCAGTCAATGCAATCGAATTACTTTCAATAAACCTGGTGCAGAGTAATTTTGTGTAGAGCAGAGAAGCCAATATATTTAACCGGTAAGCAGTTGTACTGAACTGTAATAATATGTGTCTGGTACTTGCAACTTAGATGCTACGAGTATTACAGGGAAGATGCAAACTTTTGCTTTACTGCATAAAAAATTCGACCTTAATATGTTACAAAGTTTCGATATTCAATGCTTTGAATTTTGTAGTTTTAAATAACTTACTGCCAATGGAGCCTATTTTTCAAAACAGTATTGAAGTCCAAAGTTGTTTTTATTTCTAGTGTAATCATTCTAAGGATTCTTTCCGTATGCGAACCCCTTAGTGCCATTACGTATGAAAACGTTTTGATAACATGTTAGCTTTGACACTAAAAACAAAATAACTTTGTGCTTGACTGTGTAGTTCTGTGGTATCTATCTGGTTATATTTTGATTTTTACACTTCCAGTGTCTTGAACTGCTATATTTTCTGAAGATTCCTGTAATTAATGTGAGCAAAAGTAGCAAATGCGTCTACATTTGGGAAGTAGTAGATGAATGTTAGACATAAACATCAGGAGTGCATTATATATTGATGAAAAAAACTTGCAGTTTTCTGTCGAAGCAAATGCCAAGATTTCATAATCGTTAGATACGAGACAGCAAACTTTCGGTTAGCGTAAAATAGATAACATATTGTTCTCTAGTAATTTTTGGATATATTATAACGGTTTTGTTCTTAAAAAATTAAATAAATCTGTACACGAACTATTTAACTTAACTTAGTCCACAACCCGAAGGTTGGTTGGATCCTCCAGAAAGAGGCATACTAAGCCATTGTGTCAGAGGTAGGACGGCCAGTTCCTTTCCTCTGGGACTTACAGTTTAACGAACCACGGAGCGTCCTGGCACAGCTCATATGATCAACTATTTACTTAACAGTAAAGTGATTTGGAATGTGCATTAAAAATGTATAACAGCCCATTTCAACTACTGTCGTTACAACTGTCTTTGAAACAAAGAATTTTTCCATTCCAATTTAACTAACAACGACATTTCGAAGTGAAAATGAAAGCAGATAATAGCCCTGTTCTTCACCGTTATATTTTAAGCACACTCTGCAGAACTTAGTTTAATAATAATATACACGAATAAATTAATGATAGCACTGTTGTGTAAGCAAGTAGTAGAGGTATAGTGTTTCGTTTAGTCGGTTTTTTCGGATGACATGAAATCATGTGAAGAAAGACATTGTTGACTATGTTACGATTGCGTATAGAACTATTGAAAACAATTGAAAAATTATATCCCATAAACGGTCCAATATGAATTTCAATATCCAGAAAATAAACCTGAAAAACTCTTCTTAGCAAATGAATATCCTATATACATTGTAGCATCAATAACATACACCAATGTAGTAGATAGCATCCAAGGGATTATTTTAAATCGAAATCACTTTGTTTGAACGCAAATAGTCTCTAATATCTCTCAATGATTAAACTATTATCACAAAGTATTACAAAAGGATCAAAGCGAAGTTCAGACTTCGTAGGAATAGTCCAAAAATACCTAGACAATGCTATTTTTACCCAGAAAACTCATTGTTCATATGGAACAGTGCACTAAAAGAATACCCTGCAGTGCGATATATGGAATCAACTGTTCAGCCCTACTCTCATTTTTTCCATAAATTTTTCATATTGACGTGGGACATATTCAATTAATAGCAAAATTTATGTGCAGAGGACTGACACTTTTGCTTTCGCTTACTATATCCATGCATATTATTGGTTAAACTGTAAAGCAACTACTTCAAAATCCATCTCTGAGACAGTAAAAAAGTAAATAAATAAATAAATTGAAATTTATGTGACTTTCCCCCAGAAGTATGTCTAAAAATCATATTTATTATTTTCAACACTTTTAAGTTCTTAAGTACCTTTTTTAAAATATTTCAGTTATTAAATACAACTGTTTGGTTCATTTTCCTTTCGTGAAGGTTGTAGAATTATGCGAGCTGGGGTATGTTTCGAAATGCATTTTAATATTATTTATCCGATTGGATGACCAGATATCACGTTCTACGGATAAGCCAGCACAATCAAACGCTGCGAGTTCGTGCTTGGCTATACACAACTTCAATACACATTATAATCTCGTTATAGACAATACCTTTCGGGAATCGATCAGAGAAGATTTATTTTGTTTTGATTATTAGAAGTTTATTTTCTTAATATGTGAAATATTTACTCACAGTGAAATGTGTTTATGAGAAGAAGAAACGCAAATGAAATGTGAAGGATTAATAAGTGACATCGGGAGTCAGATGTTTTCCTAGTGTCTGTGTTCTATCGTAATCATAACAGTAACGCTTTATTGGGAGAAGATTTTTTCACCTGATAGCAAGGTGAAGAAGCTGGGATTGAGTATTTGTTAGCACAAGTGTAAGTTAATTTGACTGTCTGTCCGAAATATAAATCAACTAGCCTCGTACCCGCGACTTCGTACGAGTGGATTAAGAATTTTTTTCCAGGATTGAATATAGAAAGTTGTTGGTAACGAAAGATTGGCCCCAAACAATATCGAGTCGGCATAATATGACAGGTAAGCTATCACTATATCATTGTACCGTCGAACCTGTCTCTTGAAGAGAATCAATTTCCAACATTTTTCTGTCACCATTCGATAAGGTCTCAAAATTTCGTGACTACAACTGTTAATCATACTGGAAAAAATATCCTGTGCACTTCATACAGATTTTTTTTATCAAATTCCATCAATATCGATATAGCCATTTAGTCGTCAAAACGTAACAAAAAGACAGACTTACTTCCGTATTTATAATATTATTACTGCGGTTCACAAACACACACACACACACACACACACACACACACACACACACACACACACACACACACACACACACACACACACACACTCTCTCTCTCTCTCTCTCTCTCTCTCTCTCTCTCTCTCTCTCTCTCTGACTGCGGATCACTATAACGTAAAAAGTGCCCACCTACAGCATTGCAAGACCTACGATGTGCCTCGCATTGCACCCCTAACTTTCTAATATCTACAGTTTAACATTCGATCCGAATAACCTACTGCCCGGGCGTGACTCTTACCTTGAAAAACAATTTTTAAAAATCTTAGCCTCCACGGAGATTTGAACCGGAGACCACGACGTTCGTAAGCAAGCGCTTTAACCACTAAGCTGCCAGTCCACTATACGAAAACACGGTACGGAGACGTCCATATCCAACGTGTCTGTCTATCGCCATATTTCGAAGTTATGAGACAACATGTATTATTTATACAGATAATTTTTCAACCAAATGTAGACAGTATTTTTCTCATTGTTTCAAAGGATAAGTGTGCAAAGTTGCATCGAGATCGGATGAAAACTGTGGATTTGTATGAAGAACAAACAAACAAACAAACATACTCATCTTTATATATAAAGATAAATAAAGGAACCCAAATACATCAGGTATTCGATGGCTTCACATTAACGTAAGTCGATTTGAGATTATAAATGAAGGGGAAGTGTTTTTGGAACCGTTTGGTACCAACAAAATGGATTAATAACATGTGGATAAAATATTTTTGTATATAGTGTTTTTCTTATAGACACCTTTCAGTCTTGGATGTAATTCATTTTCCGTTTCATTCACAACGGTCACGTTCACGTCTTAAAGTTTCGATTAATAGTTTATGTTCTAAGACAGACTGTCTTTAAAAAAATTATCTGAATATCATTTAACTGTTTTCAGTTGTGTTTTTACTTGAAAAACCAATTTCTAACTGAAAATAAGAAACTGAAAAATTGACTTTGAACGTTAAAGTCCTAAAATGAATGTCCTTAGTACATTTTAACTACCAAAATAGCAAAAAAAAAATCTGCTTTGATTTTTCACTGTACTTCTTCTGGCTTAAGTCTAGGTCTAAATCTAGGGTTATTGAAAAATAATATTTTTTATTTCTTACAAACTGTGAAAGAAAAAATACGCGCCACATATCTCTGAATAGAAGAAGGTTGAAAGTTATTAGTTCAATTCGCTGCCGCCAAGGGCACTGTTGTCTGTTAACGAGGAAATGCCGAAGCCACAGTAGAGTGCGTTTTGTGTGCTGCGGTATGCAAAAAGTGAATCCATTGTCGATGGGTAGCGTGCATTCCGTCTCAAGTTCGATAAAGTGCCTCCTCGTCGTAAACAGATTTAAGGTCGGCGTAGGAAATTTATAGGAGTTTGGTGCATAAGCAAAGAGAAAAGCACTGGCCGTCCTCGAACGTCAAACGAAGATTGCAAGAAATGGACTACCGATTTGATGTTTGCTCATGGTGCTCATTTCGAATGTATACAGCCAAACTTTGAACCTTTACCTATCAAGTGATGAGTGGCACGTTTTTGAACGTTTTGCACTTTTGTGAGATTATTCCTGTATTTTGTAAGCGAGTGATTTTTTTTCCAACTCACAAATGGCTAATTCTCACACCAAAACGACACATCTATCTATATTTCCACAGACTCTTTCTAGTGTTAAACTATTGATCACATGGACAAAAAAAGTATTTAAATGTGGTCATGTATGGCGTCGATGGGGACATTTTGTCGTTCCTTTTTTTATGGTGAAAATAAACTATAACGCCAAAATGGGGGGGGGGGGGCATGTATGACGCCAAATATTGTTAAAAGAAAGAAATTTAATTTAGTTTATGTATTTTTAATAACAATCGGGGCTTAGGACACAGAGGTAATAAGTGCAGTATATTGTAATAATATCGTTGATGTCAATATATAATAATAGTCTTTGAAAGACATTATTATATATTGAGAATATGAGTTCAATTGTTTCGTTTTGTTGTCTGGAATGATATGAAGAAGAATTAAGTATCTGTAAATAAAAAAGGAAATGTTTAAAATATATGACGTTCAAATAAAGAAACCTGAATTTTATTATTATTATTATTAATAATATAAAACTTTTACTACCACGCGAGACTATCAAGTGATGAGTGGCACGTTTTTGAATGCTTTACACTTTGTGAGATTATTCCTGTATTTAGTAAGCGAGTGATTTTTTTTCCAACGCTCAAGTGGCCAATTCTCGCATAAAAACTACACATCTATCTATATTTCCACAGAACTCTTTCTAAAACACTTCTTATTATTCATCACCACTTTTTCCCAACATTTTGCTTAGATGAGTTTTGCTCATAATTAGCATTGTCTGATTTTTTTAAAATGGCATTCGGCTACTGGGCCATACAGCCAGCTCAATGTGATTTGTTGCTATCAAGTATTGACACAAGAACACTACAACACGGACAAGACATTCACAACACTAAACACCCATGCCCTCTGCCGGACTCGAACCGGCGACCTTCGGTACGCGGAGCTAGCTACACTACCGAGGCCGGCATAGTCTGATTTGGAGCTATGCCCTTGCCGGGGCCAAGCATTTGTACCTACTACCGGGCTGTACTACGTTATATTGGGGGCAGTGTTGCCATTGTACGTGATATGTTAGGTTAACTTGGGCGTCAGCTTCTTTGAGTGGCGTGACCTACAGGTGCGTGGTTACTCGGCGAGAGCACTTGCCCGCGGCTGCGCTGTCCGTTTCCCCTTAGCCGCTGCCTGTCTGTGTACACAGTGCGCCGTTGCGCCCGCCTGAATCAATGCGGGTCTGAATCATTTATCAGGCGCAGCTCTGTGCGCGCTTGTGTGTCTCACGCGTAAATATTGGGAGTCTGCCGACATCCAATCGCTGCCTCGCAGCAGCCCCGAAATTCACTTCTGACACTGCCTCGGCCAACAAGGCGAGATTGTGCATCGATTCTTCTTCGCCTGTAGGGCATCGTGTAATAATGCCGCATGTACGACTTGACGGCAATCTACGACTGCTATTTGCCATGCAGTAAGTCAGCAAGTATAGGATCTGAAGTCACCAAGACAATGAAGGAATTATCCTACAGAAATTCGAATTTACTTTAATCTTTTGCAAAGTGTATCAGAATAAGCTTTAGCTCTATAATGTTTCGGTTATTTATCGTCTCGTACTCGAAAGGAAAAAAAAAGCACTATTATTATCACTCATATGTTTGTCCGTTTTTCACAGACAGAATAACTTTCAGATTTCAAATTTGCACAACTTCTGCGTTTCTTCTTTTTTTTATGATGCCATTACCTGGTCTCGGGTGTAGGCGATTACCATGGATTATATACTCTTCGAGGGAATATTCTTGGAACATGAAATCGAGTGATTTCCGTGGCCTACCCGTAAGTGTTATTATAGATGTAGGTGACTGTGATAGTGTGTGTTTTTAATTATTGAGTGTTGTTTGTTTTGTATGAAATGAGAGATATTGAAGGAGAGGGTGCAACCCGATGCCAGCCCGTTCACGCCTACTCTTCCGAAAGAAACCTAGCGAGCCCGCAAGGTTTAACTTACTCATCCATTTGCACTGCGGAGAAGTTTGGGATTTGATCCAGGACTTTTGCGTACAAGCTGTGCCAACGGAGCGTGTTTCTGTATTTCATTCATCCCAGAGCAAACATCTTATCGAAGTTTTTTTAACTGCAACGAGTGTGAGAACGATGTTTAGAGCATATCATGTAGAGGACTAAGATATTGTTCACAGTTATTTTCACTGAAAAATAAGGACGTGAACGTTATATTTTATGCCATTTTATTATCAGTAATGTCAACTGGAAGACTTCGTTAAAGCACCTAGCAATGCTACAGAGTGGTTTGAAAATCTAGATTTACAATTTTAAAATTTTATCTCTGGTGGATTGTTGATTGTCTTAGAATGACACATTCTTTGTATTCTAGCAGTATTGTTATTGGCATAAGATAAAAAATATATCAGTAATCTCACAGAAATTTTGCCAATGAACTTGAAATTTGTGCCTGATGCAAAATATTTTATTCTTCTACAATAAGTACATTTCTTTCTCTTCCAAATCAACAAATAATATTCAGATTTTACAGAGCGTACATTTAGTATCAAATACAGATTAATTACGAATTTTAGCCAGATCATTTTACGCGATAATGACCTTTGACAATAAAAATTTATCTTTTTCCTTATTCCTTATATTTTATCACTTTTAGAATCCGGAAATTGCATCTTCGTGTAAACAGGCCATAAGAACCCCTACATTGACCACACTGGACAAACAGATCAGCTGAGATGATGCGGTTATCACTTGTGATCATAAAAACTAAGACCCTGTACAAACTAGGAATTTACCTATGTGAAACTGACTGCCGACTGAAAACTATTCTAGATCCGTGACCATTCCCATACCACTGTCACGTATTTACACCTAATATACTATATCTAAACGACAAATAGCAGAAACACTTACATCTCATATACCAATTTCATACTGTTCTTGACCCATAACCATATCCAAAACATTCACTAGTTCCTGTACATAAACGACAAATAACAATAACACTTTGTAAGTTTCCAGCAAAGTATATTTTCATGTTAGTTTGCCACATATTAATATTATTTTATTTAAAATGCAATACATTCTAAAGTTCTTGTAGCAAATTGGATTGTAACTGAACGATACCATCAGCAGCGCATACGGTAACGTAGCGCACTGTTGGTAAACTGTGGATCGATCTTTGATATCCAACCCGAAAATGTGCCAAGCGAAATATGTGTTAAGGTCATTAGTTTAGGGAACACTAACCGTGTTAATCTTGAACCGCGCCTGCCCGGTTGATTTGAGTTTTGTACCTGATGGGGGACGGAGCTCTATTGTAGTCCGAATGTCACAACTCTCTATCTCGTAAACGGAATAAGTAGAACACCTCAATTTTCGATGACCCAAAGCCAAACAAGGTGAAAAATGTTATAAAATTACTGGACTCCCATCTATTTGTAAATAAAGATGTAATACATAATTTGTCATAATCATTGCGAATATTAAAATATTTCCCCTATTTATTTCCGTTGGTAAATAAATACGTGAACGGCAGTCAAAGACGTCAGTGGAGACTATCTCAAAAATGCTGTTAGCTACTAATTTCAATCTTTACTTCAATATTTATCCATGTAGTGTATTTAAACAAAAAATACTAAAAAGAGTCAAGTCTAATAATTATTGTTTGCAAGTAACTACCAAAACAAAGTTTTTATATTGGAGATTATTTCGCTATATGTTTATAATATCGTATTACTAATTTGGAGTTAATTGCATGTTATTGGTTTGGATGGGAAATACATAAGCAAAAAACTGCTAGAAGTCGGAGGTACTATCGCAAGTATCAACGGGAATACATCTTTCTTTAGCGACTTACACAGTTATTACTAACAATAGAAACTATTAGTGAGTACTTAATAACTACACCACGTGTTCCAGATGAAATATGCAGAAATAACTCCTTCCCCCGCACCATTAGGTGCCATTATTTTTTACTTATCGCTTTACGAAACGTCGACGTTGATGGAATGGGATGGGTTTGGGACAAGGAACGGGAAGGTATTCGGCCATGCTCTTTTGAAGGCAGCATACCGGCATTCACCTGCAGTGATATGGGGAAACCATAGAAAACCCAAATCAGGATGCTCGGACGGGGATTCAAACAGCCGTCCTCCCGAATGCAAGGCCAGAGCGTTAACCACTCACGCACCACGCTGTTTCTGCATCGTAGCCGCCGAATTTAGGGATACTGCAAATTTAATGTTTTTGAGAAAATATATATCACACAACTGCTAACAACTTGCCATACGTCATAGAATACTGCTGCCAGCATTTAGTGAGTGGCGTAACAAAAGATTCGCGAAACATTTCAAGATTACACTGCTGCGGTTGTTACTATAGCACAACCGCCTTCTGATTGCATAGTTCGTTTGTAGGGAATCATTTGTTCTCAGATTACGGCTAGAAAACAGTTGATCCCTTCTACTTGCCTGCCCCGAGTCTCTTGCTGTCTGTCATATCTTATTCAGCTGTGATGGCGCCAACCCTTGCTGCGACTCTTTTATTTACTGGTGCTAGTAATGGTGCGCCGTGAAAGCCTTCTTTAAGGAGCCGGCGTTGCAGCGTTAAGAATTTACACGACAGCTGTGCCCGTCCTCTGACGGTAGATGCCCAGCTCAGATTAGTTACGATGTGAATGAAACTACGGCCTCTCCTCGTCTCCGATCCGGCACTGAGAATAACAAAAAAGAAGATCTACCCTTAAATTGACTAATCAAATCACTTTCTAAAATCTATTTTATAGTTTTTTAAGTTTGCTACACAAAGAACTGGTTTTCAGAAGCTGAGAAATCTGCAGCAAATGCTTACATTTCTGAGGGAAACAATTGAGCAACTGGACAAAACTTTTATCTCCTGATTTGATTTTAACTGTGACTAGGAAGACAGTTTTCTTTACTATGATGGTTGGCTTTAAACTGATGTTTGAAAAAATATGAGTTTGATCTAATATCTAGGCGCTGTTACATTTTATTTACTCTAAACATTTCTCATTTACATTCGTGAAATAAATTAGCTTCTGCTGCCATTAGTACTTATTAAACAATTTGAAAATAAAATTTGATCATTTTCACGAATGTTTTCGCTGCAGTTACTTCACAACAATTATTTGAAATTGGGACAAAGTTATACGAGAGAAGTAATAAATTTCTTATGAGGTGGTTCAGTTTCTTGATATTTGACAAGCTGTATGTCCATCACAGCCGTCGGTAACAATCCAGTAAAATCTCCTTTAAATTAAAGTGAATGAAAGTATTTTTTTTTAAAACATAAAGTAGTAAAGGTTAATAAAACAGCCAGTGTCCGAGGTAAATGGATAGTTCGAAATGTAAAACTATAACAGTGTATTTTTCTAATACTGTTACACCCGTCATTATAATGATTAAAGATATAAAAAAATTCTGATATTAGCTAAAACAAACAATATTGTTCAAATACGTGAATTTCTATTTAAAAACTAAAGTTAATTATAGATTTGGTACATTTTAACGATAAAAGTTACAATGCAGAATGTTAAAAGAATGGTTCAAAAATATAAAAATATACACTTGAACAAGTTTAGGAAGTTCAGCGTAGTACAAAAAACAAAAAAAAGGTTAAATGTTGTCCTTTGGAAATGAAATCCGAGGTATCAGTTACGAATTTCGAAGATATCTATCACTTGGGGCAATATATTCGCCAGTGTTATCACTACCGTTAAATGCCGTTGACGATGGATGAAATACCACATTTTAACAGTCTAACAAGTGTTTATAATTTAACTTATTATATATTGCAAACAACACCTTGAAGTTTCTAACACTGGAGAAAATGTTCTCTACCACCCACACTCACCCTACAATCGTAGTTTTTATTTCATCGTCGTCTGCGATAGCTTAAGAGAAATTTTCGGTTACGTAGGGGCTAGATTATTGTCTCCGCATGCCTAGAGTTGCTGAATCGAGTCTTGCTTAGGACATGTTTGTTTAAGTGTTATGTGACTCTTGTGTTATCTTTCACTTGAACTATAACAAAAAGCGCTTGCAATTTCATAAGTGCGTAGGTTGATCTTACTTGATAATGCAGTAGTTGGCTGTATGGGTAACCTACAGAGAACCATAAAAATAAATTAATAAAAAAAGTGTTGGAAGAGCATCGTGCGAGAAACCATTATACCATTGTATTTTGTTCGGCGTGTCCTCTTCTTTAACAATCCATAGATTCAGATGCATAACCAGTGTCTCTAAGACCAATAAAATTACGTGTTGGTGACATATCTGACGGATCGTTTATACTGGCAGCTAAAAAGAATTTTTAAAAAGATTTTACTATGTTTTAATTACTGTTAACTACACCATTATTTATCATCCAATATATTTTTAAAAATACTTATCATATTGGATTTGCATTAAAGTATTAATGTGCAAGTAAGCATAGCTACGGAAACACTACAAAAATAAATTAAACATTTTTAAAAAGAGGTTTTGTAATGCTGCCAATATTCGTTAACGGAGTCAGGATAAGAGTTTTGTTGCGTCCTGGTATCTCCACTTTGCTCTTGGTGGAATTACAACTGAACGTCGCTCAGGATTGGAAGCGAAGACTTTGAGCCCCTGACTGACGATTCTATTAGAGGGAGCTCTGTGGTGGACTGTCAGAGCGAGCGGGAATTGAGTCCGCTCTGTTATTTGTATCGCCGCAATTAGCTGCCCAGTGGCCATCACTCTCCGCAGCCTCTGCCGGCGCCTGCCCCCTCCACGCACAGTGTATGCGGCGACGCCCTGTCTGCCCCGACGACGGCCGTCTGGGTCGCCGTCTGCCCGGCTTATGATTGGCACAGCGCCGGGCGCCAGGCGCCGTCGCAGCGCCAGCCAACTGCTGCCAGCGTGGTGCAGTCTGCATACCATCGACCAGCCTGTTCTAACATAAATATTTTACTTTTTTATTTTTATATCCTGATACGTAATAAGCACCTAGTTTATACTCTGGGCCCATATTTCCAATATATTACAAGAAGTACCGTACTGTAGTAGTCATCTAACTTTTGCTTACTAATTTCTTGCATTATTAATTTGCTGTTCGGGATCCACAAATGAAAGATCTCTAACTAGGTAACAAGCTGCATTTAATTTACATATAACAAGGTGATATGTAAAACAAACAATGAAATGATTATACACACACACATATATATATATATATATCACTTCCAGAACTATTTTCACTTAATATAAAATTACAAATTTTCATTCATTAAGTAGTACAAAATCATTCTCGCCGCGAAATCGTATGAAATCAAATATGATTTTGCCGGCTAGCTAATTATTATTTTTTTTTTTGTAACTGCTTTACGTCTCTTTTTAACATCGAGGTCTTTAGAGACGGGAAGGGATGTGGGCAAGGAATGGGAAGGAATTCGGCCATGGCCTTTTTTGAAGGAAGCATTCCGGCATTTGCCTGGAGTGATTTGGGGAAACCATGGAAAACCCAAATCTGGATGCCCGGACGGGGATTCGAACCACCGTCCTCCCGAATGCGAGGCGAGAACGCTAACCGTTACACCGCCCCGCTCGGTCGGCTAGCTAATCACGCAACACCAAACCACTGATTGCATTTGAATTGTTAAATAGAGCAATGAAACTATCTTCAAGGGCATGTTACGGTTTCCGTAATCCTCAATGTTCGTGATAATTTGCTGAACGGAATGATGTGATTTACCGTTTCTAGAATACAGGAAGCGGCCACAGCTGCGTCAGGTAATAGACTCGAGATGCTAATCTCATCCGCTTCGTGTCTCCTCGCCAAAACAGGTGGGCAAATGGATACAGTAAATGCATGTATCGTTATTAAGCACAGGTAGAACCAAGCTTAACCCATCAGCTGCTCGTTAGTCTGATTCAAGCTGCATGCAAGCAACTGAAAAAGACATTTAAAATTACTACTGGGCAGTCAGTATAAAATACGTCTTGCCCGTTTCGTGCTCCAGAACAGAATGAATGTAAAAATGGCCGAAACTTAAGTTTCCAAACCGCTTCGTTCTCGCCTTGGGTGCTTTCCATTGGCTCAGCGCGGCTTCGGTATAGGGGACTATTTTCTGAGCTTGTTTTAGTAAATTCCGACGCGCAGGTAGAGACCCTTCTCCCGCCAACAAAGGATTACTGGTGCCGCAAAGTCGTGAATTGGCTGAACTGCCCGTTCGACCTTTTGGGAAAATCTTCAGCACAATTCCTCGCAGCTCCCGCTAATAACCAATAAATTCTCAATGAATACAAAATTAATTTGGACCATTACAGTACATAAGATAAATTTCTAGTTTGAAAATAACAGCTGAATATTGTTCAGTATGTGAGACTAGATTGTGATACATAAACTTATCAAGTTTCACGAAAGTTAGTTACATAATTAAATTAAAAATGTGTAAGAATGTATTTGATAGGTGTTAATGTTTTTTTATGGATCATATATATATAAAAATTATCTATATGTAATTTGAGTAACATAGGTTCACATACAGATACTACTATATATAATTAAACATAGAAACATTCGTATACGTAAATCACCTACTGCACTATTGTATCACTGTTTCTCACTTTGGACATTTATGACAATTTTACTCACTTACTCCCGCCACAGCCACTTCGAAGTAACTTATCTCCCTCAGGAGATGACTTCTGGAAGTAGAGGTGTCCTCCTTCGACCCATCTGGAGTATCTTTCTTGGGGAATGATCACTCCTCGGTCGTTGGTCGCTGTCGGTTGAAACTGTTTCTATTAAACTGACAGTTTAATTATGGTACTTTCTTGATGCAGCTTGCAATCTGGCCTCACAAGCAGCCAAAGAAAGGTTCTTGGCAGTTAGAAACAGTCTAAACTGCACTGTTTTTAAGTTCCAAGAACATTTCTTTGGCTGCTTGTGAGGCCAGATTGCAAGCTGCATCAAGAAAGTACCATAATTCCCGGTCACACTATATGTCAAAAATGCGCCTGCCCTATAATAATTGCTGGTATGGCGCTATTTGTTCTACTGTCGAAACACATTCCCATACAACATGTCCCGGAGTGCCCTCGTTTACGCAGTCACAGCTACCGCCGTGCACTATGCCCCTTCTTCGCAGTTCACTGTTGTAAGGTCCATGACCCGTTATGTAACGTACCAGCCCAGGCGATGGGAGAAGATGCAACATATTGAGCCTTTCACAGACACTTGGAAACATATCATAAGTCCTTCTTCCTGTTGCGCTAACATTCCAGCTTTGCTGCCATTCTTCAAATAACAATTTGTTTACCTCTGCAGCTGTAAACAAATTGCTTAGGAAATCACCAAAACTAGAGAGCAACAATACTGATTTTATTTTATTTCTAAAGGGTATTTTTTTTATGACCAGCCATCTTGTTCCCTCCGTACTTGAACAACATCGATAAATGAGATATCATTTTAAACAATAAGCTCTTCGCTTTTGTTACATCATTAATTAAGAAAGGAATTTTTCCAAATTCAAGCCGAAAATGACAAAATTAATAATACATAAGGTCATGGGTATGTAACTGTTCAAAGTTAAGGTGTTAGGCTTCGTTGGAGTCTATAAGGAGTGACCGCATTAATGCTAGATAGAAGAACCACATACCGAAACTTTCGCACGGGCCATGATCGCATTTCCGCTAGGCATTTCAGGTAAAATAAACAAATGTTGCTACAAAATGAGATATTTCAGAACCAAACTGCTAGGCTTTATTGGCGTTAACTGTTGGTGATCACCTTACCCATAGATAGCATCACGAAATGTTACAGAGATATGAATAAACTGTATATGATTTCTATAGTAAGGTCCTTTTCGGATAGTTTTGTTTCTGTTAGAGAAACATTTCATCATTTCTAATTGTTTTGTAAGATACTGTAAGAATTTGGCTGCGTATATATTTCATTTCTCAAATAAACTATTGCTACAAATGAACCGGTTCTCTTTTATCTTACCAAAAACCACACCGAGCATGGCGGTGTAACGGTTAGCGTTCTCGCCTCGCATTCGGGAGGACGGCGGTTCGAATCCCCGTCCGGGCATCCAGATTTGGGTTTTCCATGGTTTCCCCAAATCACTCCCGGCAAATGCCAGGATGCTTCCTTCAAAAGGCCATGGCTGAATTCCTTCCCATTCCTTGCCCCCAATCCTTTCCCGTCTCTAAAGACCTCGCTGTTGAGAGACGTAAAACAGTTAAAAAAAAAAAAAAAACAAATACCACCAACCCCGCTATTCATCATATATCATTCGCGAAAGTTTACCCGGTTTTATTTTTAAATTAAGATAATAAATTTGGCTTTACGGTTATTTAAGTGACGGTTTTATTAAAGCCAGTAAAGGATCGAGCGCAAAGATTGGGAATAAAAGCTGACAAGGCATTTTTGAAGGAAGAATTCTCTAATCTGCATTGAGTGACTTCGAGGTACCATGTAAAATCGAAATGTAAACATCTTTACTGAGCACCGAACCCTCGTCCTCCGGAATTCCAGCCCAGAACTTTTCCGCTTGGTCACTGACCACAGTACCAGGAATTCCCTATTCGACTGGTTTCATCGTGATAGTCTTAGAACACTTCAAATACTTGCCGCTATCACTCCTAAATAGTTTTTTTAGTAACTTGTTGATTCTGGTGCAATTTTCGGCGGTGAAGGAGTAGAAAAAAAAATTAATTGCAGTCATAACAATATCACCCAGGCTCTGAAAACATTCGTTGTGTAAGATGGATAGTATGGTATTTATTCCATGTGTGTCTATCTATGCTATATATTAAGAGGAAAAGACTAATATTCTTATGTTAATTAATGTTGACAATATTTCGTTAAACTTGTACGCATTCTGTTATGAATACTATAAAAGATATTTCAACTTATGTGATGAACCAATCTGCTTCTTCCTATGTTCATCTAATCTCTTCGTTCTAGAATTAGAAGCAATTAGAATTTGTTACTTTATACTATTTAGCTGAGTAATAATTACGTTTCATCACATGATCCATCAGCTATAACTTCTTTTTGTAAGATCCTTCCTGTACTACATTACAGCAAATTCTCACTGCCCACATTTTCAGTCGAAATAATCTTTGACGGCTTTAAATAAAATCACATTTCTAATGCTTCGACATTATCTCATTTCTGGCAGCAATGTCCTTATTTCAATTCCTAAAGTACCCTCTAACTGTATTTATGTTCCACATAGCAGTTTCTAACAGTAAGTTATTTTTCTGTATCAGAAGACCTAATGACCATTTGCCATTGGTCCTCTGTTGTACACATGTGACCACTTTGAACCATGAGGGATTGGGGGGGGGGGGAAGTACTTGTTTCCTGCACGAAATCAAACCAGGTTTGTTAGAACAGGCGTAATTAAGGTTTAGGAGGAAAGTCTGTGTTACCAAGTGTCGTCAAAAGTGTAACTTTTTGTATAATAAAATTGTATTTTTGTTTACGAAATGTATAGTTTATGAGGCGACGATTGGAGGCCGTCCCTGCTTTGTCTGGATGACTGCGAGAAACCCCCTAGAAATCTGAATGGATTGTATGTGAGGACCAGTACTTAATCCTTATACATTTCTACCCCGATCCATTGCGGAGGTCTTTACACAATGAGCCACACTAGCGGGTTATTCAATCCTACAATATTGTTATTATTAATATTTATCTTAAATACAAATTTATTTTTCAGGTATGTTAGATTCCTTCAAGTGGAGCAGAAGGTGGTAGGTTTTAGGATTTAACATAATTATTTACCTTAGTTTTTATGTCGTCAAGTAATAAAAGTTAAATTAGTTATGCCCAATTATGCAGCAATACAGGAAACCAACTGCTGTAAGTGACTAGTGTTGGGTCAGATATTCTTCTGCAGACCATTGCTCGACCTCAAGTTGTGGTTCGTTGTGTTACTGAAATAAAAACTCGCTGAAATAAGGAATGCTGGAATTTCAACCTCTCGCAACGCTCTTCCTACTCCGCTTGAACCTATTTTTTATCATTCAGAAAAATTAGTAATTCCCGTAATACATTAACAAACATTACATTTAACAGACTGGAGTCATACCTCCGCTTTTATAACTCTACCAAAACATAAAAATTACTTCATTGTTCTCATAATCACTTTTCAGTATTGTTTAATTTTTGTCGGGATGGTTCCTTTAAGAGGCTATCGCCATGCTCCTTCCCGACTCCTATTCCCTTAGTTCAGGCAGACCAAAAACTATCCGTAAGAGCATACAGCAGCCCGCTTCCCAGGTTTTACCTGCGAGGAATGAAAACGGTAAAAAAAGTCAAACTTAATACTATACCTCTCGGGCCGCTACCAACAGGGAGTGCACGGCTACTCCGGTGGGACAGTGATACTAACTCATACTACTAATACAATATTATACAACCATTACGAAGATAAAAGATAAACGTACTGTTCATCCTTTGGAAATTCTATGGCTGATAATATGAGTCTATAAATATTAAAGGTTAATTTAGTCAGTGTGCCTCGTGTGCGTAAAGCTGACGTATCGCACACGGCTTTCGATACAGGGCTAATTGCGACTAGAGGTTACTCCAAAATCGAGTACAAGATATTAATTAATAATAAATCTATTTAGATAACCAACTGCGATGAAATGAAATGCCATAATACTGTAAAAAAGGATGTTTTGCCTTTAAATTAATACATATTAATGTTAAGTAGCTTTGTGTAACAGCCAACCCCGGCAGCGTGCTTGCTTCGCGTTGCAGGGTCGCCGGTTCGAGTCCGGCCGAGGGCATGGGTGGTTTTAATTAAGTGTTGTGTTCGTCTTGTGACGTCATTATAAAAGAGAGAAAACAATCAAACTTGGATGAAATATATACATTGTAAAACGAAAAAACATGTTGAGCTGGCTGAATGGCTAACATGGCCGAATGCCATTAAAAAAAAAAAATAAAAAAAAAAAAGCTTTGTGTAACAAAATACTGAAGGAAGATTTTGGACTGAATATAAATCAAAGCAAGACAAAAGTGATGAAATGTAGCAGAAATGATACCAATACTAGTGGATTAACAATAAAAATAGGATCGGATGCAATAGGAGAAGAGAATTCTGTTACTTGGGAAGTAAAATTACAACCGATGGCCGAAGCAGGAATGATGTTAAAACCAGAATTGCATTAGCAAAAAGAGCCTTCATGAAAAAGATAAACCTTTTAGTTTCAAATATTGATCTAGGAATTAGAAAGAACTTTTTTAAAACTCTTTGTGTGGAGCACAGCACCTTATGGTAGCGAAAAATGGACTTTAGGAACACCGGAAATAAAGAAAATTGAAGCATTTGAAATGTGGTGCTACAAAAGAATGTTGAAAATTAAGTGGACAGACAAAGTAGGAAATGGAGGAGTTTTGGAAATGTTGGGTGAGAAAGAAGTTTGTGGAAGAAGCTTACAGAAGGAAGAGACAGGCTGGTAGGTCATATTTTGAGACATGCAGGATTGGTTAATTGGTTAGTGGAGGGAACAGTCGAAGGTAAGAATTGTAGAGGAAGATTAGAATATATGAAGCAGATAATTGAGGACGTGGGCTGTATGGGGTATGTAGAAATGAAGAGGTTAGCACAGGATAGGAAAGGATGGAGGATTGCATCAAACCAGTCAAAAGACTGACGACAGCAAAAAAAAAAATATATATATATCCAGTCGATGTAGATGTTTCATTATACTCTCTTTTCAGAGATATCAGTGTTACAGTAAACTAAGAGATATAACAACCGTATTTAGTGAAGCAACTGTGAAGAAATGACTGCCAGAATACTGCGTTCTACACGTAATTTTTGACGGGCCTAGAAGCTATTACATATAACATCATAAATACAGCAGCACCATCACAATACAGGTGCAAAAGCTGTCAACAGAAAAAAAAAGGCAATGAAATTTATTGCTACTGATATGATCAGAAGTGAAGAAGATTAGTATCCTCCACAACAATATAACGTATGGTCAAAACGTAAACTCATAACTTCAACTAAGTATCTGCTAGAAGAATTATAATTGTAAGTACCATCACCAATATACTGTTGGTAACTAAGGAGATGAGAAACGTAATTACTTTGAGATTTAATGCAGCAAGTGATCAAAATTTGCATGAATGATATAGTACAGAACTTGATTTAATATTTTATTAAAGTTTATAAGCTAATAGATATGATATAAGAAAATTCAGAATTCTAAGAGAAGAATAATTCAATAACTCAACTAAATCACGCGCGCTGTCGCATCCATAAGTAAACTCTGCCACCTATAATTTTGTGAATTGTAGAACTTATTCTCTCGGAAATTAGCTGTAACCTCGATTGTTCATTTACTATTGGAAAAAAAATTCTAAGGATTACGTAATCAATGTGAAGACTCCTCGAAGGAGTCAGTGGCCATAAAAGTACCGAAACTCCCTAATTTGGCGAACACGAGGAATCCAAGCTATAAGCACACTATTACAAGGCGACAGACAATACTCAATCGCCTTTATGAAACTATTTGGGAAATAAATGGCATGATTCAAACGGGTAATACTGCAGTTGGTGACCGTTAAGGGAGGAATACGCTTTGGTCTAATTGAGGAATATTATCAGTGAGAAAAGTAAATAATAAAAGCCTATTACAAATAATAATGATGAAATTCATTGACCAAATAATTTTCGAAAATTGTGGTTCGTTAGTATAAATGAGGCCCCTTTGTTAGGTTCTTAGTAGTTAAACCTAACTCCTCAGCCTTGATACGGTGTTAGACAACTCGGGACCAGGTCTAAACTTCGTCCCTAAAGGCCAATCAACACAACAAGCTTCTCGAATGGCTCCCTCTGCACTGCAGTGGCGGGCGTAGCTCGTTGGTGACCTTTACAAGTTAGGAGGTTGATGTGCCGGGCAAAGGTCGCACCACAGACATTTAGGCAGGTAATTTCCAGGGTGACACTTGCAGATGGCAGGTGCCATTCAGTGGGCTGTCCTCAGGCTATAATACTGATACTAACTCTTACATAGATGTGAATACGTTGGATCCAACTCCTTTAAACTCAGTACCTATTAGGGTTGTAACGATTCAACCGATAATATCGGTCCAAAAATATCGATATTTATATCGAAATATAAAAAACTACAAACCCCTTCGCGTAAAACAAATCCTGCAAATAAATGAATGGGTGAAAGGGACCGAACTTGACTATGCTTAACTCTGATAACGTCCATTGCTATTCTGTTGTTCCACTCCGTTTCGTGAGGGTTATTAACTCCCCATTCATTTACGGTCACCGTTTTATTATTTAATATGTTCCGTTACGTTTGCGTTCGTTAGTTCTTGTTTCTCTTTGGGACGTATTACAATATTCTAAAGGGGGTAAAAATATGACCGCTTGACCGATAAAATTGATTATTTTATCATTGTTGATAATAGAAATTTTAATGCAGTTGAAGGCAAAGGTTTTAAGTTTTAATGAAGTACTTAGCACCATTATACAAAGACCCTTTTCATGGAACTATCAAAACAAAAATTGATGAAAACTATGAAAAAATTTCGAAAGTTGTGAAGGAGGATTTGAAAAGTGTGAAGCATTTTTTTATTGTTACGTACAGAATAACACTAACTATTTGGAGATGACGGTACATCTTTTGCTGGAAAATTAAATTGAATACCAGTTGGATTAAGATATGCTCCAAATTGCAATTAATCATTTACTCAAGGTAGCCTGGTCGGAACCTTCTAACCGTCTTTTCTCACAGGCAGGAACCACTGTCACTAAAACTAGGAAGGGACTTCATGAGAAAAGGTTAAGCAAACTAAGTTTTCAGGATGTGTTGACGCTTAATATTTGCAGATCTAATTTTTTTCAATAAACTACCACAAATTTATTACTTGGTTTTGATTTACATGTTTCTAATTTCCAAAATAATACATACAAATATCGGAAAATATCAATATTATCGTTAAGATGCGGTCGATATTATCGATTATTGATGTCTGCCCGGAACAGATAAAAATTTCGATATATTTATCGATATTGATATTACCTTGCTTCCCTAGTGCCTATCTACGATCTATTTTTACCAACCAGATAGTAATTAATATCCCAACACAAATGTTATTTCTGCTGAGTGAACTAACGTTACCATCATCTCTAGTACCACAGTGTTAAATGGATTCTTCTGTTGTACATCGATTCTGTTGTTGATCGATTGAATAATTTTCATCACTAGTGTTCTGATTAAGGCAGGTTTTCATGTTCTTCTGTCTTCTGCCCTTCTCTCCATATAGTTTCCGTTTCCTTTTGTAATATGACGTCATTTAGCTTAACATTTTGTTATTAAAATCGTGTAAGTTTGTTAGGTTTGACAGCAGCCAGACGTCGAGTTAGCACGTTCGGATTGGTCGACTTTTTGCCGATCGACAGTGCAGGTTACAAATTACACGTGCGCTGCTGAGCACGTAAGCCAATACTTCATCAGCAAGCCAGAATACGTGGATCACTCTCACCTCTTCACCGTCGGGCAACAAGTTATCAGCTAGGTCTCGGAATTGTTAACCACTGCACCAACCTTGACATTCCCTGTTAGTTGTGTACTGTAGGGTTAAGTCTCAACCCTATGTTCAGTAGTACGGGTTACGGAGTACCTCTCTATCATGTACATCATCAGCTGTAGTTTGTTTGCGGTTTAGTACAGATTAAAAGAGTTTTCCTGAAGAGGTTGTTTGATCGAAGTAAACCCTAGCTGTCCGCTCCCTCTCCTTGATGCTAGCTCAACCCTCTATGCTCATGTTTATTTAGTAGTTGATAGTAGTACAAGAGAAGAATAGGTCCAGATACTCAGCGGAAGTCATAGGGTATCGTGGGGATAATCCAATAGAACCAACGCGTCAGCCATCCATACACACCCCTCAATTACAAGTACCGCCACACTTTGATATTTCTGTGATCTTTTACTTCCTTCTTGCTCTCACCCTCCTTCCACAAAGTAGTCCTTCCAAGGTTTCTTTTAACAAACACTCCCCTCACAGCAAGTGTCCCATGTGTACCAACCGGTTCTTCTTTCTTTCTGTTATGATTTGGAATAGTTTCTTTATCTCACCAGCCCTCTGCTGCACTTCTACAGTACTCACTTCTTCTATCCAGCTTATTCTCTCCGTCCTCTTCAACATCTACATCTCAAACGCTTCTATCAGCTTTTCATCTTCTCGCCTCAGCGTCCATGTCTCTACTCCTCAGATGACCACACTGCTTAAAAACATTTGGCAAGTCTCTTCCTCGGTGCTTTACCAACTTTCCCAGTTAATAATCGTATCTTCCTACTAATCGCTACAGCAATACGAGTTTTCACCTCTGGAAAGCATATTTAGTCCTCAATGATTGTACTTCCAAGACATTTGAAGGATCTTACTTGGCTGATATCAGCTTATCCTATCTTAATTTCTATTTGCTGAATAATGTAGAACCAAAATTTATTTAATACTAGCTGACCCGGCAATGCTTCACTATTGCTGGACTTGAGTAGGCACATAGATTAAATGAAAAAATATTTACATATAAATTTTAAACTGCTGTTTCATTCATTTTCAGTTGGAAAGAGTGAGAGGGGATGCGCTTTGGAAAACATATGGAGGCAGTATTTTTTTGTTTGTTTCAAAGTATAAGTGTACAAATTCTTATCTAAATCTGATAAAAAATGTGGTTTGCCTAAATTATGGGGTAAAAACGTAATGGGGTTGGAAAGGGGGAGAGGGGATGAATATTCGGAAACCATACGTAGGCAGTATTTTTCTGTTTGTTTTAAAGTATAAGTGTACAAATTCCTATCTAAATCGGATAAAAAATGTGGTATTGCCTAAATTATGGGGGTGGAAAGGGGGCGAGGGGATTAATATTCGGAAACCGTATGTAGGCAGTATTTTTATGTTTGTTTTAAAGTATAAGTGTACAAATTCCTATCTAAATCGGATAAAAAATGTGGTTTTGCCTAAATTATGGGGTGTTATGGGGAATAGGGGGTGACTTTTTGGAGTTTTTTTTTCACAGGAACCTTCGCAGACGCACACTCGAAAACTCTCCAAAGTTTCATTGCAATCTGATAAATGGTATAGGAATGCATAGAAGACGAACAAACAAACATTGATTTTATATATAAGAAGAAGAAGATGTAAAAAAGATTAAAATATAGGCCTAACTTCCAACTAAAGTTAAAACAATTTATAGCTTATCAGGAAGAGTTGGTTTGTTAGTGAGGAATGAGAAAATACGTGAAGACTCTGTTTCATTGTGCTTCATTGTTTTTTGTTGGCTCATGTGGTTACAGCACTGTTATAGTTCAAGATCCCAGAGCCCCCAGACCTACGTCATTTTAGCAAAGCTGAAATATTGAGGATGAGTAGAGTAATATGTAGTTAAGAACGTATGTATACTCGCCAGCATGGAAGTGGGGCCCTTTCAGAGGTAGCGGGTACTAAAGGGCCCAAAAAATCTTGCTAACCTACGTCATTTTAGCAAAGCTGGTTTTTATATATGTTTTACAGGATATTGTTAAAAACCAACATTCATTATTGCCAGACACTTCCTGTGGGCCATTACTTGAGCCAGACGCTTTAAAGGTCGTAAAAAAAGGAGGTAAACTACGTCATACTAGCAAGCCTGAATTTTATATATGTTGCTCGGGGTACTATTTCAATACATTTTGTAAGCAGCCAGACCAATCCGATGGGCCAAAGTTCCTGCCAGACACGATAAATGTTCCGTTCTGAATATGAGCGCGTGGCCAGTATTCATGCGCATGAGCGCGACTGAGAGCATTAGTTTGCTTTGTAAGTCAGCTGTATGGAATTTTGGTTCTTCATTTGTCTTTATGATTTTTTTTTATATTGATCCAATAATATTTCAATGCCAAATTATAAAATTAATTACGAACCAAACAATTATGCAAAATAAACTTCAAACGGTTGGATGGTTTAATATATCTCGGTTTTAAATACAAATTTAATGAAAAATTAATATTAAAATTATATTATGAACAATTAATCTTCATTGTCATCACTGTCCACATTTTCTGCTTCCTCATCAAGCCCATCTTCGATCTGAATATCAAATTCATCAATATCATCTTCATTGTTATTTAATTCCCCTGTAAAAACAATAAATTAGTTATGTTGCGAATATCTACAAATTCATGAAAATAATATGAAGTGAAAGTCTAATACCGTACCTAATTCAGTTTGAAGTGACTCGCTGACAAAACTTGGCAACTGATCACCATCGAACCATTTAAAATTATACTGGTTGTCTTCCAGTAGCCACCCATTATTCTCAGGACTGAAAGTGGTTGGATGTTTCATATGAGCATTACTCCAGATACTTGCAATATAATGTGCTCGACGGAATTGTTGGAGTAGTTCTCTTTTGCATGGTGGCAGATTACTTGCATCGAAGTTTCTCATACTTTTACGGTTGAATTCTTCATTTATATTGGAAACTGCATATGTATTAATAAAAAGCTGAAGCCGAGCAGCATCCACATCATCCATCCCCGCAACATTGTAAACATCACAGATGAATTTTTGTATTGTATTGAATACATTTTGTTTTATGTCTTTACTGCTAAATAATTCAAGCTCGCCGAATTTTAGAAAAGCTTGTTGATACTCCTGATGTTTTTTTAATATTTTGAATGGTCTTTGTTTACCTCTCTTGAAGAAAGCAGGATTGTAATCACATCCTGTGAGGGCGCGAAATCCTGGTAAGCTTCTACACAAAGATTGTCCCAAGTGTTCATAGATCTTGGTCAAATCAATATATCTTTGGTTGTTTCCAGTTCCAGTAAGTATCCAAATGTGTGAAATATCATCTTTCAGATGATGCATATTACCCAGCATTATCGCTGCAACATCAGTATCAGAACATCTGATTACAATGTTTGCATGGGAATCGATATTACATACGTGGTAAATAATTTTTGTGTCAGCTTCTTCATGCTCTGGACACGATAAACTTTCATCAATACTAGTCCAACTGTGTTATTAGTGACACTAAAAGAATGACATTGCCTGAATTAATTTTAATCAATTTATTAACAATGAATGGTGCCATCTCATCAGTGGCCCAATGTAAAATAAAAAAATCTACGAGTGCCTGTTTAAAAAGTGAATTTTTCAACTCCTTTCCCAAAATCAGCAGGTCGAACTTGATTGGGCCCAGTTATAGTAAAATCAAGTTGAGTACATTCATTTCGTAGAGATCTTTCATAATCCTTGATTGAAGGAGTAAAATACTGATCGAAAATAACGTCAGTTCTTGTCGCATTTTATTGTGTTACCAATTGTAACATTTTCTTTGAAATATTTCCAAATGTTTTAGGAATATCTTTCTGGTATGTAGCACAAAAAAAACCACCAATTACTGAAACATCTATGAACGGTGGTGGATGATGCTCAATGTCTCTATCTATAGATTTCATCAAAGCAGATTTTTGTGTTTTAGCAAAGTAGCACCATCAAAATGACACATGGATAAAGGCACTGAAGTTATAGGATAAGATAAAAATTTTGCAATATCGACTTTATGATCAACAGATATATCAAGAATACGTCCAAATAAATCTCTTTGAATACGCACTTCCTGTACTTTACCACCAACTTTTGTTTTTGTTTTTGAATTTTTGAATAATCTTGAGAAAAGTTTTCTAACGTGTCTTTTTTATACTCTTCTCAAACCCTACCAATATCTGCTTCACATTCTGCAATGAAGGTTTTACGTTTAGTATCTCCATTTTCTTCAATATTAAGGAGAAATTTTTCAACTGTATCTGATGCTGCTTTACCAGATGAAATATTTACTAAGAGATTTTTAGGTACTCCTGCGTCAAATGGGTTAATAAACTGATCAAATGTATTAACAAATTTTTGTAATTGCCTGATGCTATTTTTAATATTATGAT
>JARYHS010012519.1:48993585-49019898 GCA_031002005.1 Vandiemenella viatica
TCTCTGGTGTATTCACACCCCAGCAAATTAAAAGGTCAGACGAAACGGCCCACGATAAAGCATCGTATCAATACTGGGGATCATCCGCCCATTAGCCAGCGCTCGTACCGATTGTCACCAGTCGAAAGGCGAATAATTCGAGAGGAAGTGGAGAAGATGTTGCATAATGACATTATTCAACCTTCGGAGAGTCCTTGGTCATCTCCGGTGGTCCTCGTAAAGAAGAAGGATGGTACGTGGCGATTCTGTGTCGACTATCGGCGGCTGAACAAAATCACAAAGAAAGATGTCTACCCACTGCCGCGCATCGACGACGCCTTAGACTGCTTGAAAGGAGCTACATACTTCTCAACCATGGACATGCAGACAGGCTACTGGCAAATCGAGGTTGACGAAGCTGACAGAGAAAAGACGGCTTTTATTACACCTGATGGCCTCTATGAATTCAAAGTAATGCCATTCGGATTATGCAACGCTCCGGCCACATTCGAACGCATGATGGACAACTTACTTCGACACCTTAAGTGGACGACGTGTCTTTGTTATTTAGATGACATTGTTGTTTTCTCGAAAACATTTGAAGAACATCTGAGTCGCCTGTCAACGGTGCTGAAGTGTGTTCAGACTGCAGGACTCCGCCTCAATCCGAAGAAGTGCCTCTTCGTCGCCAAAGAGATAAAAATCCTGGGGCACCTGGTCAACGGAGATGGCGTCCGCGCTGATCCAGAAAAAGTAAGGGCAGTCATGGAATTTCCAACTCCTCAGCACATTCGTGATGTGAGAAGCTTTCTTGGGCTGTGCTCATACTTCCGGCGTTTCATAAAAGGATTCTGTAACATGGCACGTCCACTGCAAGAACTTTTGCAGGGAGACGCCAAGTTTTACTGGGATGAAACTAAAGAAAGATCTTTCCAGGCACTTAAGGAGGCTCTAACTTCCGCACCAGTTCTAGCCTTATACGACGAGAATGCAGAAACTGAACTTCACACTGACGCCAGCGGTTATGGGATCGGTGCAGTGCTTGTGCAAATTCAGGAAGGTGCTGAGAAGGTGATAGCCTATGCATCAAGAGTACTCTCTAAGCCCGAGATAAACTACTCTACAACCGAGAAAGAATGCCTCGCAGTTGTCTGGGCTATCAACAAGTTTCGTCCGTATTTATTCGGCAAACCTTTCACCGTCGTGACAGACCACCATTCTTTATGTTGGCTAACCAGCTTGAAGGATCCATCAGGTCGACTAGCAAGATGGGCACTTAGACTTCAAGAGTACGACGTCACGGTGGTATTCAAAAACGGACGCAAACACAAGGATGCCGACAGCCTTTCAAGGAATCCTTTAATAGAACACAACAGCATGAATGGAATTTCAGCCCTCGCTGAATTAGGTGACGTTGCAGCTGAACAGAGGGAAGATTCAGAGTTATTAAGAACCATAGACGCCTTGGAGAAAGGAGAACCGGCCAAAGGAGAGTTTCAATTGATAGATGGGACATTGTATAAGAACAACTACGATCCACTAGGCCCCAAGTGGCTTCTGGCCGTTCCAGCTCATCTCCAGCCAGCTATTCTCAAGTATTTCCACGACGCTCCAATATCCGGTCATCTGGGATTTGTGAAGACCCTGGACCGAATCCGACGCAGGTATTACTGGAAGGGTCTCTACCGATCTGTCAAGCATTATGTGAGTCACTGTAAAGAGTGCCAGCGACGGAAACATGTGCCGCAATTACCTCCAGGTCATCTAGTACCAATTCCGCCTGCAGCAGTTCCATTCCACCGAATTGGGATCGACCTTTTAGGGAGGTTCCCGAAGTCGACAGCCGGTAACCGATGGATAATAGTCTGCACCGACTACCTCACGCGCTACGCTGTCACCAAACCTGTGCCGACTGCAGAAGCTCCAGAGGTTGCAAAATTTCTAGTAGAAGACATTATTTTGAAGCATGGAGCACCACGTGTGATGATATCCGATCGTGGAAAGGTATTCCAGTCAAGACTAGTATCAGAGGTCATGTCAAGATGCGACGTTGTCCACAGGATGACAACTGCATACCACCCTCAGACAAACGGTCTCACAGAACGCTTCAACAAGACATTGGCCGATATGCTGTCGATGTATGTGGATGTTGAGCAGAAGGATTGGGATACAATACTGCCAGTGGTCACATTTGCTTATAATACAGCAAGGCAAGATACGACAGGCTTCACTCCGTTTTTTCTGCTCCATGGCCGTGAAGCTGAGACCACAATGGATACGCTGTTCCCATTCCAGCCGGACGACACTCAGGATGACTATATAAAACAGCTCATTACCAGGGTCGAAGAAGCAAGACAGCTGGCTCGCATACGAACACTGGCCACCCAGGAGAAGGACCGTCAGCGGTATGACGGCAAGCACCGACCTGTTGCGTACAACCCAGGAGATCTCGTATGGATTTTTACCCCTGTCCGGAAGGTTGGGCTATCAGAAAAGTTACTGAAGCGGTACTTTGGTCCGTATCGTGTCATACGCCGCCGGTCAGACGTCACATACGAAGTCGAGGATTATGAGCCGTCTTCGAAACGACGAAAACGAAGGGACATTGTTCACGTCCTCCGCATGAAGCCTTACTACAATCCTGACGAGCAGCTAGGCACAACCAGCTTCTTGTTCAAGGACTCTGAGGACGGTTTGGATACTGAGGAAGTCGGACAGGAAGATAATAGTACAACCGGGAGGGGCCCTCCAGAACTGCCATACAGAGGACCCACGACAAGATCAAGATCCAGGACACTTCAGCGTGCCCCAAAAGAAATCTAACAGCGGGACGCTGTTTTCCTCAGGAGAGGGAGCAATGCCGCATGAACGCCAGTGTACCGTCTGCCAGCATGGCGCAGCGGGTAGCGTCACGAATTGCGGTACCGAAGGTCGCCGGTTCAATCCCGCCCACTGACAAAAATTATTTAATTCTGTTTATTATTTCCAGAAGATTCTACATGTTTCCTAAGGTCACTTGTAACTTCTACACATTTCATTTGTTAACTACTCTTGTAATCTCTAGTACGTTCTATCTGTGTATAAATAGAAGAGCATTCTGCCCAAGAGGCAGTCAGTGCTGCGTGTATGTTTGAGTTCTCAATAAACCTGTTCTCAGTTTAAGTGCTGTGTTCATTGACAAGTAACCTTCGAATTCACACCTGCCCCGGTTGCAACGCGACAATATCTTCGTCCAATCAACGTGTAGCGGTGTTGCGGAGATCCCGTGGTTGGTGTGGATGTCCAGCAGAGGTCATACAGCGGGGGTTCAAAGATTTCCTGAGAGCTGCGCCGGTGGAAGATAGTGGGAGATGGTTTCTGAGTTCCAAAGCGAGATGTCATTGGAAGATAACTTTTGCCTGCCAGCTGGGCTGACTCTGGAGTTGGCTATGTGTATCAGTTGTGTTGGTTTACCTAGCCTTCGTTGGCTTTCGTTGGCCGCCGTTGAGACAGTGCTCCGCCGACTGGCTGATATTGGGTAATGTGTTCCGTTAGCTCATAAAAATAACATTTTCAGCACCTCAAAAGCCAAAAAAGAGTCTTTGAATATAATTTCCGAACTACAGAACCAACTGGGTGTCTATTATACTTTTGCTATATAATTGTAAACCTTTAACAGTTTACCTTCGGGAATAAATTCAAATATCATTTCTTGTGAGCCCAGTTTCTTTATTTAGTCCCCTGAGACATGTCATGTGTGGAATCTAATAGAATCATATTTACTCAAATCAAATAACCGTCGGTATATTTACGACTCATGAAGAATTTTAAAACTGTATCTCTTGAGCACAGCACTTTATCGTAATGACTCATCGACTTCCAGAATATCAGAAGGAAGGAAAATATGGTGCTATAGGTAGATGAGAATTAAGTGGACGGATGAAGTACTAAATTAACATGTTTTACAAATGGTGGGTGGAGAAAGAAGTTGGTGGAAGAATCACGGAAAAACGAACTGGATGATGATTGAAATTTTAAGATATGTAGGATTGGTTAATGTGTTAATGGATGGAACAGTTGAAGTAAAATGCTCTAAAGTCAGGCAAAGATTAACATATATGAAGCCGATAACCGAGGACATACCTTGCAAGCGGTATGTTGAGTGAAGAAAGGAAGAGGTGGAGGAATTTTTCCTATTGCATTTTTTTATTTATTTTTTATAGCGAGGTCTTTTAGAGATAGGAAAGGATGGGGGGTTAAGAATGGGAAGGAATTCGGTTATAACCTTTTGAAGGAAGCATCCTGGCATTTGCCTGGAGTGATTTGGGAAACCATGGAAAACCCAAATCTGGATTCCCGGACGCGAATTCGAACCGCCGTCCTCCCGAATGCGAGGCCAGAACGCTAGCCGTTACACCACCACGCTCGGTTTTCTTATTGTAGTAGATAGAATGATTTCAGAACAAAAATATAAAAAATAAACTTATCATATGGTTTGTACATATTTTTATCTGTACAGCGATACTTTGGAATTTATAAAATTGTGTATTTTAAAAGGTGTTTTAACAAATACTTTAGCCCACGTCAATTCGAAAATTGATTTTCAAAGCCTCAAGAGAAAACAAGAGCAATTATCGGCTCAAATATAGTATCGTATTTCCCCATTCAGCACAGTGGAACCGATATAAATATATAATAACTTATATTTTACTGCATTCTAGTATTACTCTGTTCCAAACACTGTACCAAACCCTTCACAAATCGTTTGATCTGAACGCACCGGTCAGTAGCCAAGGGAGACTTCGTACTCCTAGACCATTTATTTACCAGTACAATTCTTGACGGAATATTAGATCTTTGCATATTTGTTGTAACATCTGAAAATGCGAGCTTGAATCACAGTAGCGCAATAACGCTAGTATTTATAAATTGTTTCCTTTCCCTATTTCACAGAATTATCACATAACTTTAACTCTGTCAGAAATATTACGTTAATTTTCTCTGGGCTTGTTCATAAAAATTTGGAAATAATACGTGCTGCTGCAATTCTGTAAATACTGTTCAGTATGGAACAAAAATGAGGGATAAATGAGTATAGGCTGACAAGAAGTAAACTCACATAATGAAAAACAAATATTCGATGAACGAGATGAAATAGAAATGGATGCGTATATGCGGAATGGATAGAAAGAGCTAGTTATTCTGCTCAACGATTTCTCTCTTCAATAACTTGAAGGATAAGATTGCTGTCATCTCAGTAGTATGCGTTATGGCATTCCAGGAAAGATCAGTAACAACAGGGCACCATTGACCTACAAAGGTCTATTGTTTCTATGTTCAGGTATATTATACGCGTACGGTTTTATGAGTAACATGCAGATTAAGTTTTTCGGTACGCTGTGCGCCAACGAATTAATAAAGCAACACGAAAAGTCTGAACACGCGACGTGGGAAAAGCAATTATCTAATGCAACAGTACAACTTGTACTCCAGGAAAATACTGTTCGTAAAAACTTCACTGTAGTCGTACTACCTCTCTTAACCTTATTACGTAGAGTTCTAGAGGAGCAGAAATGTTCATTTTAGCAGTACATTCATGAACAGCTCCTTTACACGCAACGACTTCTGCCCTCGTTAAACAGTTCTCGCACCCAGCATACAGTTTCTAATGTTAGCGAAAACGACTGCCCGAAATAAATGACCAGTTCTGAGAGCTATATCTAAGGACGTCTGGAGAAGTAAAGCTCGTTGCAAAAAATATATTTGTCTTCCTTAGAGACGAGAAAAGATTTTTATGCAGGATGTGGGAAGAAATTTGCCCATGACATCTTAAGGAATGCTGTCTAGAATCCTTTCGTGAAAACAAAATCTGTATGACCCATGTATTACGAAGGTTTTTTTTTTTTTTTTTTTTTTAATGGCATTCGGCTACTGGGCCATACAGCCAGCTCAATGTGATTTTTGTTGCTATCTAGTATTGACACAAGGACACTACAACACGGACAAGACATTCACAGACACAACACTAAACACCCATGCCCTCGGCCGGACTCGAACCAGCGACCTTCGGTATATTACGAAGGTTGATATGATAGTTTGAGATGCTATTGAACAGCATGACAAGTATTCTACATACAACATAAGCAAATCATTTCTGTTATGCTAATGTCAGAAGTGATAATCTTAGGGACACAGTAAACCTTAGAGCAGTAATGCTCTAGCCTCGCATTCAGATCCCTGTCCAGCCATATCCATGATCAATCTATTCGTTTCAGGAGAACAATTGTATATCCAGTGATCACCACACGTGGGAATGCACTTCAGAAACGAATCTCCCTCTGATTTTAAGCGCACAGAAGCCTTCCAACTTCAGCTGATGACATTCCTTCTGACTAGTATTCAACATTCTTACCTTAATTTAATGATTGTCTGCCCTCTACCATAATTTAATGTAGTTACTGCACTAATTTCAACAAAAAAAAATTAACCGTGTGGTTTCAAGTATATTATTTTAAATTTCAAATTTTGTCTGCGGGGTGTAGCTCATTCTGGGACTGCTTTCGTGAATGGCTTTACGAACTACTGTTCATACTTCACATAGGAACCAATATCTTTTCTACACTTGACGCTTCATAAGTGTTTCATTACTTAACTTTGAACGCAATCTGTGCAAAATATCTGCTGGTTTTATCGCTTCATGTGTTAGAAATTTGATAATTATACTCTGCGGAATAATCGCTGAATCTTTTGATCAGTCGCAATGATACGAAGTAACCAAACAACTTTATTAACAACTGCGTGGCATTTAAAGCTTCAATGCAATCATATAATTTTCACATTTTTGCAACATTTCCGAGCATTAAACTACAACCGTGGATTTTTATATGTATATATACCTCTTTTATATTTAATCAACCAGAAGGATACGATCAAATAATATTTTATCTAGAACACAAGTATCAATCTGTAGCCAAGCTGTGTCTCTCAGAGATAGTTATGATTATTTACACTTAGTTTTGTTACTTGAGTAGTCTATCTCAAACACTGTACCTAATATGGGTAAAAAAAAATAGTAAAGTAAATATACGGTTTGAAATTTTTAATTCTAAACATTTTACCATCGCTGTCTACAGGGGTTTATATACATGGATGAAGTAAGAAACTAGTCGCGATTTCCTTAATGACACGGGCTTAAACTATGCAATAAACGTTATTTGCTTTTTATAGCTACGAAGTTAACAGAAATTATCTGTCTAAGTTGCCTGCAAACGACATTCAGTGTTAATTGCTGAACGTAATGTTAGCTGCACCTGCAAAAGACGCCAGTGTCATAAGTCTTCGAGATACATTGCAGCGTCTGACGGCCGTCCCATCAGCTACGAACAATGGACGCCAGAAACAATGGCCCTATTTTCTTTACATCCATCAGCAGCAGCTATTTCAAACCGCTTTGCACTTGCTTTCGCGAAAATCGCGGGCTACTCACGCTATTATATCTTACAAAGCCTATTTTAAAAGAAACAAGAGGCATAAAGTTTTTTGATGCCTGTATTCTGTAAGCTGAATCTCTTGAAGCACTTTAGTCGCTTCAGTACATGAGTTGCTCATATACACATTTATTTATTTATTTTTAGATATTACCAACGAGAAAAGAGTATTAGCGTTCTGGTCTCGCATTCGGGAGGACGGCGGTTCGAATCCCCGTCCGGGCATCCAGATTTGGGTTTTCCATGGTTTCCAAAATCACTCCAGGCAAATGCCGGGATGCTTCCTTCAAAAGGCAATGGCCGAATTCCTTCCCATTCCTTGGCCCCCCCCCCCCTCCCAACCCTTTCCCCTCTCTAAAGACCTCGCTGTTAAGAGACGTTAAGCAGTTAAAAAAAAGAATAATGTTATTTCCATAAGATTGCACAAAAGTGCCATGAGATTCATAACCGGTAAAATAAATTAATGACAGAGCACACGGATAATTCTAAAAGAATTCCATAAAATCATCAAGTGTATGAAAGGTAAACAGATGCTTTTAATTACGAAGCTGTTCCATGAAGATTACTAATTCGTTTAAAACATGGGGCATACTAGATGCGACGAGAAAATTTTTAGACGAAAGTTGTCGTTTCATCCATTCTTCTCCAGCACATACGGGTGCCGAGAAAGTTTATCTTTTGTCAGAGCCAAGCTTAGGAAAGATTTAGTCGCTTTGTGGAACACATTTAGTGGAAGAACTATACCGAAATGCTGAATTTTTCAGTTTTATCGGTGGTGATTGCTAACAAACAGAACTAACCTAATCGCGCAGTGAACATTTGTGTAGAACAAATTAGCTTCCTGGAATCTTTTCGGCCATTTAACTTTATCCGAAAAGTTCTGATCAGTATTTGGACTGTGTTGGGTTTTATCATTAAGAACTAAAAATAAAATATCTACAATGTATTCTAAAGACTGTTTTGTTTTACAATAACCTCTCAGCATCAACCAACCATTTAAATGTGGCAGTTACCTCAAACGCTACCGGTGACAGATAACTGCGAGTTCTCTGTACTCTGAAAGTGAATTCCATTAGATCTCTCCTCAGTAATGCGTACTAGGTTATTAATGTGAGAAATGGAGAGTATTAATTTCCTTCTACAGTTGAGCCATCATCTGTTTAAACGATTAAAGGGAGTAAAATTTATTATATTGGTTTGCTTACCTATTTTGGTTAAAGGATAACAAAAGCTTACTTGCATATTCTGAAACTGTGTATTTGTCATTATACTGTTCTTTCTGTGTTACTGGATTACAGTTTAATGCTAGAAAAAGCAGCTATTATTATATATGGAAACAAGAGCGTAAATTATACCCAGGCTATAAAACGTCCTTGTCCCACTGCTGTCCATTATTTTTGTTACTTTAAGATAACACACTCAGTGGAAAATAAGATACGGGAACAAAATTTGGAAACTACTTTGTTCTCATGACGTGGTACTACTGGAAGGTTGCCAATCATAAACTCAAGTACACATGTATGGACTGCAGGAAATTATACACGAGGAAGTTATCAGAAAAAGACGCAAACAAAAATCTCGAGTTGGAAAAAATACTTGTTTTACAAACACAGATTAGAAGCAGCAGTTTGTAGAAGATATTAATGAACTCTTATAGAAGATAATAGGATAAATCAGATTTAATTAATGAAAAGAAAATCAGTAAAGCACAGTAATTGTTGAAGTATGTCAAGTATATTGACGGCACAAAACAACTGGTAACAAATAATTTACAGGAATTATTGTGTGTCAAAAATCGCATAGTGAAAAACGGAATATAACTAGAATCCAGGACACAGAGATAAAATTTCAAAGGAATAATATCAGAAAAACTAGCCTATAAAGTTTCCAAGGAAACGGCTCAGGAATTAGGAATCTGAGCGGAATAGAAAAAAAATTCAAATCGACGCATGAACAGGCTAAGACAAAAGAATATAAGGAATCATACATAATCTGAAATTGGAAGTAAATAATCCTCGATGGCTTGCGTGGAACACATGAATAAAGATAAAAAAAAGTAAATAAAGAGAAAGTGTAAAAATGAGAGGAGTGATTGAACTGTAGTCAGAATATTGGAGGTCAGTGGAAGCTAGAGATACTTGTATTCAAGACAAACTTGGACAATGGGTGGAAACTGTAGAAAACAATAGTGACTGTAATCAATATTGCACAACTAGAATGCTTATTGCACTGGATTACGGGATGATAGCGGCATTAATACGAATATTTTACGGAAAGAAGAAATAATACAGTTTTGACCAATTTGAAAGCTGCTGAATTTCTTAATTATTTCCCGTAAAGAAGAAATAGTAATTCTAAAAGTTGTGTTGACCACATCCGAAATCAGGGTGACGTTTCATAAATATTGGTTAGCTATAAAGAAGTGGTACTTTTAATTTAGTACTTGAAGAATCGGGGTAGTATGGTTATCTACTCCATTTGTCTACTCACCATCCGTATGAGCTGGAGGCTGGATAGACGCTGCCGTTGCTCGATATTGGACAATGGCTGAATAATTGACTGCATTCTAATGCAGGAACTAACAAAAGAAAGATCTCTTCCTGTGGCACGGTGAAAAGCAACATGGAATAATAATATTGCAGTATTAAGGAGCATTAAAAATTATATATATATTTAATTAAGCTATATGAACAAAAATCATCCTCTTTGGCTTTGCGACACCATCATGGTATCCAACACCTGACACAGTTTAGCAGGGTCGACACCCGGTTCTTGAATAAACCTCAAACTACCCCTGCTTATTGTGTAAGGTCATGTGACAACGTTTACGGTGATTCTTCTATCGTATGGAGATTTATTTATCTATTTCGTATGGCAGAAATACAAAAAAAGTAACACACAACAAATATAACTATTACTACAGACTCATGTCCAACGATTGCAGCCATTCAATTCCTTCTGCGGTTGCTTCATGAATATGATGCATTGTGCCACTGAATCTCCTAACAGGGCATTCCATGACGATGTGGTGAATGGTTTGCTCGTAGTTACCGCTGTCATAAGAAGGATTCTCTATCATTCCCCACTTGTACATCCAGTAGTTGCATCTATCGTGGCCTGTTGTCACGGTTCATGCCGTCCAGGTTTTCCTAAAAAAGCTTGAATCCAGGAGGCTGTAGTATAGGGTCTTGGATTAGCGCCTGTTTGTCAGGGTTGGAATTGAACCACTCAGTGCACCATGCTTCGCCTATGTTGAAATTATTTTGGACCAGTTCTTCACCAATCTTCCGTGTTGAATATCTAGATTTTAGTCTATTTGGAGCTTTGTGTGTGCAGTCCGGATGAATTGGAACGTGTGGATATCTTAAGCATTTCTGCCATTCCATTTTCAAAGCCACTTGTCTTCGGAGACTTGGTGCGGTGATGTTAGAGAATACAGGCAGCCAGTCTGTAGATGTAGAGTTAACAGTTACAGATATTGTTCTCATTGTGCCATTTAGTTGAACGTCGATCATTTTCGTGTGACTGCTATTTAGCCATACAGGACTGCAGTATTTAGCAGTTGAGTATACAAAAGCAAGATCTGACGTTCTGAGAGTTAAGGCATGTGCTCCCCAACCCGTCCCTGAAAGTTTTTGAAGGATGTTATTTCGAGTTTTTACTTTTGCCGCTGTTTTATGGATATGTTCCTCATATGTCAATGACCGGTCAGGAACCACACCTAGATATTTTGGATAAGGATTGTACTTCAGTAATTGGTCTCTGAATTTTATTTAAGGTCTATAGTGGGCTTTGATATTTTTTAGGTAGAAAGAGCTGACCTCTGTCTTATTTATATTCAGTTTCAGGCGCCAAGTGTTTTAAGTACTCATTCAGTTTGTCAAGGTCAGTTGCGCGAATTTCATCAGATGTTTTGAAGTCGCTAGATTGTGCTGTCATGGCTATGTCGTCAGCGTGTATAAACTTCCTGGAAGTAGTGGATGGCAAGTCTGCGGTGTAGATGTTTAAAAGTAGTGGAGAAAAGACAGATCCTTGTTGTATCCCGTTGTTTAATCTGTTATATTTGCATCTATTCCCATTTAAGTGAACATCAATCCTTCGATTGCATAGCATGTCATTCAACAGAGGGTCAATCGTTTTGCTTGAAGTAATCCTCAGGAATTTCAGTATCATTCACTCCCTCCAGAGTGCTGCAGACAAATCTACAAACACTGCCAAGATCTTTTTCCGATCTTGGAATCCCTTTTCGATATGGTTAGTCAGCGCCATTATTTGGTCGCAGAAAGAGATGTAAAACCCAGTTGACCCTGGTATCTCTGCAAAGAGAAAGCCATTTCATTTCACAACCAAAGCATAAAGACTGAAGACAGCTATCAACGCATGAAATAAAACTTATACTTTCACAATGGATAAAGCAACGGGAAACTACTTCAACTCATCTCCACAGAATATTACTACGGAGAGGTAAAACACTACAGAAAACACCTACTCTCGATTTCGTTAATGGATCATAACTTATTAAAGGGTGAAAATTGCGATAATGTTTCCTTTCGTCATGTTATTTCCTTCATGACATCAAGTGTTTGTCAGTAATGACGTAATTAGATACTGAAACCGCAGTGGTTAATGAGTAACACAGTAATCCGTGTAATACGTATATTAACAAAAAAAAAAAAAATTGAAATAGAAAACAAAAATCAGTTGTAGACTTGACTGGCTGTAGTAACAAATTCTCCAGTTTACAAGTCATATAGTCACAACGGTTGTCAGTCTTCGGAAAGAAATTTTAAAAAATGTGGTATCATTGAAGAAATTGGTTTAACAGTCTGTAAGACTTCCGCTTTCTGGAGTAGCGTGATAATATGATGATTTGGGAAACTGTTCTTACTTACTGTAGACCAAACTTCGTGCTTACTAAAGTTCTTAAATTACTGACATACCGCACTAGAAGCCGGATAATTGAGTTCGTAGTCACCGTCGGTCGCCAGCCAGGGTCCTAACCAGTCCGATAAAAGTGGGAGGATAACTAACTATGAAAAATCTTCAAGTATAGAATAATGAAAATAAGTTCTCCACACATTTATTAAAATAAAGTACACATCGAACCGGTTGGCCACTATCAAAATTTAGATGATAAAGCTATCGAAACTTCGTAATCCGTCGATTGCCAGATTCTTAGATAAAAGGAAAGTTAAAAATCCAAATCGGTTCACATTAAATTACTTCCGATGCCACACTTTACTGTTCTGATATCTCAACACGCTGTTCAAATCTATGTAAAACACTCGTAGCAATGGTTAAACTAACTCAGTCTTCTTCTTACTTCTTGCTACACCGCACAGTTCATGTAACGTCTCACATTACGGGACGCGAGCCGTCCGCTACCATATCTCGATAACGATTGACTTTAAACAATGTATTCATGCGCTCATTTCGGCGCTACTTGCGGGTCGGCGGAATTCTACTGTTATGTTACAAGTCCTTACCGTCAAAACAATCAATATTTCATAATGAACAATATGATCATACGAATTTGTTAACAGAAAATGCTTAAAACTAATATTGGCATTCAACCAGAAGGTTGGTTTGACCCTACCGTAACAGGTAAACTAAGCTTGGTATCAGAGGTAGGACGTCCAGTTCCTTCCCTCATCATCTAACATATCCCGGTAATTCTACCCGGTGAATGGAACCTACTGTTTAACATGTAATCCAAACCACGGAAGCATTATGTTATGCAAGAAGTGAAGCTCTGGTTAATGGCCCATGTAAATTTCTACTGATACAGAGATTGGAACCGGGGACCCTTCAGTCTGCAGTCAGACGTCTTAAACACTAAGCCTCCAGACCGCTAAACTGAGAAGGATTTTGTGGATATAAGAAAGCAACATATCTCAGCCCAGAAACTATTTATTTCCAAAATAAAACCAAAGTCTCTCCTTCTGTTTTAACTCTTCACCGACTTATGAGCGTCGTGGCTGCTGAATCCCTTAAAACGCCTTAAACATTCAGCTGCCTTTATTTGTGTGAGAAAAGACTTGTGTACTCCTAGTGCGTGCGGCTTGCCCTCCGAGTATTCAATTAGGGAAGTTGTTGAAATGCAAATCTTGGCTTTCGTCCCCTCACTTTCTGCGGCTCGTTTCGCTGAAAAGCGGTCTCCGTTGCGCTGCCGCTCCTACCAAATTACGCAAATAAAGACATCAAAAGTTTTTTTTTATGTAGTGTTCGCGGAAAGAAGGAAGGCAGACTTTGAGAGCTGGCTGGCTTAATCTGTTGGAAAGTTCTTTACTTTCAAAACCGCTAATGTAAACAATATCAGCAGCTCCCGGATTCAAGTGCGGATGCGACCTAAACGTTTGGCTTACATTGTTTGCAGGTGCGACTGGCAGTAAAGTATGTTTGCATGATATTTAATTTATTGGTCTTGGAAATGGGTGTAACGAAACTTATTCCTGCGTTATGTAATGATAAATTTTATATGAAACTGTCTGTTTATGTACTTATACGAAATCTAAACTAAACAATAAATTTGTAGAAAAGTTGTGTCTGTTGCTGTACATTACATTTACTTTGTTTAGAAGTAAATTTGAAATAAATAACAGATAACAGAGATGCTAAAATCGTGAAATTTAGATTTTTTGTCTATCTGTTTGTCTCTCTAACTATCTGTCTCTCTGCATTCATGTTCGTGTATAAAGCAGAAACTAATTGAGCAATTTTAACTGAACTGCATATAGTGATGGCTTATGCCATCGGTGAGGATACAGCATACATTTAATCGCGATACGATTCGACAAAATCCAAAACTGAGACATTTTTATCTGATTGTTCGCACAACACGCAGAAACTAGTGAATAGATTTCAACAAAATTTCACATAGCAATAGTTTATCTCACCGGTCAGAGCATAGGGTATTTTCCATGACACAGAGGCAAAAACCGTTATTTTTTTAAATTAGTGCGTGGATAAGCTGAGATTAAAATTGGTTTTAGCATTACAGTATCATAAGCAATGCTTTCAAAATGAATAAAATATTATTTTTAAGCCGGAAAGTAGGTTCACGCCACAATATGCTTCTGGTGCTTGAAGGAGCTACAAAGCGTTAGACAATCAACGTGGGTCACTGCGCCTGGAAGTTATTCTCGTCCGCCTCTCCCAGCCAGAAACTAATCCCCTACCGGAACGCTGGACAGCTTTCAACACCGATATCTCACGGAAAGTGGTTTCTTTACTGGTTATATCATCAAGCAGACCATTGTCGTTAAATTTTTCTTTCACTGCCACTGCTTCTATCTCTCATTTCCTTTGACTTTTATGAACATGTTACAAACGACATGGTCAACTAACGGCGATAGTATCATACAGGAAAATCCAATGTTTCGTTATATTGATTTCGGACTGAAAATTATATCGTTGAAACCTTATCCAAGAATCTCGTAATAACTGTAACTAATTCACCTTATTTCTCTTTGAATCAAAATTATTCTTGCGACGAGAGTCGGTAAAACAATTTTACTAGAAACCGGTTAGCAAGCGACGTGAATTATTTTTTTTTTCGAACCATCTGCTACTATAAAAGAACGAAGTTCACTTTTGGTGATTTATTAAATCCTTACACCCTGTAACTCTTCCATTACTTTCTTGTTTTGTTTTGTTATTATGTTGTTGCGGTGGGTAGGGTGATACTTCTTTTGCCTCTTCAGAACAAGTATTATCCTCTCTCTTCCTTGCCAAAGGTCTCTACTTAGATAGGAGGGACCGTTAGAAGTCCTTCATTTCAGAATAAGCCACGAAGACGGACGAACCTCAAAAAGATAAATAAACAGGAATTAAATAAGCATTCGCACCATTACAGACCCCGAAATTACGTAGTGTTCTGTAGATACACGGTAATTTTGTTCCTTTAGGAAAAAATGTTCTTCTTCCTCACCACATTTTTGCAACATTTTGGGTCGACTGCCCTCTATGTGTTTTACGCATCGTTGGCATGATCCAATTTGGAGTGCACCCCTGTTAACGCAAAACATCTTATACCTACTTCCAGGTCGTACTGTGTACTAATGACCGAAGTAAACTGTTGCCATCTGTCAGCGAAACATGAAACTATATTCTGTGCGTTATAAGATATTTTTATTTGAAAGAAGTGTAGTTTATGAGACGGATATTTGGGACCGTCCTGGCACGTCATTCGTCTTGATGACAACAGAAACCCGCCTAAAAACAGTAGCCAGGACTGCCGGTACGTGTATGCTTATGCTCATGCCTGGTCCCTTTTTTTTTTTTTTTGTAACTGCTTTACGTCTCTTGTTAACATCGAGGTCTTTAGAGACGGGAAAGGATGGGGGCAAGGAATGGGAGGGAATTCGGCCATGGCCTTTTGAAGGAAGCATCCCGGCATTTGCATGGAGTGATTTGGGGAAACCATGGAAAACCCAAATCTGGATGCCCGGACGGGGATTCGAACCGCCGTCCTCCCGAATGCGAGGCGAGAACGCTAACCGTTACACCGCCCCGCTCGGTTGCCCGGTCCCGATTTACTTCTCCAATCCACTGTGCAGGGTCTCCTTTTTTAAATATATCTCTTTTTTTTCTATAGGACTCATATGTCTATGAATTAACTTCTAGTAGGTGTCTAAGTCGAAAATTTGAATAATTTTGCTCTAATTGATGCACGGCCTCTTTGACCAAGAGTCTTATTGCATGATCTTCTTGCATTCCTGCGCTGTTTTTCAGCTTTGCATGTGGCGAGGCGAGACTGTTGCGACTTTGACCCCTGGCTTTTCCGCCAGGTCGCCTGCTTCTCATTCGGGACACGCGGGTGAGGGGTTGCTGGTGGCGGTCCCCAATACTTTATCGGCCGCGGGGGTGGCGGTGAAATATGGACTCGTATCGACGGCCGCAGCCGGTTCCAAACCGCCGATTCTGTGGATCAATACGGCAGGAGCATCTGACATTCCGACACACCCACATCGCCATCCTGTCACACTTCCTTACACTTGTCTTTTCCCCGTTAGTACTTCATCTGCGCGAGGTACCGGACGCCGATCTACACACAATTGGAAATTTCATGCCCTGCTCAACGACCGCTCATCTGTTTTCACTGTTGCAAAAATGCTGCGACATGTACAGTGTTGATTAATTCCACAGCTTACAGCCAAATTTTCGTCAAGCGATCATATTTTATAATCACCTACAGTAGTCATTTTCTTGGTTTACTTTTTTTCTTACCAGCAACATACCACGTTAATTTAAACCGAGCGTGGTGGATGAACGGTTAACGTTCTGGCCTCGCATTCGGGGGGACGCCGTTTCGAGTCCCCGTCCGGGCATCCATATTTGGGTTTTCCATGGTTTCCCCAAATCACTCCAGGCGAATGCCAGGATGCTTGCTTCAAAAGGCCATGTATTCCTGAATTCCTTTCCGTTCCTTATCCTCAACCCCTCCCACCTCTAATAATCTCAACGAGGCGTAAGACCATAAGTAAAAAAAACTACCAGTGTTTTACACTTATTCATTCATTTATTCATTAGTCCACGTCTACCTTATTCTTAACTATATCCTTTCTTGCAGTCGTCGATAACCCTCCTACCTTCCGATAATAATGCTCTCTAATATCTCCACTTATTGCAGACTTGCTCGTCCCTCACTGAACTATAGATTAGCGTTACTTGTCAGTGAAACAGATAGATTATGCTCGGTCAATCTCAGGCTAGACTCATTTGTGTCAGTTCATCATAGAAGATAAGTTTTTTTCCCAAACCGTATATATAATACTTGTCACGCTTGTTTGTAGACCCTAGATACATCCACTGTTTTTATCTTGCCAAGCACTTTCCTCAGGGTCTTTTAAGGCAACGCGTTCGTATTTTTTTATTATTATTATTCGTGCAGAATATTAAGCTTTTAGGTTTTTGTAAGCTAACACGATGGATAACAGATGTACAGGAAGAATGTCTTAGGAGCAAGATTATTATGAGACGTGTGACAGAGAAGAATGACTTGTGATTAGTGCGTTCAGAATGTACGCAGAAATGTTCGTGTTATTAAAATGAACTCCTTTGATTACTGAATTTGTAGTGAGATTTCAATAAAAGATTTGTCTTAATTCTACGTTAGATGTCATATTCGGAACAGATGATAAATCTTTTATAATGGCGACCCAAAAGGACTAGAGAACACTCCCACATCTAATTTTTCATAGTATTTCTCCTTTTAATAACAATAAATTCCGTCGCATTTAGTATTTTTGGTTAGATGATACATACGTGAGTGTCCTACATTCACGTTTTGCACACTTCGACCTGAGGGTAACTAATATAATGAAACACTGTGTATCAAAAATCTTGGTTAGAAGTCTTTAGCGAGTTTTTACTTTTTTGTATTAGCAAGCGCGGAACTCAGCTTCTAATCATGCTGGAGAGGGTATTTTTACGGTAGAACTATGAAGCAGAAATAATCTTAAAAAGCTAGTAAGAGATAATCGCACTTTATCCTAATACTCCGTGTGCTTTTGAAACAATTCCTTAATTGTCAGGTCAATACTTTCAAATCAATTTACCTACCATGGTCGTTGTAACGGAAAGTTATATTTTTTTAATTCGTTTTTTTTTTTGCTTTAATTGTTATTCAATAAACCTCTTTTAACTTTAATACCTTCAATCAAGTATTCCCCCATCAATTAATTAAGTTTCGGTGATAAAAACGTCTCACAAGATTTTTGAAGACACTTTCTAGTAAATTGCAGCCGAAGGTGAGGACGGTAACTAATTTTTTCGCTGCATAGGCGATGCATACGCAACAGAGCATACCGTGTATGCTTCAGTACAACTCTTGGTAACATACTTGCTTGTACATTTTGTAATAGAACGTGTCATGTGACACGTATATCCTGGCATTTATTGAATGGAAGCACTCTGACAAAAGGCTGATATTTGTTGATGCTCCGTAAATGTGAAAGCTTTTTTCCTTTACTACCTAGAAACGCTGGACAATGGAGAGCCATAAAACAGCGGTGTTGCTTTGGTCTTTGAAAACCATGTGGAACTATGCCTTAAAATATTTGTTAATTTCGGGAATGTACTCTGAGATATCTTTCCCCGAAAAATACAGTTAATGGAATTGGCCGTGATATTCCGCTAGCTTTTCATCTTGTACCGAACCTACTGCTTTTTCCGCGGTAATGAAATAGTTGAAGCTTGTGACATGGGGGACACTGGTGTAAGTGATTGGTCCGTTGGGTGAAGCCACGTCTTCGAGCAAAGTTTGAGAGTCCCAAGATATGAGAAACGCTTGTGGTGGCAATAGAGGAAAGGCCTTGACCGTGCAGGGTTAAGCAAAATAACTCCTACGTGGGCAGATCAGCTGCATTCAACAACAGGCAACAGCACTGAGTGTGGGCAGCCCCTCCATTCGCCAAACCCGGAGCTACCAATCCACCGGGCTCAAATATACGCAGAGCAAGACGCAGTCCACTGCAGACCGTCATGTTAAAAGAACCGAATTCCACGCATCTAATGACTGCTCGTGATCAATGAGTACTGCTGGAGACAGTAAACAGCCTCAATACTCTAGTAAGCAGTTTTGCGACCCATAATTATATGACATTCGGAGAGCTCATTGGAGCGTTTTTTCCTTGTACAGATCTTAAATTGTTAAACAAAACTTATTTTTACTATTCATATTTAAATAAATATGGCCTCATGTCTTTTAATTACCTATTTTGTTCTCAATTGTGTGACACAATCAAATAATTAATAAATATAAAATACTATCCTCGTACCCGCGACTTCGTACGCGTGGATTAAGAATGTTTTGCCAGAATTAAATATAAAAAGTTGTTGGTAACGAAGGATTGGTCCCAAACAATATCGAGTCGGCATAATATGACAGGAAAGCTATCACTATATCATTCTACCGTCGAACCTGCCTCTTGAAGAGAATCAATTTCCAACATATTTCTGTCACTATTCGATAAGATTTCAAAATTTCGTGACTACAACTGTTAATCATACTGGAAAAAATATCCTGTGCCCTTCATACAGCTTTCCTAATAAAATTCCATCACAACGATATAGCCATATAGTTGTCAAAACGTAACAAAAAGACAGAGACTTACTTCCGTATTTATATTAGTATTACTGTGGTTCACACTCACACACTCACTGCGAACAACACCTGAGGGATCATTATAACGTAAAAAAGTGTACACCAACAAAATTGCAAGACTACCTACGATTTGCCTCGCATTGCACCCCTAACTTTATTATATCTACAGTTTAACATTCAATCCAAATAACCTACGGCCCAGGCCTGACTCTTACGATGAAAAACAATTTTTAAAAATCTTAGCCTCCACGGAGATTTGAATCGGATACCACGACGTTCGTAAGGAAGCGCTTTAACCACTGAGCTGCCAGTCCACTACACGGAAACACGGTACGGAGACGTCCACATCCAACGTGTCTGTCTATCGCCGTATTTCGAAGTTATGAGACAACATGTGTTATTTATACTGATAATTTTTCAACCAAATGTAGACAGTATTTATCTCCTTGTTTCAAAGGATAAGTGTGCAAAGTTTCAACAAGATCGGATAAAAACTGTGGATTTGTATGAAGAACAAACAAACATACATTCATCTTTATATATAAAGATATCCCAATTGCAAAGCCACATTGCATGGTTGCAGAGTAACCTGAACTTAACATAATGCAATCCCTGAAAGACTTGTGATAGCTAAAATTTTATGAATTTATTGGTAAGTAACGCTTTTGTGATGGTTTTAAGTGGCGAACAGATTTAATGACGAAGACCAAAATGAGACTAACTTGTGTTGAAATTCTGTGTGTTTTCCATATTGCTAAAATATACTGGGCTCTATCTAATTGAAAAAGCAATAGTGGGAGAAAATAATAGTAGCGGATTAGTCAGCAGAATCGCGAAGTAAACTGAAAATAACGAAAGGAATAAGAGTTTTGCACTGAATTTATACCCAGTAGATGCTCCGCGAAAAGTTGCAATTAAAGTTTTTTTTTATCATTTTATTCCTATAACAGGAACATTAACCAATTTGAGCCTACTAAGCGTGGATGTTGAGCAATAATGCTCTGGCCTCGCATTCTGGAAGACGCGGGTTCGAATCCTCTTCCGGGCATCCAGATGTAGATTTTCCATAGTTTCCCCAATGCCGGGATGCTTCCCTCAAAAAGCAATGGCTGAATTCCATCCAGTTCCTTGTCTCCCGTCCTTTCCCGTCACTAATGACCTAGGCCATTATCAAAAAAAAAAAAAAAAGAATAAATTTGAGCCATAGATGTTTCTTATTTTACTATACTTAAATATACCATACCAATAGAGGTGGAAAAATAGAAAATTAGATATAAATTATAGCGCGACTATTTAATTATTTACGTTTGTACCTTTGTACCAACAGACAATAAGTTTAGTTTAAGCCGATAAATTAATTTGATTAATAGTTTACATTAATTCCTTAATTTTCTGATAATATAAGAAGATTTTTAATTTAATATCTAAAAGCGATTTTTATTTTAAATGAATTGTATTGGATTCATATGTCACCAGAAGTGAGAACGCATACAATGTTATTGCAAGGATTCTCTAATGGAGACAATCATACTGTATTAGTGTTCGTTGAATTGTGTCCGTGCTAATGGTGGTGCGGGATATTGATGAGTTGCACCAGGAAGAAATCAGGAAAAGTAGTTTGAAAGGTTACTGGATCACCTAGATCTGTCGCCACTGGACTGATTAATCACCCCTATCAACTACCAGTGACGATTCGATCAGTGATTCCTTGGTCCAAACCGATAAATTCTTCGCAAGTTCCATCTAGGGTTAGGAAAGAAATTTTCATACATATGGTGTGAGAGGTGGTGATGAATAATTCCTAATCAGCATACTGCTTATCAGAGACATGGACTTAATACCACTGGTCTTCTAGTATGGTTAGGAGAGGGAATACGACTGCATTGTTGCAGGTTAGTCCTTATAGAGGTGAAGCACCACGTTTCAATGAGTCGCTTATTTCATTCGCATGTATATCATACTGGCGTTATCACTAACTTGCCGCAGTCACCTACACATTTAGGGGAGAACGAAGGAATGGGAGACTACCAAGGGAAAAGTGGAATAAGAGTGCCTTAGAGACGACTTTTTTTGTATCATATTTAAAGTTTAGATTCTGTTATGTCTAATCCATGGACTATCTAAAACAAAACGAAAACGTACACTTCACTGAAGAGGAGGGAGAACCAAACTGACTCGAATGGTTCTCTTTACTCGGTCAACAGGATAATGGGAGCCCCACATAGGGTAATGGGAGCCATAGCCAAATTAGTCCACAATACTAACACAACTTTAGTTTTCTTCACAAAATTGAATATTAATCCAATTTTTTCCATCATACTGTTAGAAATACATTATTGCTTTCTGGCACACAATTTACAACCATCATCGTCACAATCGGCCCAGACCAGATGTGATACATTTTTACACACTTCACTTAACAGGAGAGTGTCATTCGATACTTCTAGAAGCAAAACAAACAAACGATTTTCAAACACAAACCATCATTTTCATCGCTAGTTAATATCGATGAAGATCGCAACAAACGGCTTGTAGCTCTATATCTCCAATTAGTTGTTCTACCCCTCCTTGCATTCAACGTTGCTTTCCTTTTTTTTGCAGCAGAAAATGCAGATGTTTTCTTGGGCGCACCGTTATTGCCTCCTGTCTTCTCTTTATTTCGTTTTTTCTTTTGTTCAAAGACTTTTCTTTAGGGTAAAGGATCAAAATCTCCGAACGCTGTTTTTTTTCGAGTTTTTTTTTTGCGTCGGTGTGGTGTGGTTTTGGTGGCTTAACTACACAAACAAACACACACACACACACATATATATATATATATATATATAATGTAATTTTTGCTTCCCGTTTTACGTAGTACCCGTTAAATTACATTAATAACGCAACCATTACAATACACTAAGATAAATTTATAAGCTATATAGCCAACTCACCAACTGAAGCAGCAGAAATTGCAGTCGGACAGCCGAAAACGCACTGTGTTTTCCGTTTGGCAAACTTTAAGCCACTGCTCGTAACAAGGAAGAATAGTGCCCTGTATGCAGACTTCAACGAAACTCGTTGATTTCTAGGACGTGGTATTAACCTCGTTAAAGATAGGTTCCCATTCCCCTGTTCAGCCCCATACAATTACACTCAATATTGGACGCAAGGGGGTATCTTTCTCAGTTTCGGACCTGCCTTTTCTCAAGCATTGTAGGTAACTCCTGTTCGCGGGTGATAATTAAAAACTGTTGCCAATTAAGTTGATTTCGAAGGTTAAATTAATCAACATTTTTAATTCCTGATCTGTTCAGCAGATACTGGGAAAAAATTAACACGCAAGTATTTTAAACTATATTCGGTAATATGATTCACAACAGTACAGTAACTATGAAACGATAACTAATTCGTTTCACAACTCAGAGCGGTAACTATGCATACATTCTCTGCTTTTATATTTACTTTTTTATACTTTCAGGCTAAAAGTAATAATGACCATAATGCGGAAAAAGATAATTTACAAGTTAAAGCCCGAAAAACTCCACAACGAATATTTTGAGTCAGTCGTTGGTCAGTTTCTTTGTAAATTCATTAATCTGTAGCAGCAGTTCAAGGTTGAATGCATAAGAATGTAGAGAATTCCAGTGAAGAACAAGTGGTTTGTACCATAAAAATCCTCAGAGTCATAAGATTGTTATTGTAGAAATCAAATTAACGTAATTTATGATGAAGTTACGAATAAACCAACACCTTAGCCCGGAATGAAAGAAAAGATTGGAGCTTTACTGGTGTTAAAGATATCTTAAATATGAGTACATACAGTAGGTCCAAAGCAATTACAAATACCGCGCACTATTCCGACATTCGTCGGCAGGTTTGGTTTCTGGAAGAAGGAAAAAACTTAAATTAGGTCAACGAATTGAATCAAGAGCCTCCAAAATTCCAGTCAGAACTTTGCAACTCACTCTTATCAGGCAAATATTTAGCAAACGAAATATCGATAAAGGTAAGTTAGTAGTCTAAGTCTTTTGAATGAAGATCGGACATGAATCAGAGACATTAATATTATTTTTTACAAAATGTATAAGCTGATAGAGGACAAAATAAATTTGTTTTCACTAAACACGTAATATATTTCAGTTCTACAATAATGTATGTAGCAGTTACAAGTTTTAACACTTCCTTTTTATGAGATGTTTGATAATAGTGGCCTGTCAAGTGATTTGTAACTTTATCTGGCTCTACTGAAACTGACACGAGTGTCGCATTTCTGACAGTTCGCTGCCTTCGGAGTGAACTGTTTCTCCACGCCTCTCAGCTGCCACCTGTTGGCCGACAAATGTCAAAGGTCACGCCGCGTCGGTGTTGCTCTGTGGCAAGCCGTCAAGCGTTGTTTCGACAGTCGGCGCCCTGTGACCTCAATTAATCCCTCTGATCTGCATTATCGTTGGCGTCCTTCACAGTGGTCGACATACATCGTGCAGTTTATGGACGCAATAATTTCATTTTTAAAGCCCAATATAAAATATCTTTAAGCACAGAGCAATTTGTTTTAGTTGAATTTTTTCATACGTGGAGCTGCAGAACTTAGTAAAGAAGACATAATCTCGTATTTAATATGCATCTAAGAACGAAAATAATAATGTAAAATACGTTGAAATGTTGGGTGTTTTAAAAATATATATTCACAATGCAGTTACCACTTGATTTTCTATGCGGCGCGATATTGTTACCAGATTTTCCCACGCAGTAATATACATTTCTAGATAAGTATATCACTTTAATTCAGGGAATACAGTGGTCAAACGGCTACGTAAATCAGATATTTAATCAAAATTTTTATCACGAGTATTCGAGTCATTTTGTTAACCAAATATTATAAAAAAGAGATACATGGAGACTAATATATTGATCTGAAAATCTTTCAGATAACTGCAAAAGTTGAAGTGCTAAATTCAGTATTTTTAGTACTGTCCACCGACAAGTGAAAATGTTGCCATTTCAGCACACACGCGCGTATTCACTCTCACACACACACAAATACACACATTCACTATTTTCTAATCTCAGAACAAACCCAACTTTCTTTAAGATTACAATTCCAACATCAGTGCTTAATTAAAAAAAATTTCAAGTTTATTCTGCGGATCTCGGGCTTGAAACACAGCATGGGCATTCAAATTAAGATTTTTAGTGATTTCCGAATTCACTCCACTTAATTACCGCTTTAACACCTTACTAAACCCCATCCCTAATTTTCATTATATTTAATATCAAAACTCTTTACCCAGCTATTGTCACAAGATGTAACGCTCCACAAAAGAAGATATTGATTAATAGCAATTTAACAGTCTGATTATTAACTGATTTCTTTCAAAGAAAGGACTACACAAGTCAGACAGACATAGAGAAGAAATGATAGCCTATGATAGCAGGTTGCTATTTATTTGTATGGTTGGATCCAGATAAGTGAGACAAGCCAAAATTTATGGCAAGTATTGGTGTGCACTGAAAAAAAAAGGCAATCAAAAATCTAATCAGAGTAGAAAATAATTACCGTAAGCTATGACTAAAATTTGTAAATAGGTTTTTTGATTTATATGTTATTGTATTAAATTTTAGAGACTTCTTAACTTAATGTTTGAGGAGGGGCCTTTTCAAGTGAGGATTAAAATTCAATTCCAAAACCTTGTTTCTTCTTTTTCTATGAACGCGTCACCCGGGTCTAGACGGGAAAGTCTCTGAAAATGAACTGGGGTGGCTTTCCGTTCCTCAGTGTTCGTAAGTGTTATTGTAAGTGTGGATGACATTGACAGTGGGAGTCTTGTGTAGTAGTAGGCTTCCTGTTAGTTGATTCTTGGCTGTGCGGGTGACGCCGCGTCATATTTCTTGTAGCCAACGTTTCGACCATCCTTCTGTGGTCTTCTTGCGTTCTGCCCTGGAAGAAGACCACAGACTGATGATTGAAACGTGTTGAGTCATGTTTGCGTTGCGAATGAGAGATGAAAGATCAGAGAGGGTGAAACCAGGTGCCGACCCATTCAGTTCTTCTCTTCCCAATGAGGCCATGTAGCCGCCAGGCTTAACGTCCCCATCCGATGACCGAATCACCATCAAAAGTGTCGTATGCCCTCACTACATACGTATTGGGAAAAGATTTTGGTTTTATTGGCACCCACACGAGGACTCCAACCGGCTAACCCCGTCTCAGCACTGGATCACCATAATAGTCCAAGATCCCAGAGCCCCCAGACCTACGTCATTTTAGCAAAGCTGAAATTTTGAGGATGAGTAGAGTTATATGTAGTTAAGAACGTATGCGCACTCGCCAGCATGGAAGTGGGGCCCTTTCAGAGGTAGCGGGTACTAAAGGGCCCAAAAAATCTTGCTAACCTACGTCATTTTAGCAAAGCTGGTTTTTATATATGTTTACAGGATATGTTAAAAAACCAACATTCATTATTGCCAGACACTTCCTGTGGGCCATTACTTGAGCCAGACGCTTTAAAGGTCGTAAAAAAGGAGGTAAACTACGTCATACTAGCAAGCCTGAACTTTATATATGTTGCTCGGGGTACTATTTTAATACATTTTGTAAGCAGCCAGACCAATCCGATGGGCCAAAGTTCCTGCCAGACACGATAAATGTTCCGTTCTGAATATGAGCGCGTGGCCAGTATTCATGCGCATGAGCGCGAGTGAGATATCTTTGTGTCTTATACTCATGGTGTACCCTGTGATTATATTGTGTGTAACGTTTTTTTCAGTCTCTGGTCATGCTTC
>JARYHS010012519.1:49020898-49380438 GCA_031002005.1 Vandiemenella viatica
ACATTAATACCAAGGCCAGGATACAGGCCCACGGCGGTGGACTTAACGCTAACTTCTCCATCTATAGCAACAGATTTCCATTGGTGTACTCTTCCCTACCCTTTGGGGTCGGATCACTTTGCCATTATCATCTCCTATCTTGCCCCAATAAGACAGACGATAACCCAACCCAAAAGCAAATGGAACATACACAAAGCAGATTGGTGTCGCTACGGACAAATCGTTGACGCACTATTCCACACGTGTACTCAGAACGCATCACCAGTAGAAAACTATAACTCCTTCATCTCTTTAATCGAATACGCAGCGGCATTAACAATTCCAGAACGCCATACATATGCGACGAAGACAACACCGCCTACACCATGGTGGACCCCTGAATCATCTAAATGATCGCCAGAAGACGACTATCATTCAAAAATTACAAACAGCAATCTACATGGGAATCCTATAGGGAATACAAGAAAACCGACGCACAAGTTAAGCGTTTCCTTAAACAGCAGAAACGTAACAGTTGGAGACCGTATTGATCCAAAATTTCCAAAGATACCCCAATAAGTGAAGTATGGACAATGATCAGGAAAATGAAAAAGAAACCAGCTCCCTCATCAACAATCACCTGTGAAGCGGAAGACATCGCCACGGTTCTTGCACCTCCAACAGTCACCTTACTTCCATTCGAGAATATGATCGGGCCAGAAGTACAGGACAACGCACAAAACATATTTCAAAGACCCTTTTCGCTAAGCGAACTAGATAAAGCGCTAGATTCATGCAGGGACACCGCCACGGGATATGACAACATACACTACGCCATGTTGCGACATCTACCCCCAAGAGCAAGAATTCATCTGAGTAGTGTTATATTGTCTTAGCTGTATAGAAACCGGGATAACCCGTGACGTCACAAGATGGCCGCCCCGTTAGTTGTTTGGCCGGCCAAGATGGCGGGGACCGGTAGTTCTTTGGCCGGCCAAGATGGCCGCCGTTAGTTCCTCGACCGGCCGCTAGGGAGCAGCATCTCCCAAGGGCTTAATTTCTTTGCCGTTAGTTCTTTGACTGACTGGTAGATGGCGTTCGGTGACAGTATTTCCGTCGCGCTTGCGAAATGTGTACAATTCCACTCGACTGTTATCTATGTTTGCTTATCCATTAAGCGTGACGAAATGTGTACTCTTCGCGTCGGCTGACATTTCTGTTCTGGCAAGATGCAAATATTTCAGCACAGTAAAATATTTTCTTCGGTTCTTAAGCGTAAATCATTGCAATTTTACTAAAAACAAAAAAAAGTCCACATCAACGGATATTACGTGAACAGACATCGGTAGCGTTGGGGCTAGAGTGCCGAAGGTCGCCGGTTCGAGTCCGGCCGCGGTGTTTTTATTGAAAAAGCCGTTCCAACTCGTCAATTTCAAAACGAAAATCAAATTTTAGTTTCCATACCTAGAGAGTATGGCACCAGCCTGCCTTGAATAAAAAATAAGTCGAAAAGCATAAATGTTTCCTTTTAACGTTCGATATGGGGGAAAAAAACCGTCATAAACTCCAGATATAAAACCAGGAAGAATTCTATGTGTACCTGTTTTCATGAAATCATTTAGCGTTCTTGCCTCGTATTCGGGAGGACGGAGGTTCGAATCCCCATCCAGGCATCCATGGTTTCCCAAAATCACTCCAAGTGAATGCCGGGGATGCTACCTTCAAAAGGCCATGACCGAATTCATTCCCATTCCTTTCCCGTCTCAAAAGGCCACGTTGTTAGAGAGACATTAAAAAAATCGACTGCCAAGGTGCAAAGTATCCCGGTTTCCGATATTTGGCGCGGCATGCAGGGCGACTGCCGCGTTCTTGCCTCGCATTCGGGAGGACGGAGGTTCGAATCCCCATCCAGGCATCCATGGTTTCCCAAAATCACTCCAGGTGAATGGTGGGATGCTTCCTTCAAAAGACCATGACCATGACCGAATTCATTCCCATTCCTTTCCCGTCTCTAAAGACCACGTTGTTAGAGAGACGTTAAAAAAAAAAAATCGACTGCCGATGTGCATAGTATCCCGTTTCTAGGGCGTCCAACACAGCGTTCGTATGATTGCAGAATTTTGTACAGAGTCTCAGGCTTGCAGCGAATTTCGTATGCATTTGTTCAGGTGTCCTGCTATCGATAAGGAATTCAGGTTGCGCCATATGCTCATTGCACTGCAAAACCGCCCCAGCGGGATACATAGAAATATTTCAGCATTCACTTCGGTTCAAGAAGAAATTATTACGAGATGAGAATAATTATTATATGTCAGTTTTCGTAGTACAAATCTAGGAAACATTTTTTATGGTAGCCCAATCACTCGTGTTTTCAAAACGAAAATCGAAAATTTTGTTTTCATTCTGGGTGAACAGATAAACTGCTTGAGTCTTTGTATTTAATTAAAAAATAGACCATGTGAAAGCGTAACTTTTACGTTTAAAACGTGATAATGAACCATGGAATGTCCTGACATAGCTCAAATTCACATCTATACAATGCAGTTCTGATATTCGAATTTGGCAGAGGGTGCTTTGCACAAAAAATAACTCTGTGTGAATAACAAGAGGAAATAAGCGTCAGTACGGTGGGATTCCAATATAATTAATCGTTAATGATAACTCGCGAATTTCTGTCACACCCCCATTATTTTAATATATTAAATTATGTGCAATGAAACAAAGCGAGAATCCAACTAATGTTTTAAACTCAAAGAAGTGATTTCCTCATGGATGTGTCTGCAACCTCGATGAACTTTGTGTGTATTTCTATCCTATTGCTATGGCATTAACTTGCCTGCCCATTTTATCTGAAAAATGCTTACTAAATTAGATTCACATAATTATCATTGCCTAATGCAAAGTTGTAGATGTGAAATCCAGTTTCTTTCCCTACAGACATTTCTGAAGTGATTACATGTTAATCTCTCCACTGATGTCAAACCAATCAGCCTGTAATTTTTTCAAGCTTATTTCTCAACCCTGCAGACTCAGTCTTTCGACAAGAGCCCCACATGAAAATACTTGTGACAGTCGATTTGAAAACCAGTTTCTTTCCCTACAGACATTCCAGAAGTGAATACACGTTAATCTCTCCACTTATATCAAACCAATCAGCATGTAATTTTTTTTCAAGCCTATTTCTCAACCCTGTCTTTGGACAAGAGGCCACTTGAAAATATTTGTGACAAAGCCTTTCCCACATCAAAGCTAGAAAAAAAATCAAAGTTTCCAGTATGACCATGGCAAAGCTCATGGAATGCAGTGAGGGAAGATAGAATTCATATTAGCATCAGTACGACGCCTTATTTATCTAACTTATATCTGCTGCCATTGGTATAAAATATTTCATTGCACTCGTAATTGTTGCCACCAAGGTCAAACCTTTGTCGTCTGTATCAATTCTGTTATGCTTTCGTAAGCAATCACAAATTGAGTGTCCTTAGCTGCACTTTGTCTAAAATTCCAATAAATCCCTTGTGATACATCAATGATTGACACCTTTAACTGTATTTTACAGCACAGCACGTATGTTCCAGGAACGAAATACCGTCTGTTAATCTTACTAATCGAATCGAAGTACGCCAGTCCTATGTGATAAAAATCGAGTCACGCTAAGCACAGAACATGCCTGAGACCATCGCCTGTACCAAGGTGGAGATATAGAAAATTTACCCACTTCCTTATAGAAGAAATCCAGTGCACTATTCCTAATTCTTTCACCAAGATCCACCCCTAGCCTCATCGCCAACATACGCCCAGCACTTCGTCAACCACCTTCTGTTTTCCAATGATTCCCAATCCAACCCCTGATCAGTTACAGACAGGGTTACCTTCTGTTCGTGCGTTAAAGTAAACAAAAATTCAAAATTCGCAAAGTCTTCTGCCTAATCAGTAGCCAGGTACCAAAATGTTCACTTAAGGTGCTTCTACTGCAGTTTTCCAGGAAATTATTTTTCAATAAATCAGGACCCAGGAGAGTTCTCCATTCGGTTTAAAATGTTCCCATCTAACGCCAACCTTCGGATTCAGGACCAAGTGTGACATTTGTTTGTAATTGCATGCTTTGTTCAAGTAACCACGATAGAAGTTACCATAATGCTCTTAGCTAACTGATAGTTTCTTGGTCATCAAACAGACATCATAACCCACATTTTCATAGAAGATCCCCACACATCGACAAGTATCCAAAACGTCACCATAGGTTCTATTACGCCTAAGATAGTGCTCACACCTGAACTGTCGTAAATTGTTAGGTCAAAGTGGGTGTTTAGATATTTTTCCACTCAGGCCTCATCACCTAAAGTCTAGTGCGAGATTGTGGTCATGGTCAACTTAGGCTCCATACACCACTCAGAATTATTCCACCAATATCCATTCTAACAGCATTATACGCCACCTACAGCCCCTCAACACTCTTCCTATCTTCCAATGACATCCATACTACACCACACAAGCAATGGTCTGACTGTGGGTTTGTACCCAAGTCCTTCGCTTCTCTGGTACATCACCCCTCTCTGTTAAATGATTTTTATGTAGTGAGAATCAAAATTCACATGCCAACACAAACGGCAGTAAACTGTAAAGAGCACATCGAAATGGGAGATTGCTAAGCCCTGAAACAATGGTTAGAAGCACACGTTGATAATTCTATAACCATATATTTTAGACTCAAATCCACAGAGGAATGACACACGCACACACTTGTACATGCATACAGCGAGGTCGACAGAACTAACAGCAAGCATCACGGAAACGATGAAGTGGGGGCAGAATTGTCGTTACAACTGATTAACTGGACAGAACTATCGTTACAAAAATCATCAGACAGACGAGTTACTTACGCTTACATGCACAAAGAGAGACGCAGATACACATGTCCAAGACTACACAACTACCGGTACCAATCATGGAAACAAAAAAGTGGTGTAGTACTCTCTTGCCTCATGACTGGCTGAAAAACAGAAGTCTCCTTACATATCATCAGCCTGGCGAGATAGAAGGTGTGCAAAAGATGGCATGTTTATACCATAAATAGTGTTCATCGCGCCCCAGTTGATTATATTTACCATCAACACGTCTCTCCCACACCGCAACCCTTTCTACCATTCAGTAAAAAAGTGACGCAGGTACCATGAGTTGCAATAGACACTTGACTATCAGATCTCACCCACAAATCCATACATCTCAATACACTAGCACAAACAAACATAAGTGGAGGGACAGCAAAATCATTCGTCCAGACAGACGTGTTTATAGAAGGTATCACCATATTTACGCATACAGACACAGAGAGAGACGCACAAACACTCACATTTCCATGCCTTCAGCGAGCTAGACACAACATCCAGCCCCAATCATGGCGACGAAAAAGTGGGGTAGAACCCCATGGCTCATAACTGACCAAAAAATCATCAGTAACATATGTTCCAGGCACCATACTCTTCACATCAACATCATCTCATTTATTTCACACTACAGACCTCACTACCATCCAGTATCATGTGTGCTAGGTACAAAACTGTTCACATCAGCACCAACACGTCTATCCCACACCTAAGCTTTTTCTGCCATTCAGTAACATGTGCCCCCATGTACCACGAGTAGCAGTAGACACTTGGTCATCAGACAGATATCATAACTCCCATATTCATACTAGGTCTCACCCACAAATCCATATGTCACCTCACACAAGCATAAGTGCAGGAACAGCACATCATACATCCAGACAAACGAGATAAAGGAAGGTATCTCGACATTTACGCAAACCCACCTCCCGCCGCGCCCACCTGGGCAGGTTCACCCAAAATTTGTCTTTGATGAGCTGCTGTTAACAAATGACTTTTGGCCAAACATTGCCAAGAGCTTAGTTCCAGCCACCAGCTATACTGATGGCACATTAAAAATCAAGTATGTGTGGCGAGCACTGAGATGTATTGTAAAGACATGCTATCATCTGCCTATCATGTAATACCTTAGTGTGGACGTCGTGTGTCGGGTCCCTTTCCTGCAGTTACTTGTATGTATGTGGTAACTTATGAAATTGTGGTATATGCATGGACATATGTGTGTGTACGTGTTCCTCTGTGGTTATGTGTGTAATTATGGTGGTAGGAGTCTACTTGAGATGTTTCCATCAGTGGCCACCTATGTAGATGTGATCATTTGTGTATGATGAGCACCGAGGTTTGTGGCAAAGAAATGAAATATTTTGCACATCCTGTAGCTATTCAGTCTGGACCTAGGGTGTTCAGTCCTTTTCCTCCAGTTACATGTATGTGTGTGGTGATGTATGGTAACTGTGTGTATGCATGTACATGTGAGTGTGTGTCTTTCTATGTGGTTGTGTGTCTATCCCGATAGGATTCTACTCGACTTTGAGATTTCACAATGACTGGCTAACTATGTGTTGATGTAATTAATTGATAATGTGATAAGTACTGAGGTGTATGGCAAAAACATGTCATCCTTTGCACACACTCTAATGTCTGTCTAATGGTTGTTTGTGTGTGCTTGTGTGTGGTGACGTATGGATTAGTGTGTGAGACCTAGTATGAGTATAGGAGTTATGATATTCGTCTGATGACCATGTGCGTACTGATACTCGTGGTACGTGGGGCAAATATTACTGAATAGCAAAAAAAGGCTTGTGGCGTGGGATAGAGGTGGTGCTGATCATGTGAACAGCTCTGTACATATTACCAACGATACTGAATGGCAGAGAAGTCTGTAGTGTGAGTTAAATGATACGATTTTGATGTGAGGAGTTTGTTACTTGGAACACATGTTAATGATGATTTTTGTTTGGAGACGTATGGGTTTGTGGGTGAGACCTAGTATGAATATGGAGGTTATGATATCCGTCTGATAGACAAGTGTCCATTGTAATCATGGTACCTGGGTCACATGTTACTAAATGACAGAAAGGGTTGCGGTGTGGGAGTGGCTGTGATTTCAAACTTCACACATCCTGTAACTCTTTAGTTGGATCTAGCATGTTCAGTCTCTTTCCTCCAGTTATGTGTGTGTGATGAATGGAACTGTGTGAATGCATTGACATGTGAGTGTGTGTGTGTATGTGTGTCTTTCTATGATTTTTGGCCAGTCATGGGTGTTCTGTTCCACTTTTTCGTTGCCACGATTGGGCTAGTTGTTGAGTCGAGATCGCTGTAGGCATGGAAATGTACGTGTGTATGCGTCTCTATCTCTGTGTGTTTTTTTGCGTAAATGTGGTGATACCTTCCTTTATCTCGTTTGTCTGGATGTATGATGTGCTGTTCCTGCACTTATGCTTGTGTGAGGTGACATATGGATTTGTGGGTGAGACCTAGTATGAATATGGGAGTTATGATATCTGTCTGATGACCAAGTGTCTACTGCTACTCGTGGTACATGGGGGGCACATGTTACTGAATGGCAGAAAAAGCTTAGGTGTGGGATAGACGTGTTGGTGCTGATGTGAACAGTTTTGTACCTAGCACACATGATACTGGATGGTAGTGAGGTCTGTAGTGTGAAATAAATGAGATGATGTTGATGTGAAGAGTATGGTGCCTGGAACATATGTTACTGATGATTTTTTGGTCAGTTATGAGCCATGGGGGTTCTACCCCACTTTTTCGTCGCCATGATTGGGGCTGGTTGTTGTGTCTAGCTCGCTGAAGGCATGGAAATGTGAGTGTTTGTGCGTCTCTCTCTGTGTCTGTATGTGTAAATATGGTGATACCTTCTATAAACACGTCTGTCTGGACGAATGATTTTGCTGTCCCTCCACTTATGTTTGTTTGTGCTAGTGTATTGAGATGTATGGATTTGTGGGTGAGATCTGATAGTCAAGTGTCTATTGCAACTCATGGTACCTGCGTCACTTTTTTACTGAATGGTAGAAAGGGTTGCGGTGTGGGAGAGACGTGTTGATGGTAAATATAATCAACTGGGGCGCGATGAACACTATTTATGGTATAAACATGCCATCTTTTGCACACCTTCTATCTCGCCAGGCTGATGATATGTAAGGAGACTTCTGTTTTTCAGCCAGTCATGAGGCAAGAGAGTACTACACCACTTTTTTGTTTCCATGATTGGTACCGGTAGTTGTGTAGTCTTGGACATGTGTATCTGCGTCTCTCTTTGTGCATGTAAGCGTAAGTAACTCGTCTGTCTGATGATTTTTGTAACGATAGTTCTGTCCAGTTAATCAGTTGTAACGACAATTCTGCCCCCACTTCATCGTTTCCGTGATGCTTGCTGTTAGTTCTGTCGACCTCGCTGTATGCATGTACAAGTGTGTGCGTGTGTCATTCCTCTGTGGATTTGAGTCTAAAATATATGGTTATAGAATTATCAACGTGTGCTTCTAACCATTGTTTCAGGGCTTAGACAATCTCCCATTTCGATGTGCTCTTTACAGTTTACTGCCGTTTGTGTTGGCATGTGAATTTTGATTCTCACTACATAAAAATCATTTAACAGAGAGGGGTGATGTACCAGAGAAGCGAAGGACTTGGGTACAAACCCACAGTCAGACCATTGCTTGTGTGGTGTAGTATGGATGTCATTGGAAGATAGGAAGAGTGTTGAGGGGCTGTAGGTGGCGTATAATGCTGTTAGAATGGATATTGGTGGAATAATTCTGAGTGGTGTATGGAGCCTAAGTTGACCATGACCACAATCTCGCACTAGACTTTAGGTGATGAGGCCTGAGTGGAAAAATATCTAAACACCCACTTTGACCTAACAATTTACGACAGTTCAGGTGTGAGCACTATCTTAGGCGTAATAGAACCTATGGTGACGTTTTGGATACTTGTCGATGTGTGGGGATCTTCTATGAAAATGTGGGTTATGATGTCTGTTTGATGACCAAGAAACTATCAGTTAGCTAAGAGCATTATGGTAACTTTATCGTGGTTACTTGAACAAAGCATGCAATTACAAACAAATGTCACACTTGGTCCTGAATCCGAAGGTTGGCGTTAGATGGGAACATTTTAAACCGAATGGAGAACTCTCCTGGGTCCTGATTTATTGAAAAATAATTTCCTGGAAAACTGCAGTAGAAGCACCTTAAGTGAACATTTTGGTACCTGGCTACTGATTAGGAGAAGACTTTGCGAATTTTGAATTTTTGTTTACTTTAACGCACGAACAGAAGGTAACCCTGTCTGTAACTGATCAGGTTGGATTGGGAATCATTGGAAAACAGAAGGTGGTTTGACGAAGTGCTGGGCGTATGTTGGCGATGAGGCTAGGGGTGGATCTTGGTGAAAGAATTAGGAATAGTGCACTGGATTTCTTCTATAAGGAAGTGGGTAAATTTTCTATATCTCCACCTTGGTTACAGGCGATGGTCTCAGGCATGTTCTGTGCTTAGCGTGACTCGATTTTTATCACATAGGACTGGCGTACTTCGATTCGACAGGGGTGAAATTAGTAAGATTAACAGACGGTATTTCGTTCCTGGAACATACGTGCTGTGCTGTAAAATACAGTTAAAGGTGTCAATCATTGATGTATCACAAGGGATTTATTGGAATTTTAGACAAAGTGCAGCTAAGGACACTCAATTTGTGATTGCTTACGAAAGCATAACAGAATTGATACAGACGACAAAGGTTTGACCTTGGTGGCAACAATTACGAGTGCAATGAAATATTTTATACCAATGGCAGCAGATATAAGTTAGATAAATAAGGCGTCGTACTGATGCTAATATGAATTCTATCTTCCCTCACTGCATTCCATGAGCTTTGCCATGGTCATACTGGAAACTTTGATTTTTTCTAGCTTTGATGTGGGAAAGGCTTTGTCACAAATATTTTCAAGTGGCCTCTTGTCCAAAGACAGGGTTGAGAAATAGGCTTGAAAAAAAATTACATGCTGATTGGTTTGATATAAGTGGAGAGATTAACGTGTATTCACTTCTGGAATGTCTGTAGGGAAAGAAACTGGTTTTCAAATCGACTGTCACAAGTATTTTCATGTGGGGCTCTTGTCGAAAGACTGAGTCTGCAGGGTTGAGAAATAAGCTTGAAAAAATTACAGGCTGATTGGTTTGACATCAGTGGAGAGATTAACATGTAATCACTTCAGAAATGTTGTAGGGAAAGAAACTGGATTTCACATCTACAACTTTGCATTAGGCAATGATAATTATGTGAATCTAATTTAGTAAGCATTTTTCAGATAAAATGGGCAGGGAAGTTAATGCCATAGCAATAGGATAGAAATACACACAAAGTTCATCGAGGTTGCAGACACATCCATGAGGAAATCACTTCTTTGAGTTTAAAACATTAGTTGGATTCTCGCTTTGTTTCATTGCACATAATTTAATATATTAAAATAATGGGAGGTGTGACAGAAATTCGCGAGTTATCATTAACGATTAATTATATTGGAATCCCACCGTACTGACGCTTATTTCCTCTTGTTATTCACACAGAGTTATTTTTTGTGCAAAGCACCCTCTGCCAATTCGAATATCAGAACTGCATTGTATAGATGTGAATTTGAGCTATGTCAGGACATTCCATGGTTCATTATCACGTTTTAAACGTAAAAGTTACGCTTTCACATGGTCTATTTTTTAATTAAATACAAAGACTCAAGCAGTTTATCTGTTCACCCAGAATGAAAACAAAATTTTCGATTTTCGTTTTGAAAACACGAGTGATTGGGCTACCATAAAAAATGTTTCCTAGATTTGTACTACGAAAACTGACATATAATAATTATTCTCATCTCGTAATAATTTCTTCTTGAACCGAAGTGAATGCTGAAATATTTCTATGTATCCCGCTGGGGCGGTTTTGCAGTGCAATGAGCATATGGCGCAACCTGAATTCCTTATCGATAGCAGGACACCTGAACAAATGCATACGAAATTCGCTGCAAGCCTGAGACTCTGTACAAAATTCTGCAATCATACGAACGCTGTGTTGGACGCCCTAGAAACGGGATACTATGCACATCGGCAGTCGATTTTTTTTTTTAACGTCTCTCTAACAACGTGGTCTTTAGAAACGGGAAAGGAATGGGAATGAATTCGGTCATGGTCATGGTCTTTTGAAGGAAGCATCCCACCATTCACCTGGAGTGATTTGGGAAACCATGGATGCCTGGATGGGGATTCGAACCTCCGTCCTCCCGAATGCGAGGTGAGAACGCGGCAGTCGCCCTGCATGCCGCGCCAAATATCGGAAACCGGGATACTTTGCACCTTGGCAGTCGATTTTTTTTTAATGTCTCTCTAACAACGTGGCCTTTTGAGACGGGGAAAGGAATGGGAATGAATTCGGTCACGGCCTTTTGAAGGTAGCATCCCGGCATTCACTTGGAGTGATTTTGGGAAACCATGGATGCCTGGATGGGGATTCGAACCTCCGTTCTCCCGAATACGAGGCAAGAACGCTAAATGATTTCATGAAAACAGGTACACATAGAATTCTTCCTCGGTTTTATATCTGGAGTTTATGACGGGTTTTTTTCCCCCATATCGAACGTTAAAAGGAAACATTTATGCTTTTCGACTTATTTTTTATTCAAGGCAGGCTGGTGCCATACTCTCTAGGTATGGAAACTAAAATTTTGATTTTCGTTTGAAATTGACGAGTTGGAACGGCTTTTTCAATAAAAACACCGCGGCGGACTCGAACCGACGACCTTCGGCACTCTAGCCCCAACGCTACCGATGTCTGTTCACGTAATATCCGTTGATGTGGACTTTTTTTTGTTTTTAGTAAAATTGCAATGATTTACGCTTAAGAACCGAAGAAAATATTTTACTGTGCTGAAATATTTGCATCTTGCCAGAACAGAAATTGTCAGCCGACGCGAAGAGTACACATTTCGTCACGCTTAATGGATAAGCAAACATAGATAACAGTCGAGTGGGAATTGTACACATTTCGCAGAGCGCGCCGGAAATACTGTCACCGAACGCCATCTACCAGTCAGTCAAAGAACTAACGGCAAAGAAATTAAGCCCTTGGGAGATGCTGCTCCCTAGCGGCCGGTAGGGAACTAACGGCGGCCATCTTGGCCGGCCAAAGAACTACCGGTCCCCGCCATCTTGGCCGCCAAACAACTAACGGGGCGGCCATCTTGTGACGTCACGGGTTATCCCGGTTTCTATATAGCTAAGACAATATAACACTACTCATCTGCTACAGATGATTCAAGAAGTGTGGTCAGTAGACAAACTACCGGATACTTGGACAACACATGTGATCGTTCCAATTCTGAAACCAGGAAAGGATCCCACGGAGCCTCTATCGTACCGTCCAATTGTGTTACTATCTTGCGTATACAAGTCAGCGGAACGACTTTGGAACATCGCATGGAATGGTGGCTGGAACACTCCAAACTACTATCAGAATCACAGTTCGGCTTTCGGAAATCTCGCAGTACCATGGACAGCCTAGCGATACTGACTGCAGACATCGAACGCACAATTAATAATCACGGATACCTACTTGGACTATTTTTGGACATTTCTGTGCATACGACAACGTACAGTTGCCTATCCTGATGAGGAAACTATAAAAGATGGGCTTCCCAACACTTCTACTCAAAGGAATATACGCTTCTCTCCGTCAACGCACGATATTTATCCGTACGAAAAATAACTCATTATGTGGACGTTTCACGGTAAACGAGGAATACCGCAGGGATCTATACTCAGCCCTTTACTATATATCATATACACGAGAACTAGTAACAATATTGGGACCACAGATCAAGACCTTACAATACGCTGACGACGTTTGTGTATATGTCTACTCCGCATGCTTTTGGATGGTACTTAAGTGGATCACGGATGCAGTAACCAAATTAACTAACTGGCTACATGAACATGGTCTGACCTTATCACCTCAAAAGTCTTCAGTAGTGATATTTACCCGAAAACGGAACCCACACCCTCTAGACCACATACGCCTGGGCGACTGTATTTTCCCAATACGCGCAACTGTTAAGTTCCTTGGTGTAATTTTTGACAGCAAGCTCTCCTGGATTGCACATGTGGACCATATAACTACCAGAACCAGCAGCGCCCTGAACATTCTCCGCGCAGTAGCTCACACCTGGTGGGGAGCAGATCCCGCAACCTGCCTTCTGTTATATAGGTCATTGATAAGATCGCGCATAGATTATGGAAGCATCGTTTATGGAAATGCTCCGCAACAACATCTACGTAAAATAGACCAGCTACAGTACCGCGCTCTCCGCACCTGCGTAGGAGCCATGAAAAGTTCGCCCACAAACGCTCTCCTCATCGAAACCACAGAATTGCCACTAGAACTCCGTCGGCAATATCTAGCAGAGAAATATTTACTCCAACGACTCTCCTTCACACAACATCCCCTAATATCAAAACTGAAAATCCTAAGCAATAGTATGGGACCGTTCGAAGAAAAACGCCCTCCACGATGCCCGCTCTTGGTTTACAGCTATTATAAACTAAGATTCACAGCGCCGCTAATAACAAAGGGGCCTGTTCTGCCAATATTCACGAAATCCTGCGAATGCTCTATACCAACATTGCAAACATACATCCTACCATCCCAATCAATCAGAAAACTGCTTCACGACTATTATCAACTTATTGGGGGACTACACCCAGATTTACACGGATGGATCCAAATCAGAACATAGTGCAGGATTTGCTCTATTACTGCCCTGCCACCAACCACGGAGCTTTCTCTCTCACTACCACATGAAACTTCAAACTATACCGCCGAAATTCTAGCCATCAAGGAAGCCATACAGTACGGATTAGTAAAAACTTCAAGAAAATACTTATCTTAACGGACTCCAAAAGTACACTTCAGCGACTCCAGAACCCTAAGTGGAACCTCAGCAGCAACACATACATCATGGACATTATTGAGATGACAGTTTCAACGCAAAAACAAGACATCAGATTCATGTGGGTAAAAGGTCACTCCGGCATCACTTATAACGAACTAGCAGATTCTCTAGCCAAACGTGGAGCCGTGGAAGTACGCTCCTAGCTCTGCCGTTACCGTATACAGACTTCCTCCCCAGGGTGAACAAAAATAAAACAGGACTTTCAAGAATTTTGGACAAAAACTGGACAACTTAAAGGAAAACACTACGCGGCCATCCAACCATCCGTTCCAAAACAAGTCTGGTATAAAAACTTCCACGCGAAAAGACAATTCCTGACATCACTAATTCGGATGAGATTAGGTCATTGCGCCGTCCCCAGCCATCTCCATAAAGTTGGGGTCATGGAAACACCACTGTGCGACGCAGACAAGGAAGACGAGGCAGACTTAAATCACGTATTCTTCAATTGCAGGAAATACTCCACCTACAACAAAATCTGATAACCAATTTACTATCGCTACAGGTACCTCTACCGACATCGATCCCTACCCTCCTCGAGACGGGCCACCGAAGATATATAGAAGTCTGATAAATTTCTTACGCGAAGCGCAAATCAACATCTAGACGAAACCAATACAACAAATGGACAAAACGTACCGAAACTTTATAGTTAAAATTCCATATGTAAAATTATAATAAATAACCAACATGTATAATATGTAACATTTTAAATATGAATGATATGTAAATACGTAAGTAATGGGTAAATAATAAGAAAATATCTAAATTATATGTAAATATGCAAACTATATTTAAACAATGTAAAATATGTCAAATATGAAAGATACATAAAATGTAATTTGTAAAATGTAGTAGGAGGGCTGGTGAAATGGTTCTGTGACCAAAAACCAAATAATTTAAAAAAAAAAAAAAAGTGGAGTACGCATGTTTACCAATAAGTTTATACGAAACGTGCGTCGTCTATCTACCAGAGACTCCCAACCTAGTCTACTAATCAGTTCTGTGACGCTTTCATAAGGACTGTAGCAAGCGGTCACGAATCGAGCGGCTCTTCTCTGTACTTTCTCTGTACTCTCAATCAGCCCCTTACGAAACGGATCCCAAATGGCACAACAATAGTCCAAATGTGGACGCACAAGAGATTTGTATGCTATCTCCTTTGTTTGTTCATTACAATTTTTCAAAATTCGACCTAGGAACCGCAGCCTAGAATTAGCTCTACCTACCAACGTATTAATATGTAAGTCCCATTTCATGTTCCTTTGTACTGTTACTCCCAAATATTTATAGAATCGACCACATCAATAACTGAACTGTTTACCGCATATTTCTGAACAATTGGATTCTTTTTGTTAGTTATGCTCATTGTCTTACACTTTTTACAATTTAGTGTGAGTTGCCACTCAGCGCACCATGCCAAAATAACATCCAGATCACTCTGAATTGCTAAACAATCGGCCAAATACCTTACTTCCCTGTAAATAACCGCATCATCAGCAAACAATCTATAAGGCTTTTCACTTTGTCTCCGAGATCGTTTATAAAAATTAAAAAAGAAGTGGTCCTATTACACTTCCTTGAGGTACACCCGATGTGACATCTAGATTAGAAGAACTTTCTCCTTCAACAACGACATACTGCGATCGACCAGTTAGAAAATCCTTTATCCATTCGCAAAGCTGATCCGATATACCGTACGCTCGTAGTTTCGCTAAAAGGCGGTTGTGTGGCACAGAGTCAAAGGCTTTCTGAAAATCTAAAAAAATTGCATCTACTTGTGAACCTGCATCAATAGTTGAGGATATGGGTATGTTGAGGTGAAGAGGTTAGTGGAAGATAGGGAGGGATGGAGGATTGCATCAAACCAGTCCAAAGACTGATGACTGTGTAAAGAAAGTTATGAAATATGAAAATGGAGCTAGTAGGAGTGACTCCGTTACTACTTGTGGTCTAATACACCGCGGTGATACGCGGATCTGATGATGTAACTAAGCTGAAAGATGAAACTGTGTGGCGTAACATGCAGAACTGCGCAAATAGAACACATTATTCAAGAAAGAGTACTTTTACTATAACCCGACGCAGGCGAACTAGCCTCTTCGCCAAGGGACACAAAAGTTGTAGGCTCATCTACCTGCGATTGGTCACCTCCGGTCTAGAGATTACGTAAAGTTATACTCTTAATACGGTCTAGGACAGGAAATGACAACTAACGTTGCTTGAGGAGATTTTTAAAAGGAATTTCAGGCATAAGGCGTCTCCGGTTCGCAACACGAAACCGTAGCAACAACGCTAAGTTTAAAAAAATTCACTATTCTTCCAGTGAGTGTAGAGATCTATTGTAAATGGTAAGGCTTTCGCTGACACTGTGCGTGAATAGCAGCTCTAAATTGTTTTAACGACAAAGTTATGTGCACCGTTTCTGTTTTGTGCGACCTATGGTGTCCGAGAGAAAAACTGGGCAGTTCACTTCGAGCGGCTTGGGATACGAGAAGCGAGGTGACAATGGAGGGCGACGAAACGAGAGCAATTATTCGGAGCTCATCTGTCGACACTGCGAGCTGGTTTCTTTCAGTTGCGCGAAAAACCAAAGCTGACCAGTGTTTACGACCTCGCCACAACGCTCGTACAATGATAACGAGTCATTACGCCAACTACAAGGCCTCCTGTGGGTGCGGCTATTCCTGACAGTATCAGCTGACATCAGACATCCAACTGGCGGTAATACATTCACCAATAAGCTCAATTCACCGCAAGCGACTGTGGTCGCCACACACCTTGTGATTGGTAATGATAACAGGATTAAATTATCTTGTTCTAACCACATTTATAATTCTAAAAATAACTTGTTGATTTGTGATTCTAACAGTCAATTAATTGATTCCGAAAGCTTCCACAGTCACTGTATGTATTATATTGGTTCTCCGGGTGGAGCCGCGTCGATTTATTAAAACCTAACGTTTCTGCCTTCGTGCTGTGGCTTTTATCAGAGAACTGCTTTGTCAGTTGCCGCTATCGTTATATATAGCAGCAGGACGCGAGCGCGCGCACTAACCGTCCACGGTGACGTCACCGCGCCCTTTGTAGGCGGTAAGATGGAGTCGTTCGTCTTGGGTTTTCCTGAGCAGGTATGACCAAATATGGTCAAGTTGCAAACCACTGTCGGCATTCAAGTTGTTCGGCCGTTTTTGTATTTCTAACGCCTGTCTTCGCGCTCCTCTCGACGCGGCTCCACCCGGAGAACCAAGATAATACAAACAATTAATTGGTTTGTTAGTTCTGTTGAAAATAAGCTCAGAGCTGTTATTTGTTGATTAAATTAAATTAATCTTTTTTGTGTTCTTCCCAAATAAATTATCCTTTCATATCAATTTTTCATTTAAAAATAGATATAATCATTACTTCTTTGATAAACAATTGCAAAAAAATAATAATAAAAAAACTACCCACCAACAATAGAGAATATTTTACAATGGATGCAAACAACAGGAGAGGGTGTAGTATTTGGATACGCAACAGGATAGTTAGGTTTAAACTCGGGTCGGCCACTAACTGCTTAGTATGTAGAAAGTTTTTGTTCGTAGACCCATTACAGTTTGTAGGATGGAAGATAAAATGAATTAACCGTTTTGTCAGAATGAAGAATTTTTACATTTACTGCTTTTCAGGCCATTTCTAATCACGGTAATGTGTGGATAACTTGACGTAATATGAAAAAAAATGAGGAATTAGAATATTGATAAGGCCACTTCAGTGCTTCAAACATTAACCTCATGCAAGAAACTGGCGCAGGTGTTCCGACTTAATACGATCTACTATCTATAAAAAAAAGATGTATATTCTATTTCCATTGAATAGAGCAATTCTTCACCTTTCGCAAATATCAGAACCACGCTTAAAGAAACTAAAGTATAGTCTGGAATAACTACATTGCACCAATTCGTGCATCACTACCAGTGGTAAAAACTAAACTCGCATGACCTGCGTCATGGTGACAGAGTTATGATTCGCCGCTCGTTTAGCGTCTGTCGTGGATAGACGTACGTTTCCGAACCAATCATTAGTGTACCTATGAATGTGCTGGAAGTGATTCCATGCTCTGAAAATTTTATTCGAGAAAGACCTAGGAAACTTTACCACATACGTCTATGTACAAATGCCTAGGGTGCGGGTGGTTTTATCCGTCGTGTGACATATAAACTTACTCGATTCAATTTACGAGGGTTGTTTCAAAATAAGGTTCCCACATTTTTTTTAGACACAAGGAATTTTATTCGAAAAAAAAAAACGATTACACCATTGGAAACGTTGATCTTTAAGCTATTTTTCCACATAGTCCCCATTTTTTTCTATGCATTTTTTCTGTTGAGTAATCCACTTTTGTATTCCCACCTGAAAGAAGTCCGCCGCCAAACCGTTGATAAACTTGGAAACTACTTCTTGCAACTCCTCGTCCGTCTGGAATCGTAGACCGCCTTGGTGCTCCTTCAAATTCGGAAACAGATGGAAATCGCTGGGTGCCAAATCGGGGCTGTAAGGGGGGTGGTCAATGACATCCCAGCCAAATTTGTCTATTAACTCCTTCGTTTGTTGCGACACGTGTCGACGGGCATTGCCGTGGTGCAGCCTTTCGCCTTTGCTGAGTTTTCCCCTACGACGATTTTGGATTGCCCATCTGAGCTTTTTCATGGTCTCGCAATAACCTGTGGAGTTTATGGTGGTCCCTCTAGGCATAAAATCAATGAGCAGTACACCACGCCGGTCCCAAAACACCGATGCCATGATTTTTCCTGCTGACAGCTGCTGCTTAAACTCCTTTGGTGGTGGCGATCCGGTGTGTTTTCACTGGCGCGATTGTTGTTTTGTTTCCGGAGTAACGTAATGGCACCTCGATTCATCCTCCGTAACAATGGAATCAAGGAAGTCTTCGTTATTCTCGTCTCATTCACTGCAAAACTTCCGAGCACAGTCGACGCGCTGCTGTTTGTGGACTTCTCAAAGCATGTGCGGCACACAGCGCGCGCACACCTTGTAGTAGCCTAGCATTTCATTCAACATCCTGTCAATTGAAGCCTCAGGAATTTGAGCAGCCAGTTGCCGGATGGTGATTCGCCGATCTTCGAGCAGGATCTGCTCAACTTTCGCCACAACGTCGTCGGAGATCGACGGCCTCCCGCTTTGTTGTTCGTCGTGGACGTCCGTACGACCGTTGGCAAACTCTCTACGCTATTTGCGGACGTGTTGAATGCTTATACACGTTTCCCATACACTTCACTCAATTGCCCATGAATTTCTACAGGTGGTAACTTTCTTGCGTGCAATAATTGGATGACCGCACGAATTTCACACCTGGCGGCTTATGGACACGTGTCGCAACAAACGAAGGAGTTAATCGACAAATTTGGCTGGGATGTCATTGACCACGCCCCTTACAGCCCCGATTTGGCACCCAGCTACAAACACGATGAGAAAACAACAATACTGGAGCTGACTGTATTACCTGCTGTCCAAATGATATAAAAGAACAAACCGTTAAGCTTTCAAAAGTGACCCAGAACGTAACCAGAATTAATATCAGCAACAATTGTTCGATAACTCATTGAGGACTTATAATACAGCGAATACGGTGCCAATGCGTTGAAAATAATCGAGTCTCTACTTAAAAATGTAGTATTTACATAATTTTATTACTTTACTATCCTAACATATTATTATTTAAATAAGAATTCTCATCGAATCAGAGTTCTGAAACAACTAAGTGTTGTGTGAAAAATTCAAGATACATTTTTATTTTGTCATACGACGTATTTTGCTGGACATTTCACTTCCTTTCTGCTACATTAAATTTAACAGCGAGTAAAACATGTTTTCTTTAGGAACGTAGAAGTACTTGTAAGCATCTCCAGTCTTTGTGAATAAAATCGCTGGCAAGTTTTTAAGCCGATTCGTTTCATTTAAGCGAAAGCAGTGGTGCGCACCGTTGTTTAAGAGCAGACTGCAACCATCTCTCTGCAGTTAAAAGTCGCAGTAATAGTTTCCTTCCCAGTAGTCACCCGTTTGTCTGTCCTCAATTCAGCAGCGTAGCAAGAACCTGTGTTTTATTAAAAGACTAAATGTAACTACATCAAAAATAAAACAGGCAGGAAGTAATTGATCAATGACAGTATAACGCCTGCAACAAAATATTACTAAGTTTTCTTTTTGAAGTAACTTGTCAACAGCTTTCATACTGTTACAAGGTACAGTGGAACATATTTTCATTTTAAACAATGCTTATCCGTAGATGATTTAATTCTAAAGAGGATTTCAGTGCTTTATATACAAAATTTCAGTATTACCACCAACTGTCATAATATTGTATTATATAGTGACAGGATAGCATTGCACAGTACTAGTGTGGATCAAAAGATATGAAGACTTTTTTTAAAAATTTGAGCTTAGTAGGCAGTAGAAAATAAAAAACTTTATTTCTGTATGGCATCCATTGCTCAGTTAATAGTTTTCCCATCGCAGTTGTAATTTTTTAAATTCCTTATTAATATATATACTTTATTTATTTACAATGTGTATCTTTTCATTAACAGAAAATTTTCTTTTACCTAAAACTTTTTGAGGGGCGAAAAATTTGTTCTATTTGTCAAACTAATAACCAAGGGAAAAAGGAGATAAGGGCGCATTGTATACATATTCAGTAAGGACTCAACGGAGTGTTTTAGAACCTACGTGAGGAATAATTACTATAACTTCAAGTCAACAAAGGACACCGTTGAAGAGATGTGGCATCGATTTATATGAATAGTCAGGGAAGGTATGGATATACATATACCGAAGCGGACAGTAAATGGTGAGGATGATCCACCATGGTACACATGCGAAGTCAAAAGATTACTCAAAAAACAAAGGAGGATACACACACGCTCAAGAAAGAAGCGGGGTCGCAGCGATTTAGAAAACTTCGCTGAGTTAAGAGGACGTATTAAGAATGTAATGCGCGAGGCCTTCAACGATTTTCATTCCAACTCTCTCTCTAAGAATCTCACAGAAAACCCAAAGAAATTTTGGTCGTATCTACGAAAAGTCAATTGTACCGATAGCAATATTCCAGCACTAATTCGTGAAGGTTCCGAGGTTAATGAAACCCGCGATAAAGCTAACGTACTAAATACTGTATTCAAAATTCATTTACTGATGAAAATAAGGATAGTATTCCAGTTTTCCCACGGCGTGTCGAGTTGGTGATGGAATCATTACGAACAGATACTGCAGGTATCATAAAGCAATTAGAGATCCTGAAGTGGAGGAAAGCACCGGGCCCGGATTGAATTCCAGTAAGAGTATTTTCACAGTATGCTGCGGAAATCGGGCCATTTCTGTCTAATATTCAGTAAATCATTAGAAGAGCGAAAAGTACCTTCAGACTGGAAAATCGCGCAGGTAACTCTGATTTTCAAGAAAGGTGATCGAAGTGATCCTGGGAACTATCGTCCCATATCTATAACATCTGTTTGTAGCAGAGTTATGGAGCATATTATATGCTCGAACATTGTGAATTTCCTAGATGATAATAATTTGCTTTCAACAAATGAACACGGTTTCGGAATAAAAGATCTTGTGAAACACAGCTGGCCCTATTTACACACGACTTAATGAAAGTTATTGATGCAGGTTCACAAGTAGATGCAATTTTTTTTAGATTTCCAGAAAGCCTTTGACTCTATGCCACACAACCGTCTTTTAGCGAAGCTTCAAGCGTACGGTATATCGGATAAGCTTTGTTAATGGATCAAGGATTTTCTAACTGGTCGGTCGCAGTATGTCGTCGTTGAAGGAGAAAGTTCTTCTAATCTAGATGTTACATCGGCTGTACCTCAAGGAAGTTTAATAGGACCACTTCTTATTTTAATTTTTATAAACGGTCTCGGAGACAAAATGAAAAGCATTTTTAGATTGTTTGCTGATGATGCGGTTATTTATAGGGAAGTAAGAAATTTGGCCGATTGGTTAGAAATTCTGCGTGATCTGGATGTTATTTTAGCTTGGTGCGCTGAGTGGCAACTTACGCTAAATTGTAAAAAGTGCAAGACAATGAGCATAACTAATAAAAAGAATCCAATTGTTCAGAAATACGAGTTAAACAATACAGTTGTTGATATGGTTGATTCTATGAAATATTTGTGAGTAACAGTACAAAAGAACATGAAATGGGACATAAACATTAATTCGTTAGTAGGTGGAGCTAATTCTAGGCTGCGATTCATAGGTCGAATCTTGAAAAATTGCAATGAACAAACAAAGGAGATAGCGTACAAATCTCTTGTGCGTCCACATTTGGACTAATGTTGTGCCATATGGGATCCGTTTCGTAAGGGGTTGATCGAAAGTATAGAGAAAGTACAGAGAAGAGCCGCTCGATTCGTGACCGCTTGCTACAGTCCTTATGAAAGCGTCACAGAACTGATTAGTAGACTAGGCTGGGAGTCTCTGGTAGATAGACGACGCACGTTTCGTTTAAACTTATTGGTAAACATGTGTGCTCCCACTTTCACTTACGAGTGTAGTGAAATACTTCGTTCACCAACCTATTTGAGCTGGAATGACAGGAAAGAAAAGATTAGAGAAATAAGGTGCCGCAATGATTCTTATATGAATTCCTTTTTCCCTTGTACCATTAGGGATTGGAATGCACAACAAAGCGATTAGCTTTGGTGCTGAGAACCCTCTGCCACCCACAATTTTGTGAATTGCAGAGTATATATGTAGATGTTGATTCAAATCCTTTAATTGTAGTTCTTTTAATTTCGCCTGTGTGACAGTATTTGCTTGGGGCCGATCATTATCGTTCAGAAAGTAGGAGACCGCCACTGACCGGAATTTGGCGCCTTTTGGACCTATATGAGTTTTTAGTGCATAACCGCCATTCAAAGCTGAACACTGCATGACACCATTCATCATCAGTCCAATCGCGGATTTGTACTACCTAGGATGACAACCGTCGGCAACTATGGCGGAAACCTTGGGAGAGGTACCATCCTTCCAATGTTTTGGAGAGGCTTGGCGTAATGCTGTGGCAAGGGATAGGGGTGTGACGTCAGGTTACAGCTGGTAGCAACTGACGGCACAACGGCGTGTCACGTACAATCTGCGCCCTCATGTGTTATCTCTCATACAACAGTATAGTGGTGCCCTTATTGAAAAAGGATATAGCTCGTTCACACACAGTATGACTCCACGAAATGTCTACATACTTCGGAGCGTGGTTAAGTGGTAACTTTCTGGCCTCATATTCTGGAGGACGTGAGTTAGAATCCCCATCCGTGCATCCAGATATGGGTTTTGCATGGTTTCTCTAAATCACTCCAAGTCAATGTCCGGCTGTTCCCTTCAAAAGACTATGGCCGAATTCCTTGCTGTTCCTTGTCCCTAGTCGTTTTCCGCCTCTAATGACCTCAACGAGGCGTAAAGCCATTAGCAAAAAAAAAAAAGTCTGCGTACTCCCGTGGCTAGCAAGATCCCCAGTAGGGATTGCAATCCAGCAAAGCTGAATCCTGCAATCCCGCATCATTAGACAGTCTGTCGGATCCCGCACAAAATTAAGCGGATCCGCAATCCGCAAAATGCGGATAAAACGCGTGTCAGTGCGTCACTCGCTGTCCCACTCGGTCTCTATCGGATGTATTGCACTGTTTGCCTATACCCTTCCAGTTGGCATTTGGCGCGTGTGAACAAACGTTTCTATTTGTCAATCTCCGTCATTCGTAAGTAAATAGATACACTTTTATGTATTCATTTTCGAGTACACATTTCTGTAATTTGAGTTATGTTGCGTATTTAGTACGTTTTTGTAACTATATAATTATTTTTTATGTGTTGCAAACGTTATCTGAACTACAAAGTTACAGCTTTTTATTTACGGTTTCATTATTCCCATTTTCTGTATTTGCAGATAAAGTTATTATGACAATTTCCTTTTTTGCGGCTGAAAATTTGATTATTCGTTGATAGGAAACTAATGTTATCGTAATTTTAATCGCATACCTATTTATTTAGCAGCTATCAAAAGGCAATTGTATATCCTTTGACTTATTGCTGTTTTGGCCGCTGATTCAATGCGTTTCTTTGACGAAAGCCGCTTGTTTACATGTGCTGCTCAGGCTATAGATTAATACCTCTTCTCCTTATTATTATCTCGACTAAAGGCAAAAAAAGTTATAATGAAGTTTTCACGGGTGTATCGACGAATTGTGTTGTAGGAACACCATACTTCGACGGCTGCCTCCGCCGTCTCCCTCACGTGTGAAATCTCGTGTTTTTACAATGAAATCCGGAGATACAACTTATGAAAACTTCACTGCAATCATTCGCCGAGAAAGTCTCCTTTCTTACTAAAAAGTAATAATTTCCGCTCTTAAAACGTCGTTACGCCACATATGTAAAATTGAAATACTTGACAGTTTAAGTGTTGGTGAGTAGTTTACTTTAATAACATTGAATCAACTGTAAGATCAATCAAGGAATCAGGAGACATAATAATGAATCCCACAAAAATCAACACAATTATTCTAATGAATAATTGTGTTGCTTGTTTACTATCTGAAATTAGATTGTTTGCAGATGACATAATGCTGTATAAAAGAATCAAACGATAGAGGATTGTAAACAGTTGCAGGGTGATCTGGACAGGATATCTAGTTAGGTTGGTAAACATGGAATGAAGATAAATGCAAAGAACATTCAGCTTATTAGATACACAAATAAAAAACAAAAGGTTAGTTATGAATATAAGGTGGGGAAAGAATTGCTTGCTGAAGACTTGAAATGTAAATATCTTGGCATTACTTTTGATAACAAGCTTAACTAGGCAGCAGGTTGTAGGAAAAGGTTTCAAAGTTCTGCACTTGTTGGAGAGAGTGATGAGGGGATGTACGAGAGAAGTAAAGGAACTGGGTTACAATACTTTGGTCAGACCATTGCTCGAATATGGTAGTGTAGTATGGGACCCTCATTTTACGTATCAAATACAGGAGTTGGGGAGGGTGCAAAAAAAGGTCTGCTAGATTTGTTTCTGGAAATTATCGCAGAATGCAATCAGTGACGGATATGATAAAGGAGCTGGAATGGGATTCATTGCATGACAGGAGGAGGATGAGGAGGGTCATGGGAGTGTACAGGGCATATACTGGCGAAGAGGCACGGAAAGATATTGCAATAGGTATGAAAAGTAGTGCATGGAAGGGAAAAGATGACCATGACCACAAGCTGGCACTCAATTTCAGGCACAAGGGTGTGGGAAGAATCTCTTTTTTAGGTAAGGGTGTCAGGGATTGGAATGAGTTACCAAGAGAAATGATGAATAATTTACCGAAAACTTTGAAAGAATTTAAAGTTAAAATTTGTAGAGGGCAAATGTAGGTGGATGCAGGATAGGGGGAAGATGGGTGTGTAGGGAAATTGCCACCGGAGCGTGTGCTCCATTGCAATTAAATAATAATAATAAAACAATTTTTGTAAAACAAAAAGCCAAGTCTCGTGCTTGTGTAGTGACAAAAAGTTATGAGATCTTGATCTGAGTCAAGTCTACACTTTACAGAGTAAATTCACTTCACTTTGTGATATGGAATGCTTTCTCTCGGTGTTATGGAACGTTTATTTAGAATTTAAAAAAATATCTCTGGTAACTAGGCCACTAAGCAAACCATTTTTTTTAAATTCATGTGATGTACTGTAAGGCACATAATATGACCTAGCACTGAATATTTTCCATTTTTTATAATTTATTGAAAAATTGGTTTAGATTAAAAAACAAAAATGTAAAACCTCGAAATGTACTTAAGACATGCTAAAAACTTTTAATATCATTTTTCCAATTAAAATATTGTTAACTATTAATTTTTATCTTTTAACATTAAAATTGATTTATTAATTTAATTATTATTTAATTTATTAACGTTTTAAGTAACTATGTTTTAAATATAAGCGTTAAAAATCTGTTTGCGCCAATCCCGCACGGATCCCGCGGGACTGGCGCAAATCCTGCGCGGTTCCCGCGGGATTGAAATCACTGCGGGGTTGCAGTCCTTAATCCCCAGACCTGTTCCCGATAGAAAATGTGTGGATGCCAACTCCGTCCAAGTGCCAGTATCCAGTTTATCAAGGACAGTTACAATAGTTGTAGGCAAGCTTGCCTCAGGAGAGGATACAATGACTCCCTTCCCAACCTAATAAGTGCATGCATTGAGGCCAGAGGGGTTGTAACGTCATACTGATAAGTGGGTTCAAACCATCAATCACTTTGTAAATTTTACTATATTTCTTAATCACTGAAATAACATCATCAAATATCGGCATGGTTCCTTCAAAAGGCCATGGCGAATTGCTACCCGCCTTTAATGACCTCGACGTCGACGAGGCGTAAAGACAGAATCCCAGATAAAGACACTTTTGTCAGTAGAAATCGATCATTTGCTAGAGTTGCCTATGTAGTTTTTAATATCATACAGATGGTGGAATCGTGATATGCGACTATCGAATTCACCAAACGGGAATAGTAAGTTAGCTAAAATTGTTTCTTTTTATTTTATTTCCTACTAGTTTTCACCTACTGATTTTTCATCGCAGATCTAACTACGTGAATTTTTTTTCAATCAGAAATTTAAAAAAAACTTTCTTGTAAAAAGAGTCAATTTTTTACCTATTTTATTATTTCCGATGTTTCCACGGATGTTAGATTTTTTAACGGCATGTAATTTATAGAAATTAATCAAGCAACTGTTAATATAGTTGCGTGGAAATTAGGAATTTTAATGTGAAGATGACATATTGATCAAAAAAATTAGCCTAGCCCACGAAATTTAATGTAATATAGAAAAACTGAGAATTGAAATAGTAACATGATTATAACAGACATGAAGATTAAACATCATAATACGAAGAGGATATACTATCACGTTGCACTAGCTATTTTAAACAACATTCCTGATTAAGATTACTCCTGATGTAGTATCCTTCTAACTTCTAACATGTAGTAAATATCGCATGATGTAGTGATTCGATTAAAGTTTTTCGTGCATTCTAACGTACTATGTTTCTTAAAACTGAAGAAATAAACAACCAAACTTACGTATTCAAAAACAGTTTTAAAGGAATCCAAAGTGTTGTATTTGTTTGTAATAATATCATCTGATGTTAAGAAAGGAGTATATATTTTAAATGCAGTATGATGTATGGTTGCAGATCGTTATTTCTTACTCCGTCGTCCAGCCACGTGATATTTCATTGTTTCCAGGCTTTCTAACTGTGAAAACACCATCCCAATCGATTTGAAAATTTTTTGTGATGCAGCAACGAAAGATAGGACTGACACAGCACGCTTATACACAGTCCAGCCACATTAATGTGACCACTACGTGCTTTCGACGTCAGCGTTAAATAACCAAGCACAGAAGGCAGGTGGCAGCACATTACAGTGGAGTGTATATAAAGGATGTCCTAGGGCATCGGAAAGCATTTCAATTGTTGGCTTAATGCAGAAACGGAGCGATTTATCCGATGTCCAAAAGGGAATGATTATTGGCTTTCGGGCCAAGGGTGGAAGCATTTCTGAAACGGCTAATTTTGTGAACTGTTCACGTGCCGCCGTGGTGAAAGTATACCGTGCATGACAAAATGGCACTATTCAAAATCAGCGGCGTGGAACATGTGGTGCACCAAGGGCTATAGATGACAGAGGCGAACGAAGGCCACGGAGATGCGTTCGGGCAAATAGACGTGCAACTGTTGAGCAACTGACCGCCCAGAGGAACTAAGGGGCTACCAAGAGTGTATCCTCAACAACGGTTCACTGAACGTTGCTGCGCATGGGCCCCCGCAGCAGACGCCTGGTTAATGCACCTATGCTGAGTGCTGTTCATCGGCGACGAAGGCTGGAATTTGAACGCCAGTACCGCAACTGGACGTCCACAGAGTGGCAACAGGTGACTCTTTCCGATGAATCACGTTTTATGCTCCATCGGACAGATGGACGTTGGCGCATACGGCGTGAAAAGTCTGAAAGCAAACACCCTGCAACAATTGCCGGAAGGATCCAGGGTGGAGGAGGGAGCATTATGGTTTGGGAAATGTTTTCCTGGCATTCACTTGGTGAACTCATCATTGTGGAAGTCACGATGGATCAGCACAAGTACGTATCTGTCCTTGCGGACCTGTCCACCACTACATGCGAATAATTTTTCCTCAGAATGATGGCGTCTACCAGCAGGACAATGCGAGGTGACATATAGCTTGCAGTGTATGTGCGTGGTTCGAAGAGCATCAGGATGAGTTTACCTTACTCCATTGGCCAGAAAACTCACCGGATTTAAACCCAATCGAGAATCTGTGGGACCACCTCGATCGGGTTGTTCGCGCCATGGATCCTCAACCGCGTAATCTAGCGCAGCTGGCCACGGTGTATTGGACCGTCGGTTAGGGAGGGGGGAGCCAATACGTTGATGAAATATAGTTATTAATAACATGTATGACATCCAATAAGTTGGTTATTTGGCTAAATGGTGAACTAGAACCATGATTTCTACAAGAAGTTAGTTTCACACAAAATTATACTCAATTTATTTAGTCTTCTGGCTTATACAAGGCCGGGTATAGTTAACGTTACGTTAAACATAATCCTACGACAACAAACAAGCAATACCCGACATTTACAATCCGCCGGATAAAAGCAAACATAAAACTGATTTAGATATCTCAATGATTTTGCAAAGTCAACATGTTTTAAATGGCATTACAGGCCAACAACTTAACGTTAACATTTACAAAAGAATCCCAGGGATGCCGTTTAAAGTTAAAAGCATCGTTTGAATTTAAAACAATGAGCAGGAAGCTTCGAATTTGAAGTTATGTACATGAAATATTGGTTAGCTCAGTAATTGTTATGATGGGAGCAGAGTCTTATCTCAGGAGCCGTTTACGGGTTAGCAAGCCTCGTTAAAACCCATTGGAACTGTGGACCTATACGTTGGTACTTTACCGTAATCGCATCTTCTCGACGAGGTGTGACACGCTCTGTGCCACTGCTGCAACGAATGCCAGATTTGCGCACATGTTTGCGCTAGCACATCAGCTTACAATCTCTGGCAGGTGGACCGCTCAGCTTCCAGTCCATCTGAGCCAGACTATGCGACCAGACACAGACACAGTCACTGATCAACGGCTAAGGGCGTGTCGGGTGACACGTCCGCACTGTAGCTCGTCTCGGCAGCAAGTGAAGTGGAATATGGCGTCGCGTCCTCTTGTCGTGGCAAAGCCAGCTTTCCTCTCCCCGCACATGGAACAGAAGCCTTGAATTAACAACTGTGAACCCCTGTATCCGTTCACGATTTGTGCATCGATATATGTCCATCATCACGTGTTTCGTGTCGTCGCTAACATTTGCTACCCGTTCCCGCACATTTTGCTTGACCTTATCGGGGCACTGGGAAGGGATGAGGTCAGTACACTCGGCAGGTAACGGTTCCCGCACGCTACCCCTTTGTGAGCGAAGGCGTCAGATGTCGGCGACACTGGGCATTGTCCCGTTCTCTGAACGTTCAAAACTGCAGTTCCAACTTCCCACATTTAATATTTTCTGAATGGCAAGTTTTGCACAGAAATTAAATCATATAATAATAAATCTGGCTGCCCGGGTTTAATACATAATTATTAACCTATGAATTAACCCTACTATTTATAATATTTAAAATTTAAATAAATGAATATTATAAGGAAAATCTGAATATTTATTTATTAATATTTATTGTGGATGACTCTGTCATACCTAGTGTTGCAAACTGAAAAAAACAAAATATTTTTTTTCAGCTTTGTGGGCACCAAGTCGTTTGGTTAATATAATGGCTTGAGTCTTGGTGGGATTTATATCAATACGCCACCTCCTAGCCCAGGCCTCTGTTACTTGTAGAACTTCCTGCAGTCGTCGGATGGCCAGTACTCTACTGTGGCTGGAGGCCAAGTACGCGGTGTCGTCGGCGTAAGAACACCGTTGCTAGTCGGAACGTCAGCGGTGTAAAGAGAGCATAGCACGGACCCAAGCACAGAGCCCTGCCGCACTCCTGCCTCGATGTTCCTGCTAGAGGAGTAAGCTTTGTCCACCTTTACGCTGAAGGTCCAGCCGGTAAGGTAGGATTTTAGTAGCTTCACGTATGGCCCCGGGGTATCCTGTTCGTAGAGCTCGAGCAGGAGCCCCGGATGTCACACGGAGTCAAAGGCACGCGAGATGTCAAGGAGTACCATGGCGCTGTAGTTCTTGAAGTTGAAAGTGTGGGTCACTGCTTCTACTATCCGCATCAGCTGCTGAGTGGTGGAGTGACCTCGTCGAAATCCTAGCTGGTGATCTGGAATAACGTTGGCGTCATCGATGAATGCAGACAGGCGTTTTAGTAATAGCCGTTCGAACACTTTGCTAATGGCTGGGACCAACTTATGGGCCTGTAGTTCTGAGGTAGATGTTTGTCTTTCCCGGTCTTGTGAATACCCACAATTATACCGTGTTTCCACAATTGAGGGTAATGCTGACGTCTCAAAATGGCATTGAAGATAGCGGCGAGGTGGACAGAGGCCTCTGGTGGTAGGTGCCTGAGGAGAGTGTTGCTGATCTCGTCTGGCCCTGGTGTTTTGTGTGGGTGCAGTTTCGACAGGTAGCTGGCTACCTGCTCCGGGGTGATGTCATCTATTTGATGGTAATCTTCATCGTCGAGATAGACTCTCAGGCGTCGATGAACTGCAGTAATGTGGGCGGGGTCCACGTTTGTTTGCGAAGGCCGAAAATTATTCACAAAGACATCAGCCAGTGCGTTGGCCTTTTCTTCCGGAGTAACGGCTAGGCCTCTTTCGCCGTGCAGTAGGGGGAGACGCTGCCTTCGCCTGATGAGTCTTCTTGTTTGAAGCCATAGAGACCCATCCTCCGGATGAAGCATAGAGACTCTTACTTCCCACTCTTGGTTCCGATGTTGAATCAGGGAAGCTTTAATATCCCTCTGCAAGCGATTTAGTAGTCTCCTGGTCACCTGATTTCTCGTGAGCTTCCACTATTTGGCAATCCGGTTTATGTGGCGGATTTTAGCCAGGAGGTGGGGAGGAAGCTGCGGAGTGGGAGCTAGTCTTGGAATCCTGATTGGAGTGGAGGCTGCGGTTGCATCTTTGACTGCTGCCTCAAAAGACTGAAGGGCAACGTCGATGTTGTCGATTTCATGTGGGTACACTAGATTAGTCTGTAGGTGCTCCTGCTAACGCCTCCAGTTAGTTTTGTGGAAGTTGAAAGACTGAAATAACTGGACAGTGGTATGAAGACAGTCGGTTTATGACTGAGGTGGCGACATAGCCCTGGATGCCCTTGGTGATCACTACATCTAGTACATCTGGTCTGTTGCCGTTGCTTGGGTAGTGCGTGGGCTCTTCTGGTGCCCATACGCACATATTGTACCTGTTTGTGACGCGTCTCAATGCTATACCCGCTGTGTTATTGTACCTACTATTCCAGTCGGAATGTTTGGCATTAAGGTCACCACCGATCAGGACTTTACCGCTGACATCTTCTAGAGCCGTGAAGTCGGCTTCTTCGAGCTGTCTTCGAGGTGGTATGTAGCATGAAATGATGGTTAGCTTCCTATTAGCTGTAGCCACTTCAACTCCGACGGCTTCCATCTGTTGGAGGGGTGGTAGGACAATTTCATGATGTGGAATACTGTTCTTAATATAAACCGCGACCCCACCTCCAGCGGTGAGTCTGTCGCGGCGGTAACAACTGTAATTGCCTACAGCAGTTCGCAGGCAGGGTTTCAAGAAAGTCTCTGACACCAGACATATGTCAACATCTTGGTCTCGAAGGAACTGCTTAAACTCAAGCAGTTGGTTGAACATGCTATTAGCATTCCAAACACAGAAGGATAAGTAGTGAATTTGTGGCTGTCTATCCATTGTGGTTGCAGTGTGGGCACTTTGGGACAGCTAGAGCGTTAGTTACGTCACTGGTCATTTTTTACAGCGGCTCGGTAAGGTGGCATATCATCTTCAGGGCAGACTCCATCATGTTAGTAAGTCTGCCTAAGTTGTGTTGCGCTTCGCGGTCCGTTTCGCCTGTGATTCTTTGCTGTTGCTGGGAGGCGTGGTGACCAGTAGCTCGGTTGACTGATTCGGTTCGTTGCTCAGGTGACGTTGATGCAGACGGATCAGCCCGGTAGGAGCGACTCGTTCGTTTCTGGAAGTGGTATCGTCTTCTCTCGACAACAGGAGTTGTTGCTCGTTTACATTGTTCGATCCTATCTTTCTAATCCGTCTACGGCGCAACTGCTACCCGGACATCTTCTTCGCCGTGGCAGAGGGAGCCTGATATTGCCCTGTTGCGGGAAGGTTGCCCTGCTGCTCAGGAGCTGTAGTCTGGTCTTGCCGCGCTGTACTGTTTGTTGTTGATGCACGGTCTGGTGGTTTTTCTATTTCAGTTGGAAGACCTCTTAGTCGGTTTCTGGCTCTCTTAAAGGTCGGGCAGCCTTTGTAACTGGCCACGTTTCCACCTCCACAGTTGGAACACTTGGTGGAGTCTCGTCCTTTCTGCAAGGTACTTTTCGTGGAATCGTGTTGTTCTGCGCACTTAACGCAGACTGGGGGCATTTTACAGTTTTTGGCCACGTGACCGAAAAGCTGGCAGTTGTAACATTGCGCAGGTCCGGTCGTTGCCCGAAGATTCTCGACCTTCACTTGGAGGTGGCAAATTCTCTCCACCCCAAAGATTGCCCTGTTTTCCTGGCAATCCGCAAGAATCACCAAGAGTAGTGGCATTAATATGTTGCTGCCTGGGCGTCGAAGTTGGGCCACCGTTTGAACAGTAAATCCCATCTCTGAGAGTTCTTCTTTAAGATCTTCAGTGGGCAGTGTTCTTGGGATGCCCCTGAAGACGACTTTAAGTAGCGGGACTGCTCCCACTGAAAACGTGTAGTATGGGACATACAACATCCCTATAGCGGCTGAGTAGTCTTCTGCTCTGGTGAACTTTATCTTATCACCACCGGCAGTTTTGGCAACGAAGGAGTTCGTCACAACAGCTTCAACCTTATCATGGAGAGTCTTATAACTCTGCTCAAATTGCACCACAATAGGAGGAATGTGTGCGTATCTCTGCACTGGTGGTGTTGGTTCAAGTTGCAAGGGTTGGAACTGATTTCTAGTTTCGACAATGTTGTGGTCCAGCGCTGGTGGAAGTTTACTGGTGCATTATAAAATATTTTTTTTTATTTAACTAATGCAAACCTCCATCCGTATTATTAATGTAGATGAAACAAAAACTGACTGCGAGAGAAACAAAGCCTATGGCGTTGCTGACCGGGATATTTTCACACGGATTTCGCCTATGTCCTGGCTGGTCTAAAGGTCATTACTACTAACTATCAGTAGATGAAAAAGTATGATGAGGACGAAGTTGGTGAAGAAAACCTATACTTTGGTTCATCAGAATAAACTGTTTTATATGAGAGACACCAAACACATGTCTCCAAAAGGCTGACATTCCATATATGTTTTTTTTAAAAATAAATATTAATATAATTAAATGTACATGCTATTTATGTATTTAAAATGGAAATGACATTATAATGTAACATCTTTATATATATAAAAATCTCGTGTCACGATGTTCGTCCGGGATGAACTCCAAAACTACATAACCGATTTAGATGAAATTTGGCTTACTGTGTGTAATTTAGTCCAACTTAAAAGATAGGATAGTTTTTATCTGGATTATAGACCTCAATATTTATTATATGTGAAATAAATGTTCATTAAATGTTTGTCATAGGACAATGGTTTGAAATTATTTGTAAGCCACCAAAGACAAGCGGTCTGCTGGCTTAGTGGTTAGGGCGTCTGACTGGAGATGGAAAGGTCCCCGGTTCGAGTCCCTGTCGCGGCGGGGATTTTTATAGACACTTAACCCGGCATTAATCTCCGGTGCAGCATGCTGTGTAAGGTGAAATACGCCAGGACAATACTGTGGTTCGGATTCGACATTAAAATGTAGGTCTCCTGTACCAGGCAGGATGGGCGAGCTAGGTAAAGGCGCCTACGACAATGGCAGAATGCCCAGCCAGTAGAAACCATGTCACCAGGTCATTACAACCACACTAAATTATTATTATTATAGTTCTATAAGTTTCTAAGAGATGGCGATGTGTTAACTTATCGATAAAACACGTGGTTAGCTAGGTTGGGTAATCATCCAGTAGATCAAGTTCTGTTTCAATTTATTTATGCTACAGTTTATTCCTATCAGATGGCGGTATGTTAATTTATCGAACCATCCAGTAGATGGGGTTGTATTTCGATTTAGTTATGCTAAAGTCTATTCCACGCCATATGTGCGAGTTTCTTCAATTTTAATTGTGCTGTGTATTGTGTTATAATTATACCGTATTACTGTTCATCGTTTGTGTGTCATTATACCTAACGACAAAGTAATTACACACATGAATATAACATTGAAGAAAACGTTACGATAAATTCGAATCGTGTAAGTATTTCTCGCTAGCTTATCATATTTCTTCTTCTTTCTGTTCAGCAAGAGACCACGTGTCAATTTCAATTCCTCAATTTTTCTTTCTTCCTCCCCAGTACTCCTTCATTATTGCACTCCTCTCTACCTTTGAATCCTGCCATATTCAAAGTCTGCTATCGAAAAAAATTTCCTTCCATACAGTTCACTGGTATTATTTCTCTTCAAATCTTTCTAAACCTCTTGAAAGCCTGGTGTCATTGATGCTATAAATGTATCCAAAAAAAATATAATTATTCTTTTTTTCTGTTATTTTTTCAATGTTATTATATATTTCCTCATTAGTTCTTAGCTTCCATTTTACTGTATTTTTAGGGCGCTAATAACCCCGACGTTGACGAGCCCTAAAGCCCCAACAACAACAACAACAACAACAACAACAAGTGTATTTTGCAATGGATCCAAAAATTCCAGATTCACCACTGTATTATAGTGTCTTTTTTTAAGGCTTTCGGAAAGGTACTTTTTGTTGTAATTAAAATATTTTTCAGTGAAATGTCGCCAAAGAATCTAACCTCGAGAATGCGTGTAGGGGAGAGGCACGACGCACGACGAGAGAGCTCATCAATCAGCAACACAAATCGCGGCAAGTAAGGAAGTTCAAAGAATCAGGAAAGCTGAACGTCGTATGCAAGAATCTGGTGGCTTCCGACAGACATTACCAGTGATTCCTCGCTCTACTATTGCCGATGAGATTAACGTATGTTTAAAACAATCGTTTTTATAGCGGAATGTCGAAACACTTTGATTGACCATGAACATGCGAGTACAGTTGCAAAATGATCCATTGGCACAAGTATTTTGTAAGCAATTGCTGGATATTGGAAAAGGTGAAATAGAACTGCATCGAAATACACAATACATCAAATTGCCAGACAAATTCTGCACTGTTGTTCACTCAAAAATGAACTAACTTAGCGTGTGTTCCTGGATATATCAAATAATTACTTAGATCATAATTGGATGAGTAATCGTGCTATTTTGGCAGCAAAAAATGTTGATGTCAACGAAATTAACTTCCAGATACGACAGTTGTTGCCAGTTGATCTGATGTCTTTTAAATCAATAGATACTATTGTAGATGAAATTGAAATCGTAAATTTTCCAAATGAGTTTTAAACTCTTTGGTTATAACAGGAATGCTGCCACACAATCTCGGGTTAATGATTGGTTCACCAATTATTCTTCTTCATAATTTGAATCCACCTAGATTATGCTACGGTACACGTTTGGTGATCAAAAGGATCACCGGAAATGTTCTTGAAGCAACTATTTTGACTGGAATGTTTAAAGGAGAAATCGTCCTGTTACCACGTATTCCAATGATACAGTCAGAATATTCAATACCATTTAAAAGGCTTCAATTTCCGATTCGTTTGGATTTCGCTATGACAATAAATAAGTCACAAGGCCAAACAATGTCCGTTTGCGACTTGGATTTGGAAAATACGTGTTTCTCCCATGGGCAACTATATGTCGCCTGCTCACGTGTAGGGAAACCATTAAATCTATTTGTATTAGCAAAAGACAGGCTAACTAAAAATATTGTGCACCAATTAGCGCTTAGTTAAATTAAAATTATAAATTGTAATAATTTAAAATAATGAAAATAATTGTTAAAAATGTTTAAAAATCAACTTCATAGGCCTGATTTATAAAACTGAAATTTAAGTTTAAATAAATAAATTATATAAATAAATAAAAATAATTTTTATAAATATCAATTTTTATATAATTTCAATTAAGTAATTTGCAATAAAGTGTAAATTAAATTTTTTATGATCGTTTGTCCTTAATTTCAACTCTCCGTAATTATTTACCAATTACATTTGAATTTAAAAAACGAATACAATGATTTGTCTTTATTAGTGAATATTAATTTGAATACTTTAGGAAATTTAGAACAACATTAATCCAACGTACTATAATTACTAAGTCACAGCAACGCGTGACCGGGTCAGCTAGTTATTTGTAAAAAAGTACCCAAACACCAGCGGTTATGTATGAAACTCATATTTTTAAGTGTAAGTCAATTTGAGTAATGTGATCAAACCTAATTTCAGAGTTTAACACTCCATTTTTTAAATCACATGACTTCCAGAGTATATCAGTAAACTGGAGGGGGTTGTGACGATCACATATATTATAGGTTATTCCATGGTATGCAAGCATACTGATATACATATAGATTCCTTGAGATTTGGTTTCGTTCGTGAGTTTGTTGTTTTAGAGCATGTTGGTTGCTAGGAGCGACATAATTGAGCGACATAGTTGAGTTGTTATCTTAAGTTCGTAAATTCTATATACAACTGGGAAATATCAAGAAGTCCTATGTAGACGTAACAGTTTTAGTTTCTGCTGGTGTTGGTGGAAAATGTGATATAATTAAATGTTTGAATAAAACTTATTACATAGAGAAGAAAATTGTTTATGCATCTTTTAATAGTTAGATGCTTTCAAGGAAAATAAGCTACAGAAGAAAGTGCGACAGTGTTCGAAGTGAATAAAGTTATTTTCCACAATAGTTTCCGAAGTTATGTAAATCAGAGGCACCAAACTGAAACGAAATATATGAACAAGATTAACACGCTATATCCTGTCTGGCGTGAAGGTCATTTTGAAGACCATTACTATTTGGGGAATTATAGGAGTATTCAATCGTCGAGCTATTGGAAATCAGCGATCATTGCTATGCTGAGCGCGTTCGAGCAGCGACCAGCTAGGAATCTGCTTGCTAGCAGTCAGCACCTCAGAGTGCATTCCCCTTCATAATTGTAGGTCAGCCAAGCCGGCATGGGAAGTACAAGCGATCAAGGAGGGGTCTTTATCGTCGGGCAGTCGGCGAGAATAGTCGAACATAGCCACCTGTTAAGCCGCGTTCCCACGATCCCTTGTTACGAAGGCGAGACAGGACGGGACCTCATTAGCCGAAGTGTAGGGACGAGCGCGCGCCGCAGGTTAGTCCTCGCTTACCTAGCCGCCACTTCCCAACCACGTTGCCTAGTGTCGTTTGACACAGAACACTTTACAGCAGCAGAAGGGGTGCTCACCGATGCTACAAACAGATGACAACAGCGCACCGCTACACACGCCTGTGATGTTTACCGACTCAGAGTGGGTAGCTGCGTCTCATCTCCACTAGCAGAGGCGGTCCTGTTTCCATAGCGCGTGGTTGAGTATTCCCCCCATCCCGTCCCGTCTCACCTTCGTTACAAGAGATCGTGGGAACGCGGCTTTAGGAGCTTGCCACCCTCCAATGCGGGGCGACCAACTGCCTAACATTTAACTATTGTAGTTTTCGCTTAGTTATTCACCAGCTTCCGTATGAGAGCTTAGATAAATTGGTGACAGTTGGAATCCACTTTGCGGCACGTTATAAACGGTATTATTCAGCCATCGATGTCAATAAACTGATTCATTTGCAAGTCTCGCCTTTCTCCATGTAGTAAGAACTTAAATAAGCTTCTAATCTTCGGTCTGTGGCCATCAATCCACGGTGGTATCAAGCATTAGCCCAAACAGCCCAACGGTAAGGTTTTAGCGGAGCTGCCAGAAGAACAGTAGAGACGCTTCGAGCAGAACTGAATTCCCTAAGGTTAGTTCGTCAGCAGACACCTATCCACACACGCCCACTACCCTTGGCCAATCAGATTTTGACACTGGATCTAAAACACAATACAGGGTGTTTCAAACAGGACTTTACAACTTAGAAAATTCAAATAAATTTTATGAAACAAGGTACAGAGCTGGTTTTGGTGTTGTTTTAAAGGAAAGCACTTCAAGTTTTTTTTACCTTAAACTAAAGATGTTCTATGTGGCTTCCGTTGGTTATTCCGCAGCCATCCAATCAGTAGTCGATTTATTCCCAGACTCGCACTATAATTTCATAAAATTTATATGAATTTTCAAAGTTGTAAAGTCCTTTTTGAAACACCCTGTATATGCTTCTGTCTCCACCATACAGTTATTTTTAAAAATTCCATGGCAAAATACTTATACAGATAAAAGTACGCTACGTTTTTCCAGGTGACAAATAGTATTTACTTGTCAAATTTAACTGGTTTAGTCCCTTGGCCGTGAAAATGTAACAAAAAGGCAGAGACAAAATTACATTACCATTTGTAGTATTAGTATAGATGTTCCCACACAGCGAATGGTAACTGAGGCAATCGTTATCTGTCACGTGGAAACAGAACATCTGAGCACCGTCTCGCGGTCGCCCAACATTTTGACTCTGCATTCCGTAACTGCGCAACTGCCTCCGGACCTTCCTGTTATGTGTCTGGTCCCACTCTCAAAGCGGAATGTCCGTGCAGTAGCAGAAGTATTCGTCAAAGAGCACCTAGTAGTAAAAAAAATGAAGAGGTATTTGAGAGGCCAGACAACAAAATTACCCACATAAATGGAAATTCATAAGTTTTTAAATAGAATTTTCATCCCCTTTGCCTCAGAAGTAATCCTAACCACAATCCTAGAAACGTATATAAAATTTGAATTTGGATATTACGATCTGAAAAAGTGGATTTTTAAAACAAGGAATACGAAGACCTCTGACATAATTAAACAAACAGAGAATTTGAAGAACAAGTGGCGTTTAGCCAGTGAACTAATCGGCGGTCGGGACGAAGTCGAGACGAACAAAGAAAGCACAGCGAAAAAAGCATACAAAAAAACCTAACAGAAAATAAAAATAAAGACTTGTTCCGAACAGATAGGTGTGTAAGTTTCTTTCAGATTCAAATATTTGACCCAGATAAATTTAAGAGTTAGACCTCCATCTACATATGAGTATCTCGAAGTTTAACAGTTGCTATTTATGAGCCAAATTAGTATCTCTGAACTTTTATATAATCGGTTAAAAGCAGCTAATAATTGCTACAGCCATTTATAAACAGTATTTGAGCTTTCATAATTAGCGTGGTTAATTAGCTGATTTCAACAATCAGGGCAGATCACGAAGAATAATATTGTATATTAGCAGTTACATTTTACAGGAAATTTCAGCGTGTAATGGATGAGAATGCCCATCTCATCACAAACAAATTTAAGTTGTTGCTCGTTAATTTTGAAATTTGAACACTATCAATTAATTTCGTTAGCAAGAAATGATTACGTAAGAATTATAATCACTTTTACGAAATTCTGAAAATGCATCCATTAGCAGAATAAATATTTTAAAACGCCTGACATCACTTCAACTTTATTTCAGACATACATCATCTCTTTACAATCTCCATAGTACAGATGCTCACATACGCATACGGCTGGTTTGCTACAACCCATGCACGACTCTGAGCTGCTGTTTGCAATCGTAACAACCAAAGAAGTTACCTATACTAACTTATTCTATTCCCCAATGACTGCACACAGTGTATGATGTAGAATCCTACGATACAACAAATCAATTTACGTACTTCAGTACAATTATTTACGGACATATACAATTAATTAAGAGAGTTATTAATGATTGGTAGGATGTGTTATTGTCATAAGTCACATGTACTTGGTGCTAAAGTGAAGTCACTTATTCTGATATCCCAACTGATTAATCTGCAATAGATTTCAGCAAAGAGATTAATAACTGATCAAATTAATTAATTTTAAGGATACTTTAATCATGGTGAAATGTCATATTAACGTTATCGTAAACTGTGATGCGTTTAACAAGTTTGGATTTGGTCTGTGAAATGTGGAATTTCTTAGGCAGAAATTGGAGCAATTCGCTCAAATGTTTAAAATAAACTCCCTGAAAATCGTAATTAGGACTGAGTATTTAACGAGGGTCCAGTTTTCATATAAAACCTTGTCCCGGTCGCTTTGAAAAGGGCTATTGGCAGTTGATGGACTTGTTAAAACATAAAGGCCAAATGAATTTTTGCTGCAAGCGGTGTAGAGGTTGAATTATCAGAACCAATCTCCGATCTATCTGAGCGATGTTGCTAAAGTATTCACTGTGAACGACAGCATTTCCTTATCTCTACAATCAACGGATTTCCTTATGCCAGCGTTTTACTTCCGTGCCGGCGCTTTATAATCTGCACTCCGATCCTCCACCTTCCCCCCTTCCTCCATAATTCCTTTCTTCCCTCTTCTTCCTAAAGAAGCCATGTTTATTCATCGTCAGAAGCTCGCACCCTGCAAGCAGCCAGTCGGTAAAATTTGCGATGGAAATTCGGCGGGCGGTGGCGATGTCTGCGTCCCTTCACGGTCACGAACAAGACGCATTAGGGGCGGATCGCAGTCGCGCCGCGCCGGGCCGGTCGCTGCTATATCGACCAGCGGGTCGACCAGGCGCGCACCACACTACTTGCCGACTCACTGCTTTAGTCACCTCAGTCACAAGGTCTTTTATTGCTATTTCAAGCTTACTTCTTTGGTATTACGTAACATCTGATAAATAATGGCACACACCTAAAGATAGCGTTGATATTTCACATTTAACTATCCGACCATTTTTACTATTTAAATTCATTTATATGATTTTATAGTATTACAGCTTCCGGGTGCCACGTCATCCTATACCCTGTTCATCTTCAACAGGCGGGTCAAGGTCATCTTCCACTTCTCCCGCTCCTCACCACACCTTACCTTTCTTACCCATCCAGGTAGACGAGTGGCATATTTGTCAGCGGGCGTTGCTTCCTCTTCGCATGTTGGGATAAAGGCAGTGAAGTGGGGATATAGCAAAGTGACCTTGAGACGCCTCTACTAAATGGACGCACTATAGTTTAATTAATGTCGACGTGCTTCGTCCTTTTTTCTAGGGCGGATATATTTCACGCACTCTACTATGTACAACTAAACCCTGATATGGGATGTTGGGTAGTGTGGAAGGTTTGATTGGTCCGGCCAAGCAGGTGACTGTAGGTGTCAGGTGGTGCCGTCTTAGGAGAAGGAAACAGATCGGTCGAAACGTCGTCATCTATTACTAGGAAACGGCTAACCTCATTCATTTTTTAATGCAAATTTGTTACGCCCTGGGCTAGCCCTCGGCATCACAGGGTTGTATAAGCATCATGAGTTATTATACATCTAAACGTTGTGCCAAACATTATTCTTCTTCTATAAAAAATAAATACAAATAAAGGAATTAGAGTTTTGTAGTTTCCAGCTACCCCGCCGGAAGTTATAGGTATCACAGTGCCTTTTCGCTCTAAAGAAGGGGATTGGGAAAAGGAATGGGAAGAGTTTCGGACGTGGTCTTACAAAGGAATCATCCCGGCATTTGTCTGGAGTAAATCGGGTAACCATGGAAAACCGAAATCAGGATGGTTTAACAACCCTGCGCAAGGGCCGCAGCGACCACAAAAGTAACTTAAAACGCAGTGGTCAGACTTTTTTTGGTTACGGCTTTACGCCTCGTCGACGTCGAGATCAATAGAGGCGGGAAAGGATTGGAGACATGGAATGGGAAGTAATTCCACCATGGCCATTTTTGAAGTAAGCATCCAGGTATTTTCCTTGAGTGATTTGGGGAAACCAAGGAAAACCCAAATCTGGATGCCCGGACGGGGATTCGAACCCGTGTCCTCCCGAGTGCGAGGCCAGAACGTTAACCGATCCCCCATCACGCTCGGTTTGGTCACGCCGACGGAAATGGAGAAGCTTCACATTGTAAAATTGCCACCATGTAGCTTGGAAACTGTGTAAAATAACCACGAAGCTTTATATTGCATGTGAATGTATTTCTTTAGGAAGGATAATGTCATCGGAATGGCAGAGTAAATGAGATGATTGCGATGTAAAGTTCTTGTGAATGTGTAGGATTGGTTTTAATAATGAAGTGTTTCTACTATTGAAAATTTCATTTAAAGCTATTATCAAATGCGGCTATGGCGGTTACCATATTTCCTCATCGTTTCATTATTTACAAACTGTTTATTACCCTCAACTTAAGACAAAGCCTGCAACACCTCTGGTACTCTGTTATTCAACTGAGGAATATCCGAGTCTTGAATGGAAGAAGTCTGCACAGGTATATAAAGTCGATTCCGCTCCTAATAAATCACGCAGAATAATAGTAGCGATCAAACCGATCCATAAGCAGAAACTATGTTTCTCTACGAGCATGAAATTCGACGTGAATGAGCTGCAGACGTAGTGGAGTCTAAGCGTTTCACCAAATTAGCTCACTTTCTATTTTCCGTCCCTTGCTGTCCACTCAGCTGATTTCCAGGTACAGTTGATTGCGTCCCTTATAACCTTTTGAAGCAGATGCAAAAGTATGCAGGTAAGAACCATTGACTCTTAATTATCACAGCCATGCAGAATGGGTAAAACGTGACGAAAATTTGTCCCCTAGCCATGAAGAAACGTATGAAATTTGGCGAACTTTAGAAAATAAAGCTTGTTTTAAATTGCTCTCTAAGGCACTCATCAATGAAAGCATCATCAACACTGTAAAGTTTATTGAGTTTGCCTTAAGGATTGTATGTAAATAGTTATTTTAAAAGTATCTCATTTTTGTTGTGAATGTTATTTCTTTCATTGTATGCTATTGGCACTAATAAAAAATTATTTTCCAGATAGTATTCATATTACTTACATTACTTGTATCAATATTTTAAATCATTACTCAACCATGTTGATTAAAATAAATCATATTTGAATTGTTTTGAAATATTTAAAAATAATGATCCGTTATTAATTAAATCGTGGATATAGTTATAATATGACTGCAAGTTATTTTACACGGAACATAACCGAAAAAGGGTGGTGTAAAGCCGTTCAGGAACTGAGTACTTTTTATTATATAAATAAAGAACATTCCAATTATGAAAAAGAGATTTTTTTATGGGTATAGTTACAAAGTAAGCAAAGTAAGTAAAGTAAGTAAAGTAAGTAAAGTAGTGAAAGTTACCTGTAGCTTTCCCAAACACAGGACGTCATTTAAACATAAATTATGATAACGTGGAAAATTATTCCGATAACCAAGCATAGGTCGTCTACTAGGCAGCATGAAAAAAAAGTTCTTCTTTATCTGAAAATAGATCTGAATCGCGTGTTAGTCGATGGCACTTGCATATTCATTTCATTTAGCATGAAAACAAAATTTCTATATAACATCATAGTTTGGTATCTGAACTTTCATTATTCGCATATAATACCATTGTCTGACATTCTTTGATTGCAAAATTTCTTAATTCGTTATAACGTGGCAAAGACATATAAATAAAAAAAAACGTGATGGGTGTGATTTCTTTGAGTGTTAGTTAAATACACTTCACTATAGCCTGTTCAGTTAAGAAAGGCGGCTCAGGGTCAGTCTGTTCTATCCCCACTCCGCTGCCCTTACCCCTTCATGCGAAGAGGGAATATCATTCTCCTGCTCGGACACAGCGAACAGTTCGGAGAGGTACGTATGGAGGGGGTGGTGAGGTCAGGAGCGGGGCCAGAGTAACATGACCTTCAGCCGCCACTCCAGAGTGAACAGGGTATAACAATAGTTTAGCTCTGCGTCCCCGATAGCAGTATTTGTCAGATGAATACATATAAATTTTGCTACCTATTATTGTGAATTACTGAAATATGTGTTTCGTAATATAATTCAATAGGCATAAAGCGAATAAATAAAATCAGTGTAAACTGTACACTGTTATATCCCTACTTTTTCTCGTCACCAAACGTTAACGCTTTTCACTTTTCTTGGTCATCATAAACTACGTCATAATATTTTACTTTCAATGCGTCACAGAACAGCTTCGCCAGCGATCGATACTAACATGTCGTTTTTAGTTAAGTAAAGTTCGGAGGACTGATGGGCTATAAACATTCTGCTCTTATTAAGTAAAAACAATGAAAATCAATCGAAATTAATGTCTAGTCAGTCATCGCTTTGAGAAAACTTAATTATACACCAGAGTCCAGTAGAGGCAGTGACTGAGTCCACTGGGAGAATGCTGACCGTAGCCAGGAGTACTGTGGCTCTTGGAGTAGAGTATGTAGGCGAAGTTGCCCTCCTCTTGAGGCTGTACAAGTGGCGCCGCTCTGCACGGCAGAGGTGCAGTCTGTCTGTGCCATCCGTCATGTTGCCCTGGTGAAACGAGTTGTTGTGAGATACAGTTTACACTAGGCAACAACATTTTCGCAACATTATCATTGTTTTTAGAAACTGTAATGTACCATAAAATTGTACATCTGTTCTCTCTTCGCAGGTAGCGTTTCTTTTATGCAAAATTAGATAACAGCAGGTCACGTTAACTATTAGTCCACTGGCTGAAATCGTAATATAAATTTTGTGTATTATTGCACTCATTTATCCCGCTTAATAAATAAAACTAACAGCCGTGTCGGTGGCTACAATGTCTGAATTCTCAAACCATGATCGGCAAAAGAGTGTTACACCCCAAATCCAGTGAGTTTATTTTCTGTTTTTTATTGCTTATGGCTTTACGCCTCGTAGATGTCGTGGTCATTAGAAACTGGAAAGGATGCGGGTAGGAACGGCCATGGCATTTTTGGAGGAAACATCCCGGCATTTGCCTGGAGTGGTTTGGGGAAACCATGAAAAACCCAAACCTGGATGCACGGACGGGGATGCGAACACAAGTCCTCCCGACTGCAAGGACAGCGCGGTGTCGCTCACTCACCACGCTCGGTCAAATCGAGAGAGTTGATTTCTCCTCCCTGTGCACGATTTGGACTTGTAGTACTATTGATAGTTGATTCAATTATAGCACTTCATCCTTTGTTCATATTTTATTTATATTTCCACGTTTACAACAATTGCAACTTGACGCGGCAGTAGGTAATACAAATATTCGTGCATTTCTTATATTTTTAAAATAGGTATGTTCAAGAAATTCCATGTTGAAACTTCCGCAAAACTACTGCAACCGCAGTTTAGCTTTCTGTGCTCATCATAGCACAAAAAAAAAAAAAAAAGTGAACACGTGAAAATGTTGCTTAGTGGAAAATAAAAAGGAAATTCAATGATAATTTTAGCAAGTTAAGTTCTCTTGAGACGAGTTTAGTGTTAAAAAAGTATGAATGGAATTCTGAAAAGAAGTTATAGAAATTAATCCAATTGTTAAATGACATTAAAATATACAATATCAGTTCTTAACTATAGTAATGGACGAAGAGAAGTTATAAAGCATTATACACAAACAGATGTTTTTATCTAAAGCAAGATAAACTATTTCATACCGTAAAGTTGTTACACGTGCTGCCGATTCGTTAAAATTTTACGTGGACATCAATAGACCTAATGGTGATTCATACTGCATATCATGTTTTCATGAACTACACGTTTCAGGCACATACATAGCATTTCACGGACGATAAATTCCAGGGGGAGAATCTGGCTGAATGTTATGTGCTACCTTGTGGCCAACGTGAATTGCACTACCTGGCGAAATTTGGGCGTAACTCCCCAGAGAAATAACTAGTGATCTCTTTTCTGCTGAGCAGTCGCCTAAGCTTTCACCTCTACGTTCACAGAAGTGTACGAGCTGATACTGTCATTCATTATTTCGTAAGAAATAAGCTCCGGATCTATTTGAATTAAAAGACAAAGGGCCTACACGTTAGTTTACAAAGTAGTTACTGGAGCATATGCTTAATCACATTAAAATCTTACTCCGCACTGAAAACCTACAGGACTTACCTTCAGACTGCAGTTAAGCATTCTTTTAAGAAGTCAGGCGCAATTCTAATACTTGGTGGGCAGAATGTCTGCAGCTGAAGTTGATGAGGTGGTATTTTTATATTCAGATACAGTCCCTCACAAATGGGAACACGTTTCTAATTATGCTGTCAATTGAGACACTGCCATTTATGTTCGTCTAGAGAATATTTCTTAGAAACTAGACCAACCACACAAGATTTTCTGTCAAGGTTAGCAACGTTAACGCTTCATGACTTAGAGACATGATGGTCCCCCATAATTTCTATAATTCAAGTCTTATTCAAAATTTTCACCTGATATTGTTGCAGACGAAAAGAAGAACGATATATCTTAGGTTCATCGTTACAGCATGTTCTGCCATGTGGTATGTACAAATAGTATGGTCGATTTTATCTCTTCGTAGCAACATGCGAAGCAAGAAAGCGATTTTCGATAGTTTTCCTCAATGTGTCTAGTATTATGTATAAAAGGCTCTAAGTTTAGTGTGTAATGCGGTTGTTGTGTGAATATAGTGAACAAGTGACAGAGTGAGTCAGGTACCATCTCCTCGGGCTTGCCCTTGCTGAAGACCAAGAGATGCGTCAAGTTTAATGTACTGTAGCTATTCGACGGAGGCATTAGCATCCAGAATGTCTTTTATACTCAGTGCGCACATGTTGCAGAACGGTTTACATAAGTCTTCTTCCAGATATAGAGATTAGGAATTTAGCGTTGCATTTCATACCTTGCTAGATGAATGAGCTGAAAAAGACTTCCTAATTCGGAGCTCGAACTAACTAACATGGCGTCGAGAGAATGACATTGCCTTACTGACATTGTCCAGACGGCAACGGGGGCGATAGTATGTCATGCTACAGTACATTATATATGAGATTCCGTCTGTCTCAACGTCTCTTTGCAAATTACTGTTCCATTACATACATCATAAACTGCAATATTAGAACTAATCTTATAGCGGAAGTGGGTTATATTACCATGACCACAAGCTGGCACTCGATTTCAGGCACAAGGGTGTAGGAAGATTCTCTTTTTTAGGTAAAGATGTCAGGGATTAGAATGAGTTACCAAGAGAAATGATGAATAATTTACCGAAAACTTTGAAAGAATTTAAAGATAAAATTTCTAGAGGGCAAATGTAGGTAGGTGCAGGATAGGGGGAAGATGGGTGTGTAGGGAAATTGCCACCGGAGCCTGTGCTCCATTGTAATTAAATTAAATTAAATTAACAGAATTTTGATCTCATAAATATCGTACTTGGGTAAAAATAGTCTGGTTAGTGCATTAAATGCAATTCTTTGTACAACTTAATTAATTTTAAGGCTGAGAAATCAAGTACGACATAAGTAAAGCATTATGTCTGGCAATAAGTAACACATTTGAAAATAAAACAAGATACAATAATGAAGTTTTATAAGAAGATGTAAGCCCCTATGTTGCTGTAGCGAAGTAGATTTTGGAAAACGAAAGCAAGATAAGGGCACAATTCTGGCTGCTGAAATGAGATTTCCTAGGAAAACCATAAGTTGAAGGTTGTACTGTACAAGATCACTCAAGAAATTTGGGATGAACTTGGTATATACAATATAAACGAAAGGATAGAGGAAAACAGAAAATCGTGGAGGAAGCATATTGAAAGAATGGACGAATAAAGACTCCCACTTATGGCGATGCAGCAGAAACCAGAGGGCCGTAGAGACGTTGGTAGATCTACGAAGACTGCAATAAATATATTCTAAAATTTATGAATCGATGTGTACCTTTATTTATATCTTGTACCCGGCAGCGTGGCTCAGTGCGCTGAGATGTCGCACACTGAATCGGGAAGTTACAACGGTACGGGGCAGTAGTCCAGGCCCCCACATACCTGCCACTCTGACTGCGGTCAACAAGGTGAATGCAGGAACAGTCCCAAATCTCCGCCTCATAAACTACACACTTCACAAACAAAAACAATACACCTATCACACACAGAACATAGTTACACTTTTCAGACAGATCGCAATAGTTCACGTTCCGCCTTACCACGTAGTACTACCTAGAAGTAGGTGTAAAAGGCTTGAAGTTAGTAAGGGTATATAGCCGTAAAACCAATCCCACGATGAGTAAAGCTCATCAAAAGGTAGCCGAACCAAAAATGTTGAAAGAAGGTGGTAAAGAAGATCATCCTATAGATCTGAATTAATCATTCCTTTTATATATTTTCTAATCAATTTTTCTTTTTAATAATGTGACACATCTAATAAATGATACAGTCTGACCAGTAATTGTGCTTATTGTTATTTCAGCTGCAGTACCACAATCAAAGTATTACCACCATAAAAAATATTATTATCAACACGATAAATTCCATATAATCGATACACAAAAGCTCATATATTCGTTACTAGTTTGTTTGGAAAAATTATTTTAAAATTTATGGTAGTCTTATACGTATATAGAATAACAACTTGTGTGGATATAATCTCATAGGTACCCCCACACTGGGTCGGACAGGTACAAAGGATCAGATTTTGGCCGTGTTTCCCGTACTGGAACAATGCCCAATCACCACCTCATAAATTACACACACACACAATTTTCATTGAGAACACAGACAGCTGGCACCTATTTCTCCAGGAACTGACGATCCCTTGTCTTAAATACCCATTGAAAACGTTGGACAAATCCTTGATTACAGGCCATGATGATACTGAATAACTGACGTGATTCAATAGGGTCCATTTGCACATTATATTGTGCCGAAGACAAGAATAGGTTACATCTGCCCGTTTGAGATTTTCTGCCCTTGAGGCTCTACACGACATCGTAACAAAACAGCGATAAACTCCCGGGAGCGGCGCAGTGTGGCCGCGTCAGGCTCGTGACGTCACTCGGTGCTTGTCGGTCGGAGCCACGTGGAGCGCGGGTCGATAGAGCGGCTGGTCGGCCGCCGTACTACGGGCAGACGCTGCTGCACTAGCCACTGCACGCCTCAGTCTCGTGCCCGTCGCCGAACACAGGAAAACCGGACTTGTCGGAAATGCTGCTGCAATTGTTGAAACGCATCTGCATCTGTGCAACCCACCAAATGCGTTATGTCCCCTTACTATTATTCCCTGGCGGCTCAAGGTCGGCATGTCCTCCTATTCCACCGCGCAGACCGCTGTGTTTAAGCAAGCGATTTGTAAATCTGCCAGCAAATACTCTACACCTTCTCTTATAGGAGACAGAGCAGAGTGACCTTGAACTGCCTCTGTTAAATGGACGTGCTATAAACAACTGCATACTTTCTTTTCTTCCAATATTTGTGCTCATAACTGCAACACAATCCGTTTGATGGAGTCTGTATACTTTTCCCAGTTAAAAAATTTAGATGCAGGTACTTTACGCAGGTTCAAAATTTTAAGTATCGACCAGTATTTCTAGAGATGTATTTCTTTTCGTTTCTTCGCTTTGCGGCGTATATATTATTCTCATTTATAATGGATACTTCTTTTACACTTCTTGCACAAATAAAACTGGACAGCAACATATAATTTCAGATCTTGCCGACCACGGCAGCTTTGCTGGATTGCTGATCTCTCAGCGAATGATTGCCAGTTCGAGTCAACCTATGAGTGGGTTTAGTCGTTATGTAGGTCTGGCCATATTTACACTGGTTTAAAACCACACAAACAATGTTAAAATTATTAATAGGCTGATAACCATTTGTAGATACTGTTCTCAAATAAAAATTAAAACAATATATTTTAGAGAGTTGCAATGTATCTATTACATAGTTGCAGAATGTAATCTATACTTTTAACCCAAAAACTAATTTAGCTAGCAAGCCGAAGGTTGGTTAGGTCCTCTTGAAGGAGGCATAATAAGTCATTGTGTCAATGGTAGGATGGCAAGTTCCTTTCCTCTGGGACCTACAGTTTAACACGGAATCCGAACCATAGAATATTTTGGCAAGTTGACCAAACACAAGATTCCTGACCCCACCGGAATTTGAACCTCGGAGCGGACCCCGAACTCTCGAAATTAAGCACCTTAATTAATGATCTATCAGACCGCTCACTTTTAATCTATATTGTTATAAAACAGTAATGGGCCTGCGTCTATAAATTGGAGACACTGAATGGTACCGAATTTTTCCAGTTCCCTGAAACTAAAACAATTTTTCAATTTGTTGGCATGTGTTTTTGTTCTGGCATCAAGCAAATATACTGATCAGATCTTATCGTGGTTTTCACTCAGATTAGGATCAGACTTTAAATCGTCTCATCACTCTACGTCACGTAGCCACCAAGCAGGAAATTAAAAGCTGTTTGGAAGTTTCAGATTTTTGACATATGATCTCATGTCTCCTAAAAAGCACCAAACGAATTTTGATGGGACTGCTTGGAATTTATCATGCTGCATCCGCTGCGGAAAACTGAAATCTAATAAATTCAATGACAAAGTGTACTGTGGGGTGGGATTCATTGGAGGATAGAAGGAGGGTGAAGAGAGCCATGGAGATGTGCGAGACCTATATTGGTGATGAAGCGTGAAAGATTTGGGTGCGAAAATTAAGAGAGGTGTTTGGAAGGGTAAGGATTATAATGACCACAAGCTGGCACTTGATTTCAGGAATCAGGGTGTGGGAAAGGGTGTAAGGGATCGGAATAAATTGCCAAGAGAAGTGATGAATAATCTACCGAAAATACTGAAAGAATTTAAAGTAATAATTGGTTGAGGGCAAAAGTGGGCTGGAGGAGGAATGGAGAAGGAAGGGTGTGTAGGGAGATCGCCACTTGAGCGTGAGCTCCATCGCAATTTTATCAATTAGTATTATTACTATTCTAGCTGGATACAACTAAGTTATTGCGCTCGCTGGGAATTTTTAGGATATGGGTTCGACTCAAAGGAAGGAGCACCTCTCGCTGAAGGAAATAAGGACTCAGGCAATCAGAAATAACTAACACCAAAGCTTGCAAGCCCCGCACAACAGGGATTAATATTAGATTGCTCCAGAAATTCAGTTTTAATCACGTGAAAGCTTAGTCTGGTATCCCGTCCCGACATCGCCGCATGCCAGGCAGAGGGCATGGATGTCGACTTCATATAGACGGCGCTGGCATCGGACCAACCAGCGCCACCACATCATAGTTTTCCGCCGCGGCCAATCGGAGCCGACCCGCCGCACATATAAATAAAGCCCGCGCAGCTCCATTCCTCAGTTCGGTGTTCACTGCGCTTTCGGTACTCTCTCTTACTGTGAGTCGCCTCTCGGACTCTGACAGTGCTCGTTCTTGGCTATGTTTTGGTACTCTCTTCGGACTCTGTGAACCTCACGCCGGACTCTGACAGTGTTCGTTCTTGGCTACGTCTTGGTACTCTCTTCGGACTCTGTGAACCTCACGCCGGACTCTGCCAGTGCGCATTTTTGGATTACGTTTCGGCCTGCTCCTGGGACTTGTTCGGGTTGTTCGTGACCGTCTCCCGTGGACCGCCTTCTGACGTGTGACGTTCAGCCGTCGTAAGGACATAGCACTTAGGTATGAAATAAAGTGTTCGGTTTGGATAAAAATTATATTTTACCAGAAAAATACAGCTCCTTGGGCTCCACAAACAATTATTATAGGTACACATGTACGCCTAGCAACATGTGAAAAGATGAACTGGGGTGTTCTTAAGTGTTGTTGTAAGTACGGATGATTTGATAATGTTTGTGTTCTGTGTATGGTGATGTTTATGTTGTGGATGAGAGATGAAATGAGAGAGGAGGTTAAACCCAGTGCCGACTCATTCAGGCCTAATCTTCCGAAAGACACCACAGACCATCAGGCCTAATGTCCCCTTCAGACGGACGAATCACCATCAACAGTGTCGTTTGCCCTAACTCCATATGCAATTCGGAGAGGTTTGGTATTTAACTCCGGACTTTGGTACGCAATCTGGTGATCAGAAATTGTGTACCATCACCTCTCATAGCCAGCCGGCAAAGTTCTGATGATGAAAATTTCTACCACCTTCAGGAATCGCGCAAATAACTAATTACAATAGTTTAGGACATGTGTATACAAGTAGGTATGATGAAACCTAGAGCTTAAGCGGTTACGCTCTGATGTTGGTTGTCCTGCATTGTTGGAACTCCTTATTTGATTACGAGACGACAGAACTTTAGCTATCTATTTATCGACATTAAAGGCGCTTGGAGAGCAAGGTTGTATGCATGCGTCAGTGTAACCTTTAAGAGGTTCCTGCCTACACTATAATTTATCGTGTAGTAACAATACCTGCAGGTAACGTTTTAGCGAAAATAAGCCAAAAGTAGGATTGGATTCTACCCTGACAAGCAATGACTTTGAATTAAAGATATTAATTGGGATACAGCTGAAAAAAATACGCATTTATTTTTTTGTCAATAATTTTAATTTTCTGATAATAATAGGAACCTGAAGAGTATAATCTGGTAGGACTGAAATATATTTCCATTGCTAGCAACAAGACTAAGTATTTATTACCTTTTTCTCATGCTCATTGTCACTGTCTTACCAATAGATGATGCTTTTTGCAAGTAAAATCACAATGTAATTTTGTTGAGACTGAATTTTGTGAAACGAACTTGAGTTTAAGGTGTATATTTTAACAAATTAAGCTGCATTTACATTGCAAAAAAAATACATATTATAGGTATATTTTAATTTAAAGGTAGTTCGAAAGGTGACTGATTAGTTCAGACGGAGTAGCGGGAAAAAAATTTCTACTTAAAAAGTCAAAAGGAATAAATGCTCCTGAGACGTAATCTTCTAAGAAAAAAATTTGCCTAAATATTTCTCACAGAGAACGGTGACAGAGTTGGTGATTTTCGTGCATGCGTAACTATTAGACATTTCGTGAAAATAATAATAATGAAAAAAAATGGTGAAACAAATAAATTTTTGTCATAACAGTGTTTAGAGAATTTAGCGTATAGCATGATTGGAGCAGAGGAAAATATGAATTGTCCGGCTAAGCAATTCACCTAAAACAGCTCTGAGATCGTAACAGTTAAACTTCAGATCTTTGAAGAACTACGTTTAAATAATATCATAATCCGCATCATATTTGCATTCGGTAATTAAACAATAAATCATACAAAGTTTGTATGCTGTTTTCAGGGTAAGTGATATTAGTGACGAAACTATGGATGTAACAAATGATATGCGGTTAAAGTACGTTTCTTCACTAACTTTACTACATATAGGTAATTGCAAGGATTTTTGTTACAGTCTTAAAATATTTTCTTTCACATACCCGAAAACATCAAAACGACCTATTTTCAACGATTAGTTTGTAATTTTATTGGCTTTAATTATGGCATGTACTGTTCCAAAGCCACAAGACTAATCAATTACGAGATTAAAAGAAAATCAAACATTGAAACTTAAAGATGATTATGGAGGTAGAAATCATACCGTCTGTGTACAGAATTCTCGAAACTATATGCCAGCGGTGCAGTACCTGACTACACGTACCTTCAAGCCCTCCCTCACGGCACAGTCGATACCTCGCATATTGAATATGGCAGGGCTACATCCACTCGGCAGCTACCCAGTCTGGAGGGTGAGCGGTACGGCTCGATCGAACCCGGCATTTTGGAGGACGCAGATTCAAATACCTGCCCGGCTATCCTCATTTCGGTATTACATGGCTTCCCGAAATCACTCCAGGTCAATGGTTTCTTCACTGCCAGATTTCTTCCCGTGTTTATTTCCCCACATCTTTTCCTGGTTTAAATAAAATAAACTAAAAAAATAGGAAACTTTACATGCGGAGTCCTTAACCATTGGTAGTGAACTGTGTCCTTGTTTGGAAACAGCCGTACAGGAAATTCATAAGAGTAGAAAGCCTGTCTGATTCTACTAGCTATACCAATCACTGTTGACATTAAGACGATATTTACAAGACATACGATTTTTATTATTTCATTGTTGTATTGTTATGAAAATATAATTTGTTCATTTAAATAAGTTTAATGCAAAAGGCATATTTCATTCATATTACTGCGGTTTTTATACGAAAAAATAGCAACTTATGGATTTAACCCAGTGGTTTCCATCCTTTATTGTTACACAACCCACATCAAAAGTTTAAAAAAAAAAAAAAAAATCGCGACCCACCTACAATGAGAGAGTATCTAAAATCAGAATGGGAACTGTTGTATGACCTCGATACGCTATCGTATCCTATCCTGGGAAAAGGCAAATTTTCGTACTATCAATAAAAACAAGAACTTATAATATTTAAAACAACAAACGTATTATAGACCGAGAGGCGGTTGCAAAGACCATCACCTCAACAATTAGACTGCTGAAATTCCACGATCAGCATATTAAAATGCATCTGGTCTGCCAAGTCGCTTTTTTTGGAGGAAACCACCTGCAGACCTGATTTTAGTGCAGTCCTCAACCAACTTTCCATAATCACATTAAATCTACTCTCAATCAAAACACAAACAATAACTCACTCTCACATGCAGAGAAAGACTGTTTCTATCAAAGACTTTGTTTTCGGTTAAAAAATAATCAAGAAAATGAAAATCAGAGAAGAAAAATTGCAGGTGGCATGCGCACGCATATCTGCTCTAGAGTGGGAAGGGGGGAGCTGAGGGGTTGTCATAACGATTGCTACTGCTGCTATAACTCACAATCCGGTTATTCCATAATAACGGATGAATGTTTAAGAAACCTTTTTTTCTCACTATGTGTTAATTTAATCTAATAGCTTTCATGATTATTGCACTTGTAAAATATCGTGTCATATTTTTGAAATAGATGAAATAAAAGATATATATTTTGTGGCAAAAACCTTGATTGTTCAGTGACCCACCAAAACACACAACGCGACCAATAGGCTGGGAACTGCTGGATTTAACCGCTAGTATTAAAATAATTATCTAATCTTCTCAAAAAAATATAATAATTCGTGACGCACATATTACTATTATGTTCTCAGTCACTGTCGTTATACTTCATGCCAACCGCTGTCGGAATTCGCGTTGATAATTTATCATTTTTACATGTCTAGTTATAATCTAACTTACTTATTTTATTCAAGATTCGCCTCTCCTACTTTTCTTATGAACTTAGGTTATACATTAATGTTTTAAAGGTGGTGATATTAACACCACATCAGAATGGATGGTCCACGGGTTCATTTAAGTATTGTTCACCAAGCTTCTCTGTAAACAATATTTTAATTGATGCTGCCTGCCGAGTTTACAAACAGAATGTTTTATTAGCCTTTGTGTGAACTGTCATATAAAATCGCTATGTCTTGTAGTGGGTGCCTGGTAGGGTGGGAGGAAAGGGTGAAAAGTTTCTTACTCCTCTTTTTAATATCAAATGAAAACCCTATGCTACTAATTTATTTGGTATTTGTACTGGCGTACAAGCTGAGACTTCTTAATTTTTAATATTAATACATGGAATCTCAAATCTATGGACATGCAGAGCCTCGCCTTACAAATGCCAACAATAATCAAAAAACAACATTTAAGCACTACTACAATAATAATTGATCACGAAACAAATTCCAAACATTGATAAGCAAACGAGAAAGCTTCACGTTTCGTTTTAATGTAAAGTTCCTTTCATAACAATTGGGAACCCTAAATCAAACATAATACTAACATGACAGTACATTATACACAGACGGAAAAAAAAATCCCAACACCAAGAAAAAATTATTGTAGAGTAATGAAATTTGGACAATGCATTTGTCAAGTTAACATGTTTAATTGATTAAATTTTCAAGATCACAGGTTAATTTAAGCTCAAGAAAATGCATTTCAAATGTGAAATACTGTTAAATTAATAGCCGGTGTAACCTCCAGAATTTTGAATGCAAGCCTGCAAACGTGAATGCATTGTATCATACAGGTTTCGAATGTCACTTTGTGGTATGGAGTTCCATGCTTGTTGTACTTGTGCTGTCAATACTGGGACGGTCAGTGCTGGCTGTGGATGATGCTGGAGTTGTCGTCCAATGATATCCCATACGTGTTCAATTGGAGACAGATCTGGTGATCTCGCAGGCCAAGGTAACATGTCGACACTCTGTAGAGCACGTTGCGAGACAACAGCGGTATGAGGGCGAGCGTTATCCTGTTGAAAAACTCCCCCTTGAATGCTGTTCATGAATGGCAGCACTACAGGTTGAATTACCAGACTGACGTACAAATTTGCAGTCAGTGTGTTTGGTATAACCACAAGAGTGCTCCTGCTGTCATAGGAAATTGCTCCCCAGACCATGACTCCAGGTGTAGGTCCAGTGTGTCTAGGCCGCAGACAGTTTGGTTGCAGGCGTTTCCCCTGGCCTCCTTCTGACCAACACTGGAGATCTGTTGTGTTTTCTGATGAAAGCAGGTTCTGCCTTGGTGCCAGTGATGGCCGAGTGTTGGTCAGAAGGAGGCCAGGGGAACGCCTGCAACCAAACTGTCTGCGGCCTAGACACACTGGACCTACACCTGGAGTCATGGTCTGGGGAGCAATTTCCTATGACAGCAGGAGCACTCTTGTGGTTATACCAAACACACTGACTGCAAATTTGTACGTCAGTCTGGTAATTCAACCTGTAGTGCTGCCATTCATGAACAGCATTCAAGGGGGAGTTTTTCAACAGGATAACGCTCGCCCTCATACCGCTGTTGTCTCGCAACGTGCTCTACAGAGTGTCGACATGTTACCTTGGCCTGCGAGATCACCAGATCTGTCTCCAATTGAACACGTATGGGATATCATTGGACGACAACTCCAGCATCATCCACAGCCAGCACTGACCGTCCCAGTATTGACAGCACAAGTACAACAAGCATGGAACTCCATACCACAAAATGACATTCGAAACCTGTATGATACAATGCATTCACGTTTGCAGGCTTGCATTCAAAATTCTGGAGGTTACACCGGCTATTAATTTAACAGTATTTCACATTTGAAATGCATTTTCTTGAGCTTAAATTAACCTGTGATCTTGAAAATTTAATCAATTAAACATGTTAACTTGACAAATGCATTGTCCAAATTTCATTACTCTACAATAATTTTTTCTTGGTGTTGGGATTTTTTTTTCCGTCTGTGTATTTCAAATGCCGGGCGCCAGGATAATTTAAATTATCCACCAAGTGTTATAGGAAAATCCGTCCCAACTAACTCAATATTTGTTGGAGCGAGATCTCCTAATCATTCAAAGGTCATTACTGGTGTTGTACCCAATGACTGAATGTGAGTACCAAACTGCACTGTTCGTGGGATTATTACCGTGATGGTGATGGGTGTCCGTCGACGGCGAAGATGTTATTGCTAAGGATTGAAATCCCGCAAATCTCACAGTGTTTTCAATCCCGCGGGATTTGCATCAATCCCCCGGGATCCCACGGGATCCAGTGGGATTCGCGCCAACAGTCTTTTACGCGTAAATTTAAAACATAGTTATTTAAAATGTATATAAATTAAATAACAAACGTCTCTTAATTAAATTAATAAATCAATTTGTGGTTAAATGATAATAATTAACAGTTAACAATAATTTAATTGGCAAAATGACATTAATTTTTTTGCGTGTCCTCAGTACGTTTTACCTTTCTGTTTTTAAATCTAAACCGATTTTTAAATAAATAATCAAAAATGGAAAAAATGGAAAATATTACAATACATCACATCAGTTTGAAAACATGGTATGAATAATGGCCAAGTTACCAATTTTTTTTTTTTTTTTTTTTTATATATATTCTAAATAAACGAACGTTCCATAACATCGAGAGAAAGCATTCTATTTCAGAAAATTAACTGAATATACTCTGTAAGGTGTAGACTTGGCTCAGAACAAGATCTCATAACTTTTTGTCACTGCACAAGCACAAGACATGGCCTACTTTTACATGATTTGTTCTTGAAGGATTCATTATTATTTCTCCTGATTCCTTGATTTATCTTATATTTGATTCATTGTTATTAAAAGAAACTACCTACAAAGACGTAAACTGTCAAGTATTTCAGTTTTACTTTAAGTGACGTAACGACTTAGAGTGGAAATTATTGCAGGAAATTCATCACGGGTATATCGCCGGATTTTGTTGCAAAAACACGAAATTTGACACGCGAGGAAGACGACGGAGGCAGCCCTCGAAGTGTAGTGTTTTTAAAATACAATTCGGCGATACAGCCGTGAAGGCTTCATTATAACTTTTTTTTGCCTTTAGTAGAAACAATAACAAGGAGTGGAAAGGACACATGAGATTCACTCAAAAATAGTGTATTGTCGCGACTGACCAAATCATTGCAAGAGGGATTAATCGAAAGCCAGAGCGGCACATGTAAGCAGGCGGCTTTCATGAAAGAATGTGTGTCTCAAACGCATTGAGACGGAGGCCAAAATAAAAACAAGTCAAAGGATATACAATTGCTTTTTGATAGTTGCTAAATGAATAGGTATGCGATCGTTAAAATTACAATAACATTAGTTTCGTATCAACGAATAGTCAAATTTTCAGCAGCAAATACAGAAAGTTGTCACATTTAATGAAGCCGTGAATAAAAATCTTTAACTGTGTAGTTCAGATAACGTGTGCGACATATAAAAAATATTTGTTATATAGTTAGAAAATCGTACTAAATACACAACATAACTCAAATTATAGAAATGTGTTCTAAAAACAAACGTAATTTTTAATGAATATGTAAATTTAGATTTATTTACTTACAAGGCTGACAAAAAGAAACATTTACTAACACGAGTCAAACTCCAGATGCAAGGGTACTGGCAAACAGTGCAATATGTCCGATAGAGGGCGAGTGGGGCAGCAAGTCACGCAGACTAACATTTTGCGGATTGCGGATCCGCTTAATTTTGTGCGGGATCCGCCAGACTGTCTAATGATGCGGGATCCCGCGGGATCCCGCTTTGCTGCATTGCAATCCCTAGTTATATCACATTAGCTATAGGGGCAGGGGACCACGTCCTTCAAGCAACATACTCAATGGTTGCCACAGTCCGCTTCTTCCGAACCCTCGGTTCGATGCCAAGGCAGAACAATCTTCCAACCTTTGGAAGATGCACTCCTTCCTCTCTCCAGACCGGACGATGAGTCCCTCTCTCGCCTCCGCAGTACAAACTCCTCCCCGTCGCTCGTGGTTAACATAGAGAGAAATTCACAGGAATTACAAAATGCGGAGGATAATTCGCCGTTGATTGGCTCAGCTATTTGGCTCCTCCTACACCAGATATGATGTTTGGACAATCTTGTCTTTTAGAGATTCGTGCGAACTAGGATAGACTCTGACATATTCGCCAAATGTGACCTCCAAAGCGTCCAATTGAGTACAGGAGGTCGCCGAACGTCCGTTCACCCTGGTCAGGTATTTTCCCGGAGCTAATAGATTATACGCCTGACCAGATCCGTTAGATAGGGTAGCTGTTTCTCTATTGTATGCCCGGCTGTCGCCTACCTGGCGGGCCTACCTGACGCGACTCCTTGGCGCGGCTATTTGGGAGGTCAAGCAAAATACTGACAAGCCTCTCTGATAATTCCTTCCATTATTCTTTTTATATGTTGAATATAAAATGTTCGGAATGGCCTATTTCGTCATTCCGTTACAGTGTGTCGCCAAATTGGTCTATTGGTTACTGAATCAACATAACCTCTCGGCGTATAAAAGGCCAGTGTTCTCAGATAAGAGAAATATTTTCTTTTATTATTCAGAGTAAACGAACTGTACGTATCTATACAAAGGAAAATACAACCAATGATCTTTTCTTTGATTGCATAGATTTTCTGTTGATTGATGTGGGTACTTAGGACGTATGGTATGTAAACTATCACGGTGCTGCATTTCACTAAAACCCAAACAGTCATTTCTCGATTAACTATGGAATTTATCTGTATAAAAATCCATGATAAAAGGCTACTATTGTGTGTAAGTTTGGTTCAAAACTGCTTCCTGGAATAAGCGACTTGCGTGTAAAGGCAAACAAAAATTACGGATTGGTTGCTGTTTTTTTTTTTAAATTGTGTAACTTAAAATGAAAAGTTTCTTCTCTGCCTACCAGTCACATCTCCTATCGCTTGTAATAATAAATAAAAAAGAGAAAAATGTTTAAGATTAGGGAGAAATTAATTTTGATTTTTAATAATCTAAAAGAGATATTTTGCATTTAAAATACTCAAAAAATCTATTGTTTCACAATTTACGGTTTATAACAAAAATGAAAACTTGATGAAATGATTAAAAAACCATTACATTCATATTTGGAATTTACATTTGACTTATGTAATTGTTACTCGTGTAGGTCACCAACTCAGCTAGCATAAAAACAAGAATTAATTTTCTTAGAGCCTGAGAAACTTTTTAATCCTGCAAGTCTCCCGGTTAGAGCGTTTCAGGTTTTACCGAAACCCTAGAGCAATATAGTCAGAAATTGTTTTATATGATATTTTCAATCGTTTTGTGGTCTTACAGCTTCGTCCATTCATCATGAGTCTATGCGGGATGGTAACTCTACCACAACACCTATTGAACACCCACTTACACAATAAATGCACTTGATATCGCGGTTGGCGAGTCTCTGCCCCGCTTCTCGACGTGCCAGCTCAGATCTCGGCTGAGCTTCACGCAGGTCCACGGTACCTGCGCGCAAGTACTCCACAGCTCAAGCTGTACGCCGCAGGCACCAGCATCTCGTCGCGGCCACCACTTGAATAATGCCCTCTCTGCCCTCCAGAAGACGTCCCGGATAGCAAGTTTGCTGGCGGTAAAGGCATCAGAAAGAAACAACAGCCTTCAGAGCTGTTTCACTTTCGTAGCATATCCTAAGAAATCTCAGTCGCTCGATTCACCTCACTAAACTTGTACTTAGCTTTCTCTTTCCACAAACTGTCCTTCTTAATTTTGTAAAAATACGCCATCCCATGTTCGCATTTCGATAGTCGCGTCCCGGCGATACGCAGAAATACCGCAGACTAGGTCCATGCTCCATGCAGTCAGTGTCAAACACTTAGCTCACCCGGAAACAATCTTCTTGTCTGGGATCCGTGCCTGCTGTCTAATTGTTTAAGCTATGTCAGACTACATTAATACCGTTCAATGCGTGCAAATTTTTGTAGTTATTTTTTCCTGTATCACAATTGCGAAATGATTCAGTTACTGATTATTTCTGTTTGTAACTTTTGTTGAAAGCTGAAACGTCGGATGATTGATGCACAGGCGCTCATTAAAATTATCTTTCGCCCCATATTTAAACGGAAGCCATGTAAATTATCGAAATAGAAAGTATCCTATATGTTCACTGGCGACATCAGTATTAGCAAATGTAGTTTAGTTAATATTATAACTTTTTTAAACAAATTTTGCCTGATGTGTCTACGTGGAGACAAACCTTTCCAATTATATGATTCTGGGCTCAATAATAGTGTCCCATATGTTAACTGAAGATATATGCTATCATTACGTGCTGTTTCGTTGATTCTTTTGTTTACATTGCCTCACGCCTCGTCGAGATCGTTAAATGCGGGGTTTAGTTGAAAACTGTTCGTTAGCTTTCTCACGATGCGTACTGAACCAGAAATTAGGTCTAAAATTTTGATTTTTTTCCTTTGTCGTCAGGAACTAAGTACCATACCGGGATAAAGGCATTTTGTCTGTCAACAAATTATATCTGTACTATAATTTCGTAAGCTCAATCAACTTGATAGTTTTTGACTGGAGAATGGTGACGTCACGCACTTGCCTTCGCTCGCAAATTAACATCGACCAGAGAATGTTAGAAATCGGAAGTTGTGTGAACGGTTTAACTGCTAAACAATAGGTATGAAATTAATTGCCGGAATACATTAATTAAAATTGCTTTTCGTAGTATTTCATTCTTAAAAAAATGTAGAAAAGCTGAATAAACAATTACTTTTCAGTAAGATGTCGCTGATGAAAACAACATATAAAACCTAAAAAAAAACTACTCTTGGTCTCTGTTGTAACAACGAATACTAATCGTCATTTCAGCCCTAACTAAATTTGCAATTTAATTTTAACTTCCACTAATGTTGCTGCTTGATGAAACCGAGGATGGTGGTGTAACGGTTAGCATTCTGGCCTCGAATTCGGGAGGATGGCGGTTCGAATCCCCGTCTGGGCATATAGATTTGGGTTTCCCAAATCACTCCAGGCAAATTCCAGGATGCTTCCTTCAAAAGGCCATGGCCGAATTCCTTCCCTTTCCTTGCCCCCCATCCTTTCCTGTCTTTAAAGACGTTAAGCAGTTCAAAAAAAAGTCTTGATGAAAATTTATACGGTTTATTTGATTTTGACGTATTTTACTGCCCACTTTCATTAATAGTCTATGTTCGAGTTTACTGTAAATGAGTTATTAGGTAATTTAGAGTCGACGTCATACGTCAGATGTGTTATCTAAACGACTATTCTGGTAACTCATTTCTTCGTAGCTGCTTGAATATTTAATAATCTGGATTATGTAGCTAATTCTCTGACCGCTACGGACACGATGACTAAAGATCACATTATGTTTAGCCTGCATCAATCGAGAACAACTTGATACTTTCGAAGTAACTAATACTGCGATGGGTTATCGTACTTCCTTTAAACTAAATAGAAATTCTTCAGACTTTTCAGAGTGAATCTATAGGGTCAAATACAAGTCAAGTATTTATACCACATTGCCTAATGATTTGTGTATAATAAATTTCGATGAATAACGTTTTAAAGCCGTAGAATTTCTTATAACAAATAACACACAAACTACCTGCGAGATAAATGAAGTCCGTTGTGTATTTATTCACAGAGTGATCGTCCCAGTTTCTCTGACTGGTCAAAACCAAAAATTTTGGATTTTTTTAGAAGGCAGTTTGTTTATGATCTGTTTAGAACAAACATTCGTTTTATAATTGTAAATGATTAGGTTTTGATGTGTAGAAATTATATTAGCTACAAAGCAAAAATTAGTACTGAAGTGGGAAAGTTAAAACACATTATTAATCAGAAACGTAGCTGAATACCACATACAAAAGTGATCATTAATACCCCGATTAGTGTGTATCAAATAACTTATTGGAAACAAGACGACGGAACGAGATCTTATAACTATAAGGAAGAACCCTCCATTATGTATTAATGTTTTGGTAGCTAAAGTTTGCATTATTGTAATTTGTTTCAGAAATCTACGATATTTGAGAAGGGTAAATTGCTTTCACAATTAACTAGTGTCAAGTGTGTAACACTAACGTAATATCCACATAAACTAAGATGTTAAATAATAATAATAAAAAAAAACACGGCTCAATTATTGAAGCCGGAATTTCTGCGTCAAAGAAGTGGAAAGATAATGGCAATAGTTAGTAAAAAATTCCTTAATTTCCTCGAGTGATACCAGAACATAGGACATAGAATCTAATCCATTTCCTCAAAAATACAGGTCAGAACGATATCCAATCAGAATGAGTGGTTAAGGCGTCTGAATAGAGATCGAACGGTCCTCGCTTCGCATCCTTATCTCGGCGGAGATTTTCAAAGGTCCTTAATCCGACATCATCTCTGCTACAGCTCGCTGTGTAATATGGAGTACGCCAAAACGCTTCCGTGGTTCGGATTCCACGTTAAACTGGGTTAAAGCGGCTAGGCAGGATAGGGGCGGAGTGGGCAGCTGATAAAAGCCTTGTAACCAGGTCAGTACAATCATATGCGCCTATGCCAATAAGAATTGTCCAGAAATGGAAATATTTATTCATTCAAACATGGCATTTATATAAAATATGAAAACAAAGTACTAGCTGCTAGGGACTTTACTAAACTTGGGCTTAAGTGTCCAGATCAAAATTTAATACCAAAATTTCACCAATCATGCGGTGCTGGGGAGAACATGCTACCAAATAATGCTGCCTTATGGATGATTACTGACAGTGTAGGAGTACAAATGCATAAATGTCTTCTGTCTCTCATGAAATTGCTAGGGGAGTACCCGAGAAAGTTCTCTGCATCTCAGTAAGAGAACGGAAGAAACTTGAATTGCAGGATGAACTCCGCTGTGAATGAAGTCAGTATTCTTGACGTGTCTACCATCATATAAAATATATCGAAGATATTGCTATTTAGATTAAATTCGTGACACTAAGTTGAAATCAAATTAAATGGATTATTACACCAACACCCCCCCCCCCCCACACACACACAAACACAAAAAAGATGTAAAGTGAGTGCAGAAAACAGAAGCGGTTAAGTGCCAAAACACGTACCATGCAAAGGCTGTGAAATAATTTGATTTACAGGTAATTACAAGAATTACCGAGAGTAACGGTAGACGCTTCTCAGCTTCGAGTTTGCGCTTCTTTCCGGAAACACTGTCGCAGCAGCATCTGAAAGTCAGGTGACTGGATTCTCAGAGGTATTGATGGATTGTTCGTGCATGTGTTGATCAAAGTGCTTGTATGTATTACGTATCCTTATGTTTTTTTAAATATTAAAAAATATTAAAATCGTGGACAGTCTCTTTGAATAAATGAACCTGATGGTTATATCATATCAACCAGTACACAGAAACAATATAATAACGGATTAAATTTGAATCGGCTGGAATATTCGAAGCGACGAGTATAAAATTTAAAAAAAATCCTCTAAACATGTTTACTACAATTTTATGTAATGATGGATACTCGTTGACATTCATCGTCGGTTGACTCACATAAAATGGACGTTGAAGATTCTTTAAAATGTTAATTTGTTTGTGTGACAATTGATAGAAGGCTAAATGTCATTTGGTGATGAGCCAAAGAAGCACACGCTACACAAGAGCCGGCGTTCTGTCCTCGCATTCGAGAGGACGTCGGTTCGAATCCCCGTTCGGGTATCCAGATTTGGGTTTTCCATGGTTTCCCCAAATCACTCCAGGCGAACGCCGTGATGCCTCCTTCAAAAATGACATTACCGAATTCCTTCCCGTTCCTTGCCCCAATCTCTTCCCGCCTCTAATGACCTCGCTGTCGACGAAGCGTAAAGCCCAAGCAGCAAAAAAAAAAAAAAAAAACAAGAGCCGATATGACCACTTAATACACTGTGTAGAGCAGGTGACTATGGAGGGAAGCAGATTGACGGTGGAACATGTCTGCAAATACCTACCAACACTGCTAGAAAAACGGTCCGGAGAGGGTGCTCACCTCTTCATCCATCAACATAGCAATTCGGTTGGTCCGGCTTCGGTACATACTACAGTACAATAACTAGTAAGTGGTTACTGATGCTTTCAACCAACCTTACATAGCAGAAGAATGTAAAACAGATCTCTGAGGAACAGATAACAGGACTAAACAATCATGATAGTAATATTGTAAGAAAAATTAATGTAGAGGGAGATTGTATAAAGAAGTTAAGAGATGTGAAGTTAGTTTTGCTTTGTGGAAAAAGAGCGTAAGTACACATCTTTTCTTTAAATACATCTGTTAAGAGCCGACGAATTATTTTTCAATCCAGTTTTATTTGGTCAAAAGCTTCATATTAGGCACAATAGACTCGTCCAAAGATACTAAAGCACAAATAAAGCGACTGAACATTAGAATATGTAACTCATCGGTAGCTAAAAAACATCTACTCGTCTCTGTCGCTCGCATAAATAGTCGCTGTCGAAACATCCAGAATAACACAAAGAAAGCAGACCATTGTTTCTCGAACGTCTACTACGCGGCCGATCGTGAAAACTACATTAAAATAATCAGAATTAGTACAAAATCATTCACAATCATCATTATGCACCCGGAAATGAAAAATAAAGGTATTCACAGATATTTAAACCCAAAATTATCAACATAAACCGGTCCAAACTATTGAAAATTGTCCTCCAAACATCATAGCTCACATCAATACTTATAATTAGCAACTATTAATTAACGTTTAATATATAGCACTGTCCTTGATCGTATTACATATCATTTACACAATTTCTCTCCATAAAACAATCTTCATTTACACGACGAATTTAAACAAATTCAAAATTAATCATACGGAAAATACACAAATCCAAAATTAATGAACATCCATCATGCTATACGTATTTCTTAAAATAAAATTTAATAAGAGGAGTAGATCTTGTGGCTGTTATAAGCAGGCTCTAATATCGCAGTATTGCGACAGCTTATTCTGTCTGCAACTGCATTTTTCTTGGAAAATATTCTTTGATCCCCAGATATTTGTAGTTGTTCAGGTTTACGTAAGTACAGGGCGTTCGCCGGGAAACGCTACCCACTGTTAGCGCTACTAGGAAGAAACTGCTCCCGGCGAGCGAGCGGTCAGCTTCCAGCATTGTTCGACCGTCGGCCGCGGACTATTTCATAATAATTACGCTTCATAAACTTGTATGTGCTAAGCATTTAAATGTGACGTCAGTTGCGGATCAACAGTGCCATCGTGGACACCCTGCAGGTACCAGTTGCAAAATCTAATCCTAGGCCCCTGGTCTATTTCTGTAATTTTATGCACCACAATTGTTTTGTACGGCTTTAAGTGAACTAGCTTTGTTACTTTCCAAGCTGACGTCTTAGATACGCCTGCCTGCTGCCCTAACTGACTTAATGATTTTTTGGGTGACTGTTCTAGTCGAAAAGCGATATCGTCAATTTTCTCCTCAGTGAGAATACGGTTGACCGACAGTCTCTTTTTGTTAAAAAATAAACCCGTTTCTATTACTTTTTTAACCAGACGCAGAATTGTTGATTTAGCTGGCAGTAAAGCGCCAGGATATTCGCGACGAAATTTACTGCGACACTTTTTAAACGACTTCTTCTTCACATATGTATCGTAGAGAAATATTCTTTGTTGCAAACTGTAACGTACCATAATTTTACTCACACTCAAACACGGTACAGATTAGTAAGAGTATGAAGCCCCAAACCAGCCAAACCGCAAAGAAACGTTTATTCACAACACTGTTGGGGCAGCGGAGTTGTTAAACAGTGCGGTGATTCACGGCGCTGTGTGGCGGGAGTTGCTGACTCCACTGACCCAGCAAGTTGCCGACGGCAACAGACTGGGAGGGTAGCGTTTCCCGGCGAACGCCCTGTATTTCAGTGAGCATAGGTAGCTGCATTATTACATACTTGGATATGTCACAAACTAGGCGGAGGAAAAGAAATATTTGTCATATAAAGGAGTAATTGTCACTTTCTGATAGCGTGTGATCGCAGTGCAAACCAGAATTTTTTTCATTATGACAAAAGCAGTACGCAATACAAATTTAACTAAGTACCACAATATAGTTCGAAAGTTACCAAGACAATCTACAAAGAGATCAAGTAACAAAAGCTGTAATGTCAACTTCGTGACTGACGTGAATCTCCAGCTACGGATCATGCGTTGCATTAGTGATGTGTTGCCTCCTAAAGATAGCTTGACTACCTAGCTGAAGTGGCAGCCATGCAAAGGTCACAGCAATAGCAGAAACAATTTCGGCGCTGACAGTTTGGATGTCAACCTAATTCTTCACGCACGTTCTAATCAGTTTTCAAGTCACTCATTTGTTTTTGCTTTCGTGATTCGTAATGGTTTCATAAGCTTGATTTGAGGTGGTGATACTGGTCACGAATTGAGCATTTAGGTCATGTCTGTATTATTCTGTAGCTAATTTTGACAGTATGGTGTTTGAGAAATAAAAATGACAGCTGTTGATGAAGATGACCGTTAACAACCGAATGCCATTTGTAAAAACTTAAAAAAGTATTTACTTCTTAAATATTTCATTAATTTTTACACACGTTGTATGTGTCAAAATTTAGATTTTTAAGTTTAAAAAGTTTCCAGCACTATTTTGACTGTTTCTGTTACGTTACCTGTGAAACTTAATTCGGTTCGAAAAGTATCAAAAGTTTGTCCAAGAAAGATATAGATACTTCGCATAAGCCTTTAATTACTAGGTAAAGAGCGGTAGTTCGTTGACACGATAGATGTGATCCAAAATGCAAGGAATGTTTTATTGTTCCAACTAACAGGTAAATAAATTTAAAAATCTCCCTGAAAGAGCGTTGTCAGATGATGCTTAATAGCCGACATAGTTACTAATCAATTTAAATCGTATAACTAGTGGATAGTTCTAATTTAGCGTGAACACCAGACGCACATCAGATTCAGTAAGAATGCATTGATAGGATGAAAAATTTTATTTCAGGGTCACTGAAAAAAATCGGCTTTGTTGAGTAAAGAGAAAAAAAAAAAAAATATATATATATATATATAAAATCAAAACAGAAGGTTTGTACCCCTCATAATGTTTGTTCTCTATGAAAACTGGAGAATTAGAAGAGATAGAGAAAAGGGAACGGAAAATCTTGAGAAAAATTTAGGGAACACTTAAAATTGAAAATGGTGAGTTTAGACAAGGGGAATAAAGATCTATATCAGGGGTGGCAAACCCAAATGATCTTTCGGGCCAATTTCGAAATGCACCATAACTCCGCGGGCCGCATATAAAATCATGTATCTCCATATTAGATTTAGACCCAATACAGACATTTTTTATGGTGTGAAAAAGTTGAAACATAATGAATTATTATTATTGTGTTTCCTATTATGCTTACATTTAAACATGGATAAAATAATAACAATGATACTCATAATTTCGACAGATAATTTTCGTATATATGGATGCAAAAATAATGTATTTTTTAATACATGGTTTTCACTACATTGGCCATTATAAAATAAATTTATTTTGTAAACGTGTGATGAATCTCGGGGCCGGACAAATGTTCAAGGTGGACCGCGGGTCACGGGTTGGCCACCCCTGATCTATACAAAGAAGAAGAAATTGGAAGGATGTCAGACACGATCAGAAAGAGGAGGATCAGTGTTTATGGTCATATAATGAGAATGGATAACAACAAACTTACAAAAATAATTGTCATTCATGTTTACAAGAGTGATAAGGGTAACCAGTGGCTCCAAGGAGTGAATAAAGGTATGATTGAGGTCGGAATAACAGAAGATTTAATACAAAATAGAGCAAATTTTAGGAGATTAATCCAAAATTTAAAGGGTTTCCAGGAGAAGAAGAAATGTGGTAATATATGGGCGGAAGAAAGGAGGAAACAGTAAAGTGAAATAATGATGAACTATTGGAAGTCAAGAGTAGAAAGATCGAAATAAATGTGCGGGATTACTGTTTGTGGTCCTTAGAGGGCCGATATCGAAGAGAAGAAAAAGAAAGAAAATATTCTGAGACAAACTGAATGACATTTTTCATCTTCATTTTTTAAAGTTATTCCAGTGAAAGAACCAGTTTTGGTTTTAAAAGATCAGTGAATGAGTAATAGTTGCGGTCATCTGAATGTGTTTTTGTTTTTCTGGTTAAAAAAAAAAAAAAAAAAAAAAGATTTGTTGTCTAGAAAGGTCAACATTTAAGGTATTTTTTCTCCATGACTACAAAATGCTTTGCGATGAATAAATTTCACAAATGGAGCAATTTTAACTGAATTTAAATATCGAGGTATTGATAACCAAACTGAATGAAACGAAATAAATTTTATAAACCTACCAAACATTAGTTATGCATCGTTATTCCTTCCATACTCCAGTAATTCAACCCCTACGATTTCTATTATTTGTTTTACGAATTTCCGACTCCACTGAATTTTCAGATTTAACAGAATAGTATCAACGTTTCATTTCAGTCTCACAGAGTTTACAAATGACAGTTTTGTTTTATGACGAACATTTTTTTAGCTATATAGCTTCGTTGATGCTTTTAATACAAGATGACATAAAACGTTTTTGGCTCTGTGAATTAGATGGCAACGCTCGTTATAGTCGAATAGTGAAGGCTTTATTTAAATTATTAAGTTTTTTAGTTTGCTAAAGAAGTTTCACCTAGCTTTGTTGACACAGCCAATCTAAGCCCCTAGATTTACAAATTAGCCACAGTAAACTTATTAGTTGATTTGCTACCTATTACTATGTTGGCACATCAGAGTTAAATACCGGCTCATTAAATTCAACCAATTTAATTCATGACGAAAGTGTATAAGTCCTCTATTGCCTACTTAAACCGTGGTAATAACTGTACCTGCATTTCAGGTTAATTTCATGGTCTTAGACTTACGCACATGAAACATTTATCACACAGCTGCTATGGAGAGCTGTATAATTTTTCGTAATAAACAGTAGACCTACTTTTACTTGGTTTGATTACTGTGTGACTAACTGCATAACTGTAACATTAATTTGTTTAATTGAGCAACTAACACCATTAAATACACAAAAAATACAGTAAAAATACTAATGGAAGTAACTATTGCTAAAGAACTGTAGTGTCTCCAAAATCTAAAAGAAATTACCCTCTTATAGAATAAATATTCTGTTTGCTTTATAACATGTACTAAAAATGTTTGTAAAGGAATAATCTGTGTGCCTTAAGGCTCTCTCCAAAAAACATCATCATAAAATACAACATAGAATATTTCGTTCCCCATTGTCTAAATGATTGTGTTATGTTTATCGCAAAATTTTTACGACGGTTAATCTAAAACACAACTCAGCGTAGATAGTAAAATTTTGTTGCAGCAATAGGTTTAAATAACTGTGTTTCTTTTTTATGCTGAAACTGTTGAGTTACCTTGTCTATTTTACTTTATCTCATGGGGATATTACAATCATTTGTATGCATCTGTAATTTGAACTAGTATATCGGTTATTTCTCCTATGACGCTTCCATTGTGCACAAGTCAGTTATATGTTTCCTTCGCAATGTCTGCGGAATTTTCTATTTTCCTTGGTTTAAACTAAATTACGTGTGATAAAGCCGTTACAAGAATTTTCACGAAAACAGGAATATCCTGGATTTTGTACAGAATATAAATTCTAGAAGTCAAATAATAGAATAATTAATTAATTTGAAACTAATAACTATCAAATCTCACGGAAACTGGTTTTGGTTATAGCTAAAGTTACTTCTATCGTTGAAAATTTTTAGTCCTGATTTTGAGTTCTGTGGCAAAAATAAAAGGGTAATAGTTAGGTCTAGGTAGTATGAATGTTAGTGTAGAAGGGTTTCATGTCCCCGGCTGAAAAATTCTCCACTCAGGAGTGATAGCATGGGAGAAAATCACCAGAGGCAACAAACAGGTTAAAAGCAGTAGCATGTGGAAGAAGTGCAGGTAGCAGCAATGGAAGATTCATTCAATTGTAAGTATTGCTAGTGGACGGACATGATTCCATTCGCGCGCGTCAGAGCAGGTTGTGCTCGCATTTCTTTGTGCGAGCTGTAGAGGCGAAGGTTATTGTCCTTACGACATTTCCTTCAAGCATTACGAAGGATATACATTTCTGCCGGTATGTCTTTTCAGCTGCTCTCTTCTTATTGTTTCTTTATTGGTGAGTTATTCTTTGCGTCACTATTGGTTGGGCCGGAGAGGCGATGTACGAGTTGGGTTAGCAACTCGAGAATTGTAGTCAACTTGGGGCCCCACTCCTGCGCGACGGCGTGCCCGCAGCAACTGGGGCAGTCGGCGTGGCCAGGTGGTCGGCTGTGAGTCGTGTTGAGTGGAGTTCTAGTTGATTTCCTCGTTTCCTGACGTGGCTGCGCAATGTTGGTGGTCGAATGTGTCTCGCCAGTTACAGTGGCGAGCGTGGATGTTTGTCGGCTTGTTTTTCTGACGCGGACTTCCGGGTGTTGCTTCTTGGCGGGAGAGCCGGTGTAGTTTCGCGTCGTCTGCCGGTTGGTGTTTCGAAGCTTCCTCCGCAATGGGGCCCAGAGCAGTTACAGCAGGTGGTTTCGTGCTTGGGTGTCGGGCACTCTTGCTTCTGATGATCACCCCCGCATCGGACGCACCTCGGCTTGGAGGTGCATTGGCGAGCGTAGTGGTGAAATCTCTGACACATATAGCATTGGACAGGTCCTGGAGAAGGTTTCTTGACTTCGGTGTTTGTGGCCTTGTTTCTTGTTATCCTAGCTGAGGGTAGAAGTTCCTTGAAGGCTACCTTCAGTTGTTCTAGCTTGCTGCTTACTGCTTTCTGATCCGCCAGGCAGGATGCGATTATCCTGAGTCCATCTGCTGACGGCAAGGCGAGCAGGGGCAGCATGCTGTCCTGTTGTAGTAGGCCTAACAGGCATATCCAGTTTGACTGGTATGCAACGTGTAGCGGTGGTACAGGCCCCAATTCTTGGCCGGAGACCTGCACCTCCATCGGAAATACTTGTTGCGGCGAGTCGGAAGTCTCGTTGACCGGGCAAATAGGAGTAGCTATTTGCCCTGCCGGAGCATCAGTAGATACGGAAGTATCTGTAGGTTGCTGTTGAATAGCTGGATGGTTGAGCTGTTCTGTCCCCTCATATTTGAGAGTAACGTCGGTGTCCAACTTCTCGGGTGGTTCTGGGCCCGCGTTCTAGGCCGAGCCGAACGGCGGTGCAGCTGTCCAGAACGACGGCGGGTTCTGCTTTGCTTCCGCAACCATTCTGTCCAACGAACCAAGATGAGAAACTGTGTTCTTCGATGCTTTGTCCTTCTTTTTGGACGGCATGCTTCCGTTAACACACACAGCTGACTTAATTCATCCAGGATCCATCTTTCCCGGAGTGTAGGGAAGTTCTTACAGTGGTACTGTATCTCCTTCCATTTCAAACAGGTTGTCATAATCGGTGTGGCCTTGGTGGATTGTCGTTTCTTGTTTCTCATTATCGTGCTAGGTGGACGGGCCACCTGATGTTGTCATTAAGTCTTGCAGTGCTGCCAAGTTGTTCAATCAGCGGGTTAGCTGATTTTGAGCAATTTTTGTAGAATTGCCTAGCTAATTTGGCGAATCTTAGTCTTAGTGGCTCGAGACCGCTGATTTCATGAAGGGCAGCTGACGGTGTATCCCTTGGTAGCTTGAATGCAAAACGAATTGCTCTGTTTTGGATCGTCTGGATTCCATCTATGTGGTTCGAGGCGGCATTGCCCCAAACCACTGCTGCATAATCAAGAACAGGTCGCACTAGAGCAGTGTACAGCCTGATGGCCTGGTTAGGCTTAAGCGTTGATGAAGGGTTGAGTACAGAATAAAGTGATTTCATCCTGCTCTCCGCTTTTGCTCTCAGTTTATTAACATGTTGCTTCCATGTTAATCTTCTGTCAAGTGTGACTCCAAGATATGTGGCAGTTTGTGACCATGGGATGGGCTCATTGAAAAGAGTGATTGGCGGAAGTTGAGGGACCTTCCTTCTAGTGATGAATACTGCTTGACTTTTTCCTGCGTTAAATGCCAGTCGCCATCTTTTGGCCCAACTTTCAATGTTTTTACATGCTCTTTGTAGCGTTGCTCGTGCTTGAGTTGCTCTCATGCTCCTGGTGAACTGGATCGTGTCATCCGCGTGGAGCGCAGTATGAACTCGGTCAGTTTTCGGCAAGTCAGACGTGTACAAGTTACAGAGAACCGGGCCAATTACTGACCCTTGTGGCACTCCGGCCTCAATAGTTCTTGCAGAAGAAAGCGCGTCTTCTAGGAGTACCCTAAAGGTCCTGTTTGAGAGATAGCTTTTTAACAGTCTTACATGCGACAGGGGGAAACCTAAAACTAACAGCTTGTAGAGAAGCCCCTGATGCCAAACAGAATCGAAGGCTCTAGTGACGCCTAAAAGTACGGCCCCGAAGAATTCTTTCTTCTCAATTGCGCTGAATGCGTGTTCCACTAGGCGTAGTAGTTGTTGTGAGGTAGCATGTTGTTTTCTTAAGCCGAATTGTTCGTTCGGTAACAGCTGATCCTGCTCAATGTGCCGGCTGAGTCTGTTTAAGTAAAGTATTTCGAAAATTTTTGACATCGTCGGTAACAAGCTGATTGGCCTATATGATTTAGGAGATCTCCTGTCCTTGCCTGGTTTAGGATATCGCGACGATGTCAGCCTGCTTCCAAGAGTCAGGAAATTCGCCAGTGGTGAGTATCCAGGTGAAGACTGCAGTAAGGTACTGAACTGCTTGAGAGGTAGCTGTATTAGCAGGATGGCTCCAATGCCATCATGGCCCGTAGCTTTATTAGGGTTACATTGCCGGATCATATTAACTACTTCTTCAATGGTTTCTTCATCTTCAGGGTTGGTGGTGTTGAGGAAGAGTTGAAGTCATTCCTCTACAAGCTGTACATGTTTAGCATCAAGGTGTTCATTGACTGGTTTGAAGTTATCCTGAAAAACATCCGCCAGGGCTTCAGCTTTCTTATAGGGTCTGAGATGACGTTGTTGTCGACGTAAAGGGGAGGCAGTTTAGCCGTTCGCCGGAGGATCCTGTGGGTTAGTTTCCAGGCCGAGCCATCTTCGATGTTGATTGTCGCCAGGAGACCAGCCCATTCACTATTCCGATGCTGTTGGACATCAGCTTTTATTTGCCTTTGCATCCTGTTGATGAGGCGTTTAGTGGCAGGATTTCGGGTGAGCTGCCATTCTCTTGTGAGGTTGTTTTTTATTGTTATGGCCTGTCTAATGCGTGGTGGGAGTTGCTTGGAGCGGCTCTGATGGTTTGTCCGTAGGGGTGGAGTGGCGGAGTCTGCTGCCTCATTGATCCAGCGGGAGAGGTTTTTAATTGCTGTGCTGGGATCGGAGTTCTCAGGTGAAGTGACATTTTGAAGTTGTTGCAAAATACTGTTTTTATAGTTGTCCCAGTTGATGTGGGAGAAGTTTCTGTGTCGTCTACTACGATGCGCAGCTCCTTCAGCTAGATAAAAAATAACTGGGACATGGTCCGACGAGAGCGCTGTCTTGGTAGAGATCGCAATGGTGTGTTTTAGTTCTTTGGTGATCGCAATGTCAAGAATGTCTGGAAGTCGCCCAGCCGGAAAAATTGTTGGTTCAGTAGGCCCCCATACTACTCCATCATTGGCTAGGACTGCACGGAGTAGCTGTTTGCCTGCCGTATTTGTTACGCGCGAGGGCCAATCGTGGTGATTTGCGTTAAAGTTGCCCGCAATGAAGACGTATCCACGCAGGCGAAGTAGTGTAGCAATATCATCTTCGTTAACTCTGCCTTTTGGTCAACGATAGGCAGCAATAAAGAGCAGGCGGCCCCTAGTTGTTTCAGCAGACACTGCTGTGGCTTCTAAGCTGGTGAGCTGTGGAAGAGCAACCTCGTGGTGTTTAATTTAGGAGCGAATGTAAATGGCAGTACCTCCACCTGCGGTTTGGCGGTCGTTGCGATAGCAATTGTAGTTGGGGGCAGCCGCACGCACTCCCGGCTAAAGGTGGGTTTCGTTAACGAGACACACGTCAATTTGTTCGTCACGTAGAAATTCGACGAATTCCCCCATTTGTAGCCAAATGCCATTGGCATTCCATTCACATATGGTCAGCTCGTGAATCTTACTGGCCATGTTGTTCGGATGTTATAACTTTTTGTTGTGCGGCCTCTACCGCCGACTGCACCGCAGCTGATATTTGCTGCGGAAGGTCTGTAAGGTTTGTTATTTTTGTTATTAGGGTAGTGACAGCTGTAAGCATGGACTGTGCCATTTTTAACAGGACAGTGATATCGTTATGTTCTGATCTGTCAGTCTGGAGATCAGTGGTCTTGTTCTGGTTCTCATCTTTTACTGCAGGTATATTCCTTCCTCTACAGCTGTTATTCGATCGGCTAGGTATTTCCTTACGTGTTGCTTAAGTACGTGGCTCTATATCACTCTCGAGTGTTAGCTCCGCGTGCCGACGGCCGCCGGTTCGAATCCGGCCGCGGGCATGGATGTTAAGTGTTGTGTGTCTGTGTCAATGTCCTGTCCGTCCTGTGGCGTCCATACACTGAAAGCAATCATAATTACCTTGAGCTGGCTGTATGGCCTCCGTTGCCAAATGCCATTAAAAAAAAAAAAAAAAAAAAAAAAAAAAAAAAAAAAAAAAAAAAAAAAAAAAAAAATATCACTCTCGATGCAGTGGCGCACAGTGATACGTCCGCTCGCGGCAAGTATTCACACTCGAATCTTCTCTCTGTCTTCTGTCTCGTGATTCCGTTCGATTAATCGATTGCTAGATGTCTAACATGATCCGACGACAAGTATTAGCTATCAGAGGGAGCACATAAAAATTTATGTGTATATCAAATTAAATAACAGTATGCATAAAATGAATATAGATCTGTTCAATGTTAAATATCACAACTGATCCCAGACGGTATCTCTTGGCATTACAAGACAGATAGATTAGCGGTCGGTTCCATGTGTAGATATTTGTGTCGCTTAGTCATTTCTCGCACTGAATGGGTGCGATAACATGAAGTGCCAAAACCACTACTTGCTCCGGGCAACAATACAGCTGGGTGCATAATAGTGATAATGTTACCTACAAAGAACATTTACTGAAGCAGAATATTTATCATTATTTTATTTAGTTTTTCCTGTCAACACCTGATGGATATCATTGTTTCTCATTGCTCTTGTTGAATGTATACTTTACTTAACATTCTAGCCGTTCTATGTACAGTACCTAATCATTTCTAGCCTGTAATGACATCGATGTGCGTTGACGAGATGTGAAGCTCTAAGAATATATATATAGAAATATATTCGATTTGCACTCATCTATTGGTTTTGCAGTAAGAACTTTACGATCGATTTCTCCTGTAGGTGCTAAAAATGTCTATAAATAAATGTCGCCTATATCGAACGATAAGGTCTATGATGTTTACTCAAGACACTGTTTGAATTGACGTTATGCTTTGTTTAGACTCACTGCTTCATTATGCACGTATTCCAATTAACAACCGAGAGTGGTAAGTGAGTGGTTAACGCTCTGGCCTCGCATTCGGAAGGACGGCGGTTCGAATCCCCGTCCGGGCATCCAGATTTTGGTTTTCCATGGTTTCCCCGGATCACTCCAGGCGAATGTCGGGATGCTTCCTTCAAAAGGCCATGGCCGAATTCCTTCCCGTTCCCATTCCCATCACGCCTCTAATGACCTCGACGTCGACGAGGCGTAAAACCATAAGTAAAAAATAATCCAATTAACAATGCATAACAATAATGAATTGTGTTGTATTGATTAATACAATCGCACTTACAAAGCTGGAAGCTCATTTTGAATAAATTACATAGTATGATATTTATAGAAAAAAATTATTAACAGTTTTGTTCAAACAAACAGTATAATTCCATACTCGTTATCGTTTGTGATCAATTGATTTTGGTATGCTTTGAGGTTGTTAAGAGTGCAATGAATAACAACTTTTCTTCGGCGTAGTAGGTACATTGGGATTATAATTATTTAACATGAAACATTGTGTACATCTGCGAAAATGTATTGAAAGCAAAAATGTATTGAATAGAATAAGGGATAAGCACTTCTATTACACGAAATGTTGTGTATATACAACTATAAAAAGCCACTTCAAAAAGGTATTTTTTGTTTATAGAGAATTATTGTCATGTTCCTGATTCATATAATTTTCTTTTTGCAGGTACGTCCTTCTTTGGGTTTTATTTGCCTTCTGCTAAACGTAAGTGCTAACAATTACTTTTTCTTCATATTTTATGTGTATTGAATCGGATATGTAGGAAAGTAATTAATAAATTTCCTTTTTATACTTGATGAATTGAATTTATATCATCTGTCTATTTCTTCGGACATTCTTTTTGTTTATGACATACTGTTTTGTCGGTTTTTGTTGAGAACTATTTCTTTCTAGTTTTAAATGCTGATGATGAAATTTTACAGTTTTTCATTTATAGTAGGGCCTATATATTGCTTGAAAATATACAGATTTTTATTTTAGGAAGATCTATCTATTTTGGTTCAAACTTTTATTAATTTTTCTTTAATTATAGATGGATAAAATCTTTTCCGAATAATATTTACCCTTTTCACTCAATGAAGCAAAGTACCGCCGATAAAGAGAATTATAAATAACGACGAAGCGATGCGGATTACACAAAATATTCGTGTCTACTTCATGATCCGTCAAGGAATCACAAATGCGAACCACAGATTACAGTAGTAAACATTCAGTCTTTCCGTACAATCGTGCTTGGATAGAATTCTCGCATTCCATTATGTCACTGATGACTCGATTGTAGTGCTCTGGTGTTGTAATTGACAGTCATAGTCTAACATGAATACCCCATCATATTTCCTTGAATTAGTATAACAGAAAGAGAAAGTATTCAGTATTTACACAGTTTAAATACATAAACATTGTTACTCATAGCCACAAGTACAGGGCGTTCGCCGGGAAACGCAACCCACTGTTAGCGCTACAAGGAAGAAACTGCTCCCGGCGAGCGAGCGGTCAGCTTCGGGCATTGTTCGACCGTCCGCCGCGGACTATTTCATAATAATTACGCTTCATAAACTTGTATGTGCTAAGCATTTAAATGTGACGTAATTCATTAGCTTACCTTATAAAAGATGCTGGAAGTGTTGACCCTCTTGTGTAATGCACATTTCACATCTTCTGAACATATTTCGAGACACACGCTACCCTAACTGACTTAATGATTTTTTGGGTGACTGTTCTAGTCGAAAAGCGATGTCGTCAATTTTCTCCTCTGAGAGAATACAGTTGACCGACAGTCTCTTTTTGTTAAAAAATGAACCCATTTCTCTTACTTTTTTAACCAGACGCAGAATTGTTGATTTAGCTGGCAGTAAAGCACCAGGAAATTCGCGACGAAATTTACGGCGACACTTTTTAAACGACTTCTTCTTCACATATGTATCGTAGAGAAATATTCTTTGTTGCAAACTGTAACGTACCATAATTTTAATCACACTCAAACACGGTAAAGATTAGTAAGAGTATGAAGCCCCAAACCAGCCAAACCGCAAAGAAACGTTTATTCACAACACTGATTAATAAGAGACTGAAGTCACAAACTAGCTACAATGCAAAGAAACCGTTCTTAACAATGTAAGGGTCCCATTATACTGCGTCACTGCACTGTTGGGGCAGCGGAGGTGTTAAACAGTGCGGTGATTCACGGTGCCGTGTGGCGGGAGTTGCTGGCACCACTGACCGAGCAAGTTGCCGACGGCAACAGACTGGGAGGGTAGCGTTTTCCAGCGAACGCCCTGTATATTCTTTCAAATTCAAAACTTTCTATTTTTTTTCTGGAAGTTTTCTTCTAACTTTGATTTTTTTTACGTGAACACGTCTTACAGTTTAGTCTGGACTAAAGAATATTACTTGGCTAGAACTATATAACTACACTTGAGAACTCCTGTAATTCTAAAAGGAAATCAGATAAAATTAACGATAAATATACACAGGTAAAGAAAGTATTTTATGGCAGAATAAATCGTAGCAATTACAACCATCTCCACTACCTGTGACGTCTATCATAATGGCGAACTTACACTGCTAAAATTTTCAGTATATGATTCAATCCACATGGCTTAAGTTTCGTTTATTTCTACCCTTCTATTTCTGGTAAGTAACACTGAAACTTCTTTAACCTTACAAATTTTCGAAATGTTATAAAAAAAGAATCTTCGTTTGTCAAAAATAATTTCTCACCATTTATCGCAGAAATGAAGTGATAATTTGAGAGACTTAAGTACTAACGACACTTCATAAATTCAATTTGATTGTATGAATAGTTTTTAAAATTAATTTGAATGAAAATTAGTTTTAAATAAAATGAAATCATTCGTTAATATTTTGCACATACTAAACTTGTGTGAGGGTTTCCTCTTAAATAATAAAAATAGATGGTACTCCATTATGGTGTCAGACTGAAAGGAAAATTCATTCACTTTAGAACAATATTTGCTATGAAAGCTGTTTTATCTCATATTCAAAGTTTTTATGTGCGCCCTTCTGTATCAAGAGAATGAATGTAACCATTCTTCAGAAAAAAAGAAATTTTATTTTATTGTGCGACGTAAGTTGTTACCATGTTTTGAGATTCATATAAAGAATTTTAATATCCATATCTCCACCCGATTCAATTCTCCCTACTCGGTACTCTTTAACACATTGCTGCTTTTAATTTAGTACTGCAGTTAGTTATGAAAACTCGTCTACATGTGTTGAGAGGAAATTGCAATTGCTAGAAAATGACAGTTAATATTTGACAGCAGTTTATTCAGCCTTGTGATCACATACGTCTTCAATCATTTTGGCTTGTATTAGTTACCACACAATCATTTTGGTTTCTATTAACTCCCACAGAAATGCTGCGCACACATGTTTGGAAGCTTTGAGGTACAGAATTATATAATATCCTTTTTTTTATTCTTATTATTTCATTCCTCCCAGCTGAAGGCTGGGAGGCGGGCTGCTGGAGAATCGCGGAGATTCTTTTCAGCCTACTACACTACGGTGAGGGAGGGGGGATGAAAGGCTGGCCGTGGCCTTGTAAGGAACCATCCCACCATTCGCCTAGAGTGTTTGAGGAAAACCACGGAAAATTTCAGACAGGATGGCCCAACCGAATGGCAGGTTTTTACAATATAAACTAATTGCAGCATATTAAATATATTTCAACAACATATTCATGATTATTATATAACAATAAGTAATAGCATAATGATAATAATGAGCAGAAAAATTCTTTAAGGCAATGAAATTAATGAAGTATAGGGAAATTCAACCCAACACTTGATGCTTCCAGTCATGTTGGACAAGTGAATCACTACTTTGAAGGGGATCAATTCAAATTCTATGTAAGCTATTTACTTTGTTTGTAATAAAATTTTTCACCACATATTTGATCGCGCCTGTCTGGTTGTGAATTAATGGGATCAATGTACACATGTAACATAATATTTTGGTATTAAACCTTGTTCTTGCAAGTAGAAGAGACTCTTAGCAAGGAAGTAGCATGTCAGCATGTGATCACACTGACGGCTGATGAGTGAATTCACTCATCAGGATGAGACTCACCACATTATTAAGAAAATGTAGGTACTGTATAGCAGGACAAATCGAAAATTTGAAAAGCAGAATAACCACCACTTACCACAGTTGATAGCAGATAATGTCATTTGCCTGTTTGAATGAACATGTTTTGCCATTTTTTGATTGTTTTCGATTATTTTTTAAGGTCGATGAATGTTCCAACCATTGTTCATCTTCAAATGACTAAATCGCCCATACCACTTGTAAACAGTATTGATAGTTACCATATGATCGCCATACACTGATTTTAACATTTCATAAACTTCTTTGGCACTTTTTTGCAACTTAAATTTTAATTCTTTGTTCGAAACCCATGATGCGGAACAGACACGGTAAACACAACCTCACTCTTGTGGGTATGGAAGCTGACTAAAATGTCAGAACCAGTTAAAACTTGATAATGCTGGTCTCAACAAAACAACGTATTGGGCATATTACAACAAATAAAATATCAGCAGATTCCTAATATAAGTATTAATGAAAGGTCCAACCTGCCTGCGAGAATGACTTCACTAACGCAAGCTGCAGAAGAAACCATCTTAAAGGAAGAAAGGCCAGGAGACTGGCAAGCAAGCAGTTTAAACTGTTGAACAATTTACTAAAATCAACCGAATATTTTTTTCTAACTATATGTTTGATTATATTAAACTGTGAATCTCTGAAATCAAAAAGAAAAGTAATAATTTTAAATTGAGCTGTACCCATAAGTAGAAAATATACGTTCAAAAATCAACACTAATAATTTACCCATTTCGAAACATTGGCAGCAACGTTACCATAATTACGTTTAGGATATGGACAATTATCTAATACACTTCGCAAGTTTGTGAGGAACGTTTAAAAGAAAGTTCAGCAATCATCATTGAAACTAACTCTCATAACGTTTTATAATATCAAGGTCGTACGGAACTTCATACGTGCATCATGAAGAAATAAGATGAAGCAAAGTACAGTATCAAAGACGCGTGAAACGTGGTATGACATAAGATCACAACAGAAACGAGTACATTAGACAAAATTAATAAATTTTTGCAAGTAACAAGAAAAAATGAGATACTGACAAAAATGTTCCAACAGTGTGAGGATGAGGAAGATGTGACTTAAATACTGCCGCAAAGGGAAATGAATCTTTGGACATCGAATTGAAATGCGGACTGATGAGAAGGCAAGATAAGATGCCTGTTGGTTAATATACTAATTTTATAATGGCAGCGCACATTCTCGCTGCCCTGTGTAAGGTTCTTTATTTTGTTTTAGAAAATGATATGAAAAAGTACTTCGTTTGTGGTTCTTCTTTCAATCTTACCTTCATCTCTTATTTTTACCTTTAGAAAATAAATTGTACTACTTTTCTACAAGTTTCCAGCGTCACATAAATTCAAATAGGATCTTTGTCTGCCCCTATATGTCCAAAACTGTTTTTTTTTTTTTTTTTTTTTTTTTTTTTTTTTTTTTTTGTTACCACCGCTGTAAATCAAACTACTATTAAAAAATCATACCAAATATACTTTAAGAATCAATTCCACTTTGTTTATTCTCGTATCACAAACATCAAAATACACAGTTAAATACATTGTGCAAATCAACAACCTTAAACACACTTAGCCCAGTACTTCGCAACCTCAATTGCATTATGTGTTGCTTGAAACAAGTCTTCATTGTTGCAGGATGATGGGCACATAGGGCACTCGAGCATATGATTCATAGTTTGGTGTTCACCACATTCGCACTTAATATTTGTAGCATCAGTATAACCCCATCTGACTAGGTTTTCCTTGGACCTGCCCCACTCCTGTTCGCAATCGATTTAAGGAACGCCAGACGTTGCAGACCGAGAGTGGTTCTGATCTTGCATTCGGGAGTACGTGGGTTCGAATCACCGTCCGGTCATCCAGATTTGGGTTTTCCATGGTTTCTCCTAATCACTCCAGGTGAATGCCAGGATGCTTCCTTCAAAAAGGCCATGGTCAAATTCCTTCCTGTACCTTGTCCCGAGTCACATCCCGCCTCTAATGACCTTAGCCGTCGACGAGGCGTAAAGCAGAAGAAAAATAAATAAAAATCTTAACAGGAAACAAAAGTCTACCACTTTCCTTAATATCTTCCATTTTCAAATGACAGTTACCTAATACACCTTTCATAATTCACTAACTTTATCATTATACTAATCCTCTGCCCTCAGACTAACATTTTCCATTACAAATCCCACCAGGATTTTTACAGCTTCTCCATTAAGCTTTTTTCATCCACACCTTCTCTCATTTCATTTTCTCTTCAACAACTTTTTTTCCTCAACTGTTCTTTTTCACCAAAGATCTCGTATACCTCTCTTGAAATTCTGTTACCTTAGAAATCAATGTTAGAATTTACAATTTTAACTACTAAATAAAAAAAACAATTTTACTAATATTAAAAATCACAAATTGTGTACCTCACACCTGGATCGATAGCATAACTGAGTGTAATGTGGTGATATTTTCTGTCTTGTGGACTGGTAAGTTGTTCATATAATTTTGAACTTTGCGGATTTTAGCTGGCGTCGTGGTGTGAGTGGCTGATAGCTGTAGGATGTTGTCGTGGCAGGACGTGCTGAAACTTAGCAGGGACTAATCTCCTGTTCGGGACATCAGCGGATGTCTCCCGGTTACTGGCAAAGTTCCGGAGGCGGATGGCAGTTGGCAGTACTGTTCTGTCAGGTGTATCCGACATAATCTGGTCTACAGTACCTGCCCGATAAGCCGCCGCCTTACCCGCCGCACCCATAATCCAGTTGCCTTACCCGTCTGCTCTCAAATACTAAAAGCGGGGGGGGAAGTGTAACAGCCCTCAAATCTAGAAATTAAATGGCATTGTATTTTATGAAACATTTGTAGCAAGTTGGGGTTGAGTGAATACGTTTTTGTATTTTAGTCTTGCAATTTACTGTAAATCGGTGTAAATGGACTTTGTTTTATGAAACGAAATAACGTAAATACTATTTAAATGTTTAAGGACAGAACTACGGAACAGAAATTTATTAAATGTTTGTATACCAAGTATTAAGGTGAGCTACGATGTTTAAAGGACGATTTACTACAGTTTAAAATGTAATAATGTAGTGATTTTGATTGTTTTTAATTGTTTAAGTATTGTTAAAGTTCGAGAAATTTCTGTTGGAAGCCTTTGTAATATTCTGGAACTTTCTATGAAACTTATATAAAGTGAGCCGTAGAGACTCAGTTGACACAGTTTACGTCGGCAGAGGATACAGTTGGAACAGTTGTGCAGTATTGAATGAAATCGCTGGAGCTTGTGTTTACATGTGACCAGTATCTTTGAAGTCTGATGTTTTACGAAAAATAAAAACAAGTTAAATTTGAAAGTGTGTCTGAAACTAATTATTCCATTTATAATAAACCATGAGAATACTTAATTATGCGTTTGATAAAAAAAAAAAATTCCTTTAAAGCGGTAAATAGTCGTTTCATGTGCAAATCAATAACGTGCAAGAAAATGTTCCTCACGCTGTCCGAGCCATGTAAAAGTTTTTTGTTTTTTTTTAGTCTGGACGCTTTCCTTTCAAGCACTGCGTTGGAGTAACAGTGGGTAGATATATTAACCTAAAGTATAAACCTATTAATACAAGTCATGAAATGCAGCAGAAACGATAGTATTAACACTAGATTAAACTTAAAAATAGGATCTGATGTAATTAGAGAAATAAGCGAATTCTGTTACTTAGGACGTAAAATTAAAACTAAAGCTCGAAGCAGGATCGATGCCAATAGAAGAATTGTATTAGCATAGAAAGTGTTCTAACAAACAAGAAATATTTCAGTAACATTAAGAAAGACCTTTTTAAAATTATATGTATGGAGGACAACACTTTATAGTTGTGGATCATGGACGTTAGGAATATCGGAAAGAAGGAACAATGTAATCGTCCAACCCAAATGCCAATAAAATAATAAAAATATGTATTCGTTTCCTGATCATATTTAGTTGTTCATTGGTATGAAATTCTTAAGTTTTTTTTTATATAATTTCACATTACATTGAATTAAATGAAAATTATTTTTGTTTTAGTTACAGCGTCACTTTGTTTATGTGCTTTGATTTTACGGTGATCTTAGTGTTTTGTATGCTGTTGCTTTATATGCGCGTATATATACTGAAAACAATGCACGAGCGTTTAAATTCATGAATTCGTTAATTATGCGGTTGTTTGCTTAGAATAATAATGTTTGTGGTTTATTGTTAAATAAACCTTGTTAAAGTGTTTCTTTTCAGGTCTTGTCAAACGATTATGCTAATGCTAAACCATTAACTCGCGCATCCACGAGGCATTTTGTTTGTGTATTGCGTCAAAATTAGTTTTCATTTTAATGTTACAAAAATACTTTACAGTTGTTTAAAATTGTGTCATAACTCTCTAACTTTACTGCATATTGTAAGAGAATTTTTCGCCACAAGTGTACGTTCCCCCTTGAATTCTTTCCAGTTTCATTCTTTTCTCTAATGAACTGTTAAGACACCACGGCAATCGAATTTCATTTTTGCTGCATTGAGTTAACCTACTCTCATATTTGACTATAGCCGAGCTTGTTTCAGTATATGATACAGTAATTTTTCAAACTATTGCTATCCAAGTTTCGACCCTGTGAAAACATTTCGACTTGTTGTTACCAGCATGTCATGAAATGAAAATATTCCTTTTCGAATCGTTAAAATTTAACATCAGTAAAACTGGAATAATCAGCGACACGAAGTCAGTACTGGCCTCGCCAACTTCTAAGAACACATTAGCGCCGTTTAGCAGTCATTAAGAGACGTTGGGTGGCTTATTGATTACAGTACCGGTTTCACATGAAAATTTTACTCGATCTCAGACCGTTATTAATCTCTGGAAAAGCCTTCATTTATTCACTTAAAGCTCGCAGTGACAGTTCACATTTACACATTAATCTGTGGGTTCCCTTTACACTGTAGCATTAAAGGGATTATGTATTGCTCGGTAAGTAGAAACACTGTCACCATAGATTTATCACTCAGTGGTTTTAAGACCTGATGAATAGGCCACACGTGAAAGATTCTGCTAATCCACATTCCTTTTTCACAATATAACTTTTAAACTAATACCCTTTTATTAAATATTTTTGAATCTTGATTTGAACGTTTACCAATTTTTCGTAACACCTTTTCTATGTCTTGTTGTTACATCAAGTACAATTTCCAAGTTTTTGCACAAATTCAGAAAATTGTTATATAGTTACGAGTTATTATTCTTCGACACATTTGACTAAAATTATTGTGTTCTAAAATTTTTTTTTTTAATTTTAAAAAATCTTATTAATGTTAGTAAAACTATGCCTTACCCGGTTCGTAACGCGCAGAAATATTGAAGCGTACAGCTTGTACTCCCTCTTTTAAGAACAAATTACCTTTTAATTTAATTAGTTTATCAACAAAAATATTATTATTGACTGAAAGTTCCGAGAAGGGGAATTGGGATGTTACTTTACATGTTGAAACACCATTTCACGTGCGTTTGACATTAACATTTATTACAAATTAACAATTAAACCATCAACTTGTAACACAATATGTTCGTTATCTATCAGTTTTCAGGGGTTTTGTTATATGTCCGTTCACTAAGCTCAGCAGGGCGATGAGAGTCTCTAGGGCGTCACTGGGTTGATCAATACAGATATCTATTGCGGTGATCATCAACATCTCTGTGGAGTTACCATTTTGCAGAAGGCGTCAAGTCTGCTGCCCGCAGTAGTCCCATGCGATGATCCATCTGCTGGCCGTCGGACAGCGTCATCCACTCCGATGACGACATGTAACATAGAGCACCACAACAGACCGTGCTAACGTTATTCACCGTACATCATGTTCTGTGCTGTCTGTTGACGGGCGACGCACTCCCCACACGCTGGCAATCTACCGTACTCTCTCCACTCACCCTAACGGCATCTGCTACCTGCCTCAAGGTCGCATACCGCATCAACTCCGTCAACCTTTTGTTTGCACTGTCTACCTGTGCGAGCTAGGAGCCCAGCATATCGCAAATATTTCCATGCAGGGTGGCGATACACTACAACCTAGACCATCAAAGCAGAGGATTGTATAAGAATAGATGATTTCAAACTGTTATATAAACGGATTCTAAGGATATGGATGGAAAGAAAAACCAATGCTACCATGCTACCAGAAAATCCCACTATTCTTTTGACGTAATGTTTGGCTACAGCTATATAATTTGAAAGAAATTAATATCAAAGGAAAAACAAGATTTGTGAAAACTGCGCAGGGCTGGCCAGAAAGTAACCTGCACAATAGATTGTGTATAGTTTCACATCAAGGGTCAGTAACTATCAACACTAAAAGATGTTTTAATATATGATGAGGACCTATTCTGAACTTTGTAATGTTTTGGCTATTAGGGAAATTTATTGTTTTCATTTTATGTTAACACTTTTACATTGTTTTTAATTATTTATTGAACATAAGCACAGAAATAAGTCTAAAACTCTAGGTATACTTATGATTCCATCATCAATATACCTTACACACTTTTGAAGTAGAAAATTCCGAACAATTTAATCTCAGTAGTGTAATACGCATGTATCATTTGAGTATTTGTAATATAATCTATGTATTAAATATGTAGAAAAGGTAAAGGTAATTGCAATGTTTGCTACTGATGACAGAGATGCCAAAACTGCAAAATTTGATCTTTCTTGTCCATCTGTATTCGCGCATCACGTAAAAACGAATGAAGAATTTTAACAAACTGCTGAATGTGGTAGATTATATCGTTTGTAAGAATATAGGAAACATTTTGCCCCCATAACTTATGAAATTCCCAATTATACAGAGTCAAAAAGAATAGATATTGAAGTTCCTCTCTGGTCTGTAACATTAATAACTAATGAACGAATTTCAACGATTCCACACATAACCATAGTTCATTTTGCCAGGTAACTTATAAGGCGATTTTTATTCAGATTTGTTACATAGTTTTTGGAAACTTTGTCTGTGCGTGCCCACCTCAGAAAAAAAAAGATTCCAAAGAAATCTTTCATAATAATAGCTTAAGGTACCCATTAGGGTATAAGATACGTTTAATTAAGATTTGAACTTATTTCCAGATGATGCAGAAGCCAAAAACGTAAATTTAGGCGGTTTTGCCTGTATATGCGAGCAACTTGCTAAACAAATAACCATATCTCAACGAATCTTCAAGTGGAGATAGGTTATGTCTTCAGTTTTAAAATAACATAAACCTCGGTGATACAGAGCGCAAAACTGTAAATTTCGTAACTTTCTTCTGTGCGAGCGTGCGTCACAAAAAAGCGAAAGAATGGATTTAGTGGAAACCACACGTGGAGGCAGATTAAGTTATCTGTTAGTATCTGTGTTGTATATTAAAACTGTAAAAAGAGTTTTGTCTATACACAAAATATATTTCAAAAGAGTGATTGCAATATACCTGTATACTACCGACGATAAACTGTAAAGTTTGAAATTGGTGTCTGTCTTTCTGCGCGTTAGTTAAAAATTAACTAACGGATTTTAACGCGAGCGTACACAGTGATAACTTGAGTAATTCGTTGTAACATCCAAATTAGTAACCCAATTCCCAATGGTGCAGAGAGAAAACCGCATGTTTTGAAATTTTTGTCTGTCTATCGACGCAATACGCAAAATCTAATGGACGGATTTTAACGAACTGTACACAACGACAGCTCAAGCCTTCGCTTAACACGCGCTATTTTTTATTTTTATTTTAATAGGTTACAAACTTCCTATTATACAGACTCCAAATTTGTAAATTATGAAATTCTTTTTGTCTAATACATTTCAACGGAACTTCATATAGTCATTGGTTAACATACAAGATCCTTTTTTTCTAGATCATTAATATAGTTTTCGATGATACAGAGGTCAAAACCATTTTACGTTTTAAATGCAAAGAGATGTTTGGGCTACCTCAGTTAGCTTTTCTTCATTTTTTCCATTATTTTTACTAAACCGAGAAGGCTCAAAGCTGCAAAAGACTACAGCGTCAAAGAGAAGTTAAGCCGGACGAAGTCTCCGACTCTCCTCTTTTTGTGTAACTGAGCGGTCAACAGACTGAGCCTGGCAACAGAAATGAAATGCTCCACAGAGGCACATAAATTCACTTTGTGATAAAACCATCAGCGCGAGGTAGCCGAATGGAATGTCGGCGCTGGGCGCCCGCGCGCTTGCCGGAGTCGCGCAGGCATCTTCCGTATGCGAAGCCAATCAGATTAGTAACTGAACATACAGTGCAAATCCAGTTACAGGGAACCACTCGCCTGCGCTTAAAATCATATTACACAATCAAATTTCCTGGGCGCAGGCTGAGATCCCAGTCGCGCCCCGCTCCTCCTTATTGAGCGCGTCCAATTACGGGTTCGAATGCCAAGGCCTCAAAACGGCTTGCACAAACGTAACGTGTTGCACAGGTCACGCTTGATGCGTTTTGACAGGTTTTGTGATACTGAATAGTGGCCATGTCAAAACAAAACATTTCTCTGCAGCAAGACGAATATAACATGCTGGACTTTGTCGTGACATCCTGTGTGTTGAATAATACTATTGATAAACCAGTAAAAAGTACAGCAGAACTCCAATTATCCGAATCAATTGGGACCGGACCCCATTCGGATAGTAAAAAATTCGGATAATCGGATTTTTCCCGAAAAAGGGTCTATATTAATTAATTATTGTATATATGTTGAAAATGCGTTCTTTTCCAAGAGATTTTTGGTGCTTTTCCACTTCAGGGATGTAAATTTCTCCGTACCACTCGGTAAACAAAGCTGCAGTCATCCGAAATTTGGGTTGGTTTTTATAAAAGAGGGGAAGCCTTTTCGCAGTACGTTTCCGTCTTAGTTAAAAAAGCGATTCGGATAATCGGAGTTCGGATAATTGGAGTTCTACTGTATGTATAAGTAAAAAAAAAAATAGTGTAATCAACTTGTTTTTACCAGTAACGTAAACGCACACGCAGATGTTTATTTAAACACATACATTAGTCCAGTATTATTTCCATATAATTCAGGCTCAGTGAAGCCACAGAGTGATATGAAGTACAAATAGCGATATCTATTGGTGAGACAGTGAAAATAAGTATTAGTATAAAAGTTACAATAAAGTTTTTGTATCCCAAGTGAGTTTTTTATCTTGAGACAACTAAATATCTCGAAAACTACAAATCCGATCAAAAAAAGTGGGTAATAAAAATTGTTCGTCTCGACGGGGGACATCCGATGATACCAAATTTGACTCCCCACCCCCACCCCCTAGGGGTGGGGGAAGGGGGAGAAAAAAAACTTAAATAGGAACCCCCATTTTTTATTGCAGATTCTGATTCCCCGGAAAAAACTACCCCTATTTGACCCCCAATTCGAGTCATTTTGGTCGATAGATGGCGCTGCATTTCTCAGAGTTTTCTCATTACTTGATGTACTTCCATTGCGTTCACATCGTCGCTCATTTCTCAGAGTTTTCTCATTACTTGATGTACTTTCATAGCGTTCATAACATCTCTGATTTATTTACTTCGTTCTGTTGCACGTGTCAATGAGAATGCAGGCTATAACGTTGCAAGAAAAAATTGAAATGGTCTACATTTATGGAGAATGTCGCAAGAATATCGATAATGCTGTTGATCTTTATGCTCATCGTTTTCCAGACCAGCCTCGATCGCGCGCTTCTTTTTACCGTATTATCCAACAGTTCACTCAGGAGGGAAGTGTGCACACAAACAAACGAAAGCGGCGAAGGACGATAGCTGGAGAAAATAACGAAGTTGCAGTTTTAGCTGCAGTGGCTTATAACCCTCACATTAGTACTCGACAAATAAGTCGTGAATCAGGAATTTCTCAGACTACTGTTTGTCAGATTTTGCATCGTAGAAAATACCATCCGTTCCATGTTTCGTTGCATCAAGAACTTCACGGCAATGATTTCGATAATCGATTGACATTTTGCCGATGGTCGCTACAGAAAATACAAGAAGAACCCCATTTCTTTGCTCGAGTACTGTTTTCGGATGAATCCACTTTTACTAACCACGGCACCATTAATCGACACAACATGCATTATTGGAGTGTGGAAAACCCGCATTGGTTACGCCAAGTTGAACATCAGCGTCCGTGGAATGTAAATGTTTGGTGTGGGATAATTGGGGACAAACTTATTGGTCCACATTTTATCCATGGACATTTCAATGGGGAGAAATATCAACAACTCTTAGAGGACGTACTGCCAACATTGCTTGAAGACGTACCCTTAGACGTGCGACAAACAATGTGGTTTCAACATGACGGTTGTCCAGCACATTTTGCTGTAAGATCGCGGGAAGTGTTAGATCGTCTGTACAATCGTCGATGGATCGGAAGAGGAGGTCCAGTGCCGTGGCCTGCAAGATCACCAGATCTCACTTCGCCTGATTTTTTTTTATGGGGATACTTGAAGAATGAAGTTTACAGTGAAGTGCCAACAACGCCTGAAAACATGATTGAACGAATTACCAACGCTTGTCAAAAAATCACGCCGGATATGCTTCTTAGTTGCGTCGAATCATTCCAAGAGCGGGTAAATAAATGCATCGATGTCGGTGGTGATATTTTCGAGCACTTGCTTTAGAATTGTTGTTAGAAACAAACACGTGAGAGGCGAGGGGACTCACCAAAAACAAGCACCCCGATGGTGAGAGGCGAGGGGACTCACCAAAAACAAGCACCCCGATGGTGAGAGGCGAGGGGACTCACCAAAAACAAGCACCCCGATGGTGAGAGGCGAGGGGACTCACCAAAAACAAGCACCCCGATGGTGAGAGGCGAGGGGACTCACCAAAAACAAGCACCCCGATGGTGAGAGGCGAGGGGACTCACCAAAAACAAGCACCCCGATGGTGAGAGGCGAGGGGACTCACCAAAAACAAGCACCCCGATGGTGAGAGGCGAGGGGACTCACCTAAATCTAGCACCCCAAAGGGAACAGAAAATTACTACGTCCACGTCGTTGTTCCTGGGTAACGCAAAAAGTAATGTTTGACTTTCGCTATCTGCTAAAGAATTTGCATCAGTGCATTTTGAAATAATGTCCATTCCCATCCCTCAAGTTTGGAGGTGGGTGGTGTTATTGAATAGTTTTTGAAAAATATCAATCACATTAACTTGTATTTTGCTGATCTGATGTGTATTTCACGAGATATCCTCATTTTTAAATGAATTTTTGCTTATTTTGATTTTTGTCGATTGCAGCGCCATCTATCGACCAAAATGACTCGAATTGGGGGTGAAATAGGGGTAGTTTTTTCCGGGGAATCAGAATCTGCAATAAAAAATGGGGGTTCCTATTTAAGTTTTTTTTCTCCCCCTTCCCCCACCCCTAGGGGGTGGGGGTGGGGAGTCAAATTTGGTATCATCGGATGTCCCCCGTCGAGACGAACAATTTTTATTACCCACTTTTTTTGATCGGATTTGTAGTTTTCGAGATATTTAGTTGTCTCAAGATAAAAAACTCACCCTGTCTATCGATGTAGGTAAATATATATATATATAAAGTTACATATCAAACTACAGAATTTTTTCAATTTTAGTCTATTTAATATGGATTTCTTTGTTAATGTCTTGTTGAGATTTTAATTTTTACTATGTCCCCAGATGACATACCGGAATGATTTATACACACCTCACCTTGTAAGTCAGAGCCAAGGCTTTCATTTTTCGATAAACCGCATTCTATATTTTCAGTGAGTTTTGAGAGATGTCAAAATGAGCAAACAAGCTCTCCCTTTTCTTCTTTTTTTAAATTGTTTTCAGCTCTCTCATCTCACCTTTGTCATTTTTTAATGTCTTCTACTTATGGAAACCAATTACAATTTTCCTTGTAAGCCAGAGCGTAAGTTTAGCATATTTCAAAAACTACGTCAAGTATGTTCAGTGATTTTTGAGAGACGCCGAAATGAGCAAACAAGATTTCCCTTTTCTTCTTTTGTAAACTGTTTTCATGCACCTCGAAAGAACTCACCACAGTCCTTTTTTTTCAAAAATGTTTTCTGTCAATTGAAATCAGTTAAAATTTTACATTGATATGTTAGGAGACATGGCAGGAACGTTTGAGGATTTTTAAATATTATAAAAGATTGAATCTCACCTCAGCTTCCACACTGAACTATCCCCTAGTTGAAAACCCATCGCCGCTACTAACGGGTATTTGGACCAACAATATAGAACATGAATGCGCTTTTCCCACAGTCAGAAGCCACCTGAGTTAAGTGTTTCATATTTTTATTGATTCCCCAAATTGGAATCCGTTTTGAAGGTTTTTTCCGTCTTATTGTTAATCAGATGATGTGCTGTATACGATGGGGGAAGGTTACTAATCACTCTCCCAAGGAGAGGGATAAACAAATCAAACAAAACCAGTATGAAAATAAATGTTATCAGCTACAAAAGGTTACTTTTCATGTTAGTACAGCTACGTATTTCTTCAATGCTGACGTAGCTTTCTCGTTGAAAATTGAAAAATTCTAGCTGTCTGAATCACATGGTCACCACTGCACCTTTGGCTTCATTGTGAATGAAAAAAATTCCTGATCGTCCCTTTTAAAATCTGAAAGAAGTAATAATGGTAGGCTCGGTGTCTGACGAGGGTGTCGCGTGGGCTTGAGTTGTTAATTGACGAGAGCCTAAGCGATAGTGTGTATTACTGGTAATTACACTATTTTCGGCATCCTGGTTTCTGACGCAGCACACCTTCCATCCCAATTAAGTTACTACCACTTTGGATAGCTTCATACTTCGTCAGCTACTGATGGACAAATATTTACTGCCCATCTGCTTGCCTTACTTAGGCAAGAAGTTTCATCACTATAAACAATTTTTAAATGACGTTTAATATCAATGGGGTACCCTCTTGCAGTTGTTTAGAATTTAATAACCATGCTTAGTTGTTATGGAAAGATTGCAACACTTCATAATATTAATTATCAACAAATAATAAGGGAAAGGAATGCAACAGGTGTTCCCATGTGTGTAGTGCAATAATAAAAATATGACACGGCAACACAGATATATTTGTAGAAAATTTTCCACCTGACATGGAGTTTCTATTACAGTTAAACTAAATCAACTTAACGGAGTTTAAGTTTCATGACAAGAACTAGATAATATGAGCGAGAAACTTAATTCGTATGATAATAATATTGAAAATTTATCATTTAGTTAGTATGACAAATTTTTAATATGATATATTGGTTATACTTATGGATTTGATACAATTTTTTGTTTGTTACTACTATCCTCATATGTTGGTTATCTGAGTCTTCCTTTTCAAGTAACTGATTTCATGAACATAGGAAATACTGATAAACAATTACTAAATTTAAAAAAGATATGTGTGCAGTTATTTATGTCCCATCTGTGGTATGCAGCTGTAGGTTTGCATTATGTAACTACAATAGAATTCCTGATAAATGAGTAACAATCATCTGTTATGTTTTATCAAGGAAAAATTTTAGTCGCCAGTAACCGTCAAAAATATAGTTAGTTTCAAATACATTTATGACAGTCTTAATAATTCAGTTGTTTGCAGATTATTAATTTATAGAAAAATAATGTTGTAGAGAATGGGGTATGAACATTAACAGTAAAGCAGCATCAGCACTGATTGGATTCATTTCTTCAGTGTAACGTATCAAGAGAAATAAATGTTCAGAAAAGTAGTTAACTATTAAAAAATCCTGAAAGGTAATATAACACTTCTCCTTTGGACTAATTAACAAGAGTCACGGACATTATTGACAATGCTCCGAAAACTTTGAGTAAATTGCGATTTGAAGCGTTCGTGACTTGCAGCACGCAATGGCGCAGACTTCGTACCTGAAACAAAGTGGGTAGTAAGCTTACGTTAGCTTATTTATCGAGGAACTTTATTTTCCTGCCAGAGTTTTGGGCGGCAAATTAGTAATGCGGTTTGAAGCGATAAGGCAGCGCGTGGAGTGACGATTGATCTGTTTATAAATCGTGTTTAAACCAGCCAGAAGTTACAGCCTCGTATTTTTCTGTTTCCGTGGCGGGAAAATATATTACGAGGATTAGCGATCGTCCACGCAAATCACGAGAGACATTGTGAGTATTGTTACGGAAAAACCGAAGTTTCAAAGAAATCCAACTTATTTTCTTTAGTAGGTAACGGAGTGATGGAAAGAATACATTAACAAGCGAAATATTGAAAAATTCACTAGAAACGCTGAAATAATTTAAAATTAAAATTCTTAAGGTGAAAAAGAATTTAAAATAAAATGAAAAATAATGGTAAAATGCAAAAGTAAGTATGCGAAGAAATCAGACCAGGGTAAATGTTCCATCTAAATGAAAGTAAACTAAATTAAATTAAAAATTAGTCTGCAGAAGAACATAATACAAAGATATCTCCAAGTCGCAAAGCGTCTGCTTCATGGATTTGCAAATTAACAGAAAACAATATTCTGAAAAATCAATTATTGTTATTACTACAACCAGGAATAAATGAATAATCCAGCAACCACACATAGGTCACATCCTACTATATGACAATGTTTTATTTTAGTAAACGTCTCACCATTTTTGAGATATTGATTTCTTTAATATTTTTTCGAAAAATGTGACTTTATTCAGTTTATTCCATGCCATTTCTACAAATTAAGAGTTTTTGAAACCTTTTTTTTAAAAATTTACTCTAAGATATTTTAGATATCTAATACAATGTTATTTTTTCTTAAAACGTTAAAAAAAAAGATTATAAAAAATCTTAAATGGTGGTGAAGAATTTTGTGTCGGGTAAAATCGCAGACCGACTGGATAGAAGGCAAACAACATTCGTTATGGTGGCTTTTTCAAAAAAAAATTTAAAGTGATGCCGTTCAGAAGAGAGAGTCTCGGTGGACCCTCAACGGGTATTTTGATATCTCATCCAGTACAAGGACAATATATTTAATACACACTTGTCACAGTCATCCACTTGCGCCTGGAGAGTGGACGTGACCTCGATAGCTCGGCAAACTTTGGTCCGATGATGTTCGAAGTGTTAGTTACAATGGCCACCACCATCGCACAGATGGCTAGTCAGGAAATTTCAAATAAACAACGAATAAATCTCGAAATATATCAGTCAAATAAATAATAGTTATTCGTTCATGAAATTATACTTAGAAACTTTTGATAAAATAAAAATTTCGGACACTTAAAATCAGGTGCTGTTTTTTAAAAACATCCCAGATAATTATTTCCGAGAACTTAATCAGAGAAAGTTCACTCACCACAAGAAATATCAGTAAAAATATAATAATTGATTGTTATTAGTTTTTCCCCAGAAATGTTTCCAGAACAAAATGCTACTGCCAGCAAAGGTGATACTAGTCATTTTTTAGGGGCGTTTGAACTAGTCTAACATACGATAGTATACGATTAACTACGATTTGGAAGGCAGCAGTAAACCACCACAGTCAATTTTGCCAGTGAAGTTATTACGGAAGAGCAATACGTCTAAAATTAATCAACTTTTCCTGGGAACCCGAGTACGATTCGTGAATTTCTTATGTGGACATAGCCGGCGGAAATCAAAGTCGAATAGCGAAATTTTATTTGAAATTTGCAGGTAGTATTTTGTAACACGAAATTCAAAGTGTGAAATCTTCCACAAATGCTATATTTTCTTAACGTGGAGAAGTTAAACATTTCATGGAATGTAAAAATTTGTTGTTTATCAATGGATTAAGCAAGTCTTTCAAAACATTGGAAGTTCATCAGACATGATTAATACGGGAAAACATTAAAAATATTCAATTATTCTTCATCTTGGGCGACGTGATGACAGCAAGATCTCATACGTTACCATATATTTTCCATGTTACTTTTTTATGATTTCTACGCTAATGTAACAGTCCGATAATTTAGTTCGTTCGATAATTTGTAGATGAAGAAATATAAATTAATGTTGGTTGTTATATGAAGAGAACGAACATTTAAATTTCGCACCACTACCTACACATTTCTGACACATAAAAACTTTAAGATCCAAATAAAGAGAGAGTGGAAGAAGCAAAGGTGAATCTTAAGTGCGGCAAATAATATCAGCCTGTGATAGCAAACATTTTGTTGTGGCACTTCCTACTATAAATAACTTCGCATATATTATGAATGTTATGTCAAGATAAAGCTTTCACTCGTATTGAATTTCGTTTGATTCTGATTTATGATTAGAATGCCTTAATACTCGGCCTTTCATTATTTCCAGAATCCTGTTTGACGTTCTCAGCAGAAACGATCAATAATCTAACCTCTATTACGAACACCTCGGTGGCTGGACATAGTAAACTTCTGTTGCTTGTTTACGAGTTGTACTGTTACATGAAACTTTGGTTTAGTTACAATATCGTTTAAAAGCCGAAAGCACTGAACTTCAAAGACTCAGGTAGAGAAAATATGCAGGTATTCTTCGCTTGAAAAACCGTGTTGAGCTGTAAAGCTCTCACGGATAAACTGTCGCTTGGAATACCTGACGACCTCGCTAAAATGGACCTGCAAACCCATTTATAATGGCTCTTGACTTTAACAGCCATTCATCCACTTGCAAGCATATAAATGAATATTCTGCTTTATTAGTACGGTCCATATTTTGGAAGTGGTAAATGTTTACCAAGGGGAAAGTAAAAATAATAAAAAAATAGTACATTAAAAACTCCTTTGCCTTAGGTGATGCTCATTCTTGCAAGCCTTGTAAGGTAGCAAGCATAAATTTCGGATCCCGCAATTTGAAATTTTCTTCTGTGCTTCCTTCACATTGCAATATTTTCTGACAGCGCACTACTTGTTCATTCGGTCTAACCACTCGACTTGTCATACGGAGGTTATTCGTTCCACACGTCAGTAAATTTCAAATACTGGATTATATACATATATATATATATATATTTCTCTTCATAAAAAAATTCTGCAAATACATATATAAACACAATGGATGTTATCTGGTAGCATTTTACTGACATCTTATGCACAAACTGTACGTTACTTATGTAGCACATGCGATCTACACAGTGTATAAGTAGGTTACTAGGAAAGCCAAGTATTTAACCGTCTCCACTTCAGAAACATAGATGTAACTTGCATACCAAAGCGATACAAAATTAATTCCTACCAACACCCAAAGGAACTGATCCAGGCATTAAATCTTTAACGAAGGGGAAATGTTGATCGGTACAGGATTTAGAGCTGTTAGCATTTAATTACACAACGGACCACTGGTATTAAACGGCAGCATTTGCATAAAACAGGTATTTATGCGGTGCCAGATAGGATTGTAGTGTGGTAAAGGCTTGCAGCATCTGTACAAATTTTTCGGCCTATGCCGCATAAAGTCTACCCACACAGCCTCGCGTCAAAGAGATTGCTGTTCCCGTTCGGCATAGTACACCCAAATTTGATATCACAGTCGCTGAATTCCACCAATCCATCATGGACAAAATATTATACGTGGTTAATTGTTTTGTTCATTTTGCTATCTCAACCGTTCGTAAATTAAATTAACATGATGACGCCTCTAAAATCAATAGCCAATATGGTGGTTGACAGAATGATTTTAGCAGCAAACTGCGTGCATTTATATTTTTTAAGAGAGAAAGAAAGAAATGAAAAAGCTTCATACATCAACCAAGCCAAATGAAGCAAGGAACAAGAAGAAATATTAGAGCGAAAGTAAAACAACATCGCCATAATAAATGTTTTGACTGCCCTCAGAAATACCGTATGTAGAATATGTTCAGAATTCAAATAATAAATTAAATACACCATGGCATGCCATGTGTTAAAGCTTCACCATGCTACACTATGGGTAATACAACGGACCGAGTCGATGATTTAGCATCATGCGGTTTATAAAAACACAAAATCTGTCAGCTATTAAACGTCACTTAATAATTCATAGTGAACTAAATAATTACTTCCGCAATATACTCATAGGCTGTTCACTTTTTTAAAAGTGTAGGTAACCGTTGATCTACTTAGTTGTCATTACAACATTGGCCTGGAATGATGTAGAGAAATCATTAAAAACGGTTGGACAAGGATCAAATTCGCGTTCTTGCTAATGCCAGGATGAAGTACTAACTGCTAATTCATAACGTCTGCACATAAATTAAAAAAGTATCAACAAAAAGCCCATTATAATCCATAAAATGTGACCCAAGTATTAAGGCTTCTGTAAAATTATACATTGCTGTGAAATAAATATGAATTACAATCTGAATTGTTACTATTTTAGTAGTGTTTTGGAACATTCTTTAAGGAGACAAGAGTAGTAGCTTTGTTTTGGAATGGTTAGTTACGAAATATAAATTTTGGATCAGTAACGCGTATGTTGTGTATGGGGCTAGTAACTTATGACTGAAGATTTGATGGTAAAACAAAGTTAAAATAATAACTTGGAACTCAGCTATAAATTTTCAATTGCTCTGGTACACGTGAAGGTAATTATAACCTAGAAACAAAAATTTCGGAAAACTTTTTTATGGTGGGTGAGTCGATGTACAAATAAGGATTTGGTTTTCACAAATGTTGCTTGTTGACTCTGAATATAATGCCGTTTTAAAATTTAATAGTGAAGGTACGTTTATATTGTGTGCAGCGGATCAACTTAATCCAAAACACGATCGACCCATTAGAGGCTAGAAAATACTATTTAATTCTATCCATTCAAGTGGTGTGTTGAGTATTTATCTCACATTTTTGTACCTATTTAATATTACTGCAATGACTGAAAACGATGTTAAAATAAATTTTGATTTTTACGTAGTGATAGTATAAGTCTGCGCTGTAAGTTTCTGATACTCTTATTAATATAAGGCATAAGATGATTGCGTTTTTATGCTATTATGTTCTGCAGCTGTACACATTTTATGTATAGCCAGAATTCACTCAAAAAAGAGAACCGAGTTGGTATAAATAAATGTGTTGGTGTACGAACGATGCATATGGGGAAACACTCTTTGATTCATTGATAAATGTAAGTTGATTACATAGTTATAAACGCATATCAAAGGTCTGGTTAATGTCGTTCTATTTAAGCATTCTATTTGATCTAGGTTATATTTTAGGGTTTGTTAGATTCAAAATTGTGATACGTATGTGGTCGTAGAGAGCCAATAAAGATGTTGAATGAATGATATTCAAAAATGGAAGTAGGGCGTGTAATATAGCTGCAAGGAGACGACACGGACAAAGTAATGTCTGAGTAAATCTTGAGGCAAAACCATAGGAGAAAGCGGAATTACTCGCAGCAGCAGCAGCTGACTGAGATCAAGGGAGTCGTCTTGCAAACCAGGCCCAGGTGTCTTCGGTCTGAACCAAAGGCCCAATGCGGACTTCATTCTTGAGCTGGCTCACAAGTAATAAAGCTAGGGAACTATTAGTATCTAAAAGAGAAGAAGATGACGTATTTTAACATTCTTCTTGAAAGAAATTAGAAACGACAACAGCCTAAATAATAGGAAATGGTTTGACCTTTCGTTGGAATTTGTAAAATATGAAAGACTGCAGAGATTAAATGAATCTCATTAGTTAATTTATCATAAATTGAAAATTAGCTTAAAATTATTTATTTTTTCGTCATAATAAAGCTTAGAAAATTAAATCATTTGAACTTACACAAGGCATGGTGTCTTTAGCAAAATGTGTGGTACGATGCGTCGTTGTGATAAACTGATATACGTGTGTGAGTCTTGGATATCACTCCAGGCAAATGTAACAGCAAGTGGATAGTATTTATTTATTTATTTATTTATTGGCCTTTAGCCTTGTCGGCCATACAGCCAGCCTTTGTAAACTTTACATTGGTGTGTACATTTTGTTTTCATTTAGTTATAAAACATAATATTGTTGTTTACATGGGTTTTTCATTATCTGCTAGACTACAACCTATATTACATCATTTCTGACAATTCACTTGCTCACACTCAAACATTATAATTTGACATTGTATACTTGTGATCTCACATGTAAATAGGATACATTTAACAAGAAAATTCTAATTGGTATAAAGGTTACATTTTGTGATATGTATAAGTAGAGCTAAGCTAGGTGTTTTCCTTCTTCTTGATGTATCATTTTATAAAATTGAATGTTTTGTCGATAAGTTATGTCTTATCTAAATCAACTACCAGTAAGACGTTCATTTTAGTCGTTATATATTTACGACGAGACTGCATCTATAGCACACATTAAAGAGGTAGTTTCTGGCGTATGTATGGTGCAGTTTTAAGAGTTAGATGGGGAGGATTCAGATAAATATGTCTCCATCCTTATAAAATGTCATTACTGTCCTATAAATGTTTCTGTCGTTGGAGGCTAGCAAGATAATCACATTCGTTGGTAAAGGAATACCGAGGGTTTTTAGTCTTTTCAACATTTTGTCTTGTTGTGCTCTATATTTCTGGCAGGAAAATAAAATGTGGTTTAAATCGCCTACTGCTGTATCTGAACAGTCGCATTGTGGAGTTTCTCTGAGCCGAATTCGATTTAAATGGCTGGGGAAATTACCATGGTGGAAGCGACTTCTAATGATACTTGTGATGTACCGCCTGTTGACATTCCATTTGTAGTACCAAGGCTTGACGGGGATATCTGGTTGTATGCGGCCGTAGTGTGTACCTTTTAGTTGTGAAGAGCTACTCCATTCCGTTTGCCATAGTTCTTTTGCTCGCTGTTTGATGGTTTGGTGGAATTCTGAAGTGGGCAGTTTTAAGTCTTCTTCGTGTCCTGACACTATAGCTTCCTTCGCCATCTTGTCGACGTATTCGTTGAATTTAATTCCCTTGTGAGATGGGACCCACAAGAACATTGTGGTGATGCCCTTTATGTTGTTTTTGTATATTTCCTGAAGGATGTCTGCTATTATGCTTGCCATCCTTGTGTTCCAACTGGGCTTTTCAATGCTTTTAATTACGCTCAGGGAATCGGTGATGATTAATACTTCGGTATGGTCACGGTTGCCACTATATTTCAATGCCTCTAGTATCGCTTTTGCTTCTGCAAGAAAAATTGACGTTTGCTCCGGTAACGAGTATAGTGCATGATACTGAGTTAGTGGGCAGTATACTGCGCATCCTACTCTGCTTTCTGGGCTGACCTTGGCGCCGTCTGTGTAGATGTGTGCTGCGTTCGAGGTTAGGGTGCTTAGTTTCCTGTTAAGGGTGTCGTTTACATCCGTGTTCGCCGATTTTTCTAGGAGATGGATTTGGGTATCGATTGTTCGAAGGTGGAATGGTGCTTGGTAAATAGGATGTATTTCGAATTTCTCCATTTTGTCACTGATTTCTTCCCAATAGTTGTAAGCTTTTAGTAATGGTATGTCGTGTCGGGTCGCTGGATCTTGATTTGCAAATTTTTCGACTGCATGTTTTAATGTTTTCATCCGTTCCCTCAGTGGATGCGTTTTGAGGTTTAGTTTGTCTACTAGGAACTTTTCGGATAGCTGACTTCTTCTTATATGTAGAGGCGTGTCCCCGGTTTCCACTAGTAGTGCGTTCGTGGGTGTAGACCTCATGGCTCCTACACATATTCTGAGGCAACGGTATTGCAATCTGTCCAACTTCCGTAGTGCGTCTTTCCTGCCGTTGTCGTAGAAGATGCAGCCGTAGTCTACTAGCGATCTGATTAATGCTCTGTATAGGAGTAGGAGGGTTTTAGGATGGGATCCCCACCACGTTCCCGCTACTGCCCTTAAGATGTTGAGTCTTTTCTCAGATTTGGCTATCACTTGTTGTATGTGCTCTCTCCAGGTAAGACGGTTATCGAGCATCATTCCTAGGAATTTGCATTGCTTTTTCACTGGGAAGCTGTATGGTCCTAGCGACACGTTGTCATTGATGTTAATTTTTCGTTTGGAGAATATTACTACTGTTGACTTATCAGCTGCGATTTCCATCCCATTGTTGAATAACCATGTACTGAATTCCTCCAATGCCTCTTTCAACATGAGAAGTACCATTTCCATGGTTGAACCCTTTATATATATTACTATGTCGTCTGCAAATTGGAGGGTGGTTACTTTGGGTGAAAAGAGTTTCCCCAGATCGTGGGTATATATTAGGTACAACAGAGGACTTAATATTGCTCCCTGCGGGAGTCCTTTAAACACCAAGCGAGGACCTATCAGTTTTTCTTTGGCCGCTATATATATCACTCTTTCTGATATTAGGGAGTAGATTCCTGCTAACAGCTTTTGGGGGATTCCCAGCTTGCTGAGTTTCTGCATCAGAACGGGTATTACCACATTGTCATATGCTGCCGAAATATCCAAGAACACTGCACCTAGATACTGCTTCTGTGTGTATGTGATATTGATATCCGTGTTTAGATTTGCCAAGTTATCCATGGTGCTCTTTCCTTTCCTATAGCCGAATTGAGTAGCTGGAAGCAGTTTGTTTCTCTCTAACCACCATTCTAGCCTATTTTTGTTTAGGCGTTCCAGCGTCTTTGATACGCACGACATTAGTGAGATTGGCCTATATGATCCTGGGTGTTGTGGATCTTTATGGGGTTTCAGAATTGGTAGAATAATCTGTGTTCTCCATTCCTGAGGAATCTGAAGGATCGTCCAGATGTCGTTGAAGCATTTTGTGAGGAATTGTAGTGCTATTGTGGGCATGTTGAATAACATCGCGTAGTGTATTCCGTCTATTCCTGGGGCCGTGTCGGAGGACTGTTTTAAGCATTGGAGGAGTTCTTTGACCGTAAACGGTGCACAGAGCTGGTGCTCAGAGTGTTCGGCAGGATTTGGTGCGTATCGGGATTCTGGATAGGCGGTACTATCTGGAGCTATTCTTTTGGAGATTTCTTCTATACAAGAGCTGTCTACTGAATTTGATGTGGGTCTATGTTTCCTATCTCTCAAGCATCTTATTCTGGCCCATATTGAGCTCGTGCTTGTGTCTTTACCCAATGTTTCACAGTACTCGATCCAACTTAATCGTTTTTGTTTCTTTAACGTACGTTTGGTCCATGCACTAATTTTTTGATATTCTATGTAATGAGTTAGTGTTGGTTCTCTCCTGTATTTATGTAAAGCTAGACGTCTTTTTGCTATTGCTCTTGAGCAGTCTGAATTCCACCAAACTGTTGTGGTCTTGCCTGAATGACTTCGCTGTTTTCTTAGAGGTATTGATTTGTTTGCTGCTACTGTTATTGCTGCCACTAATTGCTTATATGCTTCTATCCCCGTTACGTTTGCTGGGATTTTGTAGATTTCCTCTTCTAAACATCGCTTGTATGATGTCCAGTCAGCTTTTTTTATGTTCCAGCATCTTGTCGGATGTTTTCTGTTTTCATAGTCAGGTGGGCATCCGATTGTGAATTGAATTGGAAAATGGTCTGATCCCAAAGTGTCGTTTAGTACCTGCCATGTGGCAATGGTTGCAATGCTTGGTGAACAGAGTGTGAGGTCAACAGCTGATGGTTTACCGCCTATTCTGTGAATCATCGTGGGGGTTCCGTCGTTCATAATTACGAGGTTCTCGTCTTCTACCATGTCCATTACTGATGTACCGTATGTGTCATCATGGTGGCATCCCCAGCTCCGGCTGTGCGCGTTGAAATCACCTGCTATTAAATACGGTGGTTGTATCTGATTGAATAGGTTTGTCCAATCTGCCTGTTCGATCTTTGTTCGAGGCGCGCAATATATTGATACTGTAGTGAATGAAAATTCTTTTAGTCGAATTCGTATTGATACTGCTTGGAAGGGAAGATTATTGTTATTTAGGTGTTGAGGCTCATGCGAGATGCGTGGATCAATTAAGATAGCTACCCCTCCTTTTCCATCAGTTCGGTCATTTCTATATACCTGGTAATTTTTAAAACTAATTTCTTTGCGGGGGTGGAACCATGTTTCAGATAGTAATGCTATATCTATTTGCCGGTTTTGCAGTTCTGAACCCAAACTTTCTCTGTTTGAAAATACTGATCTGCCGTTCCACTGGAGTATTTTTAGTTGCGGGTCGTGAGTGGAGGACGAGTGCAAATTTTGTTTGTTATCTGGGTCCATTATGTGGTCGTTGTGATGATCGCCTCTAGTAGGTTTCTTACATGTGATGGGTCAATTGTACTGTTGTATCTTGTCTGCTCAATTATAGTTATTACTAACGCCATCAATTTTTCCACTAGTGGTATTTCCGCCGTTATTATCTGCTGTTGCGCTAACTGGTGATTCGGCTCGAGAGTTCCCGGCATCCTGTGTGGTAGTGGTTGATATGGATTAAAATTATTGGTTGTGTTGGGACCGTTGCTTTTCCAAAACAGATTCTGAGGGATTATGGTGCCACTGCCCACTGGTCTTGTTTTGTAACGTTTGTGGGCATAGGCGGCTGGCCGATTCCAATGTGGTTCGGGTTTCCTTGTGAATGACTATGTGGAGTTGTGTGGCGCGAACGATGCTGGCTTCGGTTCTCGCACTTGAGGGCTGCTACCTTCTTGTGTTACTGCTGGGATGTATGGTGGATTTAGCCGGGTTACTTGTTTGGCTGCGATAGGAATTGTGTTTTCCTCCGGAAGTTGTTGGCCCGTTTGTATTAGCTGTGGGGCTGCTGCCGTTACATTGGCGTAAGTGCGTGGGTTTGTAAGGGGGTGCCATTGTTGGGGGTTATTGACTACCAAATTTTGTTTTCTTTCTGAGCGCTGTTTGAATTCTGGGCAGGAACGATCGGTAGACAGGTGGTTTCCTTGGCAGTATATGCAACTTGGTTGATTTTCGGAGGTGCAGTCTTTGAGTTTGTGAGAACCAGCACATCTGCTACAGCGAGGTTGGCTTCTACACTGGGATTGGGTGTGGTTGTACCTAAGACATTGATAACATTGTATTACCGGAGATACGTAGGGTTGCACAGCACATCTCATGCCATATAAGTATATGAACTGTGGTAACACTTGGGATTGAAAGGTTAAGACGCAAACTGGTAGGGGGCGGTGTTGAACTCCGTTGTCTGCTACAACTCTTTTAGTAAATCTTCTGACTCGTAGAACTGGGAAGGGGGAGATTGTTTCATTTATTATTTCGTCCGGAGATAGCGAGGTATCGATGTTCCTAATCACTCCCTGTTTCCTGGTCATATAGTACGGTATGTACGCCTCTAGGTTATTGTCTTTTAATGATCTCAGTTCTACCAAGGAATTTGCAGCGGTACCGGTCTTAGTTTCTATTCTAATTCTATTCCGCCCTGCGGTAGTAATATTAATTATTTCTGATCTTATGTGGTTATTATGTAGGAAAAGCATTTTCCTACTGACATAGGGTGCAGCCTACCGATGTTGTTATTGTTACTTTCCATCATTACGTAGTAAGGACCATTGTCCGTTGGTGAATATCTGTTATCTTGACTATTCTGGTTTATGGGGTAGCCGGGTTTTTCATAATAATTGGGTGGGCCCGGATGGAGTTCTGGCACTGGTATGGGAGGCAGGTTAGTTGTATTGTTAGATACACTTTCACTGACTAGAGGGTCTATTAATTTACTGGGAAGCGGTACACTTGCGATGGTTCTAGGTTAAGCAACAGCTGGTCTTTTTGCTTGGCGCGTTTACTCACTGGTGACGTATGTTGTTTCATCTGTGGCGAGCGTGATCTTGCGCGTGAAAGCGGTTTGTTTTTTTGAGTCTGCCGGTGATGTTGTTGCTCTGTCGGGACTCCCTGCTGATCGTACTGCATCTCTTCCACTGTCATCTGCGCCGGTCGTTCAGCATACGGCGGTTCATGGGTAGTCTGCGTCTGGTGGATACCGGTGTTTTTATCCATGTCCTGGAGGGTGGGTGTGATCTGGTGGTCTTCGATGTCGACGGCTGCTTCAGGAGGTGTGTCTTCCATCTGGTAATAAGTGCGTAAGGCCACTCCCACTGTCAAACTGGTCGATGGAATCGTTCCAGTATTGTCTGCCATAGTGTTCCGAGACTGCGTCTCTGGAACACTACGGTGTTAGTTGTCGTTGTATAACTTCACTTCTTGCTAATTATTCACTACTATGTAACAAATGATTAACTGAAACGTTGGTAAACACTATCACACTGAGAACCGAAAAGTGGAACAGTCCGAATACACTACGTCCGGTTGTCTCACTCCACTCGGTTGAGGAAGCTCGAGCGACCGCACTCGACGGCGGCTCGATGTGAACTGCAAGTGGATAGTATCAGCGTCACTGTCTCACACCGCAGTTGGCCAACGGCGAAACCAGTTTTCTGTGTCTTGAACCCACGACTGAAATCTGCTATGGACCAAGAGCCTCTCTCTACAGTGAGATCTCCATGTGGCAGCTGCAAAATGTTCAGACAATGCCAGACTAACAACTCCAGCACGGAAGTGACGTTCGCCTCTTTCCTTCTAGTCAGCTCACTTCACTTCCACCTTTGCAATCCGTCGATGACTACATTCATCTGATGACACTCGCTGTCTGCCAATTAGTTTCCAAAGAATCGTTATTGGTAATTGAAAGTCTGAGCTTGGGATTCGCTGTCAACGCTACTGTTTTCATACCTGCCGTACGTGAGAAAAGCTTCCTCTCCAATTAGACATGACTTTAGGGCGGTTTTAAGGATTTTCACACTGTTTGGCCGAGTGCTCTAAAATCCCTTTCCTCATTCCTCGCACTCTAAACACAAGATTTGTAGCCTCCACTGACACCTTCGAATCCAATTGGTTGGCCTTTGCGATTGTTATCCTTCGCCTCAGACGGCCCCTCTAATCCCCTTCCGAGAAAGGAGAGCCCAGTTCCTCCGCCTGCAGCTACTAACTCGGACACTACAATAATAATGAATACTGCTGGAAAAGTATTGATACAAGCTTTTCGTGTAGCATAGGCAACACCAACGAAAATTGTTTTTCAGTGTATCAAATTCAGTGCAATGTGTTAAGAATGTATCACGTTATATCTGGTGATAATTTTCTAGGAGTAGCTAATTTATTTACGCGTGGACTTAGAATTTCATTGCTAGAATTGATTATAGAAAGCTGTAAGTTACGTAAGATTAGTCCCAGAAACACCGAGGAAGACATTCACTATACCATTCAGCCGTCGAACCAGTCTCATGAAGAGAATCATTTTCCAACATGTTTAAAAATAGAAAACAAAAAAGGTGCGGGGAGATAGGAGAGTTTCACTGATGATAGCTTCAGTTTAAGCTTGGTCTTCTCTCTCTTTCTTCAGCATCAGCATCAGGTTCTTGGGTTCCAAATAAATTTAGCTTCTCGTGTTCTTCTAGGGCTCCACCTTAAGTCTGGTTTACGCCTGCGAGGCATATAAAAAAAGAAGACAAAATAAACTGATACCAGAAACTTTTGGGTAGACGCAAATCGACTTCTGCAGTATAATAAGGTTTGTCTGTATACGAAATTTATTAATAGATCATCCACTAACTGATTGCGAGAAAAACACAGCCTGAGCGACCGGTCTGTCTGCCACCATTCGATAAATTATCAAAATTTTATGATAAACTATTATTTATATCGACGAAATTATCCTGTGTCCTTCATAAGGTAGGGCCACACTAGACCGCACCGCACCTGGCCCGCAACGCACCGTCACTAGGCAGTGTGTCGGCTCGCCCCCCTCGCGTCCACACTGGTCCGTAGCACGGCCGTGTGACGGACGGGTTCCTGCTCGCTCTCCTTTAACGTATACACTTTGCTGTTTCACGGAATTAATGTTAAAAAATTACCTTAAAAGTGATTTTGGTATCGTAGCTGCGGTTACCACCCGTACTTTATTATAGAGTACTGTACTTTATAATCTACGAAGGTAATAAAGTACGTTAAAAAACTTTTTTTGTGTGACTCCTGTTATCTCCTAATTGTTTGATCCCTTATGCACATAAATAGTATTCCAAAATTGTTTTAACAAATGGTCGTCACACTGTATTGAAAGATTTTCGTGTAATTCTATATAGTCACGATTAAATGTCAAGCGTCACTCACTTCACATTTAACGTGTTTGTTTTGAAGTTCCTTTTCGAGTCACTCAATATTTTTTTAACAAAAAAGAATAAGATTATTATACATTTTTATTTTAATGCAGACCGCAAAGATTCCGTAAAATAATAATAATTTCATGTGATCTAAAAATTCCAGTCACGGAGTTACTTATCGGCTGCGCAGTACACCTCTATCTTTGTCACCTAATTTGAAAAGGAAAACTACAGATTAACGTGAAATTCGTAACACGGAGCGTCCTAGCATTTTATTAACAAATCAAAGCTTTACCAGAGGTGAATGTCAATTTTACGATCCATAAAAATTACAGCTGAGACAGGGATTTGAACCAGGGACTTTCATTTCCCCAATTGTACGCCGTAACCTTCTGAGACAAGAGACAAATCTGGTTATAATCAAAAATTATTATTCAAACATAATAAAATAAACGTACTTATAATTTATTTTTGCCATGCCAAAACACAAATGTATTATATGATTGAATACATATTTTCCATTACTTCTAGATTCAGATTCTTGCGGCGAGTGATTTGGGTACGGAAGGTCCCCGGTTCAAAATCTGGATCTCGGATGCAATTTTTACAGTCCTTAAAATCGACTTTCACCACTGGCAAAGATTTGATTTGTTAATGCGAACATGCAAGGGCTCTAACTACATTTTACGAATATCTGATGAACCTGAAGTGAGGTTGAAAAAAAAAGAAAAAAAAAAAAAAAAAGGAGCCACTTCTAAAGCAATCAGTAACGTTTAAACAATATTTAGTCGTAAAGGACGGGAAATTTCCGAACTCTTGCTATACAGTTCTCGATATCGACCAGCCCGACAGCAGACCGACACCGGGTCGCACCGTCAAAATATAAACCAAATTTATCGGGGCCAACACACGGCCGTGTGTCGGCCGACACGCGGTGTCGTTTGAACTCACTTCAATCGAGTGAGCGACAACAATAAGAAAAGTGACGGTGCGGTGCGCCCCGGTTGCGTTGCGGTCTAGTGTGGCCCGACCTTAAAGATACAAAGTTTTTCCTTGTTAAAGTTCATGAATATTGGTATAGCCATTTAGTCGTGAAAATGTAACAGAGAGACAGAGACTTATTTCCGCATTTATAATATTATTAGTGTACATCACGCACAAACTGACTGCGAGAGAAAAAAAAGTCTGAGGAACCAATATAGCGTAAAAAAGTAAACGCATACGGTACTTTGTTTGGCCGCCTACAATTTGCCACGCATTACACCCATGAATTTGTGGGACCTATTGTTTAACATGGACCTTCAAATAACGGAACGTCAAAAAAAAAAAAAAAAAAGCAAAAACGTTTGCTCCGACCCGGATTTGAACCCGAGACCGTACTCCGAACGTTAGAAAGGAAATCGCCTTAATCACAGAGATAACAGCACATTCTTCTAGAAACCATTACAGAAACTTACACATGCTATGCGTCTGTCTATCACTGTTCAATTGTTGTTTTTTGTTGGTTTTTTGTTGTTTTTTGTTGTTTTTTGTTGTTTTTTGTTGTTTTTTTGTTGTTTTTTGTTGTTTCGTTGTTTTTTGTTGTTTCGTTGTTTTTTTGTTGTTTCGTTGTTTTTTTGTTGTTTCGTTGTGTTTTTTTTTTAATTCCATGGCAACATGTAATACCTATACAAAACAATGTATCCTATATCCTTCCCAATGTCAAATAATATCTCCTTGTCAAATATCATCAAGATCGGACAGGCCGTTTAGCCCTGAAAACATAACAAGCAGACAGAGGGATTCAGTTACTTTCGCATTTGTAATATTAATATAGATTTAGGGTATAGCATGCGTGAATTGTTTAAGAAAACTTAAGCGTCGTAAAATTCATTATTGCTGGTACATTTGGTAGAAAATGTATTCAACATTAACAGCTCAGAATCGTCATCACTCAATAAATTTTGACACACTCCATCCAGTAAAGCTGAGCCAGTAATATCTACTCTAGTACAGTTCAGTTTCGCAGAAAAATGTTTTTAACCTTAAAAACTCGAAATCGTCATCAATCAGTAAATTCTGACGCACTCTTTGAGACAGTAAATCTGAGTTGCAATATAGTTCACTATGTGAAGTGAATACCTAATGAAAATAAATCTGTGTGAGATTTAAACAGTGGGTAGTAAAATGTCACTGAGACGAGTACGCACGTCAGGTCGCAGGGCTGTGTGACTAATTATGGCAGGCGGACCCTAAGAGAAGACAGCGCCGCGCAATCCAATTATTTCTGAAGACGGAGCGGAGTGGTCCTCGCCACCCTCTGCCCGCGGCTGCACGTGTGGGTGGTTGCCTACCTGCAGGAGCGCTCAGCTGTTGACCCGCTTAACAATTCCCAGTACGGCGTGAAACACCCGGATGTGGATTTTCATGAAGCGTAGCTGCTTACCGAGAACGCAATAAAGTTAGTTTCAATATTCGAATATGTCCCTCCTACGTTGGTGCCTACATGATTCCTCCCTACGTATTTCTCACCAAACATAATTCTGACATAAATTTATTGTGAGCACATATACTGGATTAACCCACCAGCTCGAGAGTGAGGGTTAAAGCGCAGTAAAAACAATTTACAGTCCTAACGTACCGGTCATAATGGTTTTTAGACTATTTCCCATAAAAATATATACAAATGTTTTGACGATCTCCAGTTACCGACCTATAAATTAAAAATTAAAAAAGAAAATTTATGTAAGTGTAAAGCAGACTATAGAATTCAAGCTTGACAATATATGACAATACCTCGCTCCATCCGTGCAATGGCCGTTTCTCCTGGAGTTCATAATGCTGAAACAAATTTATTGGGATGACGATTTATAAATCACTAGCTGACCCGGCAATGCTTCGCTATTGCTAGATTCGAGTATACATATACACTGAATGTACAAAACTGAAATTTTGATATTAACCTCTGTTAAAATTAGATATTTACATACATGTTATTATTTGTATGTTTTGAAAAACATAAATTGTAATTACGCTTTTATTCAATTTAAAGTTAACTGCGATCCTCTTATAATAAAATGTTTTTGGGGACTTCATATATACAAAGCAATGCCATGATTTTCCTACGCAGGGGCACAGAACGTATAACTATCCATGAAACAATTTTCCCACTTCCAAAATCTAACAATATTATAGCAGAAGGTTTTTTTTCTGATATTTAATACTCATAGGCGAAACACATACTAACACCACCTTTCATAAATATAGAGTTTTAACCATTTTTTTTCTATTTAGCGTTACTTTCTTTCTACAGGTATGATCGAGAATTCAATAGCTTTAAACCTACTAGAGACAACGCAAAATAATAAAAAATAATAATAAAAAGACGCCCGTAAATCGGTCCTGAATTTATATTCTATAGCGGATACACATACATAGACTGTTAATTGCTTAATGTATTTCGGCAGAGTAAAAATTTCAAAGTCTGTTCTGAGTTGCAACCGATTCGATAAAGCCAATGAACCGTAAGATATTTTAACATGCAGGAACAAAGATATTTTTTTTTTTTTTTGTGTAGACGTTGGTTTAGATTTTATTGCGTAATTTAACAACTCTTTTCCGGTTAATTAGGCATTTTTAAATCAAGTTAAAAGACACCGTCTATGGTACGCCTGGCCATTTTTATATGCACTAAACTCGCCATTATTCGGGAGGATGCCGGTTCGAATAGCCGTCAGGGCATCCAGATTTGGGTTTTCCATGGTTCCCCCCAAATCACTCCTGCCCTCGATATCTACAAGGCGTAAAGCCATATGCAAAAAAAAGTTATATTTGTTTTGTTAGCCTTTTTTTGCATGTAGGAAGTAGGACAAAGATTAGAAACAAAACCTACCAACAAATTGTTGTAGAAATTAGCAATGGAAAAATCTTAATGATCCCAAAAATTATGGTAGAAATTAAAAGTTAAAGTAGTTCCCAATCAGAAGCCTACAAGTCTATTGTTTTAGTGGTAGAAGAGAAATCTCAGTATTTACTCTGAAATTCTCTTCATTTGAGTGTAACCCGCTAGGACAGTTACATAAAAAGCGGTATTGAAAGGGTAGCTATCAGAGAGCGCTTTATCTTTACAGCCAATAACAGAATTTTGATTTTCGCTGAGTTTGAAGCCGGATGCTGCTACACTTACTTAACTCTAAACATAATGGTAACATTATCATATAACTACTCTTATAGGATTAGCAGCCGCATTACACGAAAATATGTTAACTGTACTGTCGAATTTACTGTAACAAAAGTTACACAAGTGATTTTTAAATCAAATTAAACGGTTTGTTACAACCTCCAAATGTATTTCTTCAGTTTGAAATTGGGTTAGACATTCGGAGTCAGGAAAAAACACGAAGTTCACGAAGTTGGTGTTTTAGAGCGCAGAGTTTGCGGTTCCACAAGGTATATAAACTGATTTCCAAACGGCTACCGTCGGGAATCCAGGCGTCTGGAATCCCAGGAGACCTGTGACATTGCAACAGAACTTCGTAGTGGTTGACAAGACGGCAGCACCAGTCAATGCAATCGAATTACTTTCAATAAACCTGGTGCAGAGTAATTGTGTGTAGAGCAGAGAAGCCGATATATTTAACTCGTAGGAAGATGTATTGAACTGTAATAACATGTGACTGGTACTTGCAAGTTAGATGTTACGAGTATTACAGGGAAGATGCATACTTTTGCTTTACTGTATAAAAATTCGACCTTAACATGTAACTCGACCTTAACATCTTACAAAGTTTCGGTATTCAATGCTTTGAATTTTGTCGTTTTAAACAAATTACTACCAATGGAGTATATTTTCAAAACAGTATTGAAGTCCAAAGTGTTTTCTTTCTGCTTTTATTATGCTGTAGGGAAAGGTTTAAGAAATGCTCTCAGTTGCAGCCACAAAACTTGTTTTTATTTCTAATGCAATCGTTCAAAGGATTCCTTCCGTATGCGAACCCCTGACTGTCTTTACGTAGGAAAACGTTTTGATAACATGTTACCTTTTACACCAAAAAACAAAATAACTTTGTGTTTTGCTGTGTAGTTGTGTGGTCTCTATATGTTATATTTTGATCTTTACACTTCCGTCGTCTTGAACTGGTTTATTTTCTGAAGTTTCCTGTAATTAGTGTGAGCAAAAGTAGCAGATGCGCCTACATTTGGGAAGTAGTAGATGAATGTTAGACATAAATATCAGGTGTACATATATATTGATGACAAAAACTTGCAGTTTTCTATCGAAGCAACTACCAAGATTTCATAAACGTTAGATACGAGAAAGCAACCTTTCGGTTAGCATAAAATAGATAACATATTGCTCTCTAGTAATATATTATAACGGCTTTTATTCTTAAAAAATAAAATGAATCTGTACACGAACTATTTAACTTAACTTAAACCACAACCCGAAGGTTGGTTGGATCCTCCCGAAAGCGGCACACTAAGCCATTGTGTCAGAGGTAGGACGGCCAGTTCCTTTCCTATGGGACCTACAGTTTGACGTGAAATCCGAACCACGGAGCGTCTTGGCATAGCTCATATGATCAACTATTTACTTAACAGTAAAGTACTATGGAATGTGCAATAAAAAATGTATAACACCCATTTCAACTATTGTCGTTATAACTGTCTTTGAAACACGGAATCTTTCCAATTAACAAAGACATTTCGAAGTGAAAATGAAACCAGATAATTTCCTTGTACTTCACCGTTATATTTTAAGCACACTATGCAGAACTTAGTTTAATAATAATAAACATGAATAAATTAAGGATACCACTGTTGTATAAGCAAGCAGTAGGGATACAATGTTTCGTTTAGTCGGCTTAAATCATGTGAAGAAAGACATTGTTGGTTGTGTTACGATTGTGTATAGAACTATTGAAAACAATTGAAAAATTATATCCCAGAAACGGTCCAATATGGAAATTCAATATCCAGAAAATGAACCTGAAAAACACATCTTAGCAAATGCATCAATAACATACACCAATGTAGTAAATAACATCCAACTGATTATTTTAAATTGAAATCACTTTATTTTAATTGAAATGGTCTCTAATAATTCTCAGTGACTAAACTATTATTACAAAGTATTACAAACGGATCAAAGCGAAGTTCAAACTTCGTAGGACAAGTCCAAAAATACCTAGACAACTCATTGTTCCATATGAACAGTGCATTAAAAGAATACCCTGCAGTGCGATATATGGAATCAACTGTTCAGCTACTCTCATTTTTTCCATAAAAATTCTCATATTGGCGTGGGACATATTCAATTAATAGCAAAATTTATGTGCAAAGGACTGCTTACTATATCTATGTATGTTATTGGTTAAACTATTCAAAATCCATCTCTGAGACAATATAAAAAAAGTAAATAAATTAAAATTCATGTGACTTTCCCCCAGTAGTATGTTTAAAAATCATATGTATTATTTTCAACACTTTTAAGTTCTTAAGTACCTTTTTTCAAAATATTTCAGTCTTATAAATACAGTACATATAATTCAACTGTTTGGTTCAATTTCCTTTCGTGAAGGTTCTAGAATTATGCAAGCTGGGGTATGTTTCGAAATGCATTTTAATGTTATTTATCCGATTGGCTGACCAGATATCACGCTCTACGGATAAGCCAGAACAATCAAACGCTGCGAGTTCGTGCTTGGCTATACACAACTTCAATACACATTATAATCTCGTTATAGACAATACCTTTCGGGAATCGGTCAGAAAAGATTTATTTTGTTTTGATTATTAGAAGTTTATTTTCTTAATATGTGAAATATTTACTCACAGTGAAATGTGTTTATGAGAAGAAGAAACGCATACGAAATTGGAAGGATTAATAAGTGACATCGGGAGTCAGATGTTTTCCAGTGTCTGTGTTCTATCGTAATCATAACAGTAACGGTTTACTGGGAGAAGATGTTTTTCACCTTATGGGGACCTAATAATTAATATTTTGTCACAAGAAGCAAGGTGAAGAAGCTTGGAATTTGAGAATTTGTTAGCACAAGTGTAAGTTAATTCAGCTGTCCGAATATAAACCAATCAATAAAGGAACCCAAATACATCAGGTATTCGATGGCTTCAAATTAACGTAAGTCGATCTGAGACTATAGATGAAGGGGAAGTGTTTTTGGAATCGTTTGGTACTAACAAAATGGATTAATAACATGTCAATAAAACATTTTTGTATGTGGTGTTTTTCTTATAGACACCGTTCAGTCTTGGATGTAATTCATTTTCCGTTTCATTCTCGTTGTGGTCGCATTCACGTCTTAAAGTTTCGATTAAAAGTGTATGTTCTATGACAGACTGTCTTTTAAAAAATTATTTGAATATCATTTAATTGTTTTCAGTTGCGTTTTTACTTGAAAAACCAATTTCTATCTGGAAATAAGAAACTGAAAAATTGACTTTGAACGTAAAAGTCCTCAAATGAATGTCCTTAGTACATTTTAACCACCAAAATAGCAATAAAATTTGCTTTGATTTTTCACTGACCTCTTCTGGCTTTAAGTTTAACAACGTATAGGCATATATAGGGTTATTGAAAAATAAGAAAAAGATTTTTTATTTCTTACAAATTGTGAAAGATAAAAATACGCGCCACATATCACTGAATAGAAGAAGGTTGAAAGTTATTAGTTCAATTCGCTGCCGCCAAGGGCACTGTTTTCTGTTAACGAGGAAATGGCGAAGCCACAGTAGAGTGCGTTTTGTGTGCTGCAGTAAGCAAAAAGTGAATCCATTGTCGATGGGTAGCGTGCATTTCGTCTCAAGTTCGATAAGGTGCCTCCTCGTCGTAAACAGATTAAAGGTCGGCGTAAGAAATTTATAGGAGTTTGGTGCATAAGCAAAGAGAAAAGCACTGGCCGTCTTCGAACGTCAAACGAAGGTGGCAAGAAATGGACTACCGTTTTGATGTTTGCTCACGGTGCTCATTTCGAATGTATACAGCAAAACATGGAACCTTTACCTATCAAGTGATGAGTGGCACGTTTTTGAATGTTTTGCACTTTCGTGAGATTATTCCTGTATTTAGTAAGAGAGTGATTTTTTTTTCCAACTCACAAAAGGCTAATTCTTGCACCAAAACGACACATCTATCTACATTTCCACAGAACTCTTTCGAGTGTTAAACTATTGATCACATGGACAAAAAAAGTATTTAAATGTGGTCATGGATGGCGTCGATGGGGACATTTTGTCGTTCCTTTTTATATGGTGAAAATAAACTATAACGCCAAAATGGGGGAGCATGTATGACGCTAAATTTTGTTAAAAGAAAGAAATGTAATTTATTTTATGTATTTTTAATTACAATCGGGGCTTAGGCCACAGAGGTAATAAGTGTATTATATTGTAATAATATCGTTGATGTCAATACATAATAATGTCTTTGAAAGAATATTATTATTGAGAATATGAGTTCAGTTGTTTCGTTTTGTTGTCTGGAATGATATGAAGAAGAATTAAGTATCTGTAAATGAAAAAAAAGGAAATGTTTAAAATATATGACGTTCAAATAAAGAAACGTGAATTTTATTATTATTAATATAAAACTCTTACTACTACGCAAGACTATCAAGTGATGAGTAACAAGTTTTTGAATTTTTTACACTTTTGTGAGATTATTCCTGTATTTATTAAGCGAGTGATTTTTTCCCCCCAACTAACAAGTGGCCAATTCTCGCATCAAAATGACACATCTATCTATATTTCCACAGAACTGTTTCTAAAAGACTTCTTATTATTCATCACCAGTTTTTCCCAACAGTTTGCTGAAATGAGTTTTGCTCATAATTAGCATGGTCTAATTTGAAGTCCGAGCGTGGTGGGTGAACGGTTAACGTTCTGGCTTCGCATTCGGGAGGACACGGGTTTGAATCCCCGTCCGGGCATCCAGATTTGGGTTTTCCATGGTTTCCCCAAATCACTCCAGGCAAATGCTGGAATGATTTTTTTTTTTTTTTGTAACAGTTTAACGTCTCTTTTTAACAACGTGGTCTTTAGAGACGGAAAAGGATGGGGGCAAGGAATGGGAAGGAATTCGGCCATGGCCTTTTTGAAGGAAGCATCCCGGCATTCACCTGGAGTGATTTGGGGAAACCATGGAAAACCCAAATCTGGATGCCCGGACGGGGATTCGAACCGCCGTCCTCCCGAATGAGAGGCCAGAACGCTATCCGTTACACCACCACGCTCGGTATGCTGGAATGCTTCCTTCAAAAAGGCCATGACCAAATTCCTTCTCGTTCCTTGTTCCCAGTTCCATCCCGCCTCTAATGACCTTGTCCGTCGACGAGGCGTAAAAAAAAAAAAAAAAAAAAAAAAAAAAAACTAATTTGGAGCAATCACTATTCGGCCACATGCCATTGGTGGGGCCAAGCATTTATACCTACTAACGGGCTGTGCTACGTTATATTGAGGGAAGTGTTGCCATTGTACGTGATATGCTAGGTTTACTTGGGTGTCAGCTTCTTTGAGTGGCGTAACCTACAGGTGCGTGGTTACTCAGCGACAGCACTTGCCCGCGGCTGCGCTGTCCGTTTCCCCTTAGCCGCTGCCTGTCTGTGTACACAGTGCGCCGTTGCGCCCGCCTGAATCAATGCGGGTCTGAATCATTTATCAGGCGCAGCTCTGTGCGCGCTTGTGTGTCTCACGCGTAAATATTGGGAGTCTGCCGACATCCAATCGCTGCCTCGCAGCAGCCCCGAAATTCACTTCTGACACTGCCTCGGCCAACAAGGCGAGATTGTGCATCGATTCCTCTTCGCCTGTAGGGCATCGTGTAATAATGCCGCATGTACGACTTGACTGCAATCTACGATTGCTATTTGACAGTAAGTGAGCAAGTATAGGATCTGAAGTCACCAAATCAATGCAGGAATTATCCTACAGAAATTCGAATTTACTTTAATCTTTTGCAAAGTGTATCAGAATAAGCTTTAGCTCAATAATGTTTCGGTTATTTAGCGTCTCGTACTCGAAGGGAAAAAAAGCACTCTTATTATCACTCATATGTTTGTCCGTTTTTCACAGACGGTATAACTTGCAGATTTCAAATTTGCACAACTTCTGCGTTTCTTCTTTTTTTTTATGATGCCATTACCTGGTCTCGGGTGTAGGCGATTACCATGGATTATATACTCTTGGAGGGAACATTCTTGCAACATGAAATCGAGTGATTTCTGTGGCCAACCCGTAAGTGTTATTGTGGATGTAGGTGACTGTGATAGTGTGTGTTTTTAATTATTGAGTGTTGTTTGTTTTGTATGAAATGAGAGATATTGAAGGAGAGGGTGCAACCCGATGCCAGCCCGTTCACGCCTACTCTTCCGAAAGAAACCTAGCGAGCCCGCAAGGTTTAACTTACTCATCCATTTGCACTGCGGAGAAGTTTGGGATTTAATCCAGGACTTTTGCGTACAATCTGTGCCAACGGAGCGTGTTTCTGTATTTCATTCATCCCGGAGCAAACATCTTATCGAAGTTTTTTTAACTGCAACGAGTGTGAGAACGATGTTTAGAGCATATCATGTGGAGGACTAAGATATTGTTCACAGTTATTTTCACTGAAAAATAAGGACGTGAACGTTTTATTTTATGCCATTTTATTATCAGTAATGTCAACCGGAAGACTTCGTTAAAGCACCTAGCAATGCTACAGAGTGGTTTGAAAATCTAGATTTACAATTATAAAATTTTTTCTCTGGTGGATTGTTGATTGTCTTAGAATGACACATTCTTTGTATTCTAGCAGTATTGTTATTGGCATAAGATAAATAAAATATCAGTAATCTCACAGAAATTTTGCCAATGAACTTGAAATTTGTGCCTGATGTAAAATATTTTATTCTTCTACAATAAGTACATTTCTTTCTCTTCCAAATCAACAAATAATATTCAGATTTTACAGAGCGTACATTTAGTATCAAATACAGATTAATTACGAATTTTAGCCAGATCATTTTACGCGATAATGACCTTTGACAATAAAAATTTATCTTTTTCCTTATTCCTTATTTTTTATCACTTTTAGAATCCGGAAAATGCACGCCATAAGAATCCCGACAGTGACCACACTGGAGAAACAGATCAGCTGAGATAAAGCGGTTATCACCTGTGAACATAAAAACTAAGACCCTGGAGAAACTAGGCATTTACGTATGTGAAACTGACTGCCGATTATTCTAGATTCGTGACCATTCCCAAACCACTGTCACGGATTTACACCTATTATTCAATATTTAAATGACAAATAGCAGAAACACTTACATCTCATATACCAACTTCATACTGTTCTAGACCCATGACCATATCCCAAACATTCACTAGTTCCTGTATATAAACGACAAATAGCAATAACACTTTGTATGTTTCCAGCAAAGTATATTGTCAAGTTATTTTGCCACATATTAATATTATTTTATTTAAAAGGCTCTAATCCAAAATGCATTACATTCTAAAGTTCTTATAACAAATTGGATTGTAACTGAACGATACCATCAGCAGCGCATACGGTAACGTAATGCAGTGTTGGTGAACTGTGGATCGATGTTTGATATCCAACCCGAAAATGTGCCAAGCGAAATATGTGTTAAGGTCATTAGTTTAGGGAACTCTAAACGTGCTATTCTTGAACCGTGCCTACTCGGTTGATTTGAGTTTTGTACCTGATGGGAGGCGGAGCTCTATTGTAGTCTGGATATCACAATTCTCCAGCTCGCAAACGGAATTAGTAGAATTTCTCAATTTTCGATGACCCAAAGCCCAATAACGTGAAAAATGTTATAAAATTACGGGACTCCCATCTAATTGTAAATAAAGATGTAATACATAATTTATCTTAATCATTGCGAATATTAAAATATTTCCGCTATTTATTTCCGTTGGTAAATAAATACGTGAACGGCAGTCAAAGACGTCAGTGTAGACTATCTCAAAAACGCTGTTAGCTACTAATTTCAATCTTTACTTCTTTAACATTTATCCATGTAGTGTATTTAAACAAAAAATACTAAAAAGAGTCAAGTCTAATAATTATTGTTTGCAAGTAACTACCAAAACAAAGTTTTTATATTCGAGATTATTTCGCTATATGTTTATAATATCGTATTGCTAATTTGGAGTTAATTGCATGTTATTGGTTTGGATGGGAAATACATAAGCAAAAAACTGCTAGAAGTCGGAGGTACTATCGCAAGTATCAACGGGAATACATCTTTCTTTAGTGACTTACACAGTTATTACTAACAATAGGAACTGTTAGTGAGTACTTAATAACTACACCACGTGTTCCAGAGGAAATATGCAGAAATAACTCCTTCCCCCGCACCACTGGGTGCCATTATTTTTTACTAATCGCTTTACGAAACGTCGACGTTGATGGGATGGGATGGGATTGGGACAAGGAACGGGAAGGTATTCGGCCATGCTCTTTTGAAGGCAGCATACCAGCATTCACTTGCAGTGATATGGGAAAACCATAGAAAACCCAAATCTGAATGCTCGGACGGGGATTCAAACAGCCGTCCTCCTGAATGCCAGGCCAGAGCGTTAACCGCTCACCCACCACGCTGTTTCTGCATCGTAGCCGCTGAATTTAGAGGATACTGCAAATTTAATGATTTTGAGAAAATATATATCACACAACTGCTAACAACTTGCCATACGTCAGATAATACTTCATAGAATCTGCTGCCAGTATTTAGTGATTGGCGTAACAAAAGATTCGCGAAACATTTCAAGATTACACTGCTGCAGTTGTTATTATAGCATAGCCCGCGTCTGATTGCATAGTTAGTGTGCGGGGAACCATTTGTTCTCAGATTACGGGTAGAAAACAGTTGGTCCCTTCTCTTTGCCTGCCCCGAGTCTCTTGCTGTCTGTCATATCTTATTTAGCTGTGATGGCGGCAACCCTTGCTGCGACTCTTTTATTTACTGGTGCTAGTAATGGTGCGCCGTGAAAGCCTTCTTTAAGGAGCGGGCGTTGCAGCGTTAAGAATTTACACGACAGCTGTGCCCGTCCGTCCAGCTCAGATTAGTTACGATGTGAATGGAACCACGATCTCTCCTCGTCTCCGATCCGGCACTGACAACAAATGATCTACCCTTAAATTGACTAATCAAATCACTTTCTAAACAGGGTTTTCTAGTTTTTTAAGTTTGCTACACAAATAAGTGGTTTTCATGGAGCTGAGAAATCGGCAGCGAATGCTTACATTTCTAAGGGAAATAATTGAGCAACTGGACAAAACTTATGTCTCCTGATTTGCTGTTAACTGCGACTAGGAATGCGTTTTTTTATTATTATTATGATGGTTGGGTCTAAACTGATGTTTGAAAAAATATGGTTTTTGTTTGATAGTTATATCTAGCCGCTGTTACATTTTATTTACTCTAGATATTTCACTTTTATATTCATGCAGCATCTCGACGCGAGTAAATTAGCTACTGCTGCCATTAGTACTTATTAAAGAATTTAATACTAAAATTTGATCATTTTCACGAATTTGTTGATATTGAAAGCAGCAACCAGTCCCACAAATCCATTATGAACAAAATATTATTACTGATACCTCGCCAGTTTCTTGGAATTGTATATGCATTTAAAAAATGCAAACTTACGCTTATGAGAGCAACTTGAAGCATTAGATATAACAAAAAAAATTATAATAATGAATGTTATCCCTAACTATCTAAAGGTTAATATTAGTAATACCACTAAATCAGCTCAAATAGCGTAAAAGAAAAGTGAATTGATATTGTTAAATTCAGAAATTAAAACATACTAGAAAACAAAAACCACCTCAATAAACAAATTTATCTGCTTCATCTTCAGCTAGGAAAATGTCTTTCTCCTATCCAGCTAGATTATGTTATCTTGTATATTGACACCTTACTGAGTAAAGAACGGAAAGTTGTACAAATTGTGACTGGTTGCTGCTTTCAATATCAACAAATTTGAAACCACAGTCGCTGATTTCCACAAATCCATCATGGACAATATATTTTCACGAATGTTTTCGCTGCCGTTACTTCACAACAAATATTTGAAACTGGAACACAGTTATTACAGAGAAGTAATAAAACTCTTATGGCGTGGTAGAGTTTCTTGATATTTCACAAGCTGTATATCCATTACAGCCATCGGTATCAATCCAGGAAAATCTAATTTAAATTAAAGTGAAAGTATTTTTTAAAAAAAATAGAAAGTACTAAAGTTAAATAAGCCAACCAGTGTACGAGGTATATGGATAGTTCGAAACTTAAAGCTATAACAGTGTATTTTTCCAATACTGTTACAGCCGTCATTAAAAACATTAAAGATATAAAAGAATTCTATGATATTAGCTAAAACAAACAATATTGTTCAAATACGTGAATTTCTATTTAAAAACTAAAGTCAACTCTAGCTCTGGTACATTTATCGGTAAAAGTTATAATACAGAGTGTTAAAAGAATGGTAAAAAAAAATACACAAGTGAACAAGTTTAGCCAGTTCAGCGTAGTACAAAAAAAAAAAAAAAAAAAAAGAAAGAGGTTAAATGTTGTCCTTTGGAAATGAAATCCGAGGTATCTGTTAAGAATTTAGAAGTTATCTTTCACTTGGGGCAATATATTTGCCAGTGTTATCACTACCGTGAAATGCCATTGACGATGGATGAAATACCACATTTCAACAGTGTTGTGGCAGTCTAACAAGTGATTATCGTATAATTTAATATATGTTGCAAACAACGCCTTGAAGTCTCCAACACAGGAGAAAATGTTCCCTACAACCCACACTCACCATAAAATTGTAGTTTTTATATCATTGTCGTCTGCGATAGCTTAAGAGAAACTTTCGGAACGCCTGTCTCGGTAACTTAGGGGCTAGATTATTACCTTCACGTGCCTAAAGTTGCTGAATCGAGTATTGCTTAGAACATGTTTGTTTAAGTGTTGTGTGACTCTTGTCTTATCTTTCACATGAACTATCACAAAAAGAACTTACAATTTCATAAGTGCATAGGTAGATCTTACATGAAAAAAATGTAGTAGTTGGCTGTATGTGTAACCTACAGAGAACCATAAAAATAAATAAATAAAAAAAAGTGTTGGAAGAACATCGTGCAAGAAGCCATTATGCCATTTTATTTTGTTCGGCTGTGTCCTCTTTCACAATGTACAGATTTAGATGCATAACCAGTGTCTCTAAGACCAGTAAAATTACATGTTGGTGACTTGTCAGACGGATCGTTTTTACTGGCAGCTAAAAAGAATTTTTAAAAAGATTTTACTATGTTTTAATTACTGTTAACTACACCTTTATTTATCATCCAATATAATTTTAAAATACTTATCATATTTGATTTGCATTAAAGTATTAATGTGCAATAAGCATAGCTACGGAAACACTACAAAAATAAATTAAACATTTTTAAAAAGAGGTTTTGTAATGCTGCCAATATTCGTTAACGGAGTCAGGACAAGAGTTTTGTTGCGTCCTGGTATCTCCACTTTGCTCTTGGTGGAATTACAACTGAACGTCGCTCAGGATTGGAAGCGAAGACTTTGAGCCCCTGACTGACGATTCTATTAGAGGGAGCTCTGTGGTGGACTGTCAGAGCGAGCGGGAATTGAGTCCGCTCTGTTATTTGTATCGCCGCAATTAGCTGCCCAGTGGCCATCACTCTCCGCAGCCTCTGCCGGCGCCTGCCCCCTCCACGCACAGTGTATGCGGCGACGCCCTGTCTGCCCCGACGACGGCCGTCTGGGTCGCCGTCTGCCCGGCTTATGATTGGCACAGCGCCGGGCGCCCGGCGCCGTCGCAGCGCCAGCCAACTACTGCCAGCGTGGTGCAATCAGCATACCACCGACCAGTCTGTTCTAACATAAATATTTTATTTTTTTATTTTTATATCCTGATACGTAATAAACACCTAGTTTCTACTCTGGGCCCATATTTCCAATATATTACAAGAAGTACCGTACTGTAGTAGTCATCTAACTTTTGCTTACTAATTTCTTGCATTATTAATTTGCTGTTCGGGATCCACAAATGAAAGATCTCTAACTAGGTAACAAACTGCATTTAATTTACATATAACAAGGTGATATGTAAAACAAAAAATGAAATGATTATACACACACATATATCTCACTATCACTTCCAGAAGTATTTTCACTTAATACAAAATTACAAATTTTCCTTCATACTGTAGTATAAAATCATTCTCGCCTCTAAATCGTATGAAATCAAATATGATTAAGCCGGCTAGCTAATCACGCAACAACAAAGCACTGATTGCATTTGAATTGTTAAATGGAGCAATGAGACTATCTCTAAGGGCGAGTTACGGTTTCCTTATTCCTCATTGTTTGTGGTAATTCGTTGAACAGAATGATGTGATTTATCGTTTCTTGTAGAATACAGGAAGCGGCCATAGCTGTGTTAACTAATAGTCTCTAGATGCTTATCTCATCCCCTTCGCGTCTCCTCGCCAAAACAAGTGGGCAAATGGATACAGTAAATGCATGTATCGTTATTAAGCACAGGTAGAACCAAGCTTAACCCATCAGCTACTCGATAGTCTGATTCATGCAAGCAACAGTAAAAGAAAACATTTAACATTACTACTGGGTAGTTAGTATAAAATACGTCTAGCACGTTTCGTGCTCCAGAACAGAATGAATATAAAAATGGCCGAAACTTAAGTTTCCAAACCGCTTCATTCTCGCCTTGGGTGCTTTCCATTGGCTCAGCGCGGCTTCGGTATAGGGGACTATTTTCTGAGCTTGGTTTAGTAAATTCGACGCGCAAGTGGAGACCCTTCTCCCGCCAACAAAGGATTACTGGTGCCGCAAAGTCGTGAATAACAGCATCGGCTGAATTGCCCGTTCGACCCTTTGGGAAAAATCTTCAGCACACTTCCTCTCAGCTCCCGCTAATAACCAATACATTCTTAATAAATAAAAAGAAATTAATTTGGACCATTACAATACATAAGATAAATTCTAGTTTGAAAATGACAGCTGAATATTGTTCAGTATGTGAGACTAGTTTGTGATACATAAACTTATCAAGTTTCACGAAAGTTAGTTACATAATTAAATTAAAAATGTGTAAGAATGTACTTGATAGGTGTTATTGTTTTTTTTTTATGGATTATATATATATATATATATATATATATAAGGCGCTTGCTTTCAAAACTTTCGCTGCTCCGGTCCCGGGTTCGAATGCCGGCAGGATATATATATATATATTTTGAGTAACATAGGTTCAGATACAGATAATGTTATATCTAATTAAACATAGTAACATATGTATACGCAAATCACCTACTGCACTGTTGTATTACTGTTTCTCACTTTGGACATTTATGACACTTTTACATACTTACTCCCGCCACAGCCACTTTGGAGTAACTTACAGCCCTCAGGAGATGACTTCTGGAAGTAGAGGTGTCCTCTTCGATCCATCGGAGTTTCTTTCTTGGGGAATGATCACTGCTCGGTCGTTGGTCGCTGTCGGTTGAAACTGTTTCTGTTAGTTTAGACTGTTTCTAAGTGTCAAGAATCTTTTTTTGGCTGCTTGTGAGGCCAGATTGCAAGCTGCATCAAGAAGGTACAATAATTCCCGGTCACGAAATATGTCAAAAATGCGCCTGCCCTGTAATATTTGCTTGTATGGCGCTCTTTGTTCTGCTGTTGAAACACATTCCCATACATGTTCCGGAGTGCCCTCGTTCCCGCCGTGCCCTATGCCTCTTCTTTGCAGTTCACTGTTGTAAGGTCCATGACCCTTTATGTAATGTACCAGCTCAGGCGATGGAAGAAGATGCGCCTTTTGAGCCTTTCACAGACACTTGAAAACATATCTTACGCCCTTCTTCCTGTTGCGCTAACATTCAACCTTTGCTGCCATTCTTCCAATAAAAATTTGTTTACCTCTGCAGCTGTAAACGAATTGCTTAGTAAACCATCAAAACTAGAGAGCAACAATACTGATTTTATATTATTTCTAAAAGGTATTTTTTTTATGACCTGCCATCTTCTTCCCTCTGTATTTGAACAAAATCGTTAAATGAGATATCATTTTCGCTTTGGTTACATCATTAATTAAGAAAGGAATTTTTTCAATTTCAACCCGTAAGTGGCAAAATTATGAACACAAAAGGTCATGGGAATGTGATTGTTTAAAGGTAAGGCGTCGCTAAGGAGTGACGACAGTAGAGGTAGGTATTTCAGTTGAAAAATAACCAATTGTCGCTACAAAATGAGATAGTTAACAGCCAAACTGCTAGGCTTTGTTGGCGTCAACTGTTAGTGATTACCTAACCGCTAGATAGCTGCAGGAAATGTCACAGAGATATGAATAAACTCTGTATGGTTTCTATAGTAAGGTGCTTTTTATATTTTTGTTTCTGTTAGCGAAACATTTCATCATTTCTAATTGTTTTGTAAGTATTTTGCTGCGTATCTACTTTATTTCTCAAATTAACTATTGCTACAAATGAACCGATTCTCTTTTATCTTACCACAAGCCACCAATTCCGCTATTCATCGTGTATCATTCGCGATAGGTCACCCAGTTTTATTGTTAAATTAAAATAATAAATTTGGCTTTGCGGTTCTTCAGTGACGACTTTATTTAAGCCAGTAAAGGATTGAGTAATACGATCGGGAATAAAAGCTGACAAGGCATTTTTGAAGGAAACATTCTGGGAGTGTACAGGGCATACACTGGCGATGAGGCATGGAAAGATATTGCAATAGGTATGAAAAGTAGTGCATGGAAGGGAAAAGATGACCATGCCCACAAGCTGGCACTCGATTTCAGGCACAAGGGTGTGGGAAGATTCACTTTTTTAGGTAAGGGTGACAGGGATTGGAATGAGTTACCAAGAGAAATGATGAATAATTTACCGAAAACTTTGAAAGAATTTAAAGATAAAATTTGTAGAGGGCAAATGTAGGTGGGTGCAGGATAGGGGGAAGATGGGTGTGTAGGGAAATTGCCACCGGAGCCTGTGCTCCATTGCAATTAAATTGCCACCGGAGCCTGTGCTCCATTGCAATTAAATTAAATTAAATCCGCGTTGAGTGATTTCGAGATACCGTGTAAAATGGAAATCTAAACATCTTTACTGAGCAGCGAACCCTCGTCTCCAAAATTCCAGTCCAGAACTCTTCCGCGTGATCACTGATCACAGAACCACGAATTCCCTCTTGGATTGGTGTCATCGCGATTGTCTTAAATCACTTCCAATAGTAGCTTACACCTGTCGCTATCGCTCCTAAATAGTGTTTTCAGTAACTTGTTGAATCTGGTGCAATTTTTCGCGCGGTGAAGGAGTTGTAAGAAAAATTAATTACAGTCATAACAATATCACCCCGGCTCTGAAAACATTCGTTGTGTAAGACGGATAGTATGGTATTTATTCCAAGTGTGTCTATCTATGCTGTATATTAAGAGGAGAAGATTAATATTCTTAGATTAATTAATGTAGACAACATTTCGTTAAACTTGTACGCATTCTGTTATGAATACTATAAAAGACATTTCTACTTATGCGATGCACCAATCTACTTCTTCCTATGTTTATCTAATCTCTTCGTTCTAGAATTAGAAGCAATTAGAATTTGTTAGTTTATACTATTTACCTGAGTAATAATTACGTTTCATCACATGATCCATCAGCTACAACTTCTTTTTATACGATCCTTCCTGTACTACATTACAGCAAATTCTCACCTTTTCAGTCGAAATAATCTTTGACGGCTTTAAATAAAATCACATTTCTAATGCTTCGACATTTTTTCATTTCTGTCCTAATTTCACTTCCTAAAGTACCCTCTAACTGTATTTATGTTCCACATAGCAGTTTCTAACTGTGATACCAAGTGTCGGCAAAAAGTGTAACTTTTTGTGTTATGTATAATAAGAGTGTATTTTTGTGTACGAAATGTATAGTTTATGAGGAGACGATTGGAGGCCGTCCCTGTTTGTTTGGATGACTGCGAGAAACCCCCTAGGAATCTGAATGGATTGTATGTGAGGACCAGTACTTAATCCTTATACATTTCTACCCAGATCCATTGCGGATGTCTTTACACAATGAGCCACACTAGCGGGTTATTCAATCCTACAATATTGTTATTATTTATACAGGGTCCGGCAATAAAACCTCCCTCATTTCACGTAACCGGTGTGCGGGTTGTAGTGAGGATACTGATGTGGAGTATGTTTTGTTTTAAAGAGGTGTATCTGCCATTTTCAGTGTGCGCCATGTCATGGCTTGGTGAGCATCGTGCGTTTGTTGTGGACGAATTTATTTGTAACAGTTGTTCTGAGATTTTCGGAGACGATTCGAACTTGGCCTACATGATCGTGTCCCAGATAGAAAAACTATTCAACTGTGGGTGTCAAACTTTATAAAGACAGGTTCAGCACTAGAAAGAAAACCTACAGGCCGTCCTCGGACAGCAACAACGCCGGAAAATTTGGCGCGTGTGAGTGTGTCTATGCAACATTCACCAATCTTTGGGGACACTTAAAGCCTATAGTGTACAAACATCGTCCCACAGCACTGCAAGCACTTAAAGAGGCCATAATCCAGGAATTGGCAGCCATTCCAAGAGAAATGACGCGAAAATGTATGGAGAACTTTCTGGATAGACTTTGTCAATGTGTCAACAATGGAAAGCAGATATAATTTTTAAAACCAAATAATAAAAAATGGCAAAGTATGTATTTTTAATAAATAAAAGTAATTATTCTCTATCATATTTAGTTTTTATGTGACAACACATTAAAATGAGGGAGGTTTTATTGCCGGGCCCTGTATTTATCTTAAATACAAATTTATGTTTCAGGTATGTTAGATTCCTTCAAGTGGAACAGAAGGTGGTAGGTTGTAGGATTTAACATTATGATGTACCCTAGTTTTTATGTCGTCAAGTAATAAAAGTTAATTTATTTATACCCAATTATGTAGCAATACAGGAAACCAACTGCTGTTAGTGACTAGAGTTGGGTCAAATATTCTGCTCCAGACCATTGCTCGACCTCACGTTGTGTTACTGAAATAAAAACTCACTGAAATAAGGAATGCTGGAATTTCAACCTCTCGCAACGCTCTTCCTACTCCGCTTGAACCTATTTTTTATCATTCAGAAAAATTAATAATTCCCGTTACACATTATCAAACATTACATTTAACAGACTGGAGTCATACCGCCGCTTTTATAACTCTACCAAAACATAAAAATTTCTTCCTCGTTCTCATAATCACTTTTCAGTATTGTTTCATTTTTGCCGGGATGGTTCCTTTAAGAGGCTATCGCCGTACCCCTTCCCGATTAGTTCAGGCAGACCAAAAACGATCCCTAAGAGCATACAGCCTGCGAGGAATGAAAACGGTAAAAAAAGTTAAACTTAATACTATACCACTCGCTACCAACTACTAATACAGTATCATACAACCATTACAAAGATAAACATACTGTTGATCCTTTGGAAATTCTATGACTGATAATATGAGTCTATAAATATTAAAGGTTAATTTACCCAGTGTGCCGCGTGTCCGTAAGGCTGACGTAACGCACACGGCCTTCGATACAGGGCTAATTGCGACTAGAGGTTACTCCAAAATCGAGGGCACGATATTAATTAATAATAAATCTATTTAGCTAACCAACTGCGATGAAATGAAATACCAGAATACTGTAAAAAAGGATGTTTTGCCTTTAAATTAGCATATTAATGTTAAGTAGCTTTGTCTAACAGCCGAACCCAGCAGCGTAGGGGTAGCGTGCTTGCTTCGCGTTGCAGGGGTCGCCGGTTCGAGTCCGCCCGAGGGCATGGGTGGTTTTAATTAAGTGTTGTGTTCGTCTTGTGCCGTCATTATAAAAGAGAGAAAACAATCAAACTTGGATGAAATATATACATTGTAAAACGAAAAAACATATTGAGCTGGCTGAATGGCTAACATGGCCGAAAGCCATTTTAAAAAAAAAAAAAAAAAAAAAAAAAAAAAAAAAAAAAAAAAACTTTGTGTAACAAAATACTGAAGGAAGATTTTGGACTGAATATAAATCAAAGCAAGACAAAAGTGATGAAATGTAGCAGAAATGATACCAATACTAGTGGATTAACAATAAAAATAGGATCGGATGCAATAGGAGAAGTAAGAGAATTCTGTTACTTGGGAAGTAAAATTACAACCGATGGCTGAAGCAGGAATGATGTTAAAAGCAGAATAGCATTAGCAAAAAGAGCCTTCATAAAAAAGAGAAACCTTTTAGTTTAAAATATTTGTCTAGAAATTAGAAAGAACTTTTTAAAACTCTTTGTGTGGAGCACAGCACTTTATGGTAGCGAAACATGGACTTTAGGAACACCGGAAATAAAGAAAATTGAAGCATTTGAAATGTGGTGCTACAGAAGAATGCTGAAAATTAAATGGACAGACAAAGTAAGAAATGGAGGAGTTTTGGAAATGGTGGGTGAGAAAGAAGTTTGTGGAAGAAGCTTACAGAAGGAAGAGACAGGCTGGTAGGTCATATTTTGAGACATGCTGTATTGGTTAATTTGCTAGTGGAGGGAACAGTCGAAGGTAAGAACTGTATAAGAAGACAGAGATTAGAATATATGAAGCAGATAATTGAGGTCGTGGGCTGTATGGGGTATGTAGAAATGAAGAGGTTAGCACAGGATAGGAAAGGATGGAGGATTGCATCAAACCAGTCAAAAGACTGACGACAGCAAAAAAAAAAAAAAAAAACAAAAAAAAAAAACAGTCGATGTAGATGTTTCTTTCCAGAGATATCAGTGTTACAGTAAACTAAGAGATATAACAACCGTATTTAGTGAAGCAACTGTGAAGAAATGACTGCCAGAATACTGCGTTCTACACGTAATTTTTGACGGGCCTAGAAGCTATTATATATAACATCATAAATACAGCAGCACCATCACAATACAGGTGCAAAAGCTGTCAGCAGAAAAAAAAGGCAATGAAATTTATTGCTACTGATATGATCAGAAGTGAAGAAGATTAGTATCCCCACAACACTATAACGTATGGTCAAAACGTAACCTCATAACTTCAACTTAGTATCTGCTAGAAGAATTATAATTGTAAGTACCATCACCAATATGCTGTTGGCAACTAAGGAGATGAGAAACGTAATTACTTTGAGATTTAATGCAGTAAGTGATCAAAATTTGCATGAATGATATAGTACAGAACTTGATTTAATATTTTATCAAAGTTTATAAGCTAATAGATATGATATAAGAAAATTCAGAATTCTAAGAGAAGAATAAATCAATAACTCAACTAAATCACGCGCGCTGTCGCATCCATAAGTAAACTCTGCCACCTATAATTTTGTGAATTGTAGAACTTATTCTCTCGGAAATTAGCTGTAACCTCGATTGTTCATTTACTATTGGAAAAAAAAAATTCTAAGGATTACGTAATCAATGTGAAGACTCCTCGAAGGAGTCAGTGGCCATAAAAGTACCGAAACTCCCTAATTTGGCGAACACGAGGAATCCAAGCTATAAGCACACTATTACAAGGCGACAGACAATACTCAATCGCCTTTATGAAACTATTTGGGAAATAAATGGCATGATTCAAACGGGTAATACTGCAGTTGGTGACCGAGGGAGGAATACGCTTTGGTCTAATTGAGGAATATTATCAGTGAGAAAAGTAAATAATAAAAGCCTATTACAAATAATAATGATGAAATTCATTGACCAAATAATTTTCGAAGATGGTGGTTCGTTAGTATAAATGAGGCCCCTTTGTTAGGTTCTTAGTAGTTAAACCTAACTCCTCAGCCTTGGTACGGTGTCAGACAACGCAGGACCAGGTCTAAACTTCGTCCCTAAAGGCCAATCAACACAACAAGCTTCTCGAATGGCTCCCTCTGCACTGCGGTGGCGGGCGTAGCTCGTTGGTGACCTTTACAAGTTAGGAGGTTGATGTGCCGGGCAAAGGTCGCACCACAGACATTTAGGCAGGTAATTTCCAGGGTGACACTTGCAGATGGCAGGTGCCATTCAATGGGCTGTCCTCAGGCTATAATACTCATACTAACTCTTGCATAGATGTGAATACGATGGATCCAACTTCTTTAAACTCAGTTCCTATTACGGTTGTAACGATTCAACCGATAATATCGGTCAAAAAATATCGATATTTATATCGAAATATAAAAAACTACAAACCCCTTCGCGTAAAACAAATCCTGCAAATAAATGAATGGGTGAAAGGGACCGAACTTGACTATGCTTAACTCTGATAACGTCCATTGCTATTCTGTTGTTCCACTCCGTTTCGTGAGGGTTATTAACTCCCCATTCATTTACGGTCACCGTTTTATTATTTAATATGTTCCGTTACGTTTGCGTTCGTTAGTTCTTGTTTCTCTTTGGGACGTATTACAATATTCTAAAGGGGGTAAAAATATGACCGCTTGACCGATAAAATTGATTATTTTATCATTGTTGATAATAGAAATTTTAATGCAGTTGAAGGCAAAGGTTTTAAGTTTTAATGAAGTACTTAGCACCATTATACAAAGACCCTTTTCATGGAACTATCAAAACAAAAATTGATGAAAACTATGAAAAAATTTCGAAAGTTGTGAAGGAGGATTTGAAAAGTGTGAAGCATTTTTTTATTGTTACGTACAGAATAACACTAACTATTTGGAGATGACGGTACATCTTTTGCTGGAAAATTAAATTGAATACCAGTTGGATTAAGATATGCTCCAAATTGCAATTAATCATTTACTCAAGGTAGCCTGGTCGGAACCTTCTAACCGTCTTTTCTCACAGGCAGGAACCACTGTCACTCAAACTAGGAAGGGACTTCATGAGAAAAGGTTAAGCAAACTAAGTTTTCAGGATGTGTTGACGCTTAATATTTGCAGATCTAATTTTTTCAATAAACTACCACAAATTTATTACTTGGTTTTGATTTACATGTTTCTAATTTCCAAAATAATACATACAAATATCGGAAAATATCAATATTATCGTTAAGATGCGGTCGATATTATCGATTATTGATGTCTGCCCGGAACAGATAAAAATTTCGATATATTTATCGATATTGATATTACCTTGCTTCCCTAGTGCCTATCTACGATCTATTTTTACCAACCAGATAGTAATTAATATCCCAACACAAATGTTATTTCTGCTGAGTGAACTAACGTTACCATCATCTCTAGTACCACAGTGTTAAATGGATTCTTCTGTTGTACATCGATTCTGTTGTTGATCGATTGAATAATTTTCATCACTAGTGTTCTGATTAAGGCAGGTTTTCATGTTCTTCTGTCTTCTGCCCTTCTCTCCATATAGTTTCCGTTTCCTTTTGTAATATGACGTCATTTAGCTTAACATTTTGTTATTAAAATCGTGTAAGTTTGTTAGGTTTGACAGCAGCCAGACGTCGAGTTAGCACGTTCGGATTGGTCGACTTTTTGCCGATCGACAGTGCAGGTTACAAATTACACGTGCGCTGCTGAGCACGTAAGCCAATACTTCATCAGCAAGCCAGAATACGTGGATCACTCTCACCTCTTCACCGTCGGGCAACAAGTTATCAGCTAGGTCTCGGAATTGTTAGCCACTGCACCAACCTTGACATTCCCTGTTAGTTGTGTACTGTAGGGCTAAGTCTCAACCCTATGTTCAGTAGTACGGGTTACGGAGTACCTCTCTATCATGTACATCATCAGCTGTAGTTTGTTTGCGGTTTAGTACAGATTAAAAGAGTTTTCCTGAAGAGGTTGTTTGATCGAAGTAAACCCTAGCTGTCCGCTCCCTCTCCTTGATGCTAGCTCAACCCTCTATGCTCATGTTTATTTAGTAGTTGATAGTAGTACAACTAAAGAATAGGTCCAGTTGATGATACATGAAGATACTCAGCGGAAGTCATAGGGTATCGTGGGGATAATCCAATAGAACCAACGCGTCAGCCATCCATACACACCCCTCAATTACAAGTACCGCCACACTTTGATATTTCTGTGATTTTTTACTTCCTTCTTGCTCTCACCCTCCTTCCACAAAGTAGTCCTTCCAAGGTTTCTTTTAACAAACACTCCCCTCACAGCAAGTGTCCCATGTGTACCAACCGGTTCTTCTTTCTTTCTGTTATGATTTGGAATAGTTTCTTTATCTCACCAGCCTTCTGCTGCACTTCTACAGTACTCACTTCTTCTATCCAGCTTATTCACTCCGTCCTCTTCAACATCTACATCTCAAACGCTTCTATCAGCTTTTCATCTTCTCGCCTCAGCGTCCATGTCTCTACTCCTCAGATGACCACACTGCTTAAAAACATTTGGCAAGTCTCTTCCTCGGTGCTTTACCAACTTTCCCAGTTAATAATCGTATCTTCCTACTAATCGCTACAGCAATACGAGTTTTCACCTCTGGAAAGCATATTTAGTCCTCAATGATTGTACTTCCAAGACATTTGAAGGATCTTACTTGGCTGATATCAGCTTATCCTATCTTAATTTCTATTTGCTGAATAATGTAGAACCAAAATTTATTTAATACTAGCTGACCCGGCAATGCTTCACTATTGCTGGACTTGAGTAGGCACATAGATTAAATGAAAAAATATTTACATATAAATTTTAAACTGCTGTTTCATTCATTTTCAGTTGGAAAGAGTGAGAGGGGATGCGCTTTGGAAAACATATGGAGGCAGTATTTTTTTGTTTGTTTCAAAGTATAAGTGTACAAATTCTTATCTAAATCTGATAAAAAATGTGGTTTGCCTAAATTATGGGGTAAAAACGTAATGGGGTTGGAAAGGGGGAGAGGGGATGAATATTCGGAAACCATACGTAGGCAGTATTTTTCTGTTTGTTTTAAAGTATAAGTGTACAAATTCCTATCTAAATCGGATAAAAAATGTGGTATTGCCTAAATTATGGGGGTGGAAAGGGGGCGAGGGGATTAATATTCGGAAACCGTATGTAGGCTGTATTTTTATGTTTGTTTTAAAGTATAAGTGTACAAATTCCTATCTAAATCGGATAAAAAATGTGGTTTTGCCTAAATTATGGGGTGTTATGGGGAATAGGGGGTGACTTTTTGGAGTTTTTTTTTTTTTTCCACAGGAACCTTCGCAGACGCACACTCGAAAACTCTCCAAAGTTTCATTGCAATCTGATAAATGGTATAGGAATGCATAGAAGACGAACAAACAAACATTGATTTTTATATATAAGATAAGAAGAAGAAGATGTAAAAAAGATTAAAATATAGGCCTAACTTCCAACTAAAGTTAAAACAATTTATAGCTTATCAGGAAGAGTTGGTTTGATAGTGAGGAATGAGAAAATACGTGAAGCCTCTGTTTCAGTGTGCTTCATTGTTTTTCGTTGGTTCATGTGGTCACAGCACTGTTATGGTGATCAGTGCTGAGACGGGGTTAGCTGTTTGGAGTCCTCGTGGGGGTGGCAATAAAACCCAAATCTTTTCACAATACGTATGGAGTGAGGGCATACGACACTTTTGATGGTGATTCGTTCATCGGATGGGGACGTTAAGCCTGGCGGCTACATGGCCTCATTGGGAAGAGAAGACCTGTATGGGTCGGCACCTGGTTTCACCCTCTCTTATCTTTCATCTCTCATTCGCAATGCAAACATGACTCAACACGTTTCAATCATCAGTCTGTGGTCTTCTTCCAGGGCAGAACGTAAGAAGACCACAGAAGGATGGTCGAAACGTTGGCTACAAGAAATATGACGCTGCGTCACCCGCACAGCCAAGAATCAACTAACAGGAAGCCTACTACTACACAAGACTCACCACTGTCAATGTCATCCACACTTACAATAACACTTACGAACACTCAGGAACGGAAAGCCACCCCAGTTCATTTTCAGAGACTTTCCCGTCTAGACCCGGGTGACGCGTTCATAGAAAAAGAAGAAATAACGTTTTGGAATTGAATTTTAATCCTCACTTGAAAAGGTCCATCCTCAAACATTAAGTTAAGAAGTCTCTAAAATTTAATACAATAACATATAAATCAAAAAACCGATTTACAAATTTTAGCCATAATAGCTTACGGTAATTATTTTCTACTCTGATTAGATTTTTGATTCCATTTTGTTTTCAGTGCACACCAATACTTGCCATAAATTTTGGCTTGTCTCACTTATCTGGATCCAACCATACAAATAAATAGCAACCTGCTATCATAGCTATAGGGCACGCGAATTTCTTCTCTATGTCTGTCTGACTTGTGTAGTCCTTTCTTTTTAAGAAACCAGTTAATAATTAATATCTTCTTTTATGGAGCGTTACATCTTGTCGACATCTTGTGACAATAGCTGGGTAAAGAGTTTTGATAGTAAATATAATGAAATTTAGCGATGGGGGTTAGTAAGGTGTAAAAGCGGTAATAACGTGGAGTGAATTCTGAAATCACTAAAAATCGAAATTTGAATGCCCATGCTGTGTTTCAAGTCCGAGATCCGCAGAATAAACTTGAAAAAAAAAATAATTAAGCACTGATGTTGGAATTGTAATCTTAAAGAAAGTTGGGTTTGTTCTGAGAATAGAATATAGTTTATGTGTGTATTTGTGTGTGTGAGAGGGTGAATACGCGTGTGTGTGTTGAAATGGCAACATTTTCACTTGTCGGTGGTCAGTACTAAAAATATTGAATTTAGTACTTCAACTTTTGCAGTTATCTGAAAGATTTCCAGATCAATTTATTAGTCTCCATGTATCTCTTTTTGATAATATTTGTTTAACAAAATGACTCGAATACTCGTGATAAGAATTTCATTAAGTATCTGATTTACGTACCCGTTTGACCCCTTTATTCCCTGAATTAAAGTGATATACTTATCTAGAAATGTATATTACTGCGTGGGAAAATCTGGTAACAATATCGCGCCGCATAGAAAATCAAGTGGTAACTGCATTGTGAATATATTTTTTTTTAAACACCCAACATGTCAACGTATTTTACATTTTACATTATTATTTTCGTTCTTAGATGCCTGTTAAATACGAGATTATGTGTTCTTTACTAAGTTCTGCAGCTCCACGTATGAAAAAATTCAACTAAAACAAATTGCTCTGTGCTTAAAGATATTTTACATTGGGCTTTAAATATGAAATTATTGCGTCCATAAACTGCACGATGTATGTCGACCACTGTGAAGGACGCCAACGATAATGCAGATCAGAGGGATTAATTGAGGTCACAGGGCGCCGACTGTCGAAACAACGCTTGACGGCTTGCCACAGAGCAACACCGACATGGCGTGACCTTTGACATTTGTCGGCCAACAGGTGGCAGCTGAGAGGCGTGGAGAAACAGTTCACTCCGAAGGCAGCGAACTGTCAGAAATGCGACACTCGTGTCAGTTTCAGTAGAGCCAGATAAAGTTACAAATCACTTGACAGGCCACTATTATCAAACATCTTATAAAAAGGAAGTGTTAAAACTTATAACTGCTACCTACATTATTGTAGAACTGAAATATATTACATGTTTAGTGAAAACAAATTTATTTTATCCTCTATCAGTTTATCTATTTTGTAAAAAAACAATATTTATGTCTCTGATTCATGTCCGATCTTCATTCAAAAGACTTAGACTACTAACTTATCTTTGTCGATATTTCGTATGCAAAATATTTGCCTGATAAGAGTGAGTGGCAAAGTTCTGACTGGAATTTTGGAGGCTCTTGATTCAATTCGTTGACCTAATTTAAGTTTTTTCCTTCTTCCAGAAACCAAACCTGCCGACGAATGTCGGAATGGTGCGCGGTATATGTAATTGCGTTGGATCTATGTACTCGTATTTAAGATATCATCAACACCAGTAAAGCGCCAATCTTTTCTTTCATTCCGGGCTAAGGTGTTGGTTTATTCGTAACTTCATCATAAATTACGTTAATTTGATTTCTACAATAACAATCTTATGACTCTGAGGTTTTTTGGTACAAACCACTTGTTCTTCTTTGGAGTTCTCTACATTCTTATGCATTCAACCTTGAACTGCTGTTACAGATTAATGAATTTACAAAGAAACTGACCAATGAGTGACTCAAAATATTCGTTGTGGAGTTTTTCAGGCTTTAACTTGTAAATGATTAAGTTAAACGCAATATCTTTTTTCCGCATTATGGTCATTATTACTTTTAGCCTGACAGTATAAAAAAGTAAACATAAAAGCAGAGAATGTGTGCAGACTTATCGCTCTGAGTTGTGAAACGAATTAGTTATCGTTTAACAGTTACTGTACTGTTGTGAATCACATTACCGAATATAGTTTAAAATACGTGCGTGTTAATTTTTGCCCAATATCTGCTGAACAGATTAGGAATTAAAAATGTTGATTAATTTAGCTTTAAAAATCAACTTAATTGACAACAGTTTTTAATTATCATCCGCGACCAGGAGTCACCTACATTGCGTGAGAAAAGGCAAGTCCGAAACTGGGATAGATACCCCCTTGCGTCCAATATTGAGTGTAATTGTATGGGGCTGAACAGGGGAATGAGAGCCTATCCTGAATGAAGTGAATACCACGGCCTAGAAATCAACGAGTTTCGTTGAAGTCTGCATACAGGGCACTATTCTTCCTTGTTACGAGCAGTGGCGTAAAGTTTGCCAAACGGAAAACATAGTGCGTTTTCGGCTGTCCGACTGCAATTTCTGCTGCTTCAGTTGGTGAGTTGGCTATATAGCTTATAAATTTATCTTATGTAATGGTTGCGTTATTAATGTAATTTAACGAGTACTACGTAAAACGGGAAGCAAAAATTACATTATATATATGTAATTAAGCCACCAAACCCACACCACCCCCTCGCAAAAAAAGCTTGAAAAAAAAACAGCATTTGGAGATTTTGATCCTTTACCCTTAAGAAAAGTCTTTGAACAAAAGAAAAAACGAAATAAAGAGAAGACAGAAGGCAATAACGGTGCGCCCAAGAAAACATCTGCATTTTCTGCTGCATAAAAAGGAAAGCAACGGTGAATGCAAGGATGGGTAGAACAACTAATTGGAGATATAGGGCTACAAGCCATTTGTCACGATCTTCATCGATTTTAACTAGCGATGAAAATGATGGTTCGTGTTTAAAAATCGTTTGTTTGTTTTGCTTCAGGAAGTAGAATCGAATGACACTCTCCTGTTCTGTGAAGTGTGTAAAAATGTAGCACATCTGGACTGGGCCAATTGTGACGATGAACCGTACTTGATTGTAAATTGTGTGCCAGAAAGCAATAATGTATTTCTAAGAGTATGATGGAAAAATTGGATTAATATTCAATTTTTTGAAGAAAACTTAAGTTCTGTTAGTATTGTGGACTAATTAAGCTATGACTCTCATTACCCTATGTGGGGCCCCATTATCCTGTTCACCGAGTAAAGAGAACCATTCGAGTCAGTTTGGTGAAGTGTACGTTTTCGTTTAGTTTTACATAGTCCATGGATTAGACATAACAGAATCTAAACTTTAAATAAGATACAAAAAAAAGTCGTCTCTAAGGCACTCTTATTCCACTTTTCCCTTGGTAGTCTCCCATTCCTTCGTTCTTCCCTAAATGTGTAGGTGACTGCGACAAGTTAGTGATATCGCCAGTATGATATACATGCGAATGAAATAAGCGACTCATTGAAACGTGTTGCTTCACCTCTATAAGGACTAACCTGCAACAATGCTGTCGTATTCCTTCTCCTAACCACACTAGAGTCCATGTCTCTGATAAGCAGTCTGCTGATTAGGAATTATCACCACCTCTCACACCATATGTATGAAAATTTATTTCCTAACCCTAGATGGAACTTGCGAAGAATTTATCGGTTTGGACCAAGGAATCACTGATCGAATCGTCACTGGTATTTGATAGGGGTGATTAATCAGTCCAGTGGCGACAGATCTAGGTGATCCAGTAACCTTTCACACTACTTTTCCTGAACTCTTCCTGGTGCAACTCATCAATATCCCGCACCACCATTAGCGCGGGCACAATTCAACGAACACTAATACAGTATGATTGTCACCAATAGAGAATCCTTGCAATAACATTGTATGCGGTCTCACGTCTGGTGACATATGAATCCACTACAATTCATTTAAAATAAAAATCGTTTTTAGATATTAAATTAAAAATCTTCTTATATCGCCAGAAAATTAAGGAATTAATGTAAATTATTAATCAAATTAATTTATCGGCTTAAACTAAACTTTTTGTCTGTTGGTACAAAGGTAAAAACGTAAATAATTAAATAGCCGCACTATAAATTATATCTAATTTTCCATTTTTCCACCGCTATTGGTATGGTATATTTAAGTATAGCAAAATAAGAAACATTTATGGCTCAAATTTATTCTTTTTTTTTTTTTTTTGTAATGGCTTTACGCCTCATCGACGCCTAGGTCATTAGTGACGGGAAAGGACAGGGGACAAGGAACTGGATGGAATTCGGCCATTGCTTTTTGAAGGAAGCATCCCGGCATTGGGGAAACTATGGAAAATCTACATCTGGATGCCCGGAACGGGATTCGAACGCGCGTCTTCTAGAATGCGAGGCCAGAGCATTACTGCTCGACATCCACGCTTGGTAGGCTCAAATTGGTTAATGTTCCTGTTATAGGAATAAAATGATAAAAAAAAACTTTAATTGCAACTTTTCGCGGAGCATCTACTAGGTATAAATTCAGTTCCTTTCTTTATTTTTAGTTTACTTCGCGTTTCTGCTGACTAAAACACTACTATTATTTTCTCGAACTATTGCTTCTTCAATTAGATAGAGCCCAGTGTATTTTAGCAATATGGAAAACACACAGAATTTCAACACAAGTTAGTCTCATTTTGGTCTTCGTCATTAAATCTGTTCGCCACTTAAAACCATCACAAAAGCGTTACTTACCAATAAATTCATAAAACTTTAGTTAGCATAAGTCCTTCAGGGATTGCATTATGTGAAGTTCAGGTTACTCTGCAACCATACAATGTGGCTTTGAAATAGGGATATATTTTATATTTATTAATTACTAGCCCGAACCCGCGACTTCGTACGCGTGGATTAAGAATTTTTTTTGCCAGAATTAAATATAGAAAGTTGTTGGTAACGAAGGATTGGTCCCAAACAATATCGAGTCGGAATAATATGACAGGAAAGCTATCACTATATCACTGTACCGTCGAACCTGTCTCTTGAAGAGAATCAATTTCCAACATATTTCTGTCACTATTCGATAAGATTTCAAAATTTCGTGACTACAACTGTTAATCATACCGAAAAAATATCCTGTGCCCTTCATACCGATTTCCTTATAAAATTCCATCACAACGATATAGCCATTTAGTCGTCAAAACGTAACAAAAAGACAGAGACTTACTTCCGTATTTATAAATAATATTACTGTGGTTCACACTCACTCACTGACTGCGAACAACACCTGAGGGATCATTATAACTTAAAAAAGTGTACACCTACAACATTGCAAGACTACCTACGATTTGCCTCGCATTGCATCCGTAACTTTCTAATATCTACAGTTTAACATTCAATCGGAATAACCTACGGCCCAGGCCTGACTCTTACGATGAAAAACCATTTTTAAAAATCTTAGCCTCCACGGAGATTTGAACCGGAGACCACGAGGTTAGGAAGTAAGCGCTTTAGCCACTGAGCTACCATCCCACTTCATGGAAACACGGTACGGAGACTTTAATATCGAACGTGTCTGTCTATCGCCGTATTTCGAAGTTATGAGACAAAAGGTGTTATTTATACAGATAATTTTTCAATCAAATGTAGACAGTATTTTTCTCCTTGTTTCAAACGATAGGTGTGCAAAGTTTCATCGAGATCGGATGAAAACTGTGGATTTGTATGAAGAACAAACAAACTAACAAACAAACAAACCAACAAACATACATTCATCTTTATATATAAAGATATGATTGTGTCATACAATTGAGGACAGAATGGGTAATTAAAAGACATGAGGCAAAATTTATTTTAATATGAATAGTAAAAATAAGGTTTACTGAATAATTTAAGATCTGTGCAAGGAAAAAAACCGCTCCAATGAGCTCTCCTAATTTCATCTAATTGTGGGTCGCAAAACTGCTTATGGAGTATTGAGGATGTTAACTGTCTCCAGCAGTACTCATTGATCACGAGCGGCGATTGGAATTCGGTTCTTTTAACATGACTGTCTGCAGTGGACTGCGTCTTGCTCTGCGTATATTTTAGCCCGAAGGACTGGAAGCTCTGGGTTTGGCGAATAGAGGGGGCTGCCCACACTCAGTGCTGTTGCCTGTTGTTGAATGCAGCTGATCTGCCCACGTAGGAGTTAGTTTGCTAAACCCTGCACGGTCAAGGCCTTTACTCTATTGCTACCACAAGCGTTTCTCATATCTTGGGACTCTCAAACTTTGCTCGAAGACGTGGCTTCACCCAACGGACTAATCACTTACACCAGTGTCCCCCATGTCACAAGCTTCAACTAATTTCATTACCGCGGAAAAAGCAGTAGGTTCGGTACAAGATGAAAAGCTAGCGGAATATCAAGGCCAATTCCATTAACTGTATTTTTCGGGGAAAGATATCTCAGAGTACATTCCCGAAATTAACAAATATTTTAAGGCATAGTTCCACACGGTTTTCAAAGACCAAAGCAACACCGCTGTTTTATGGCTTTGTCCAGCGTTTCTAGGTAGTAAAGGAAAAAAGCTTTCACATTTACGGAGCATCAACAAATATAAGCCTTTTGTCAGAGTGTTTCCATTCAATAAATGCCAGGATATACGTGTCACATGACACGTTATATTACAAAATGTACAAGAAAGTATGTTACCAAGAGTTGTACTGAAGCATACACGGTATGCTCTGTTGCGTATGCATCGCCTATGTAGCGAAAAAATTAGTTACCGTCCTCACCTTCGGCTGCAGTTTACTAGAAAGTGTCTTCAAAAATCTTGTGAGACGTTTTTATCAGCGAAACTTAATCAATTGATGGGGGAATACATGATTGAAGGTATTAAAGTTAAATGAGGTTTATTGAATAACAATTAAAACAAAAAACGTATGATTTAAAAAATATAACTTTCCGTTACAACGACCATGGTAGGTAAATTGATTTGAAAGTATTGACCTCACAATTAAGGAATTGTTTCAAAAGCACACGGAGTATTAGGATAAAGTGCGATTGTCTCTTACTAGCTTTTTAAGATTATTTCTGCTTCATAGTTCTAACGTAAAAATACCCTCTCCAGCATGATTAGAAGCTGATTTCCGCGCTTGCTAATACAAAAAAGTAAAAACTCGCTAAAGACTTCTAACCAAGATTTTTGATACACAGTTTTTCATTATATTAGTTACCCTCAGGTCGAAGTGTGCAAAACGTGAATCTAGGACACTATCGTATGTCTCATCTAACCAAAAATACTAAATGCGACGGAATTTATTGTTACTAAAAGGAGAAATACTGTGAAAAATTAGATGTGGGAGTGTTCTCTAGTCCTTTTAGGGTCGCCATTATAAAAGATTTATTGCATCTTCCGAATATGACATCTACCGTAGAATTAAGACAAATCTTTTATTGAAATCTCACTACAAATTCAGTAATCAAAGGAGTTCATTTTAATAACATGAACATTTCTGCGCACATTCTGAACTCACTAATCACAAGTCATTCTTCTCTGCACACGTCTCATAATAATCTTGCTCCTAAGACAATCTTCCTGTACATTTGTTATCCACCGTGTTAGCTTACAAAAACCTAAAAGCTTAATATTCTGCACGAATAATAATAATAAAAAAATACGAACGCGTTGCCTTAAAAGACCCTGAGGAAAGTGCTTGGCAAGTTAAAAACAGTGGATGTATCTAGGGTCTACAAACAAGCGCGACAAGTATTACATATACGGTTTGGGAAATAATATTATCTTCTATGATCAACTGACACAAATGAGTCTAGCCTGAGATTGACCGAGCATAATCTATCTGTTTCACTGACAAGTAACGCTAATCTATAGTTCATTGAGGGACGAGCAAGTCTGCAATAAGTGGAGATATTCGCGATAAGGTAGACGTGGACTAATGAATGAATGAATGAATAAGTGTAAAAGAATGATTTTTTTTTTTACTTATGGTCTTACGCCTCGTTGAGATTATTAGAGGCGGGAGGGGTTTGGGATAAGGAACGGAAAGGGATTCAGGAATTCGGGCAAGGCCTTTCGAAGCAAGCATCCAGTCATTCACCTGGAGTGATTTGGAGAAACCATGGAAAAACAAAATCTGGATTCCCGGACGGAATTAGAGCCCAAAACGTTAACCGTTCATCCACCACGCTCGGTTTAAATTAACGTGTTACGTTGCTGGTAAGAAAAAAAGTAAAACAAGAAAATGACAACTGTAGTTGTTTCTAAAATGTGATCGCATGAAGAAAATTTGGCTGTAAGCTGTGGAATTAATCAACACTGTACAAGTCGCAGCATTTTTACAGCAGTGAAAACAGATGAGCGGTCGTTGAACAGGGCATGAAATTTCCAATTGTGTGTAGATCGGCGTCCGGTACCTCGCGCAGATGAAGTACTAACGGGGAAAAGACAAGTGTAAGGAAGTGTGACACGATGGCGATGTGGGTGTGCCGGAATGTCAGATGCTCCTGCCGTATTGATCCACAGAATCGGCGGTTTGGAACCGGCTGCGGCCGTCGATACGAGTCCATATTTCACCGCCACCCCCGCGGCCGATAAAGTATTGGGGACCGCCACCAGCAACCCCTCACCCGCGTGTCCCGAATGAGAAGCAGGCGACCTGGCGGAAAAGCCAGGGGTCAAAGTCGCAACACTCTCGCCTCGCCACATGCAAAGCTGACAAACAGCGCAGGAATGCAAGAAGATCATGCAATAAGACTCTTGGTCAAAGAGGCCGTGCATCAATTAGAGCAAAATTATTCAAATTTTCGACTTAGACACTTACTAGAAGTTAATTCATAGACATATGAGTCCTATGATAGAATAAAAAGAGATTGAGACCCTGTACAGTGGATTGGAGAAGTACAACGGGACCGGGCATGAGCAAAAACATACACTTACCGGCAGTCCTGGCTACTATTTTTAGGCGGTTTTCTGCTGTCATCAAGACGAATGACGTGCCAGGACGGTCCCGAATATCCGTCTCATAAACTACACTTCCTTCAAATAAAAATATCTTATAACGCACAGAATATAGTTACATATTTCGCTGACAGATGGCAACAGTTTACTTCGCTCATTAGTACACAGTACGACCTGGAAGTAGGAATAAGATGTTTGCGTTAACAGGGGTGCACTCCAAATTGGATCATGCCAACGATGCGTAAAATACGTAGAGGGCAGTCGACCCAAAATGTTGCGAAAATGTGGTGAGGAAGAAGAAGAACATTTTTTCCTAAAGGAACAAAATTACCGTGTATCTACAGAACACTACGTAATTTCGGGGTCTGTTATGGTGCGAATGCTTATTTAATTCCTGTTTTTGAGGTTCGTCCGTCTTCGTGGCTGATTCTGAAACGAAGGACTTCTAACTGTCCCTCCTATCTAAGTAGAGACCTTTGACAAGCGGGACACACTCTTCACAATGAAGAGGGATGATAATACTTGTATTGAAGAGGCAACAGAAGTATCATCGTACCCAACGCAACAACATAATAACAAAACAAAACAAGAAAGTAATGGAAGAGTTACTGGGTGTGAGGATTTAATAAATCACCAAAAGTGAACTTCGTTCTTTTATACTAGCAGATGGTTCGGAAAAGAAAATAATTCACGTCGCTTGCTAACCGGTATCTGGTAAAATTGTTTTACCGACTCTTATCGCAAGAATAATTTGGATTCAAAGAGAAATGAAGTGAAATCGTTACAGTTACTACGAGATTCTTGGATAAGGTTTCAACGATATAATTTTCAGTCCGAAATCAATATAACCAAACATTGGATTTTCCTGTATGATACTATCGCCGTTAGTTGACCATGTCGATTGTAATATGTTCATAAAAGTCAAAGAAAATGAGAAATAGAAGCCGTGGCAGTGAATGAAAAATTTTAAAAAAATTATCTGCTAGATGTAACCAGTAAAGAAACCACTTTGCGTGAGATATCGGTGTTGAAAGCTATCCAGCGTTTCCGGTAGGGGATTAGTTTCTGGCTGGGAGAGGCGGACGAGAATAACTTCCAGGCGCAGTGACCCACGTTGATTGTCTAACGCTTTGTAGCTCCTTCAAGCACCAGAAGCATATTGTGGCGTGAACCTAACTACTTTCCGGCTTAAAAATAATATTTTATTCATTTTGAAAGCATTGCTTATGATACTGTAATGCGAAAACCAATTTTAATCTCAGCTTATCCACGCACTAATAGAAAAAATAAATAAAAATTAACGGTTTTTGCCTCTGTGTCATGCAAAATATCCTATGTTCTGACCGGTGGGATAAACTATTGCTATGTGAAATTTTGTTGAAATCTATTCACTAGTTTCTGCTTGTTGTGCGAATAGTCAGATACAAATTTCTCAGTTTTGGATTCTGTCGAATCGTATCGCGATTAAATGTATGCTGTATCCTCACCGATGGCATAAGCTATCACTATATGCAGTTCAGTTAAAATTGCTAAATTATTTTCTGATTTATACACGAACTTGCATACAGAGAGACAGATAGATAGAGAGACAAAGAGATAGACAAAAAATCTAAATTTCACGATTTTAGCATCTCTGTTATCTGTTCTTTATTTTGCATTTACTTCTAAATAAAGTAAATGTAATGTACAGCAACAGACACAACTTTTCTACAAATTTATTGTTTAGTTTAGATTTCGTATAAGTACATAAACAGACAGTTTCATATAAAATTTATCATTACATAACGCAGGAATAAGTTTCGTTACACCCATTTCCAAGACCAATAAATTAAATATCATGCAAACATACTTTACTGCCAGTCGCACCTGCAAACAATGTAAGCCAAACGTTTAGGTCGCATCCGCACTTGAATCCGGGAGCTGCTGGTATTGTTTACATTAGCGGTTTTGAAAGTAAAGAACTTTCCAACAGATTAAGCCAGCCAGCTCTCAAAGTCTGCCTTCCTTCTTTCCGCGAACACTACATAAAAAAAACTTTTGATGTCTTTATTTGCGTAATTTGGTAGGAGCGGCAGCGCAACGGAGACCGCTTTTCAGCGAAACGAGCCGCAGAAAGTGAGGGGACGAAAGCCAAGATTTGCATTTCAACAACTTCCCTAATTGAATACTCGGAGGGCAAGCCGCACGCACTAGGAGTACACAAGTCTTTTCTCACACAAATAAAGGCAGCTGAATGTTTAACGCGTTTTAAGGGATTCAGCAGCCACGACGCTCATAAGTCGGTGAAGAGTTGAAAACAGAAGGAGAGACTTTGGTTTTATTTTGGAAATAAATAGTTTCTGGGCTGAGATATGTTGCTTTCTTTATATCCACAAAATCCTTCTCAGTTTAGCGGTCTGGAGGCTTAGTGTTTAAGACGTCTGACTGCAGACTGAAGGGTCCCCGGTTCCAAGCTCTGTATCAGTAGAAATTTACATGGGCCATTAACCAGAGCTTCACTTCTTGCATAACATAATGCTTCCGTGGTTTGGATTACATGTTAAACTGTAGGTTCCATTCACCGGGTAGAATTACCTGGATATGTTAGATGATGAGGGAAGGAACTGGATGTCCTACCTTTGATACCAAGCTTAGTTTACCTGTTTCGGTAGGGTTAAACCAACCTACTGGTTGAATGCCAATATTAGTTTTAAGCCTTTTCTGTTAAAGAATTCGTATGATCAGTTCATTAGGACTGTTAAACCAATTTCTTCAATGATTCCACATTTCATCAAATTTCTTTCCGGCGACTGACAACCGTTCTGACTACATGACTTGTAAACTGGAGAATTTTTTACTACAGCCAGTCAAGTCTACAACTGATTTTTGTTTTCTATTTCAATTTTCAATTTTTTTTTTTTTGTTAACATGCGTATTGCACAGGATTACTGTGTTACTCATCAACCTCTGCGGTTTCAGTATCTAATTACGTCATTACTGAAAAACACTTGATGTCACGAAGGAAATAACATGACGAAAGGAAACATTTTCACAATATTTTCAGAATATGATCCATTAACGAAATCGAGAGTAGGTGTTTTCTGTAGTGTTTTACCTCTCCGTAGTAATATTCTGTGGAGATGAGTTGAAGTAGTTTCCCGTTGCCTTATGCATTGTGAAAGTATAAGTTTTATTTCATGTGTTGATAGCTGTCTTCAGTCTTTATGATTTTGTTGAGAAATGAAATGGCCTTCTCTTCGGAGAGATACCAGGGTCAACCAGGTTTTACATCTCTTGCTGCGACCAAGTAATGGCGCTGACCAACCATATCGAAAAGGGATTCCAAGATCGGAAAAAGATCTTGGCAGTGTTTGTAGATTTGACTGCAGCACTCTGGAGGGAGTGAATGATACTGAAATTCCTGAGGATTACTTCAAGCAAAACGATTGACCCTCTGTTGAATGACATGCTATGCAATCGAATGATTGATGTTCACTTAAATGGGAATAGAAGCAAATATTACAGATTAAACAACGGGATACAACAAGGATCTGTCCTTGATCCTTTACTTTTAAACATCTACACCTCAGACTTACCATCCACTACTTCCAGGAAGTTTATATACACTGCCGACATAGCCATGACAGCACAATCTAGCGACTTCAAAACATCTGATGAAATTCGCGCAACTGACATTCACAAATTGAATGAGTACTTGAACATTTGACGCCTAAAACTGAATATAAGTAAGACCGAGGTCAGATCTTTTTACCTAAAAAATAGAAAAGTCCACTATAGACCTTAAATAAAATTCAGAGACCAATTACTGAACTACAATCCTTATCCAAAATATCTAAGTGTGGTTCCTGACCTGTCATTGACATATAAGGAGCATATCCATAAAACAGCGGCAAAAGTAAACACTCGAAATAACATCCTACAAAACTTTCAGGGACGGGTTGGGGAGCACATGCCTCAACTCTCAGAACGTCAGCTCTTGCTCTTGTATACTCAACTGCTGAATACTGCAGTCCTGTATGGCTAAATAGCAGTCACACGAAAATGATTGACGTTCAACTGAATGGCACAATGAGAACAATATCTGTAACTGTTAACTCTACACCTACAGACTGGCTGCCTGTATTCTCTAACATCACCGCACCAAGTCTCTGAAGACAAGTGGCTTTGAAAATGGAATGGCAGAAATGCTTAAGATATCCACACCTTCCAATTCATCCGGACTGCACACACAAAGCTCCAAATAGACTAAAATCTAGATATTCAACACGGAAGATTGGTCAAGAACTGGTCCAAAATAATTTCAACATAGGCGCAGCATGGTGCGCTGAGTGGTTCAATTCCAACCCTGACAAACATGCGCTATTCCAAGATCCTACACGACAGCCTCCTGGATTCAAGCTGTTTTAGGAAAACCTGGACGGCACAGAACCAAGTGAGAACAGGCCACGGTAGATACAACTACTGGATGTACAAGTGGGGAATGATAGAGAATCCTTCTTTTCACAGCGGTAACTACGAGCAAACCATTCACCACATCGTCATGTAATGTCCTCTTAGGGGATTTAGTGGCAAATTGCACCATATTCATGAAGCAACCACAGAAGGAATTGAATTGCTGCAATCGTTGGACATCGGTCTGTAGTAATAGTTATATTTATTGTGATGTTACTTTTTTTGTATTTCTGCCATACGAAATAGATAAATAAATCTCCATACGATAGAAGAATCACCGTAAAAGTTGTCATATGACCTTACACAATAATCAGGGGTGGTTTGAGGTTTATTCAAGGACCGGGGGTCGAACCTGCTAAACTGTGTCAGGTGTTGGATACCATGATGGTGTCGCAAAGCCAAAGAGGAGGATTTTTTGTTCATATAGCTTAGTTAAGAATATATATAATTTTTAATGCTCCTTAATACTGCAATATTATTATTCCATGTTGCTTTTCACAATGCCACAGGAAGAGATCTTTCTTTTGTAAGTTCCTGCATTAGTATGCAGTCAATTGTTCAGCCATTGTCCAATATCGAGCAGCGGCAGCGTCTATCCAGCCTCCAGCTCATACGGATGGTGAGTAGGCAAATGGACTAGATACAGGGCGTTCGCCGGGAAACGCAACCCACTGTTAGCGCTACAAGGAAGAAACTGCTCCCGGCGAGCGAGCGCTCAGTTTCCGGCATTGTTCGACCGTCGGCCGCGGACTATTTCATAATAATTACGCTTCATAAACTTCATAAACTTGTGTGCTAAGCATTTAAATGTGACGTAATTCATTAGCTTACCTTATAAAAGATGCTGGAAGTGTTGACCCTCTTGTGTAATGCACATTTCACATCTTCTGAACATATTTCGAGACACACGCTGCCCTAACTGACTTAATGATTTTTTGGGTGACTGTTCTAGTCGAAAAGCGATATCGTCAATTTTCTCCTCTGTGAGAATACGGTTGACCGACAGTCTCTTTTTGTTAAAAAATGAACCCGTTTCTCTTACTTTTTTAACCAGACGCAGAATTGTTGATTTAGCTGGCAGTAAAGCGCCAGGAAATTCGCGACGAAATTTACTGCGACACTTTTTAAACGACTTCTTCTTCACATATGTATCGTAGAGAAATATTCTTTGTTGCAAACTGTAACGTACCATAATTTTACTCACACTCAAACACGGTACAGATTAATAAGAGTATGAAGCCCCAAACCAGCCAAACCGCAAAGAAACGTTTATTCACAACACTGATTAATAAGAGACTGAAGTCACAAACTATCTACAAACCGTTCTTAACAATGTAAGGGTCACTGCACTGCACTGTTGGGGCAGCGGAGGTGTTAAACAGTGCGGTGATTCACGGTGCCGTGTGGCGGAAACTGCTGGCCCACTGACCGAGCAAGTTGCCGACGGCAACAGACTGGGAGGGTAGCGTTTTCCGGCGAACGCCCTGTACCATACTACCCCGATTCTTCAAGTACTAAATTAAAAGTACCACTTCTTTATAGTTTACCAATATTCATGAAACGTCATCCTGATTTCTGATGTGGTCTACACAACTTATAGAATTACTATTTATTCTTTATGGTATTAATTAAGGAATTCAACAGCTTTCAAATTGGGCAAAACTGTATTATTTCTTCTTTCCGTAAAATATTTGCATTAATGCCGCTATCATCCCGTAATCCAGTACAATATGCATTCTAGTTGTGCCATGTTGCTTACAGTTTTTATTTGTTTTTATCTTTATTCATGTATTCCACTCAAGTCATCGAAGATTATTTACTTCCAATTTCAGACTATGTATGATCCCTAGCATTCTTTTGTCTCATCCTGTTCATGCATCTATACTACTACAGATTTGAATTTCTCTTCTATTCCGCTCACATTCATAATTCACTGCTTTCGTGAGCGGTTTTCTTGGAAACTTTATAGGCTACTTTCTCTAATATTATTCCTTTGAAATTTCATCTCTATACCCTGGATAATAATTATATTTTAATTTTCACTATGCAGTTTTTGACACACAATAATTCCGGAAAATTTATTTGTTGGCAGTTGTTTGGTGCCGTCAATATACTTTAAAAATTCCTGTCCTTTCCTGATTTTCTTTTCATTAATTAAATCGGATTTATTCCATTATCTTCTATAAGAGTTCATTAATATCTTCTACAAACTGCTGCTTCTAATCTGTGTTTGTAAAACAAGTATTTTTACCCTACCGTGATTTTCCCAACTCAAGTTTTTTGTTTGCAACTTTTTCTGATAACTTCCTCGTATATAATTTCCTTACAGTCCATACCGGAGTTTATGATTGTCAACATTCCGTAGTACCACATCATGAGATCAAAGTATTTTCCAAATTTTGTTCCCGTATCTTATTTGCCACTGCGTGTGTTATCTTAACATAACAAAAATAATGAACAACAGTGGGAAAAGGGCGTTTCATAGCCTGGTAATAATTTACCCTCTTGTTTCCATTTACTAGCATTAAACTGTAATCCAATAACACAGGAAGCACAGTATAATGACAAATACAATGTTTTAGAATCTGTAAATCTTTGTTAACCTTTAACCAAAACAGATAAGCTAAACAATATACTAAATTTTACTCCTATTAATCATTTTAACAGATGATGGCTCAACTGTACAAGGAAATTAACACTCTCCATTTCTCACACTAATAACCTATTACGCATTACTGAGAAGAGATCTAGTAAAAAATTGATTTGTTGAATTCACATTCAGAGTACTTTTTTAAATTTACTTATTGCTTTACGCCTCGTCGATGGCTAAGGTCATTAGAGGCAGGATGGGATTGGTAACAAGGAACGGGAAGGAATTTGGCCATGGAATTTTTGAAGGAAGCATCCAGACATTCGCCTGGAGTGATTTGGGGAAACCATGAAAACCCAAATCTGGATGCCTGGACGGGGATTCGAACCCGCGTCCTCCCGAATGCGAGGCCAGAACGTTAACCGTTCACCCACCACGCTCGGTTTCAGAGTCGCAGTCGCAGTTATATCTCACCGGCAGCGTATGGAATAATTACCATATTTAACTGGTTGGTTGATGGTGAGAACTTACTGTAAAACAAAAGTCTTTAGAATACATTGTAGATATTTTATTTTATTTTATTAATGAAAAAACTCCCAACATAGTCCAAATACTGATCAGAACTTTTCGGAAAAAGTTAAACGGCCGAAAAGATTCCACGAAGCTAATTGTTTCGACACAAATGTTCACTGCACGATGTTGTATATGGCGGATTAGGTTAGTTCTGTTTGTTAGCAATCACCACCGATAAAACTGAAAAATTGTTCAGCATTTTGGTATAGTTCATTCACCAAATGTATTCCACAAAGCGACTAAATCTTTCCTAAGCTCAGCTCTAACAAAAGATAATCTTTCTCGGCAACCGTAAGTGCTGGAGAAGAATTGATTAAACGACAACTTTCGTCCAAAAATTTTCTCGTTACGTCTAGTATGACTCATGTTTTAAACGATTTTGTAATCTTCATGGAACAGCTTCGTAATTAAAGAGCCTGTTTGCCTTTCGTACACTTGATGATTTGATGGAATTCTTTTAGAATTATGCGTGAGCTCTGTCATTAATTTATTTTGCCGGTTATGAATCTCATGGCACTTTTTGCAATCTTATGGAAATGATATTACTCTTTTCTCATTGGTAATATCTAAAAATAAATAAATGCGTATATGAGCAACTCATGTTCTGTAGCGACTGAATACGGGTAAAGTGCTTCAAGAGATTCAGCTTACAGAATACAGGCATCAAAAAACTTTATGTCTCTTGTTTCTTTTAAAATAGGCTTTGTAAGATATAATAGCGTGAGTAGCCCGCGATTTTCACGAAAGCGAGTGCAAAGCGGTTTGAAATAGCTGCTGCTGATGGATGTAAAGAAAATAGGGCCATTGTTTCTGGCGTCCATTGTTCGTAGCTGATGGGACGGCCGTCAGACGCTGCAATGTATCTCGAAGACTTATGACACTAGTGTCTTTTGCAGGTGCAGCTAACATTACGTTCAGCAATTAACACTGAATGTCGTTTGCAGGCAACTTAGACAGATAATTTCTGTTAACTTCGTAGCTATAAAAAGCAAATAACGTTTATTGCATAGTTTAAGCCCGTGTCATTAAGGAAATCGCGACTAGTTTCTTACTTCATCCATGTATATAAACCCCTGTAGACAGCGATGGTAAAATGTTTAGAATTAAAAATTTCAAACCGTATATTTACTTTACTATTTTTTTTTTTTTTACCCATATTAGGTACAGTGTTTGAGATAGACTACTCAAGTAACAAAACTAAGTGTAAATAATCATAACTATCTCTGAGAGACACAGCTTGGCTACAGATTGATACTTCTGTTCTAGATAAAATATTATTTGATCGTATCCTTCTGGCTGATTAAATATAAAAGAGGTATATATACATATAAAAATCCATGGTTGTAGTTTAATGCTCGGAAATGTTGCAAAAATGTGAAAATTATATGATTGCATTGAAGCTTTAAATGCCACGCAGTTGTTAATAAAGTTGTTTGGTTACTTCGTATCATTGCGACTGATCAAAAGATTCAGCGATTATTCCGCAGAGTATTATTATCAAATTTCTAACACATGAAGCGATTAAACCAGCAGATATTTTGCACAGATTGCGTTCAAAGTTAAGTAATGAAACACTTATGAAGCGTCAAGTGTAGAAAAGATATTGGTTCCTATGTGAAGTATGAACAGTAGTTCGTAAAGCCATTCACGAAAGCAGTCCCAGAATGATCTACACGCCGCAGACAAATTTGAAATTTAAGAAAATATACTTGAAAACACACGGTTAAATGTTGAATGTAGAATACATATCATGCTGTTCAATAGCATCTCAAACTATCATATCAACATTCGTAATACATGGGTCATACAGATTTTGTTTTCACGAAAGTATTCTAGGCAGCATTCCTTAAGATGCCATTGGCAAATTTCTTCCCATATCCTGTATAAAATCTTTTCTCGTCTCTAAGGAAGACAAATATATTTTTTGCAACGAGCTTTACTTCTCCAGACGTCCTTAGATATAGCTCTCAGAACTGGTCATTTATTTCGGGCAGTCGTTCCCGCTAACATTAGAAACTGTATGCTGGGTGCGAGAACTGTTTAACGAGGGCAGAAGTCGTTGCGTGTAAAGGAGCTGTTCATGAATGTACTGCTGAAATGAACATTTCTGCTCCTCTAGAACTCTACGTAATAAGGTTAAGCGAGGTAGTACGACTACAGTGAAGTTTTTACGAACAGTATTTTCCTGGAGTACAAGTTGTACTGTTGCATTAGATAATTGCTTTTCCCACGTCGCGTGTTCAGACTTTTCGTGTTGCTTTATTAATTCGTTGGCGTACAGCGTACCGAAAAACTTAATTTGCATGTTACTCATAAAACCGTACACGTATAATATACCTGAGCATAGGAACAAGAGACCTTTGTAGGTCAATGTCGCCCTGTTGTTACTGATCTTTCTTGGAATACCATAACGCATACTATTGAGATGACGACAATCTTATCCTTTAAGTTATTGAAGGGAGAAAATCTTTGAGCATAATAACTATCCATTTCGCATATACGAATTCATTTCTATTTCATCTCGTTCATCGAATATTTGTTTTTCATTATGTGAGTTTACTTCTTGTCAGCCTATTCTCATTTATCCCTCATTTTTGTTCCCTACGGAACAGTATTTACAGAATTGCAGCAGCAGGTATTATTTCCAAATTTTTATTAACAAGCCCAGAGAAAAATATCGTAATATTTCAATACGTTTCTTCTGACAGAGTTAAAGTTAAGTGATAATTCTGTGAAATATTGAAAGGAAACAATTTATAAATACCAGCGTTATTGCGCTACTGTTATTCAAGCTCGCATTTTCAGATGTTACAACAAATATACAAAGATCTATTATTCCGTCAAGAATTGTACTGGTAAATAATATGGTCTAGGAGTACGAAGTCTCCCCTGGCTACTGACCGGTGCGTTCAGATCAAACGATTTGTGAAGGGTTTGGTACAGTGTTTGGAACAGAGTAATACTAGAATGCCGTAAAATATAAGTTATTATATATTTATATCGGTTCCACTGTGCTGAATGGGGAAATACGATACTATATTTGAGCCGATAATTGCTCTTGTTTTCTCTTGAGGCTTTGAAAATCAATTTTCGAATTGACGTGGGCTAAAGTATTTGTTAAAACACCTTTTAAAATACACAATTTTATAAATTCCAAAGTATCGCTGTACAGATAAAAATATGTACAAACCATATGAAAAGTTTATTTTTTATATTTTTGTTCTGAAATCATTCTATCTACTACAATAAGAAAACCGAGCGTGGTGGTGTAACGGCTAGCGTTCTGGCCTCGCATTCGGGAGGACGGCGGTTCGAATTCGCGTCCGGGAATCCAGATTTGGGTTTTCCATGGTTTCCCAAATCACTCCAGGCAAATGCCAGGATGCTTCCTTCAAAAGGTTATAACCGAATTCCTTCCCATTCTTAACCCCCCATCCTTTCCCATCTCTAAAAGACCTCGCTATAAAAAATAAATAAAAAAATGCAATAGGAAAAATTCCTCCACCTCTTCCTTTCTTCACTCAACATACCGCTTGCAAGGTATGTCCTCGGTTATCGGCTTCATATATGTTAATCTTTGCCTGACTTTAGAGCATTTTACTTCAACTGTTCCATCCATTAACACATTAACCAATCCTACATATCTTAAAATTTCAATCATCATCCAGTTCGCTTTTCCGTGATTCTTCCACCAACTTCTTTCTCCACCCACCATTTGTAAAACATGTTAATTTAATACTTCATCCGTCCACTTAATTCTCATCTACCTATAGCACCATATTTTCCTTCCTTCTGATATTCTGGAAGTCGATGAGTCATTACGATAAAGTGCTGTGCTCAAGAGATACAGTTTTAAAATTCTTCATGAGTCGTAAATATACCGACGGTTATTTGATTTGAGTAATATGATTCTATTAGATTCCACACATGACATGTCTCAGGGGACTAAATAAAGAAACTGGGCTCACAAGAAATGATATTTGAATTTATTCTCGAAGGTAAACTGTTAAAGGTTTACAATTATATAGCAAAAGTATAATAGACACCCAATTGGTTCTGTAGTTCGAAAATTAGATTCAAAGACTCTTTTTTGGCTTTTGAGGTGCTGAAAATATTTTTAAGAGCTAACGGTACACATTACCCAATATCAGCCAGTCGGCGGAGCACTGTCTCAACGGCGGCCAACGAAAGCCAACGAAGGCTAGGTAAACCAACACAACTGATACACAAACTCCAGAGTCAGCCCAGCTGGCAGGCAAAAGTTATCTTCCAATGACATCTCGCTTTGGAACTCAGAAACCATCTCCCACTATCTTCCACCGGCGCAGCTCTCAGGAAATCTTTGAACCCCCGCTGTATGACCTCTGCTGGACATCCACACCAACCACGGGATCTCCGCAACACCGCTACACGTTGATTGGACGAAGATATAAAAAACACCTTGGACTAGTCCACGTAAAACCAATAATTCGATGGCTCTCTCACACGCTGTCATCGCAAATAGCGAGCCCTCTAAAAGAACCGTCCTTGTGGAAAGTCAGCCGGCCTCCACTTCCAATCACTTAGCGCGGCACAAGACACCTCAAATAAATCGATAAACCTCAGGCTATACGGCCAGACAGGTCTTCTCGCCGCTTGGCCAACAATACACCTCCTGTCCACCAGATACCTGCCCCTGACCGACGGCTAGCCAACAGAAACAGCATGAATAGTTTAGTGGTCCCACCGGGGTGTCCAGCCATAATAAGCGCACAATGCTGTAATCCGCATTCGCCCTGCCTGGAGACGTAGAATGCGTCTTTTGAAATACGCGTCCACCGAACAATTTGGGAGTCAAACGTATCCTCTGTACTGCGGTCTATTACATAGATGAATAATAAAAACAATTTTTTTAGAAGATTCTTTTCACTAGTGCTATTATGATACGAATGTACCAGCAAGGTCAATGTCTGCATCTGCTGGAAAAATCGCGAAGACGCGTAGTGTAGATTTTGGGAATTCGTTTAGTCTGGATATCATGGATCATGTATCATCAAATTTGCTACACTGCTCGATGAGTCCATAATGGTGGAAAATTCTTCACCAACAGATTTTTACTCTTAGGCAGATAACCCGACGATAGGCAACATATACCATTATGAATAACCGTCTACCTCATCCAGCTATGTGGGCGTATGTTCTGTACGTGTTTTGTTGATCTAACTATGAGTTACATACAGCGAAAAATGAATTGTTTGTTTTTCATTGTGATTGTAGTCACTGGCCTTTATTAACGGTGTTCTTGGTGGTGCCCTTTACTTGGCACTATTTATTTACCTGGAGCAACGCAATGGGTTTTTAGCCTCGGCTAAACTCCTGGTTAACAATCATCGTACCAATATGCCTTTAGACTCTTCATACTGTACGCAATGATCCTTGCAAAAGACGCACTTTTTCTTAAATATCGACATTAGTAAACAAAATATTTCGTATTGGTATTTTTTAATACGTGGTGCGTCAGTGATAACACACTGTCCTTGCATTCGGGAGGACGCGTGTTCGAATACTCGTCCGGCCATCCAGATTTGGGTTCTGCGTGGTTTCCCAAATGCTGCGATGGTTTCTTCAAAAGGCTATTTCTTCCCGTTCCTTTCCCCCAGTCCTTTGACCCCTCCCTCCCTCTAGCGACCACGATATCGCCAAGCATAAAACCATTGGTAAAGAAGAAATTGATATTTTCTGAAGTTTGTGAAATTTCAGCTACCAACGAAAAGCAAATTGATCCAATAAAAATACAGTGAATCGAAAACACAAGGTGTTTTCTTGAATTTTGTTGAGCACGATGTATTTTAACCGATTCAGGAGCACGGTTTTATCACATTAATTTTTCTATACACTACTTCGCTCTGCCGCATAGACACTACACCACAGTAATTCTCCCATGAAATTTAACTGTCATCTTCTACGATTGCCTTCCCTTTCGTTGTTAATATTTTTTCCCAAAAGACTAAGGCAAATGCAGTAGTAACGACTTGGTGACAGGGTTTTTATTGGTCGTGCATTCCATCGCTATCGTAGCCGGAGTATTATTAAGTGTTTAATTAATTACTACAATTACGGTAGTGACTTCTCACTGTTGTCTGTGAGAGATGAATGTAAAAGTGTAGAAACTAGTTCCTTCGATTTCGGGCCTAATCCTTATGCCGTCACTGCGTACGCACTGTGGAGAAGTTTGGTGATAATGAATTGGGTAGCATCACCTCTTCTAACCTCCCGGCCGAGTAAGAGGTGGTGAAAATTTATCCCACCCTCGGCGCTCCAGTCAGCTTAAACAGTGTGGAGCACGAGCGAAAGTTTTCGTGCCTTACCAGCGTAAGTCTTGGCGACTTTAGTTGCTAAGTACTGTACCGTTAATCAACGATGAGTACAAACTTACAAACTTCCAAAGTAAAAATGTATTTTACACAAAACACACACAAAACACATTGAATTGTTTTAGATTGTTACTAATCGTTAGTATATCACCAAACCTTAATGTTCAGTCATTTGCCTTATAATTTTTACTACTTTTCTCTTAATATAGTTATATTTAGTTCCCTCTGGACATATGTCACTCTAATATTTACGTTTCCTTCTTCTCTCTAGCTAATTTTGCGATTTAAGCAGCAAATCTAACTGATGCTTTCCCAAAGATATTTTGCATTAAACTTAACAATTATTACTGTTAGCCGTAGCACCACGAAACTCATTTTTTTTGCGCCCACTAGGGAGCGCTTATGACCAGTTCTTTTTTAATGCCCGCCTTCGTTTTCATTTCCGTTAGAGGCCAGCTAATAATTTTCCTTTCTCTCCTGTGAGATGGGTTTCAGAGATTTAGTAACTTTTGGTAGAGGAGACCAAGAGTTAACCACATTACTAATTTTGGAGCTTTCTACATCAGTATCAGAAATCCCAGTGGAATACAAAAATTTTGTACCTGATTGAGCCACATACTTCTTGTCTTATAACTTTTGATAACAGAGCAAATATTTTTAGTAAACCTATTGTCCATTCTCAGAAGGTGCATGCTGGTGTTGGACGAAATTTATGACACGCTAAAACTTATGAAATTACTGGAATCACTTTCTACTACTGGGACTGCAGGATATTATTAGGAAGTAGTAAAATTCTTATGCTTTTACGACTGATGACAAAATTTAATGCTATCGGGAATTACGCCTGTATCGTAAATGGATGTTTTGAACTGGTTGCTAAAAAGTTCTGATCGGCTGTTGCGTTTCCTTATTGTTGCATGTTCACGAACCATTTACCTCTGTCGTTCAGACATCAGCGTCGCATCTAGAATTCAAGAAGAAGTGAACAGTGGGCGCATCTGCCACTGTACAATAACTTATATCTGTCCAAACCGATGGTTTAGGGAACGATGGCGTTTGAGACAATGTAATATTTTCTAAATTACAGATTGATATAAAGATATGAATATATTGAAAAAAGTCTGCGAACAGACAAATACCATGGCAGTTGAAATATGAAGGCGAATTGAAAAATTCCAGTGGTTGCAGGAAAACAATTATTTAATTAACTTATCTATATAACGGTTATGTCTATAGCAATTTCCAACTTAAAAATATATTTAACACAAAATACACATAAAACAATATTGAATTGTTATACAGAATTAGTATTATACCAAAGCTTGGTGTTCAATCATTTCTCTTATAATTTTTTCTTAATGTAGTTATATTTATACTCCTCTGAACATACGTTACTCTAATACTCACGTTTCCTTGTTCTATGTAGCTAATTTTGCGATTTAATCATTAAATCCAAACAGTCAGGTTATTGGTTTTATTGGATTGTGCATCGTTAAAATGAGTAAATACGTTTTTCATTAATGTATCGAAAAGGAATAAGAACTAACGCTAAAACTAAAACGTCATCAAACAAATATTTCTACTTGAACTTTGGAGCCACTTTATTGATTATCACACACACTTATTAACAGCATTGGTGAAGACAGGGTTTGCCTTACTCCTTACCATAAATATTCCTTTATTAACAGTATCTGGAGGAGCATAAAACACAAATCCACACAGATCCACAGCAAAAACAGGGAAGTGCACATTTGTTTCTTCTTTTTTTGGAATTAGTGAGTAACACTTTCTCAATTTCTTACACCAACTGCATTCGTGAAATTGAACCTAGGTTCCATCAGTCAGGCTTCCGGCTTATCCATTGTTCCTCCGCCTCGTTCGGTCACTAACAGTCTGGGCTGACGTAGTCCTGCAGTCTAACAGGGCGTAACAGTCCCCCCCCTCCCATGTTCGCTCTGGTGCGCTCCATTCGACTCCCCTCGTCATTACTTTACAACCTGGCCGGCTCTTGTTTAAAAGCCCCTGGATGGCAGCAAGCCCGCGCGCCACCATTCAGCAAGTAGTTCCGGCCCCGCCGTGATGCAACGTTCCGCCCCGCTGCACTGGATTACGTCAGCTCAGCCAGATTACCCACCTCCCCCGCACTTAGAGCAGACGGCTTATAAACAAGGCGAGCAAAGCAGTGTTTACGTCATACCGCCGTGCTTCGCACATTTGATCTGCTTCTAGAATCAGAACAAACTTAATGAAAAAAAATAAAAAATAAATATACCCTTACTCTGGCCGTCTCATGACAGCGCTAAGGTTTATTCCAACTGTAAACATGTTTTCGTATGCTCTGACAAAAGGAAATATAAAGGTTGGACTGTAAATATGTTTACTATTGAAATGAGATACGATGCAGAAATATCTGAACTTTCACTGAAAAATTGTAATTACTCATCTGTGGATATTGTAACGTAACGAGGCTTGAGATGTGTATGTATGTGCAGTACCTGGCCTGCCTTTCGTGCTTTGAAGAGATTTTAATTTTGTTTTTACGAATTTAAGTTGCTGGTTCTTCTTATTAACTTTCTGTAGTCCCGAAGCTTTATTAATAAACGTAATAATATAATTTAGTTGGAGTTTATAGAATTTTTAATTGACCAGAAACTTTGTATCGCATGCACAAGAAATCTGAATGTACGTTACGTATTTTTAAAGTTTAACCCGTCAGCGATACGATACTATATGAATCGGTCTTCTTAATATGAAAAATTGCAGATTCAGATGTGCTGCAAATCTTCTTAACACTTTCTGTAAATATACTGGAAATATTTAGCATCAATCTCACTTTACAACATACATACGTTAAAGAAATATATTAGTGCTCACGCAGGTTTTATAATGTGCAAAGTTCTTCCTGACTACATGGCTCGAATATCCCGCTAATAGAACAAGATTTTCTGGCTGTTGTTATACGTGAAGCGAACCGTACAAGAATTGAAACGATAATTTTTTAGTGATATCTATTTCTAAATGCCAAATTCAGCACGTGTTCAAAGCGACCACTTCAACTCCAACTCGACTCTAATTGTCCTCAGCAGGAAGGCAGAAAATATTTGGTAGAACGTATAGGCTCACTCCAGAGCTGTTCTTTGTGACCAATTACGTTATTTACTTATTTCTATCTGCTATATTTAGTCTTTCCGGGCCATATTGCCTTCATCCAAAAGCATCTGTTGAATCAATAGATACACTATATTTGTCAGAGGCGGAACATAAGCATTAAATGGATTTATGTCCACGGTAAATGATGAAAGAAATAAGGTAAATAAGCGTTTCAAGTCACAGTAAACGCAATATCAAAGCTTCTTTCTTTCTTTTTTATTATTATGACATCATGCCTTGTCTACGTTGAGGTCATTAGGTGAAGGACTTGGGGGTAAGGAACGGTAAGGCATTTGGCCATGGCCTTTTGAAGGAAACATTCCGGCATTCGCCTCGCGAAACCATGGAAAATCCAAATCTGGTTGCCCGGACGGGGATTTGAACCCTCGTCCTTCCAAAAGCGAGGCCAGAGCTTTACTGCTCACCCACTCTCGTTTTAGATTAACTAAGAAAATATTCAATCGTCAGAAGTATTAGAGAGCAATAAAGATAGGAGAAACCAATATTTCGAAAAACTAATATGAAAATTTCTACAGTGAAAGAACATGTAATACTGGGGAACAGGAGAGCACAAGGAATATGTCAGATGGTGGAAGGATTTAACAAATATATACTGTTTTGTTAGGATCAGTCTAATGATCCAGTAAAACTAAACTGAAATGAATATTTGCGATGATAATCCGATGTGGGACGCATAGTAGTGATATGAAGTTCTACAGAGAAAAGGAAGAAAAAAATATATATAAATAAACGGGTTATAGAACATATGCGAAGAGAAGATGCTTGATGATGATGATGAAAATATTACAGCATTTTGGTACCAAATATTAACATGTGGAACAATGCCGTATTAAAAGAATCGTAATAAACCAAAAAATATAAATAACGAATATATAAATAAAATTCTATTACAGATCAGTCTGTAAGATATGGAGATATGTGTCGGCATAATTCATGGTACTCCACTTATCAAGACTAAAATGTCTAATACTTGCAGTCAGAAACTGACAGTAAAAGCATAGACTTTGCAAAACAATGTAGTAAGAGTTAGAAAGCTGTAGAGAGTGAAATTTCAAAGAGTCACAGATCTCTAAATGTTGTATCTTTACTACATCTTTTAATTATTTATGCAAATAAATTAAATAGAAAAAGGATAAGACAATTCATTCACTTGGACTACAACAGAATCAACGGGTGCTAAGTCTCACAACTCACCTGACTGGTAAAGTAAGATATATTGAAGGTAAGTTTCTAAATGTTGGGATGATATTCAACTGTGTGACGCCTTATGAATTAAAGTAGTCAAACGCTTATACGTGAGAGAAAACTCTGTATGACTGAAGGAATAATGTATGAAAAGTCGTTAAAATATAAGATCACATTTTCCTGTTAGGAGGGTTAAGTTTAAACGTTTTTTGGTCCTCCAATTTTTTGCGAGTGACGCTTTCATAAGGAAGTATTAATGACTTAATTTAATAAATTTGTATATTTCGATAAACTGCGAGTAATTTTTTAAACTAAAAGATGTTTTAAGAACGAAATTATTAAAGTTTAGTAAAGAAACACTACTTTCTCAAATCTATAAATCGATGACGCATTAGGAAGTACATCCTGTTGTAAATTTATATCGTCGTTCTTGACCTAACATATTCCTAGGAAAGGCAATAACATAGTCTACAAGGTTAAAAATATAAGGAAAGTGTTTCCTCTGACATATGCATGTTACTTAATGATAAATACGCATCCAAAGGTCAGCGAGAGCAATGATTATCTTTAAGAAAAAAACGTTCGAAAGAGCTTGAATAACACTGCTGGTTCAGGTGTGTGAAGCAAGTGTATCACACCGAGCAGAGGAATACAAACTGATCAATGCCAAGTAAGAAACTTTGTCTGTCAGTTTTAAGGTATGCTAGTTATTATAGGTATCTGTTATCATCGGTACGGGTGTTCTTTAAATAATCGTATATGTAGTAGTGAAATCAGAATTACCTACTGGAGATACAGTTAGAAAGCAATGCGCACATGTTCTACTTTGTTGGTTAGTATCTACTTATATGTAGGTGGGGAGGAAATAGTATCAGTAACATAAAACGGGATTGCCCATTGTGAACGTAAAGTTACTGTTCATATGTGTGTTTGTCTCTCTACTAGGTTACCTTTCAAATAGATTTTTGTTTACACCAACGTTATACATTTGTTATGCTGTTTCCTTTCTTTATTGTAGCTTCGTAACACCTTAACCATGACGCATTATAGTCTGTTTCGGATACTGAGAAAGAAATGAATTCGTAATTTGAATTTTTAATTAACTAATCCGGAATTCGACTGGATTTGTTCCGGAACACCATGTAAGACTGAAGTCTGAAATGTCAAAACCGACATTTCCTTGGAAGTTTCTCATTCTCTTCGAAGATATATATATAACACAACACAACGTCGAGCACTATTACAAGAAAATCAATGCATAGTTAAAAACAGCGAGAAAATACACCACAGCTATAGCTCTAAAATGGTCCAATTGTTGCTAACAATATTTTCATTCCCATTATGTCATGCAAACCTCACCTCAGGATGTTCTTGTAAAAAGAAAATCAAAGTTATGATTCAAAATTTATTACTATAAACTTAAATGCTTTGAGAGATTTTTCACTTGTTTTTGACATGCAAGAATAGCTTTTGTTCTATTACATGCTCCACAATTGCTGATCTATAGAGTTTTGTAAATAAAATGCCATCTATGAACAACTGTTGCTTTTAATGTTATTTTATTCCTCAGACACGTTTTGCCCTTGTGGCGTGGGGCATCATCAGTAGATGTAAATTTATGGTTTTAAATGTATATCATTACAATTACTAAATAAGCCATTTCATTAGCTATATATATGTTCACACCGTACTTACAGGTTTGGTGATAATCTTCAGAAGGAGGTCTGAAACATCACTGTTATGTACAGCAATCAAGTAAAAGCTTGCATTTTCGATATTGTAATTAAATATTGAGCCAAGTGTTTATTTACAAGTCTCTAAAGGTGCTAAATAGTGTCGCATATACAAACAGTACTATGAAAGTGCATAATAGTGCTGTTCTAGACCGCCTTCTGAAGATTATCACCCTACGTGTAAGTATAGTGTGTATGTACTGTATATGTAGAGAATTATTTGGTTTATTTAATAAATGTAATGATACATATGTAAAACCATGCATTTACAGCCACCGATGATGCTCCAAACCACAAGGCAGAAACGCGTCTAGGGAATAACATAACTTCAAAAACAACAGTTGTTCGTAGACGGCATTTAATTTGAAAAAAAAAAAAAACTTTCTTTATTGTCTCTGGCTTTACGCCTCATCAACGCCTTGGTCATTACAGACAGGACTGAGGTCAATGAACGGGAAGTAATTCGGATATAATCTTTTGAAGGAAACTCTCCGACATTCGTCTGGGCAGATTTGGGAAAGCCATGGAAAAACCAAATCTGGATGGTCGGACGGTGATTCGAACCAACGTCCTCCCAAATGCAAGGCCAAAGTGTTACCGCTCAGCCACCAGGCTCAGTTTATTATTTATAACTTCACGTCAGGCGATTGCTATTTGTTGTTTTGTGAAAATTGATCATCATTTGAAAATAAACTTTCTGATTAAGTAAACTGTTTATTGAACCTCGTAACTATGATCTTCCGCCCAATCCTGCAATGAATTAGGACGTTTAAACTACCTAATAATATTCAACTCTTCTCACGCGTTTGTTAAATTTAATTTCTTTTGGAATATCTAACTGGCCTCGTGGAGAATTGCAGACGTTTTTTGGAGCGTGTTTTCCGTGTCGCCAGGTCTACTACTTGGCACACTGCACCTAGCTTGGCAGCGAGCCCAACGGCGCAAACTCGAGGCAGTAACGGGGGAGCAACTTTGCTGCGGCGGTGAGCGCTGTAATGAAAGCCGGATACCGACTGAAAACTCCTTAACCACCGAGCAAGCTGCCGCCAGGTCCCAGAAAAACTGGCAGCATCAGATCTTTAATTCAGATGGTCGATGAATAAGTGCCGTCTGACAGCTTAACAAATGTCACAGCAAAATTTTCGTGTACTTGTAGTGGTCGAGGTCGATTACTTGCCTAAAATCCTCATATTAATTCTCAAGTCAGTATCCAGGGCGGGCGAGCATGAAATAGCTAAACAATTGTAGAGTGCTACGGGCTTGAGAAGTAGCACGCCGATCGAAAAGTCGCCAGTTGCCAAGCGGCAGTATTTACTGTAGGCTGGTGAAATGACTTCACGCGGCAGGTTAGTGAGGAGTATTGCCCTCTCCACACAGTGGTAATAGGAAGGGGAGATTCTATTTAAACCATGGGGGCAGGGGTCGGTCTGTCTGTTTCTCTACGAAAGTCTTTCAACGTCGCCGACAAGAAGATGATGCCAGACGTCTAAGACTAAGGTGGGCTCTACTAAAATAGCGGGATGTGGACAGTGAGAGGTTCAATCATTTGGTCTTGGTCATAGTCGTGTGGGCATATTCTTACAGAGAAATTATCAATATTCCATTTAGTTTGGGTTCTGAGCCGCCCATCAGTTACAAGCTCACCTATTCCTTGGCCATATTTCTAATGCAGTTAAACGCATGACGATTTTCTTACAAACCCAATTAAACTCTGTAAATATTAACGTAAGCCATCAGTTATTTTTATGTAAATAAATGTGTTAATACTGTAATTGCCGTTTACCGTAATTTATCCTAGCCTTCTCAGCCATTCGTATAATAATATCTGACTGTGCTGAGCCATATAACCTGTCAGGTGTTGCATTAGAGACCTATTATTAATATCAGAACCATGGTCGACTTTTATGATCGATCCTTATCCACGGCTCCAGTAGAAGTTTACCCTGTCCGCTCTTTTCAATCAGCTGACAGGAATCCAGCAAAACGGAATCCCGCAATCCCGCGGACAGTCTGGCGAATCCCGCACAAAATTAAGTGGATCCGCAATCTGCAAATTCGGCGTAAACGTATGCCAGTCTGCGTGACTCGTTGCCCCACTTGGTCTCTATTCGATGTATTGCACTGTTTTCTTGTACCCTTGCAGTTGGAATTTGACTCTTGTTAATAAATGTTTCTTTTTGTCAAAATTCGTCATTCTTAAGTAAATAACTCCAGTTTTACGTATTCATTAAAACTTACTTTTGTTTAATACACATTTCTATAATTTTAGTTATGTTGCGTATTTAGTACGATTTTCTAGCTATATAATAAGTATTTTTTTTATGTGTCGCACACGTAATCTGAACCTACCGTTAAAGCTTTTTATTCTCAGTTTCATTATTTGCATTTTCTGTATTTGCAGATAGAGTAATTGTGACAACTTTTTGTATTTGCTGCTGAAAACTTTATTATTCGTTGATACGAAACTTCGACGGCTGTCTCCGTCGTCTTCCTCCGTGTCAACAAATTTCGTGTTTTTACAACGAAATCCGGCGATACAACCGTGAGGACTTATATTCAAATAGAATGTTTTATCTGGGTGTTATGTAAAAAAAAAAAAAAAAAAAAAAAAAAAAAAAAAAAAAAAAAAAGAAAGAAAGAAAGAAAAACTCTCTGGTTACTTGGCCATTATGCATTTTAACTGATGTGATGTATTGTAAGGTATGACCTAAGACTGAATATTTTCCATTTTTGATTATTTATCAGACGTTTATTGTGTAATTTATTAATGCTTTAAATAACTATGTTGCCGCCAATCCCGCGGGATCCCGCGGGATTGGTGCATATCCCGCGGGATTGGTGCAAATCCCGCGGGATTGAAAACTGCGGGGCTACAATGCTTAGTCACTACATACTCGACAATTTGACGGTTATAATAGCTGTATACTTTATAGGAGTCTCAACACACGTACATTACTTAACCAGCAGCCAAGCGCGATCAAGTGTCACCATGATCCACAGAGAACTGTTAGGCAGTTTTTTCCCAATCACGGCCGGCTAAAAAACTACATTTCACACACAGTGAATAATATAAAACGTATTTCCACGGTTTTTGTGCTGACTGAAACGATCGAAAACCTCTGATAACACAGAAACCCAGAAAGTTGACAGAGCTAGAAAAATCGCTGATAAGTAAAGAATATTCAATAATTCCTAACCATCAGTTAGGAATATCCACCAATGTCGATGGCAGCACTAGTATGAGTAACCACTTAACTTAAGCATTAAGGAAGATTCTTAAGCTAAATCAAGCTGATATCAAAGGCAGTGCAGATAATAATTTAAAGATAATTCTTTTTTTTCTTTTTTTTTTTGGAAAAGTTGAAAGGAACTTTAGGAACACGCACAAGTCGACCCATGACATATATTCTACAAATGACACTGTGTCTCACCACATAAAACCTTGTTTGTCATTTTCTTTCTGATTTCTTAAAATATAATAGTTTTTTCTTATTTCGTAAAAGTGATTATTATTTATAGAAGAATGAATGATTTTTTTTTTTTTTACTTAACTCCTCCAAATGTTGAAATCAGGAGTGGTAGAATGTATTAGTAGTCTGTGGTATACGGGAGCTGAATAGATTTGTCAAATTCTTTCCCAAAATTTCTTTTTCTTGGAACTTTTATTTGCACTGATAATTAGCGTATCTTTTTCATACTGTTTTTTCTGATAGTTAGTCTTTAGGTGGGAATTTCTAAAATGAGGGTCGTGCTTCGTCAATTTGGAACTAAATAACTGAGTTGATTAAATGAATCAATAATTACTTGTGAGAAACATTTTGAATCATTTTTGTCAGAATTAATCTCTGTACAGGAAACGGGGGTTGTGTAGGACCGAGCGTGGTGGGTGAACGGTTAACGTTCTGGCCTCGCATTCCGGACGACGCGGGTTCGAATCCCTGTCCGGGCATCCAGATTTGGTTTTTCCATAGTTTCCCCAAATCACTCCAGGTGAATGCCGCGATGCTTCCTTCAAAAATGACATGGTCGAATTCCTTCCTATTCCTTGTCCCCAGTCCCATCCCGCCTCTAATGACCTTAGCCGGCCGTAGACGAGGCGTAAAACCGTAAGAAAAAAATTAAAAAATTGTGTTTTCATCGCAATTAAATGAAATTAAAGAATAAAATTTTCACTATACATTTTAAAATGAGGAAAAATTAATCCACGTAATATGATCTTTGATTCATGGAAATAGCAAACTTTGATTTTGTCTGCTATAACCAATGTCAACGTTATGAAAATTATTGCGAGACATCGGGGGAATCTTATTTCTTACTGTTATGTTTTGATTGAGTTATTTTCTTATATTGTTAGTATGGTTACTTCACGTGGTACGTTGTGTTTATTTTTTTACCGGAAATAAATGATAATTTATAGGCCTTTGTTACAGTTAATTTCATGCAGATCGATAACAAATCCATAAGAATATTTCCGCTTTGCATACCTCAAGTTTTCTACCATGACTGACATTCTAACAAATGAATGGGCTCTGTATCTTGTCAATGAGTTTTCGTGAACACTGTGTAAACAACGTATATAATTAGTACCAGCTTTAGACATAATTTACTCAATTGTGAATATTTTACATAAAATTCAACTATATATCAAGAACTAAATAGTGTAAAAATACAGGAATCGTGATAACCTGGTGATGAGTGTTGTAATGTTTGAAAGTGGTTGTATTTAATGATCCATCTGGTTGTTTACGATGACACTACGATAAGTACTAATACCAATGTAGCTGTGAGAATAAGGTAACTGAAGGTATACTGCTTTTGTAAAAAATAATAACATTTAAGTATTTTTATGGTAATAACTCATGTACGTACGTTGCACATTGGAAGCCGTCCTCTACAAAATGATAATTAGGTTAAGAGATTTTAAGTCCCAATAGAAATAGACATGAGGTGATACTCCATTTATAAATTGATTTAGCATTTAGTTATCATACGATTGGTATCGATGTACCATTTACGTAACTGAATTTATAACTATTAAAATTATAACAACGGATTTTAAGGAAACAATCGAAATAAAATACAAGTTAGTATGTGTCAACTGACGTATCTTGTGCCTTTTGTTTACATGTGAAACAAATAAATTACCGATTTACACCAACCATAGTGAGTTAGGTGTGGACGTTAAAATCAGTTGAAATCATTCTTGGACGACATTTTTACCACCATGAAGTTGTCGATGATCAATTGATCATGTTGATTCATGAAGTGTCAGTCGGAACAATACCAAAGACAATGAGAAAGGTGACTCAAGGTCGTACAGCACCGTTATTCGGCGTTCAGGTAACCGGACGTGACGTCACAAGAGAGGCTAGAGGTTTAGAAAGCCAGACTTATTGGAACACTAACAACTAGCCACAGATACGTGATTATTTCAGGCCTGTGGTTACGCAAGTAACCTCGGATTTGGTGCAGCCCTTGTAGTGGGGCATAAAACGGCCAATCACAATATCTGCTCTGCTATCTCGATAGCAAATTAAGTCAGAAAACAGACATACTTAAGTCACTGTAGCAGAAATAATATTTTGACTGGAGCTTTAAATCTGATACAGTTCCGCACGCTAAATCATTTTCACATCGGTTTAATACTTTCGCGCCTATTCTCGTGACTCCATAGATGCTGTAAACGGAATACAGTTCTTCTGAATCATGGATTCGAAACTTAATTTATTTCCTAGCAACAGTTTTCTTACTGTTGCCACCATTCTTAAAAATGCTCCGCATAAAAATACTTCTTCTGGCTTGTCAGTTACATTGCAAGCCAAAGACTACTATTTCCCTGTATTTGTGGATGTGTCGCTATTGTTCGAGGAAACCTAAGAATCGCTACCTGTTATATGTCGATAGGTTGCCTGGTAACCTCCGAACTTTTGTAAAGTGTTACGAATATCATTCGTTCCGAGCAACCTGGTACATTGGTACACAACAATACTGGAAGAGATTTTTATGTATCTCATTTTATTTAGTAAAACAGTTTTAATGTTGGACCTAAGAAACTTGCAGCTAATGGACTTGTTATCAAACGTAGAAAGATGCGTCATATTATAACAGCAGATAATTATTCAAGGTTATTTAGATTTATTGTGAAAGACGCAGCAATTAACAAGAGAGTAATGTAAACCAAGTGTGTATATTGAGGAGCGGTGGTTAAACGTGGTATATCGTTCCGTTAATAATTCAAACTGAGTTGTTTTGCCGTTCAGTATCACCCAGATTGTTCGCATATAGGGTCAGACAGTGCATCTGGTCAATATTTCTTTTTACTAAGAAAGTCTACACACACAGAATATTGCCTTTTTAATAGCTTTTGATACACAAGAGAATCATCTTGTGTGCTTAAACGGTATTTGTTACTGAAAGTTAATGCGTTCCGCTTTTCGTTGAGTTATATTACAATAAAAAAATTGGCTGAACGAATAATTTATAATGAACTTCGTTATTAATTGGGATTAGCAGCTAAGAGTAACGTGAACCACAACACGAGTTTGTACAGTAAACGAAATCCACCCGTTTGTAATTCCTGAAATTTTCTGGTGTAGTAAATATCATTAGAAACCTTAGTACGAACTGAAAATAAAGCAGAAAAGCTCAGAAAATCCATTACTGGCAGATCTGTGAAGTTCTGACCGTTATTCACAGTGTCGTACCGAACTATTAGTTTCAGGATTAGTATCGCTTTAATCGTGGCTTTAGTAAAGAGTTGGGGATTTGAGAAGTTCCTTATAGAACATTAGTAAGCTGTTAGCATCACAGGGGATATTTGGACGATTGTTGTTGTTGTGTATAGGAGCTAAAGTACTGGACAATGTTATGGATATTCCAGATACAATTTAATATTCCATCCACAAACCGAGGGGAAGTAGTAACTTGCGAGTTCCCAGGTTTACTGCATGGTTGGGTCTTTGTGTTGTTGGTAGCGTACAGACTGAAAGATAACTTCACGTGGTTCACGTACGCTATTTATATGAAGGCAGAAATTGTTCTGGTAGCTAAACACCTAAGCATATTATTGCTGCAAAAACGGTGACTTTCCGCGCGTATAATTGCAACGTAGTTTTCATTGGGCAACCGCCGGATTGTGTTGTGAATACGCGATGTATCGACAACTAGCTCCATCGTCTTCTTCAGGTGTGAAAACATCTGTACTCGTCGGCTGACCGACAGATACTGACCACAATCCGGTGGTACACGCGTGAATACTACGTTGAATATGATTACTTTTCACCCTTTCATATCAACCTTGCTTAAGAGCACGACGCCACTGATTGGTTATTTTATTGCATTTGCAGTGTCTCATGACTCCTTATTTTCCCACTCACGTGAGGCAATTTCCACCATTGGTCGAGAATTTGAAATCAAACAGTTACAGTTGTCATGAAATATGTTTCAGGATGTTATACGACTTTTATATTTGCAGGATATTCAGTCTATCTCGACAAACACAGACATTTAGGGTGCTGACCAACTGTTTTACACTTTTTGACTTACGAATACGGATGAGACAGCCACACTTCACGTTCTTAACGGATACTTAATCGCATTAAACCAAATTCTTGGAGGTCTATCACGGATAATTTAGGGGAGTCCATTATTGCGAAAGTCGAATTTAGGTGGGTATTTCGACCAAAAGCCCACCTTAGGGTGGGTATAACCGTTCTTGGAAGCATGAGACCTAAATATATATAGACAGGGTGAGGCATTTAAAACTGTTTGTCGGAATATTTCGCAAAGTACAAATCGGATGAAAAAAAAGTTGTAATAAAAGTTGTTCACCTCGAAGAGGGACATCCATTAACATAACGCTCGACCCCCCTGCACCACCCCCGGGGGCGGGAGGGGGGGTGACTCTGAAATCATAAATAGGAACCCCTATTTTTGATTGCAGATTTGGATTCTCCGTGAAAAAATATGTATCTTTTGTATGAAACATTTTTTCGCTTCATGATAGATGGTGCTGTAATCGGCAAGAATGAGATTGAGTTTAAGTTTGTTGTAAAACGATAATATCTCAAACAAATACTCATCAGATCAGAAAAATCGAAGTACTTTTTTGATATTTTTGATAATGCCTCCCACAATCGAATAAGCACAGACAGTGCTCATGCGTCTCAGTCCGTGGTCAGACTGTGCATGTTACTTCAATGATTCGGACAATACACATCTCATCACAACTGTTCCACGATGTTAACGATGGCAGAGTGTGTCGATATCATTACCACGTACTTTGAGGCTCATATAAATGTTGAAGAAGCTCGTCAAAGGTATGCTAATCTGTTCCCTGATAGGCATGTGCCGTCTGCAACGACTTTTCGCAGCATTGTACATTTGCTTACTGAGAACGGAAGCGTTAAACCTGTAACAGACGAAAACAACACAGTGAATGTTTTAGCTGCAGTTGTTGCAAATCCTCACATTAGTTCTCGGCAAGTTGCGCGAGGTTCAGGAATTTCGCAAAGAAGTGTTCTACGCGTACTGCATGAACACAAATGGCATCCATTTCATTCATTGCTGCATCAAGAACTGCATGGTGACGATTTTCAAAACCACCTGAATTTCTGCAACTGGATACAGGAACAACTGGCACTGAATAATAATTTCATTTCACAGATACTTTTCTCTGATAAATCAAATTTTACGAATCGTGTTGAAGTGAATAGACATAATTTGCATTATTGGTCATTTGAGAATCCCCATTGGGTAAGGCAAGTTGAACTTCAACGCCCATGGAGTGTCAACGTTTGGTGTGGTATTTTAGGTACGCAGGTAATTGGCCCATACTTCATAGACGGTAATCTGACTGGTCCAATGTACAGCGACATTGTAGATATTGTTTTTACCCATACTAATGGAAGATGTCCCACTTCAAACAAGAATGGATTTGGGGTTTCAACACGATGGATGCCCAGTGCATTATTCACGAATCTCTAGAGACGTTTTGAATCGAAACTATCCGGGTTGATTGATTGGACGAGGAGGTCCTCAAACGTGGCCCACACGTTCACCCGATTTGACTCCTGCCGATTTTTTAATGTGAGGATGGCTAAAATAGAGAGTTTACATGGATGTACCAACAACCGCAGAAAATATGCGGCAGCGAATTATCAATGAATGTGAGAACATTAGCGCAGAGACATTTATAAATGTCGGTTTGTCTTTCAGAAACAGAGTTGCAATGTGCATTAGAAACAACGGACATCATTTCGAACATTTGCTGGAATGAAACACTTGTGAGAAGCAAGGGGAATCACAGTAATTTTTTTCTAATTTCTAATTTCCTAATCTCATGTGTATTTAGTTAAGATATTACCGTTTTGCAACAATCTTCAACTCAGTTTCATTTTTGCCGATTACAGCGCCATCTATCATGAAAAGAAAAAAAATGTTTCATGCAAAAGATACATAATTTTTTCACGGAGAATCCAAATCTGCAATAAAAAATAGGGGTTCCTATTTAAGATTTCAAATTAACCCCCCCCCCTCCCGCCCCCGGGGGTGGTGCAGGGGGGACGAGCGTTATGTTAATGGATGTCCCTCTTCGAGGTGAACAACTTTTATTACAACTTTTTTTAATCCAATTTTTATTTTGCCAAATATACCGACAAACAGTTTTAAATGCCTCACCCTGTAAATATATATATATATATAATCTCAAAAAGTTACGAGGTCGATTAGTAAGGGGGGGTCTCCTTCAATCCTTCAAAATCTCACGTAATTAATGGACGTCCGCTTACCACACGGCCGTAGAAGGAAGTTGAAGGACGGAACGTTTCTACACTATATCGTTTGCTAACATCGGGGAACACAAGTGAATTTTTGTAACCGATACAAAACCCAAATATTCAAACCGCCAATCGTACTCCTTCTATTTTTATGTCTATATAGGTATCGTCTTCTTCTTCTCGTGTTGATGACAGCATCAAATATTAGTTTTTCCGCCAATGCGATGGCTTTGTCAGTAGCTGATTGGTGGTCAAATTGGGATGCATTCATTCCGATTTGTGGACATGACAACAGATGCATCATGGTTTCTCTCTCCCCTCACGAACGTGACGTGTGGTCTCTGGCTGTTATCCCAGATATCCTCAACGGGAAAGAGTATCTTTCGAACGGCCAACTCCAACTCGAAGACTATTTAGCGACTTACGTATGGGTCATGGTTGTTCAGATCCAGGTGGTAGACCCTTACATAGGTATCAAAGTGTAGTTATTTTATTTTTCATTATTGTTGAAAGGGTAGATAAAAATTCAGCAACGATTCAGATCTCATTCCAACCAAATCTCATGGCATGAGATTTTCTTATTTTGTTTTGAGCTCTAAAAAGTGTAATCAGTGAAACTAATCAAGTATGCAGTTATTTATGGAACAGTTTTGACGTAGAGGTGACCTGCCGTCACGTGCGAAGCCGTGCCAAGCGCTGCGATAAAAATATAATTTATGTTTTTAAACAGTATCGCACTGTGCTAGAGGTCGCTGCCATCAGAGATCGGGCTGAGATCTGCAGTAAAGAGGGCGTGCGTGCCTCACTGGTCAGAGATATGCTAACAATAATAACTTTCACTTTAGCCCAAGTTTTACAGGACGCAAACTTCATGCAGCAAAGCGCTGACAGAATGATTCGTCTCACTTTCACGGATTTAAAGGTTAAGAAACTAACGTGTTGCTTTGCGCTACTGTATTAAAGATACCAAATTCTTTATCTTGAACTTATGTTTGCTATGTAACTTCGGAGCTCATCATGTACGCGTAATATATAAAAATATTAGATGACACGAATTGTTATTTAGGATTAATGTGGATCTTTGGAGATTACATCGTGTAACACGTAAGTAGTACTATTTTGTCATGACTATAGAGAAATTAATGGCGCAGAATCACGAGATAAAGCTATTTTTTTTTTTTGAATTAATTCGATACTTTATAGTATAATATGCTTTTAACAAAGGATTTAATCTACGTCGTATCGCAAGCGATTTTTGAACGGGTATCTGATTGAGGAGTGTTTTTGCAGGACATATTTCTGCAGTTTTTAAGTTAAACTCAAGGATTATTAATAACCTCACTGTAATCGTTTTTTGTAATTTTTTTATGATTTCTGGAGCCAACCATGTAAAAAAACAACAACATTTATTTTTATATACTGTAAAACCACAACAACAGATCAGATAATGCCCCTTTAGTAGTCTACATTATCACAAACAAGTTCCCGTGAGATTGATGCTAAACAGAATTAACAGAATCTCCATTAAACGAAAACTATGAGTTGAACCATAAAATTGTGAGCGAGATGCCGAGAAGAGATTAATACACACACAACAGCGACAACTCAGAACGTACGGAACGACACACAGGAAGATAGTTTCAAATAAAATACAAAAAAAGAAAATTTAGCTTTGAAATACCTTAATCATTGCAAAATGATTGAAATTCTCATAGAAAACAACTATTTTTCTATAAATGTAAACAATTCTAATAATTAACAAGTACAAACTTTACAGGAAATCTGCCCCATTCAGAACAATATAATCAAAATCGAACATGGAATTACGAAAGTTATAAACCAAATATTTCTTTGCTTATGATGCCTTGTTAAGAAAATAAACACATAACAACTGCATAAACACAAAAACAAAAATATATTACTCCGCATCACCCACTTACTTTCTGCTCTACATACACAGTTAAAAGAAATCTTAGACGATAGAGGATCGTGAAAAAAATTATCCATTCAGGTAGGTTCAAAATTTGCGACATCATTACTTATGACAGATAACAACCATAAACAGATAAATAAAAGAAATACACACATTAAATCAGGCACAATACTAGTGTCACACAATGTTATCGAAATACAACCTTATTCACAGAGAAACATAAATACGCATTAAGAAACTCTAAAAGCAAGTCTCAAAGAAAGTTATAAGGAATCAGTATATGCCAAAAAAATTAGTACTTGATACAAAACGGCATGACCAAACGTTGTGTACAAAATGTAAATTTCAGTACAGATTGGTCTCTGTTGTTGCCTCGTTGATATTATAGAGGGGTGCAAAAGAGGTCAGCTTGATTTGATTATGGAACACAATCGGTAACTGATATGGTAAAGGAGCTGAGTTGGTAATCACTGGAAAATAGCATGCAGATGAAGGGACTCCTAGGAGTGTAAGACACAGTTATCGGCGATAAGGCTTGAATGGATATTGGTAGAATAATTAGTGGAAGCACATGGAAAAGAATAAATAAACATGACCACAAGCTGAAAGTTAATTTCAGGAGTAAGGGACTATGAATTTTTTTTTAAATACTTAAAGTAGTTAACAACTGAAATAAGTTACCACCGGTAGTGTTGGAATTTACCAGTAATCGAAAAGTAAGATCAACTCAGACGTAATCAAGACGAATTTTCACAGAGTACTATTCAGTTATTTTGTCTATTTCATTTTGTAACGAGCATAAATGAAGCACAGAGCTTATGTCCGTCACCAAATTTGGAGCACGAATTTTATAAAAGTCATTTTCATTCGTATACCAGTAATAAGAAAAAGTATATTATTTTCCACAATCTTATGCTATTACTTAGAGATGCATAGTTAGAAAATTCTAATTCTTATATCGGAAATCAAGGTACGCTATCTCGTATTGGCTCTTTAACGTGGTAAGGTATCCTACCTCCACTTTGTTCCACCCTTCCGGCTGTCACTCAAACAAGAAACAGCAGATGGACTTTTTCCTAACCACTTGTTCAGTGCCGAAGTCTGCTGAGCTGTTGCCTTTTACCTCTTTGCTCGCGGCAGTTTTTAAGGCGGCCGCTGTGCTGGCAGGCGGCTTTATTAATGGCGCTAATCTAATTTGTGTGCCGGCTGCCGCACTCGGCATCTGGGAAAGTGCCGCAGCCAATTAAAAGACCCGACCCTCGGCACTACAGATACGCCTCGTCGCTCTACACGCAACGCGATCCTGTGAAGATCGCCATAATCTTCTTGTTTATTACAAACGGTATGACCTTTTGACGCAAATGCTGGCATAAAATGTTAATAAGTTTGAATTACTTTTTAAAACACATTTTAACCAAAAATTGTTTTAAAAATTATTTGCCTTCTGAAAAAAATGAATTGATAAACGGAAAATAGAAATAAATTGTATTAAGGAAATTATACAGTATCAAATCAATAATCTAGGTATATTAAGAAATTAAATGTGTGAAGTTGAATATTAAGAGTTACATTTACATTGCTGCTTCCTACCTCCAGTGAATAACACCCTCAACGCCTAGCCATATGATTACTAAATTGTTATATTCGACAAATTACCTCTTTTCAAGTTGTACAAGATTTAATTATATCCTAAAAATTATCCTGTATGTTACGAGAAAGGACATGTATCCGCCGTACTTAAGCTTTAAACTCCGATTGTATGAACACATAAGAGGGATGCGAAGTTGAGATATACGTTATTTTATGCATTTTTTTTTCGGATTTACGCCCCAGAAACACCATTACGCACCTGCGAAGATTGACTACTGTCTACCTGTTTACGGTTTCGGTACGGTTAACAGTCCAGTTCACATCATACAAATAATAAAATATGTAAATAAAACTATAAAAACATTGAAATACATCACAAATAAATACACATTTTTTCTGGTATAACTTCACGGTCATAAGTTACAAAAATATTTATGCCGAAGATATCTAGTAATTAAATTAAAATTCGAAATGATAAATTTAACCGCAGCAAAAAATTAAATACTCTAGTCAAAACATTTTAACATCAAAAGAGAAAATCTTGACGGTAAACTCAGAATTTCAGAACATGATAAAACTACTCCAGATTACTATATGGCCCTTAACTAGAGGTCAATTTTCTGCCTCCCCGTAGACCAACTCCTGATAGTTGCAACTATTGCTTCTTAATACTACAAGTCTGCAGAGATTAATACTGAACTTAAAACCAGTTCAAGAGAAGAAATCTTCCGTTATGCACTAGAATATGGAGTATCATACAAGAAAAAGAATAGATGGGTCAGTATTAAATAAGAGCAGAAAGCAGCGAAAAAGATATATTGTGGTTCTATAGCTTTGTCCTGATGGAACTTACTAACTAGCGACATTTGTAGGTTAATGATTACCAGTTTCTCCTTGCCGCAGTAGGTTGTCCACTTTTGTAGTTTCTCTACCCTGTTTCTGGGCAGATGTGCAAGACCTGGGCTTGGAGCTAGAAAGTTAACACGTGTTGCTGCATCGAAAAATGCGGCTACATTGGAACACAGACATCAAAATAACTCTCCAAAAAGTTTAATCTATCTTCGAAATATGAGAACTGTTAAGCTTGCATTACAATCCGCTATATGCTGGTGAACTCAATACATAATTGATTTGCTTACCTCCTCATCGTTACTCGTTGTGTGTATCCATAATTTCAATGTTTGTAAACAGTGCGCCATAATGACATATCATATAGTAATATTATCTCTCGCTCTCTCTCTCTTTTTTTTGTTTTTTTGTTTAATGAAAATCGTTAGAAATGGTTAGTGAATTACATTTGCCTTCAGCCGTTTCGTGATATCAATTTTTGTTACTGCAACATAGGCCATTTTAATCTAGCTGATATTTTGTAACTTTTTATTCTCAACTATGAACTATAATAAATTGAATTGCAGAAAATGTCAATGACTAGTGAGTGAAGGAGAAGACAGCACGATCAAGGAAGCATATCGACTGTAAAATGTATCGATCATGCGATACTGTCGAAACGTGCCTTGTGAAACCAAATACAGCGCTTACTGACTGACAATGTAGGCCCTACTTCGTGCAGTCCGTTAAATTGCAGAATATGTTTATTAACTTGATGTAATTTTTCTGGTTCAAGAAAGTGAAACGGGATATTCATTATATATTTTCCCCCACTGAAAGAATAAACAAGTAGCACCAGAAGAATGCTCGGTCTAATTAGATGGTAAGTGCTGAGAACTTATTTTATCACATCCTAAGTACTATACATTTCTCGTAACTACCACCTGAAGATCCATTCATATTTGTCTGAAGAAATCTGGCATAAGCTTCTACAAACAAGATACAGCCGAACACAAAGATATGAATTTAAGTATCTATAAGCATACTATATTACCTCAAATTTTTACAGAGAGTGATTGCCAAATGAAGCTGATAATAGGCAAAGATCCTTCGTACTGTTGCATAGGAACCGTATTCTGGATGACTACACGTGACTTAGTTATGTTATGTTTATATCTAAATACAGAGATTTATGTGACAACGTTTGGACCTAAGATTCGGATGGACCTGGTTTCAGTTTTCTATTCTATCATTAATTTCTCCATAATCCCCAAAATCACTTCAAGCAACTTTCGGTATTATTCCTACATAATGATAATGACATATTCTTTCCCCGTTCATTGCTCCCCAATCTTCTCCTAGCCTTAATTACCTCGTCGTTAACGAATAATAAAACCCTAAGAATAAAATCTTTAAAAGTATCACGAATACATTGGAATTAGTTTAAAACAAGATATGTTAGAAAGGTATAGGTTACCTTGCAGCAGTCAGGAACATTAATACTCTTCAAGCTCTGTTTTTGAGGGGTCCTATACAATTCTCACAACAGCAGTGCTCTTCTTTGTAAACACTGTAGGTCGGACGCTTTGTAATCGAAGTTCAGCAGGACCATTTCAAACTGCAAAACAAGCAAAAATTGCAAGGTCCTTGTGATAAGAATGAGAAGAATGGGAAGATACTTTTCTGGAGTATCAATAAAAACGAGATGTGCATGGGCTGAATCACTATCGAGCGATGTATTCTACAGGCGATAAAATAAATCTTTGAGTCCTCTGTCTCACTTCTCTCCCACTGTACCTCCTTAGTTCCTTGTAATTCTTGGCTGTTTTCCAAACCGAAAATGTGCGTGAAAGGAACCCATTTGAGTTACGGTGGAAAACCAATCTCTGTTGGAAACCTGCAGAGAAGAAAGAGTTTTGACTTAACGCCCTGAGTTGCGTGTATTCTTATAACTTTCTCCCCAACCAATAAACTGTACTTGAATTTAACTAAGAAAGCATTAGATATCAGTGCATAGAATTTCACGTTTTGTTCAATTTCACTCAATACGAATTTCTTTGTTTTAGTGAGTATTATCAATAAATGAGCCCACCCCGTGGCTGAGGTCATTAAGGTGCGGTGCATTGTCTGGCTTTCGATACGTGTTTGTTGGTTTGAGCAGTGGAGATGATTAAATATTCATTGTCTTGGACTTACCCAGTATCGTAAACAAAACGTACAATCAAATTCGGAAGATATTCCATACTTCGTCAAGATTATAGTCATGCGGTATGTTAATGATGATTTATTAATTTAATTAGACGATAATGTTATTCTTAGTAAAAGGAGGTTTCAATACCATAACGTGAAGTTTTATTCTCTTTTATCTGCCATCTTCAACACGAACTACATAATGGATTCAACACGCGGAAATGATTACACTCATACAAATTCAGAATAAGACCTAACAAAAATATTTTTTCTGGGACGACGAAACTAAATGATTGCAGTTAGATTTAACGTGGAGTTTCCACGGAAAATTATGATGGAATTAGGCTCTAACTTCATTCAATGCTTTGCTTTTTTTTTTTTTTTTTGTAACTGCTTTACGTCTCTTTTTAACATCAAGGTCTTTAGAGACGGGAAAGGATGGGGGGCAAGGATGGGGGCAAGGAATGGGAAGGAATTCGGCCATGGCCTTTTGAAGGAAGCATCCCGGCATTTGCCTGGAGTGATTTGGGGAAACCATGGAAAATGCTTTGCTGAAAGCATTCACCGGAGCAAGTAGTTTCAAAGTGACCTGTCAATAATTCTCACACCCACGTACTCCACCGAGGGTTCGAATCCCCGACGTGGCATCCAGATTTGACATTTTCATGTTTTTCCTAAATCAATCCAGGCGAATGTCTGGATTGGTTCTTCAAAAAGCCATGTCCGAATTCCTTCGCGTTCCTTACCCCAATACTTTCCCTCGACGTCAACGAGGCGTAAAGCCATAAACACTCAGTAATTGCCTTAAGGTTAATAACCACAAAAGTTATGACAGCTGAGTGTTTTGTTTTTGGTTCAAAGATCAAGGATATGTCAGCTGAGATAGGGGCTATAAGTAGGAAGTAAAAAGACACATGCCTCACTAGCTTTCAGATCCGCAAGATTCAGTTCAATAATCACGTGTAAACACTGTATCTCAGTATGCTCAAATTATTTTACGAGTAATTCCTAATTTCACTTTGGCAATTAAATATTGAATCATAAATTTAGCTTATTCCACTACCCAGGTTATTTTGATCATCTACGAAAATACTCGTTGGCCGAAGTCATTTTGCCCACATGTAAGACTTAAGTTGCTTTCCTCCGAGGCCTTCATTATCACTGAGCTATCGGATCAATTTGCATATAAACAATATTTTCTCATCGTTGTATCTCATTTCGTTGGAATTTTTATGTTGTTTTCAGTTAGGGCTCTAGGAAAACTACAGTAATATTTGAACGTGCTATTATTTCTGTAAATTCTGTTTAATTCTCTAATAACTGTAGTAGACTCCCTAATGTGATAGAACTTCCTGTCTCTTTTGTTGTTGCCGAAGTGACATAATAAATTGCTTGCTTCTACACAGTCACATCCAGCTTGTAACACCCAGAAGCTACTCACCACTTGAAGAAGAAGACAGAGCTAGCTGTCCAAACGTTGGTTTTCTACAATATCATACGACCGGACATCCGAGAAGATTATATTGCTTTTTGTATGTTGATTTACTGTACACTAGTACAGGGGAAAAACAAATAAATTAAGTTTTTCTATTTTTTACTGAGAAACACGTATTGATCATAAATAATTGACCAAACCAATAGAAGATAGATTAATGAATTAATGACAGGACTTAGTGGGATGTTATTTTGTATAAATGATAAAGCCGCTGCATATGCAGTTAAGTTTTAAATACAATTTATTCACCTAAGGTTACCATTCATTCTTACAAAAACAAGTAAAAATTAAGTAAAAGCAAACTCTTAACAGATAGATATTTTAGTCGTCGAAAATTCCCAGTGTATCTTTTTAATCTGAATTTAATTAATGTTCTCAGGACGTCTGTTTAACTTGAATTTAATTAATGGGAACATGAGACTCAATTAACTGCTTCAGCCGTTCTAGGACGTCACGGGGCTTAATACAACTACCCTTGCGGTGTCGGTTCATATGGGCGTCATTATTTTTTTGCTGCGCGGGCGTTGTTGTCGACGTTTCTTCCTTCTGGCGTCGTGATGTCTACACTCAAATGCCTCGCATAGTACTTGCGATGGATATTGCAGGTAACTTTACCAATCGAGCTAACATATCAGTCCAATTGCAATACGATCACTTAATACCGACTCAACCGCACTCATTGGGGTGTATAACTGTTATGCTCTATGGTCCGAAATGCCGCAGCAGCTTACTTCCGTAGACTGATAATCGCCTCTTCCACGTCACTCGTTGGTCATAAACAGTAAAAATTATAAACATTAGCAGTAAATAAACTTTTGACTGGCTGTAATTTGAAATTCGCCTCAGCCTTCTTTGATCATGTGATTTACAAGCTTTAAAGCTCCTTCACACTCTATTCTGGTGCAAAGAGCCTGTTTACGTAAATTCTCCTTACCTTGAAACCAGTCAAGGGCGAGCCTAGGTAAACAATCCCGTTATTTATAAGGAACGGCAATGAAGTGAGTCTTGGTGTCATTACTTCGAACCATAATCGAAATGACAAAGTCTCCAGTGCAAGCATCGAAGGTCACCACCACCAAATAAAATCCAATGTCATCCACACAAATGCAGGAAAGGTTATGCTGACGTTCTTCTTTGACCAAGACGGCCCACTTTTGATGGATGTCCTGCGGCACGGGACAACAGTGAATTCCCAGCGTTACTTGCAACCTTGACCACCCTTCACCAAGCGATCAAATCAAAACGACCAGGCAAGCTCACCCGTGGGGGTCATTATGACCCCACGTCAATGCAAGTCGCTTTTTTTTTTTTTTTTTTTTTTTTTTTTTTTACGATTTCATTCCTCTTAGCTGAAGGCTGGGAGGTGGGCTGCTGGAAGATCGCGGAGATCCTTTTCAGCCTACTACACTACGGGGTGGGAGGGAGGATGGAAGGTCGGCCGTGGCCTTGTAGGGAACCATCCCAGCATTCGCCTAGAGTGACTGAGGAAAACCACGGAAAACCTCAATCAGTAAGGCCGAACCGGATTTAACCCCGGTCCTCCCGAACGACAAGTAGCAGTGCGAAAACGCACTGCCCAGCCTCGGTGAATGCAAGTCCCAATACGGCCAACACAATGACGGCACTCGTGCAGAAATTCATGTGGGTTTCGGTCACCCTCCATGCAGTCCAGACATTACCCCCTGCGATTACGCCATTTTTGGTCGCCTAAAAAAAAGGCTCACAGAAGCAAACAATTTGCTTCGGACGATGACGTCAAGCAGTACGTGCGGATCTGGTTCACATCGCAGCTCCAGGAATTTTACGAGACAGCCATTCACCGCCTTGTGTCCCAGTGGGACAAGTGCCTCAACAGCCAGGGCCAATGCTTCTGAAATACAGGCACTGGTTTCTGTTCCTAGGCCTCCGGCTCGTTACTTTTTGAACCAGCCCTTATATTATCTGCATCTCTAATCTATGTTCCTCAATTCCGTGATTATTCCGATGTTGTATATAATCGCATCTTAACATCTGATACTGTTCGTTGGCAAATTCATCTGCTGAGAAGTGTAATAGTACCATTACCATAATACAATGACTAGACTGTTAACAATGGAAGTAATAAACGATTTGATGATACTCTCATCACTTTTAGGATCTCAGTCTTTTAGGTTTTTCTACATATACTTTACAATCCATCGTTTGTATAATTTTGATTATAATTTCATTTAGTACGTTTGATGATTGAAATGATGAAGGGTAGATTTTGTAAGAATTTATGTTTTAGACATACGAACATTTGTTGATGATTTGTAGCAACTATTTGTAACGAAGATAATAGCTCGAAAACAATTTTATCATATTTTATAAAATCTCATATTTTCCAATGTTTGTCTCAAATTTTCTGAAACTAAGGTTTTACCGAAAACATACACTTTAAGTTGAAGAACATTGTATCTTTCTGAAGGATGAGTAGGAAATTGTTCCCTCAAATTACAAGGGTGAATAATGATATATTGGTAAAAATATTGTAAGACCGGTATTCAAGACGAAGAGGAAACTTAGCACAGAATGTCACTCTTGAAGTAAGGTTTACAGAGTCACGAACAAAAGAAACAGAAATGGTTCGTTGGGATTGTTCTTATCATCACAAATTTTTTATATGTTTTCACTAGTTGCTGTGCGTTAATATTCAGCTGGCTTGAAAGAATGAAATAAGGAGCTTACAGTAAACAGACATGCCGCATATCTGAAATTCTAATTAAGTCTACGATCCTGTTATTATTTTAGACATGCTGTAAAAGAATTCGACATTTTGTTATACATTAATACAAGATTACAGGATTGACAAATTAGTTTTGACTGCATTATTCCAACTGAGACACAGAAATATCAATTTACAATGAACAGAATATACACAGTAAGCTATAATCCAACTGTCACCGAGCGGGGCGGTGTAACGGTTAGCGTTCTCGCCTCGCATTCGGGAGGACGGCGGTTCGAATCCCCGTCCGGGCATCCAGATTTGGGTTTTCCATGGTTTCCCCAAATCACTCCAGGAAAATGCCGAGATGCTTCCTTCAAAAGGCCATGGCCGAATTCCTTCCCATTCCTTGCCCCCATCCTTGCCCCCCATCCTTTCCCGTCTCTAAAGACCTCGATGTTAAAAGAGACGTAAAGCAGTAACAAAAAAAAAAAATCCTACTGTGGAAGAAATCACTAGTTCACTGAGTTTTTAGTAGTTTTCGCAAATTCTGTTAGTTGTCAGCAGTGGTGTACATAAAACACATAAAGTCACATGGCACATCAGTGCGTGGAAGTAATATAGCAACGATTGGTAAACCATGCCGTGATATGGATAAAACTATTCCGTGGATTCAGTACAGAAGGATAAAAAAATGATCTAGTACCTATACAGGAAGCACAAATTGTGTGTGTGTGTGTTGTTTTTTTTTTTTAAGTATGGATCGAAGGGAAAAATGAAAATGGCAATCACTATACCTCATAATTATACGTGATTATATGAAAGTTATTAAATGAATGTTCATAACTTCATTGTTATTTTTCCCAGAAAACTGAAAAAAAATTCGGTAGTATGTAAAAGAAGCGAACGAATTACTAGATCCTGTCTTTATTTTACACACTTTCTGCAAAAATTATTGTTAGAATCTTTATTTTGATCGTGATTCGATCAGAGTCGTTAAACTTTCACCTAAATTGCATTTGTTAGAAAATAAATTACTTGGTATCATAGTACCATTTACTTTCCATTCTGAAAATTGGTCACTAGAATACAAAACTGGTAGGCTCCAGTAGGATTGCAGTTATTTCTCTTACTAGAGCTTACTTTTGCTGCAGGTCTGAAATCACTACACTTCAAAGCTGGAATTTCAATGGTTATCGTGGATTGTAAAAATCAAAATACGAGAACAATAAAAATATTTTTAAAATGAGACAGAAATGCATCGTAGCCTTTAACAGTATGTTTTGATAAAAAAAAATTTTAGAATTTTTTTGAAGGAAATAAATACAACCTCATCTCTTCTACATATATGTTTTGTCCATAATTTGTAAATAGAAGGGAAGTTAATCGAGCGTAACTCGATTGTAACACCGAACGTATTGGTCTTATTCACAGAATGTTTTGCTTACTATTTTAAATCAGTATAAAACTTATCAATACCCGTATACATTGTATATATTACGTTCTGTATAGTGTAAAGCATTACAATGGTATTAACTTTGCTTATATCAGTTGAAGTATTCTTTTCTCTCTTTTAATAAACTTGATAGCACAAGAATAAGGTCTTAAGTATTACAATTATCGATGATTCTCATAGTAAACAAAACAAAAAATATAAAGATTGCGATCCATTAAACTGCTCAGATTTTAATGAATGACGAAACTCATTTAATAGTTCCTAGTAACTTAATTGTTATTTACTATAATGGTGCAATATGAGAACTTGTTCTTTATGATTCTAGATTTGTTTTACCTATACTGTTTGGTGTTGTAACGTGGTGGATTGGTTTGGAATTAATCCTTTTATATAAACAATACGATCACTTTGCATCTTGTTTTTTATATGATGACCCTTAAGGAAATTATGAAAAAACTTACTAAATGTCTGCGGTTGATTTCCTTCCTGTGTCTGCTCCCGCAGACAATACCAACTGTTTAGACGCACATATTAATTTTTATTTCCAACGAGAGTACTGGACTCACAAATTCTTCTAATCTGATTTAGAATTCTTAGTCAGACACAGTATTCATCTCTTTAATAACATTTCCCCGTTGTTTCACCGTTGTTGAAAATCCTGATGAAATAACAATAAATGGAAGGTAACACTTTTACTATGCACAGATCATATTCCATTCGAAAAGCGCTTACCCTAAAAAGTGTCCACAATGGACAAAAATACTGAAATGATCATGTACAATATGAAAGAATTTCTGAATACGAGACGAGTGGCTGCATTTTTCGGTCAAAGCCTCATAATTTTTGAACATCTCTTGTTCTTGTATTTTCTCTTAGTGACAATTGTATTGAGGATTGAAGACAAGTGTGAAGCTCCAAAAGTAAACAACAGTTGTCCATAATAGTCATTATTGGAGATAGTAACGTATAAACAGTCTCCTAAGGAAGAACCATCTCATGATGCTTTCAGTGGCTTACGCGTCAGTTAACAGGCTCTGCATAAAGAGGGTAACGAAGGTTAACATTTTTGTGGGGAAAATTTGGAACGGATCTGTGGTTTTTATTCTCTTATGTTGTAGAATGTAGAAAAAAAGATTTTCTAATAATTCTATTTAATAATTAATATATGAAAACTGAAACGTACACTCTAAAGATAGAGATAATGAATCTACATCAGAGATGCTGTGTTTCTCGTATTGGTGGGACAGTTTTCCCTCGTTGTGCTCCGCGTCCAAGTGATCCCCCAGCCGCCCGTTACGCGACTTTGTTGCCTCTTTCTCCGACTGCCTTCTGGTGATAAAAACCGAAGACGCCGTCGTCATATCCGGAAACTCCGAAAGTCCTGCTACCTCTGTGAGCAGCCTTTGTACTGACGCGGCGGTGGGTAGGGTGGGGGATACCTGGCCTTGGACCAACCGGTGAGACGAGACAACAAAGTTGCAGGGGGAAGGTATTCTCAGAGGCCAAATCGATTTTCTGTGCCCGAGCGTCACTTGCAAAGCTGCTTCTTTACTGCTTACAACAGGTGATATATAAATATAGTTCATTTATATCATACAAAAAATAAGCTCAAAATGTTTTAATTAATATCTGATATGAGTTTTTTTTGTGTGACTGCATCTACTTCGACTTCAGCACAATCGTATTGGTCTGTAACGTGTTGGATTAAATGATATAACAGAAAATAAATTTTTTACTATAATTTGTATTGCATCAATATTACGTTTGAAATGGCAGAAATAAATATATCGAACTGAATGTTTGGTTACAGCTGATACAAAGCAGTCACCGTAAGACATATTTAAAAAAATGTGAATAGTAATTATATTTTGGGTGGTCAATATTAGGTTGATTTGATGCGGTAGAGTGCTGGAGAGAAGGAAGTGGAAACAATTCGTAAATAATATTTGGAAGTACCCCTCTTGGAACCAAAGAGGAGTGATTTTGAAGAGACTCTTTACACCGGAATCTGGGATAGCCAAAGGAGGAATCGAATTGCGTGTGCTATAATACCAAGTGTGACCGTTAAAAGCTCCTCCATCATGCTCAATTCGTCATTAAAAATTAATATAGAAATATCAGCAAAAAATCTACGTGTATGCCAATTCCGAGATGTTATTATTTGAAAAGTTAAGAAAAAAAAAACGGTTTAAGAATCTAATATTGAGTTGAAATTAGTAACAGGACATCCTTATTCGAGTTACAACTGTCAGAATATGTGCTACATCTAAGGGAACCAAATCAAAATTTGAATCTGCGTCCAATTACATGACTCTTATGATAGAAATGTAAGATATTAAGACCATACATTAACGCTGAGTTTGCGTACGTTCTTTAGATTTTAATTTAATCTAATTTGTATATTCACAACCTTTCCTTAACTATTCGAATTTTGTGATAAGTGTTCAGCACACAAGCAACAAATTAACTGAATATGACTGTAAAAGATCGTAAAAAGTCTGACAGAGATTACCATGGCGTACATTATTCCACTTCGGGAATCTCCGAAGAAAATCAAGTGTAATTGATACAGAAACCACAGATATCGCTAAGTTAAAAATCCACATCTGACGGACGAATCAACAACATTGTCTATCGTCTGTAATCACTCCATACGAACAGCTTGAAAGTTGAAGACTTCAGAACACAATCAGGTAAATAGGATTTGTGCAGCATCACCTATCGAATCCTATTGGTCAATTACAAGATGGACAAAATTCCTGCGCCTTAGCGACATTGGCGACGGAGTTAACCAGTCGTAAATTCTAGTAGTAATTCCTTGTTTTGGAAAAAATTCCCGAGTCCAGAACGCAACCACAAAACCATCATCTAACACAATGGTTTGTAATTAACAATCTTGTATGTGGGTAATTAATGGGGAAGGACAATCATGTTGCGTATAGAGAGCGTGCACATCCGCAGTTGGACTGCAGTCGGTATAGGCTGCAGCGCTGGGTAGTCTACCTTGGCCGTTAAGGGGACTGATTGATGGCTAGGGCGGAGCTATCTCAATTACCAGAGACACCGGAGAGCACTCTGCAGTGGTGAGGCAGTGCCAGGTGCTAACAAGAAACACTTAGGTCGGGATGAAGACAATTAAGCGATATAAGTAAGAGTACTTTTGGGATCGTAAAAATTAATCTTGGCACATTGGCCATTCCTAGTGATGATTCTGCTATAGTTGATGTGAGGGCTTTGTTTGTTGTCAACCATCGATCCCGTCAGTATTATACACGTTGTGGTTCAAATAAATTCAGAAATTCGGCCGCAAACATTTTGAGAATATAAATTTCAATATATCATTGAGATACTAGCAACCTGGATCTAATATAAATGATATGGTTCTGGAGGTAATTCTCACTGATTAAACCGTGCACTTTATAATAGATTCATTCAACACATGGTGGCAATAAACTGTTTTCACACAGACACTGCTGCCTCGCCTTGGCACTGACAATATTTATACTTACATCAGCTAAACAAAATAATCCTCACGAGAAATCCAGATACAAAATTATAAACAGATTTATATCTTTACAACTACGTCACAATGAGTAATTCCCTCTTCTATCCAGCCCAGCTAGGGAGTGAAATCACAGCAGCATAACCTCTCATTAATGTCGATGTCTTCGCTGATCCAATGCGACGGAGGTATAAAGCGCCGAAATGTTGTAAGTATCAGATATCTAATCGGCAACAAATCCGATAAACGTAGACCAGATTTTGACACTGAGTAATTGGTCATTTTAAAGTAACCTGCACATTCACAATTAGAAATTTTTTGTCAGTATTTATCAAACGCATATCAAAGTAACATGACAGTACTAACAAAGAATGCCAACCTCCTAAAATGAATGTATTCCTGCTTGGAATATTTGAAATGAAATTCAGTAATTCATAAGGCTGTAGCTATTTTTTTTTTTTTTTTTTTTTTACCGAATGAGAAGTTTTTGACCACGTTTTATACGAAAAAACATATGGATAAAACAGTTTGTGACTAATAAGTAAGCGTTGAAGGTGTAATATAACATTCCAAAAATAAAATATTTTGCATAGTACTTTATGCATGCGAAGCTTTAAGATTATTAATAATAGAAAGAAGAGCTTCAAAATTAAGAGTTTGAATAAAGTGAAAAATGAATATGTTTTGCGATAATGGATGAGAAAACGATTTTCTTGAAGAGTCTCACGTGAGTATAAGCCAGTATGGTTGATCATGTTTAAAGAGATGGCGATTCGTTTAGTTTATTCGTGGAGGGAATTGTAAAAGGTTAGGTTACAGGAAAACTAAGATTGAAAAATAATAAGCTGATAACAAACGTGGTATGTTGTAATGAGCATGTTGAGACGAATAAATAAGTTCAGTATAAGAAGGGATTTGTATTTCATTAAACAGACAAAACTCCGATGAAGTTTACTCTACCCAAAATATCTGCCAGACCAGATTAAATTCTTGCTGGCACACGTATTTGGTGAAAATGATCATGATATAACACCGACGGAAGTCTTGATCAGAAATCTCTATACCAATCCGATTATCTTTTACAAAAGGTAAGAACCTTTGAGCAGATTTCAATAAATTACGTTTGCTAAGGATGTTAGTTGGGTGTTGCTTTATTCTCACCTAAGTACACAAAGCCAACCGCACTGTGTGTCCCCCTAAAATGAAAAACTGTTTCTAGTGGAACATTCCAGGAACTTCCCAGCCCATTAGTGGACCTTCAATTTTAAAATCTAGAGCTATTTTCGAATGGTATTTGTCACCGTGCAAATGAAGACGACCTTTATAGCAATATTGATTATCAGATTACAGAAATAAAAACGTACGGTGACACTGCTGTAGGCCATAAATGATTGTATTTTCCCAGTTATACTCAAAACTCAGGATCGAGTGAGAAGCGTCTGAAGTGAGCGGAGAAAATAAGAATAGTTCACATAGTGAGCTAAACCTGGATTTTGTTTGATATAGTCGGCAGAAGTTTTGTTGGAAGAGTAAAAGCATGGCAGCTTAAATGGCTGTTGTTCTTTTCCATAAGAAATTTACTGACATGTGATAAATTTCGATATGAAATGTTTTTCATTTTATAGTCTTACCGTTACTACACAATTTTCTACTTCTTACACATTTTTTCAGTGAGTAGATTATTTTTATTGATCCCTTCTGGTTCATTTTGTAGTCAGGCAGGTACCTATCTAGACTTGGTGTGTTTCAAAGAAGAGATGTGTATACACGCACTATAACTTTAAGCACGGATGCCTAAAGAATATATCTGCTCTCGTATTTAGGCCAATATTATAGTGAAGAGAGAGAGAGTTACTGAAGATGATATGATATTCAACATTTTACTGTTACTATGAATGCAAACTTTCAAGTCAATCGGACATTGGAATGTTGGTGAAATAATGATTGCAAGATTTTTAATATACAACAGGCATGTAAAACTGATATAAACTTGGTAAAATGTATTTGAAATAAGCTTCAATATTCGATCAATCAACATCAAATGTGTAGTAGAACTGGGCAGAGTCACCTATTAAACGCTTTCCCAGGGTTAATTAGCACAATAATAAACAATACACCACTTGTGCTTTTATCGTCCGATTAAAAGCCCCTTTCATTACTGTTCAAAAACAGGTGGCAGTACTTTTCAAAGGACTTTTATTTGACACTTGCACGCGGTAGAGGTTAAAAATAAAATAAATTTTCAGATTTAGTTGGTCTTCCGTTAAATATTTAACTAGTAACGTTGGTATTGTATTTTCTTATGAATAGTTCGCTTGGAACCATTTTGTATACATAGATTTTATTTGTTTCTATCAGGGGTCTACTTCAATTTTCTAAGATTTCTTATTTGTTAAAGTCTCAACCTAATTAGTTCCAAGTAACAACGTAGATGATGATATTGTTGTTAGGTATATAGATCTATTTTCCTCTATGAACGTCTTGCCCACGTCAGAGAACGTTTTACCACTCTATTGAATCATCTAGGAAGATTAATTGGGATGATTCACCGTAGTCTTACCCGGTGTGTCAGTTTTCGTAAGTATGAACGATTGTGATAGTGCGTGTGTTCAGAAAAGAGAGTTGTGGATGAAAATGAAAGAAGGGAGCTGGTGGCGGCCCTTACAGGCCTACTCTTCCGAATGAAACCAAAGGACTATCAGCAACAACGTACCCATCAAACGGTGGTTTGGGATTATGCACCACCAGCTCTTCTTCCCTGCCGGCATGATGAAACTTTCTTTCACAACCAGGACTCGAACCAACATATCCCGCGTCAGCGCCGTACACTATCCCGGTGCCACAGCCAGAGGAGCGAGCTTCAACCTGTTATATAAATCCTATTTGATGTGTTCGCGAACACAAAGATATGGGTTATTTATAATCTGTTTATATTCATGAATTAAAGCAGCCTTTCCGTTGAGCTATGACGAGGAAAGTGACTTTGCGTTCTAAGTCAGTGAGTGGGGTGCTTTGTATAGAGCTTTCTATCAAATGTATCGATATATTGATTCATATATCAAGTTCCCTTTAACGTGATTGATGTAATGCCAGAGAGAACATAGCATGCTGCTTTATAAATAAGTTCTCTGGCGTTTTTAAATATCGTAGAGTATTTTGCGCCCCAAATATTATCGCAGAGAGCCTTTGGGATACTTTGTTTATTAAGTAGTTTTGGTGTGGGAACCACATTCTTAATGATGTTTGTAGCTAAATCATTTTCTGCTAATTTCTTCGGTTAGCTCACAAATTCTGTTGAAATATTCTGGCGTTTCGTATTTGACTTGACATAAATCTTCGTGGGAATCACCTTGCCGCATTTCTTTCTGATTAAGGTACATTATGTATGGTAAACAGGAGTTGAAATTTAAAGGAGAATTGACAGAAACGCCCACTAACAAAATCACAGTGAGCCTTTCCGTTTGCTAACTCTCCAGAATGTAATGCCACCGAATGTTTAATACAACGTTCAGATTGTTCACAAAGAAGAAAAGCCACGTCTATTGCCGATTTTAAGCCATCTCGGGCGAACTGAGGTCAAGATACTGAAAGACATAGCCCATGATCTAATGCTAGGCCAAAGAGAGCATGTTATTTAAGTGCTCAAATGATGATTATTTATGTAACAGTACGGACACTGTTGCATCACGGATTATTTCTAAATTAACATTTATACCATAAAACTCTTTAAGACTCGCGAAAGAAATCAACAAGTACTTGTGTTTGCCAAATATCTCAAAAAATAAGTAAATAAAAGAAACAGAAGTGCCAAATCACTTTCAAAGCAAAAAAAACATTAGAAGTTTCTACAATACCACCTAGGTGTGTGTTGAACAGTACTCGGACAAACAAATATCCTTGCAGTAATATGTATTTAAGAGTTCGACACATGGAGATATTCTCCTGTAGAATGTATTGAACACTTATACCACGTATCATAGTATTCGTATGTTAACCAAATATTTACAGGGAAAATCCTTAAAAGAACAACAATGGATTAAAACCCGACAGTCGTTGTTGTAAGATATTATTAGAGATTTGAATGCAACTAGCATATTCAAATGTGTCAGGGTTCAGCTTCAGTGAAAATTGTTGTGATCAGAAACAGAGCTGCAAAGCTACACTCGAATCTCAGCCCAGTTTCCTCACTAGGATTTGTTTCTAAATTTTTCATACATCATTTTTTTCAATAAGCCTCTTTAGAGTGTGTATCTCACCATTGAGAGCATTACATATCTGTAAATCTCTTTTATATCCGACAGTTTGATTGGTTTTAAGACGTTAATTCTTAATTACAGAAGAATCTTGCTGTCTACTGTAAACATGTGGCCCTCTGAGCAGCAGATAGTTACTTGGGATTCCATCAAACCAAGTAGTTGTACACGACTTTTTACTCTCATCTGAAATTAAAGATTCTTCTAAAGTGTCTGATAATCCAAGATCTTTTTTAATTATTATATAAAAAAGCTTTGTTCCAACGTTTGCCTTGCTGTGCTTGTGATAGAGGCAACTGATATATTGGCTTAGCTGAACTAACAAAGTAAATTTCGCGACGAAGTGGGGGGAATCAGCTCCCAATTCTTTCTGCTGAAACGTTTGAAACATATGTTCTCCTTCCTCTCCTTGTATTTTTCTAGCCTAGTTGCACAGCGATCGTTTACTTCTGTATTAACAAGTTCTAGATTCTCCATTATAATTCCTCAAAATCTACATCTTATACAGGCAAGAAAAATAACTGTATCTTCTAGAGAGACAAGTTTTCTATCGCAAGGTTTTACTACTATGACAAATGCGAAATAGCTTGAATGTACTGAGATGTACATCTCCAATTATTGTCAGTATCTAATAAAAAGTTGGTCCGATCAGAATTTTACCAAACTGGACAATAGAAATGATTTTACCATTTTGGTTTGAGGCGAACTGTAAGCATTGTTGGTGGTCTTTGGATTTCTGAGAAATTTCCGAGAACTTTCCTAGTCTCATATATTGATCGATCACCATTATATTCTGAGCTTAATAGTAATCATGAAATAATCTGTGTTAGAGGCGTTAAATTAACTTCTACCCAGTCGACATATTTTTCTCCAGGTCACGTGACAGTAAGTGATTGCTTGTATGCAGATGCTATAATTATTTTTCCCATTGTTAATATACTAATTGGATTAGGATACCATTAAAACTTTAAACGATCTTAGTTTTAATTCGTCTTTATTTAAGATATTGAAATCTTGAATGATGCAGTGTTACATTTCTAGAGTGTTCTGAATACGTTCTACCATTTTGATCGACTTCTGCGTTCTGTTTTGAATACAATAACAAGAACATATTAAGTCCGACGGCCATTATGAGTAGCTTCTATTTCCGGGTATAAATGTCGTCAAGCCATTATTTACATCAATTTAAGCCAACTAAAGATGCACCAAAATAATCCTTTTGTATAATAATGTTAGAATAGAGGCCGACCTATTAGTTTGCGATAGATCAGCGAATAGAGATAAATGAAATAACAGTTCTTGTTTCTTCAATTTCCCTACGTCTAATAGCTGTAAATAAAAGTGTTATTAAATTAATCATAAATAACGTTTTAATTTTGTGTTTATTCATCTGGAGAAGCTTCACGACATTTCGAAGTGTTCATTACTATTGAGATCGAAATCACCGTGTAAAGAAATCATATTATATTAGCACTAGAAATGACGGATTGGGCAGCTCAGTGTTTAAAGTCCATGACCTGGTGCGATGAGGAAATTTTATTGACTCTGTTGCTACGTGAATTTAGTTTGTTTACTTCAAGTCCTGCCGAAACAGGTAAACGAAAATTTAAAAAGCTACAACTAAACGAATAGCGTTGGAATAATTGAAATTGATTTAATAACAGTTTAACGTACTTCGCTACGTATATTTGGTAAAAACTATGATACATAATGGATCAAATGCATGTCTTGGCATTACATACTACAATTCCATTATATGCATTACATTCAATTTTTACTTCTTAATTGTGTCTGATATTCACATATTTGCGATCCACATAAAATTAAAACTAACGAAAGTGTAATAAGACAAGGCAAATGTAATCATAATGTTCTTTAAGGTGTATTTTACACCAGATTTTAAACAGTTCTTTGAAAGTTGTTAGTAATTTGTTTATGAAAGATAAGTCTTTCCCGGCGTATTATTGATACATATTCTTCGCGGGTTTGCCGCCGGATCACATTTTCTAACCACAAACTTTCGGCGACTTGCACCGCTGCCATCATCAGGTCTGTTGTAACTGAAGGAACAACAGACCTGATGATGGCGGCGGTGCAAGTCGCCGAAAGCTTGTGGTTAGAAAATGTGATCCGGCGGCAAACCCGCGAAGAATATGTATCAGTAATTTGTTTTACTGGAGAGCAAACAGAGATTTTTTAATATTTAAATTTCGTGTGTTAAACTTGCACATGTGGAAAAATAATAGCTGCTAATATCCGAAGAGCGTTCTGTAATTTGTATATATATTTTTCCATTTTTATGTAGCTCTGTACTAAATAATCTATTTTCTGAACATATAAGCTAGGAATCAACCTTTACTGCTGAAAAATGAATAAGATAATTTTCTGGCAATCAAATTTAATGATGGAGAAAAACTGAGAGAAGATTGCTGCCATTGAGTAAGAGTTTCTGAATCCTGGATCTTTCCAATTATCAGTAATTGGAAGAGAGTCTATAAGCGCAGAGGCTTTTCGGAACAAACCATGAGTAACAGATCAAAGCATTCGGAACAAAGTGAAGAAACTGAAGTGAAATAATGATATGGAGACCACACCGGTGTTAGAAGTTTTCGTAGTTTCTAGGAAATATTAATAATAAAAACGATCAAAATCAAAGATTGCTCCATTGGTCATGTAAATTAACCTGCAAAATCAATACCAGTATCGCAGTAAGCGGTATTGCTGAAATTAACAGCGGCGTATTACAGATACTGAACATAATTAACACTAATTTTTGGTCTACAAAAGATCTATTTCTCTACATTAATCTTTAAGTTTTGTCAAAGGTAACTTCTACGTTCCTAGCCACTTTAAAACAAATTTATTTCAGGAAATGGTGCTGCATACGTATATATATATATATATGTGTGTGTGTGTTAAAAATTAGCAGTATTTAGGTTACAAGTCTGGTTTAGTATCATTATTGGCTGAATTAGGAGATACTGTTTCACTTTAAAAGGCGTAGTGCACAGTAATTTGAATCTCTTTCGCCGAGTCATAAAACAACAAGAATTTACTTTGGCTGAAATTATTCTAGCAGTACTGAAGAGCCTCTCATTACAATCCATCAATATAGACTTTACGTAGATTCAGTCCAATGATCTTTTGTGTGTTAATGCATCTGACTGTGTACTCGAAAACGGGAGTATGCAACGATGTTTCTTGATAAAGGTAATAAATTCGTTACCTTCAATACGTGATTTATTTTGAGCAACACAATACAGCCCTGCAGCTTATTGTATTTCATACGGTTTTATAGGGTGACCCATCTGGTCACCCTAGTACAATCTTGGTGGCTACAGAAAACCGCCTAAAAATCGGAGCCAGAACGGGCGATTCGCGAGGGTTGGGTTGATGACCGATTTCTTTGTATCTCCCAGATACAGTGTATGGTTCCTCAGCGCACTGAGCCGCACCAGCGGGTAATAATTCTTACAGTATAGTTCGCAGATATTATTTGGATATACTCATAACTTCTTCTTCTCGTTACGATGACTGCATCAAATAAGAGGTAGTTTTTCCACTAATGTCAATAGCTGATTGGAGGTCAAATTGGGATACATTCTTTCCGATTTGTGAACAAGACAACAGATTTACCATGGTGTCTCTCTCCCCGGACGAACATGTGGTATCTGGCTGTTCTACCAGATAACCCAATGAAGAAAGAATATCTTTGGAAAGGCCAACTCCAACTCGAAGCCTATTTAGCGACTTCGATATGGGCCACGGTTGTTCACACCCAGGTGCTAGACCCTCTTTTGCCTTGACTCTCTTTTGGCCCGATTAGATCCTATAATGTGTATTACCCACCGTTTCGAGATACAACTCGTACTATTATCTGCAGCTCACGTTCCCAAATTATGATATCTGACTTTAGTTCGAAAGTTAAACATCAAATGATATGACGATAAGAAAATGTTCACGGTTAAGAAACGTCGTCAGTGTTATAATACAGCTGATCGTTGAATTATTCGCTTCTGTGAATATAAGCTGAAGAACCACATGGGCAGATAAAACATTGCCTCGCACCTTTAAATAAGAGATGCTTGTCTCTGGTGATCGTCTGTTTTATTAAAGCTACCTGATTGTTTTATAGATTACTTGGTGTTACTGATCTACATGGATCGGAGAAACATTCTCGTTTCCTCGTCGATATCTCGATGACCACCATTGATTTATTAACTTACAATTATTTTCTTAAAAATACGTAAATGTCAGAGTTACTGTGTTTCTGTATGTAGTTCAACTCTGAGAATAAGATTTTAATATTTACAGCACTTTTCGATTTTCTGATTCACCTTCAGTTGACCTATTGTCATGAAATATGCATAAGATTTACCTTAGACCAAAAGCTATCAAACTATTTAAAAAATGTCAAAGTAGTTTATGTAGCTTTGAATAATGCTGAGGCAAAGAAACAGGAAAATTGATAAAGAAAACTTAAAAGGAATTATTTTTAAACAGTTACCTTCCACTGCTTACAGTCACTTTTAATAAATGTATACAGTTACAGCCCACTAATGGAGTTATGATAATACAGACAAATCATCTCGATAGTTTGCACTTGGTTTCTTTCTAATTTGTAATACCTTGTTGCAGTTAACATTATCAAGAGCACATAAGTAAGTGGTAAAAAAGTTCTTCTTTTACTTGACCCAACTTAAAAGTATTAATAATCTTCATACCTTGTTATAATCTTAATTCCAGAGAAAAAAGAATGGTCTAAAAGTATCAGATTATCTTTGTAATGAAATGACAGCCCATTCCTGCCATATGTTTGCTTTAGAAACTCCTCACTTGTCATATGTGTTTATTAATAATAAGGTGGCAAGGTTTCTATTGGCTGCGCATTCTGCCCCTGTCGTAGCTGCCTTCAACCAACGCGGGAGTCCTACCGGGTACAGGGAACCAACAGTTTATCGTGGAATCCAAATAACGGAACCATTCTGGCGTACTTCACATTACATATCAAGCTGTGTCAGAGGTGAAGGTCGGGTTAAGTGCCTATGAAAATACCCGCCGAGACAGGGATTCGTACCGAGGACCTTTTGATGTGTCAGACTCCTTAACCACTGAATCACCAGACCGCTCATGAGCTTATTGATAGCAGTAATACAGACAAGTGTTACGGCAACAAAATTGTCGAAACGTGAAAAAGAGCTGCAGATCTGTCAGCGGTTGACCGCTCTATCGGATGGCGGTGTCAGCGGGTATGTTCAGCGCCGATAAGCAGTTTTTAATGGACGCGTTTTTCAGAACCATTAAACGCGTTAACGAGTCTGGCCCGGAAACTGGATGCGACGCCGGGCGCTGCGGCAAACCACCGAGTTTCCGGTGGCGCTGCAGTCGTCCCGATTCCAACTACTGTTCAGAGCCGGGATACAACAGAAAGATTGGATGGCTCCGCAGTAGCTTACAGAACTCTGCCATAACTACTGATAATTACAATCACAAGGAATATCTTCAACTGTTACTTCCGCTTGTTTTATCTGATTTAGGTTCAAACGTGTCGTACGAAGGGACCATGGTTTAAATATCGGCCCAAGAATCGTGGTCTCGTTTTGAATGAAACAGCGTCTTTTAACAACTTGTAACAGCCCTAATACCTGAATTTTGAATAGCATTGTACTGTATGAAGTATTTGTAGTGAGCTAATGTTTGGTTGAAAGTGATTTGATATGGTTGTTTTGTAATTTGTTGTAAATCATATATAGACTTTGTTTTAGGTAAGAAAATTATTCAAAGGCCATTTAATATGTTTAAGAACCGAATGATGCAAGAGAATTTCTTAAATGTTTGTAATTCCATGTATTAATGTAAGTTACGATGTCTACAGGACAATTTTCTACCGTTTGAAAGGATTTCTGTAAATAATTTTGTATTTAAGTATCTATAATTACCATTTCTGATCATTTTGTAATGTTGTTAATTAATTTTGTATTAATTCCGATTGTTTTTAATATGTTAGATTGTTTGAGTGATTGTTAATGATCGAGAAAGATCGGGCGGATGCCTTTGAAGAATTCTCGTAATTTCGATAAAGACTATATAAACAGATCGCCTGGACAGAGAAATTCATTATGCATTCAGTTAGTAAGTCAGTTTAGTTGACAGTATTCAGTGTTACAGAGAGTTTCAATCATTCAGTTGAGTTCACAGAGAGTTTCTTTGCGACTGGGCATCTCTGTATTGTAACTATACTTGTGAATATCGCTGACTTGTTTGGATCACAATAAAACAGACATCTTCAAACATAACCTGTTTGGTGGACTTTTTAATTAATTAATCAGCAACTTAAACCACCAATAAGAACCCTAACATGGCGACCGTTGACAGGACGAGAAGTTCTTAAACATCTGTGGGATGTTTATCTTCTAAAAAGAATCTGCAGAAAATTGCGACGAACTATCGGCGATAAGCGAACATAACCTGTGAGAAAATTTCGACCGGCTACGACACGTAGAGGTTATACAGGCGACACGGATTTGACGGCAAGCGGATCTTCTTCGGCCTCAAAATCGTCTTCCTACAGTGAATTGTGAAAAGTGTGGTTAAGTGTTTGAAGTCAGTGTGGTGTTTAATGGTTAAATAAGTGCTTCTAAGTGAAATTTAATGTGATACAAAATTGAGGAAGAACTGTAAGTACTGCATTGAATATTCAAGTGATTTCTTTTGCATGTTATTGTGTTGCAGGTTGGAAAGATTTTAATTTTTCTTAATTTTGTTTTTTATGTCGATTTTTCTGATTACTAAAAATGGCTGATAGTCAGAACCTGCAAGCTTTTCTAGAGTTTTTTGTAGCCAAATTTGATAGCAAATTTTCTGAATTTAGAAATGAATTAAAGAGTGATAATGATAGCAAATTTTCTGAATTTAGAAATGAGTTAAATAGTGATAATGATAGCAAATTTTCTGAATTTAAAAATGAGTTAAATCTCGATAGGAAATTCTCTGAAATGAATAGTAAGTTTGATAGTAAGTTTTCTGAAATTGATAATAAATTTGACAGTAAGTATTCTGAAATTGATAATAAATTTGACAATAAGTTTTCTGAGTTCAAAAAGGAATTGGATTTTGAGAACAAATTCTCTGAGTTGGCTGATTGTTTTGATAAGAAAATCTGTATGCAATTTCATGGTTTTAGTTCTAAATTTAAGGAGGATGTCAATAATTTAAATTCGAAACTGGAACAAGCTGTTGTAGAGTGTCAGGAGAATTTTGTAAAGGTTAACCAAATTTGTAGAGACACCAAAGATGCATGTGTTGATTAAATTAATGAAGTAGACTGTAAATATAGCAAGGAGATGAAGGGAGTCAGAGAAGAATTTAATATGATGAAGGAGGAATATGTGAGTTTGTTCGAAACCAGTGACAGTAAATCTGCTCAAAGGGTCAACGAGTTGAGACAAGAGGTGGGACAAAATGTTAATGCGTTGACACGTCAGCAGGAACAGCTTACCCATGAATTGGAGGGTACCCAATCTAACTTTAATCAGTTAGAGAAAAGGGTTACTGGGTTGCAGGTTCAGTTAAGTCAGGTTCCCTTAACAGGTAATCTAAATTTCAGTGTCGATGTTAAAGAAGAATTTGAATTCTATGATGATAGTGGGAGGCTTCACCCTATTGAATTTATAGATAATTTTGAACGATCAGACTATTTTAATTTGTTACCCGACAATAAGAAAATTGCACTTGTGGGTAAACATCTAAAGTCTTATGCTAGGACATGGGGTGATAGACAAGCTAGGGAAGTGACTGACTACAAGCTGTTTAAAGAAAACTTTTTGAAACATTTTTGGTCGACAAGCAGGCAGATTCAGGAAAAGAGAGCGTTAATGACTGGTAGGCCCTATAAACCTGGTAGGGAAACTCAACATGACTTTTTTCATAAATGTTGGATCCGTTGTAAGTATTTAGACCATCCTTATGGAGAGGAGGAATTCATTGATTTGATAGGAGCTAGGCTACCTCAGCAAACAAGAAATTTAATTGCCACTTTGGATGTAGTAAATGTGGATAGAGTTTCTGAACTGTTGAGACGCTTGGATGCCCAGGAGTCATTCAATGAACAACATTACCACCATCAACACCATAGGAGGGGCAGTAGGAGTCCCCCTAGAAGGGGTAATGGGTCAAGGGATGGTAGATCTAGGGGATGGGTTCGTGATAATTACACAAGAAGGAATGATAATGGGGAAGTGAGAGAACAGAACCCTCAATCTGAAAGGGAAAGGCCGCATGGGGGGCAGGCAAACTAAAGACCACCCCTGTGATGGGCCCCGCAGTGGTGGACAAGAAGGTGGGTCCAGGTACCAACTGCTATAGAGTTAATACCATTTTTATGAATAATCCCAGAGAAGATTTATTGGAAGAGGTGGAGGATAAGGTTGAAGTTTTAGATAAAGTTACCATAGTGCAAATTAATGCTTTTAATAAACAAATAGATGCTCTCGTTGATACCGGGTCACAGGTTTCTTGCCTTGCGGAGGGATTATTTAATGAAATTGAAAGCACCCATCAAATTGAAGTGTTACCCGTTAGTAGTATGACTGTTATTACTGCTACTGGTTCTCGAAGTAAGAGAATTAGGCAGGAAATGTTGATGGAAGGGTGTATGGGGACTGTAAATGTAGAAATACCCATGTATGTAGTCCCTAAGTTGAATGTTAATTGCATTTTAGGCATGGATTGGCTTACAAAAGTAAAGGCTTTGGTAGATTGTGGAGAAGGTAACTTACGGATTAAATTAGACAGTGGGTAATACTGGGTTGATTTTGAGAAGACTGGTTGGAAAGGCATACAAGAAGTAGATCGTGTGAGAGTTAAATATAAGGATGCTGGTGTAGCTAGAGTTTGTGACGAACTATTACAACAGATTTGTGTAAATGTGTTAAGGCAGAGTAGTGAGATTAATAGTCTGATTGAAGGTCAGGAGATAAGCGAAGGAAACGTTATTAATTACCCAAACAGTATGAAACTATTACCGTTAGACCAACAAGAAACGCTGAAATGTCTAATTGAAGAATATAGGGACGTATTTTCTGACGGTTCTAGGGCAAAATCGCGAACGGACAAAACCGCGAACGGACAAAACCGCGAAGGACAAAACCGCGAATCTTCTCAGGTATACAGAAGCCCCATTAAGCTGCATTCCCACCGCGCGTCGGGTCTAATTCTTTATTAACCTCAACCAAAACAAAATCGTCAAATGCGAAGTAATGATGCTTGACAGAATAATATTTTGGTGCATAAGAGATCAAAGAGTGAGGGGATAACTTGTAGATTATAAATTACATATACACAAAGTGAGTTACAGTACTCCATAATAAAGTAACCCTAGCTGCGATCCACAAATCATTTAAAACTGCGTTAGGATAATATTTTGATGCATAAGAGATCAAACAGTGAGGGGATAGCTCGTAGATTATTAATTACATATACACAAAATAAATTACAGTACCGTACTCCATAATAACGTAACCCTAGCTGCGATCCCCAAATAGTTTAAAAACTGCGTTAGGATAATATTTTGGAGCATAAGAGATCAAACAGTGAGGGGATAACTCGTAGATTATAAATTACATATACACAAAATAAATTACACTACCGTACTCCATAATAACGTAACCCTAGCTGCCGTTTCGCGGTTTTGTCCGTTTCGCTGTTTTGTCCGTTCGCGGTTTTGTCCGTTCGCGGTTCTGTCTGCGCGGTTTTGTCCTCGCGGTTTTGTCACTTCGCGGTTTTGTCCGGACACCTTTTCTGACAAACCAGGTCTGATCAAAAATTATGAATGCAAGCTTACTGTAAAGTCTGAAGAGCCTTTCTTTATTAAGCCATATCCAATCCCTTTGACCAAAAGAGATGAAGTGAATAAGGAGATAAATCGAATGTTAGAGTGGGGGGTAATAGAGAGGTCAAGGAGTCCTTACAATAATCCTTTGGTTGTGGTAATAAAACCGGACAATTCTGTGCGACTAGTGCTGGATGCTCGCATATTAAACAAGCATTTAGTAACAGAACGGGATCATCCTCCACCTATCAGTGAGTTGTTGCACAGGTTTAAAGGTAAAAGATATATTTCGTCTATCGATCTGACTGCGTCCTATTGGCAAGTCCCACTTTCGGAAGAGTCCCGGAAATACACTGCCTTTCTATTTGATGGCCGTTGTTATAATTTTCGAGTGTTACCATTTGGGTTAAATATTTCAGTGGCCACCTTTATTCGTGCTTTGGATAGTGTGTTAGGAAAGGAATTGCTTGAACAAGTAGAGATATACGTAGACGATATTCTTATAATGTCAGAAACACTTGAGGAACATTGGGTGCTACTTAGAAAAGTTTTAGAAGCATTGAGAAAGGGGGGTATGACTATTAAGTTAAATAAATGTACATTTTTGCAAAAAGAGGTTGAATTTTTGGGCCATCGTATTACACCACAGGGGATCTTGCCTAGTAATGATAAAATAAATGCCATTAAGAATTTTCCCCGACCTAGAGATAAGAAACAACTACAGAGTTTTTTTGGATTGTGTGAATACTATAGGAGATTTCTTCAGGGACAAGCCTTAAATAGTCCAGCCTTAAGAGATTTGGTTAAAACAAGTGTCAGGTGGGTGTGGTCGTCAGAATGTGAAAGAGATTTTCTAAAAATCAAAGATGACTTATGTAATTCTAATATCCTCTATTATCCAGATTGGGATCTAGATTTTTGCCTTGCCGCAGATAGTTCTGACTACGGTTTAGGAGTTCATGTCTTCCAGGAAGTGGAAATCAATGGAGAACCAGATTTTAGGACTATTGCCTTTGCCAGTAGAAAACTACAACCATCTGAAACTAGATACACAATTACGGAAAGGGAGGCCTTATCTATTTTGTGGGGTTTGACTAAGTTTAGGTAGAAAAATTATTGTATATACAGACCATAAGGCTCTTTCATTTTTATTAGAATGTAAGTTAGTCCACAGTCGGTTAACCCGTTGGGCATTGGTTCTGCAGGAATATAATTTAGAGATTCGGTATAGACCTGCTAGTAAAAATCAAGTTGCAGATGCTTTGTCACGTCTACCGTTAGGTCTAGATTCCGAAAAGCGATGTCTAGGACCACAGACTGAGGTTAGAATTGCTTATCTAAAAGGAGTACCGTATGAAACTGAGGTTAAGTATTCCTTGAGACAAATCAAAGAAGAACAGGACAAAGATGTAGCTATAGCAGAAGTAAAAACTAATCTTGATAGCCCAGAACACAGAGATAAGCTTCAGAAATATTATACTTTGCATGGGGGAGTATTGTTTAGAAGGACTAGTGAAGATGAAGATGGTTGGAAGTTATGGCTTCCAGAAAGTTTGGTTGAAAAAATTGTTTGGCATCACCACTATAGTTATGGGCATTATGGGCCATCCAAGTGTTACCGAGTGTTAAGGGAAGATACATATTTCTATAATATGAGAAGGAAGATTTCCAAGCTATTAAAATCTTGTGAAGTGTGCCAAAGATCTAAAGTAGATAGTGTTAAACGAGTGGGGAAAATGCAAAATATCATCCCAAGTAGTGTATTGGAATTAGTTTCTGCTGATGTTCTTGGCCCCCTACCCATGTCTCGGGGAGGGGTGACCCAGGTTTTAGTTTTATTTGATGTTTTTTCCAAATTCGTTAAACTTTACCCTGTAAAGAAGTCTACGGCTAAAATTTTGGTTAGAAAAGTGATTGATGAATATTGTCAAAAGTTAGGTAAACCTAAGAGGGTGCTTTCGGACAATGCCCCGCAATTCACTAGTAAAGTGTGGACAGAAAAACTTGAACAAGAAGGGATAGAGGTTATACATACTTCTGCTTATCATCCAGCAGGAAATCCCGTAGAACGCCTAATGAGGGAAATAGGACGTTGGTTTAGGACATATTGTACAGACCAACACAGTAAGTGGGTATGTGAAGTAGAAAATTTTGAAAATGTAATTAACTCTATACCTAGTGATACAACTGAAATACCACCCATTGAGCTGATGTTTAAGAAACCGGCTAACAGATTAATTCGAGAATGTGTTATTTTTCCAAATAGAAAGAGTTTCAACTATGAAGAAAAGGTGGCTTTAGCTCTTAAAAATTTAAAGGAGAAGGCAACAAGGAGAAAGAAAAAGCATGATGAAGGTCAGAAGTGTATAGAATACAAAGTGGGTGATTTGGTGTTAGTTGAAGTTCATAGTAAGTCATCAGCTTTGCGACAAGAAACTCGTAAGTTTAACCGTTTGTTTGAAGGCCCTTTCGGGATAGAGTATATACCAAGGAAATACTCTTATGAGCTAATAGACCCTGAGAGTGGTAAATGTAAGGGTGTGTATAATGTTGAAGCCCTAAAACCCTTTTATGAATAAGTGGTCACTTATGAGGTGTGCCACTATATGTGTAAATATCTAATTTTGTTAATAAGTTTGTCAATTGATGCATGTAAATAGTTGTGTGAGTACTTAAGTTCAGATGCAGATGTAATAATACTGAATGTTTAAGATGTAAACATTTCACTGTATAAAGCAATTTGTGACAGTTTTGTATAGAAACTTTTGGGGGTTTTCATGATGTTGTGACTTTCTACATTGTGTTGACAAATTATCAGCTGTAAAATGTAAACAGACTGTTGTCATTAACAAGCATATATCAAGTGTGTAATTTGGTGTGAAAATAATTGTGACTTAAGGTGATGACATTGAACGCTTGTTGTGTAAAAACAGTAAATGATAAAATGATTGGATCTGAGAAAAGACAATTATTGGAAACAAAATCAGTGTCATGGACTATGTGCAGATGTTGTATGTAATGAAGAATTGTATTTGTTCATTGTAAAGTCATTATGGTTGACTGATTCTAACCTGTTTGTGTTGGCATTATGTGTACATTCAACCTGCTCAGATTCGTGACGGATTAAATCAAATTTAACTATGTAAAATTAAGTGAATCCTGGGGAGGGGTTGTAACAGCCCTAATACCTGAAATTTGAATAGCATTGTACTGTATGAAGTATTTGTAATTAGCTAATGTTTGGTTGAAAGTGATTTGATATGGTTGTTTTGTAATTTGTTGTAAATCATATATAGACTTTGTTTTAGGTAAGAAAATTATTCAAAGGCCATTTAATTTATTATTTTTTATTATTTATTTATCAATCTTGTTCCATGGATCCCTGCTGAGGAAGTACCTCTGGGATGTGAAACATGTCATTGTTGATACATATACACATAATATGAGTCATATCATAGTAAATATATATATATATACATATTTTACAATTACAAGAAATAATAATAAACATACATTTTTGCAACTGAGTTTTGCAAACGTCATAATGAGTACAATTAATTATTTTCTTCAAATTCTTGAATGGAGTAGAAGGAGTTGCCAATAAGATAATCTCTAAGTTTTTGTTTGAATACATCTTTATTATCTGAAAGCTGTTTTATACGATTAGGTAGTTTATTAAACAGATGTATCCCAGAATAATTAACTCCTCTTTGTACTAATGACAGAGATGTTTGTGTTTTATGCAAGTTATTTCTGTTTCTTGTATTGAAACTGTGTACCTGTGAATTAGGTGTAAACAGGTTAAAATTTTCTATGACAAAGCTCATGAGAGAATATATATACTGAGAATACATTGTAAGAATATTGAGTTTCTTAAAGAGTTGTCTGCAAGAAGTTCTTGGTTTTACCCTACACAGAAACCTAATAGCTCTTTTCTGTGCTATGAAAACTTTTTTACTTTGTGAAGAGTTTCCCCAAAAAATTATGCCATATGACATTACTGAATGAAAATATGAGGAGTACACCTGTTTCGTTAATTCTAGATCTGCTGTTAGAGAAAGTGTTCGTATTGCGAAGGTGGCACTACTTAACTTTGCCAGTAGTGTAGTGATATGATCATGCCAACAGAGTTTCTGATCTATTTTAATACCAAGAAATTTTATACTCTCTATTTCTAAGATTGTGTTGTTTTTATAGTTTATACATATATCTGGCTGTGCATAGTTTTTTGTTTTAAACCTAATATAATGTGTTTTTTCAAAATTTAATTTTAATGAATTTGCCTTAAACCAATTTGCTACTACTCTAAGAACTTCATTTACATTAAATTCTATAGTACTGTTTGGTGTTTTACGCACAGTCAGGTTAGTGTCATCTGCAAATAAAACACTCTTAACTTTGTCGGATAAATTTCCAGGAAGGTCATTGATGTATAACAGAAAGAGGAGGGGACCTAAGACAGAGCCTTGTGGAATTCCATGTTTTATTTTCTCCCAGTCTGATGAAGCATCTTTACTTATATTAGAATCAAAAATTGAAACTTTTTGCATTCGGCTTTCAATGTATGATTTAAACCATTTACCTGCGGTCCCAAAAATACCATAGTATTCCATTTTTTTCAAAAGTAATTCATGATTTACACAGTCAAATGCTTTTGCAAGATCACAAAATATTCCTACAGGATTCATTTTATTATTCAGTTCCTCAAATGTGTTATTTAAAAATGAATATATAGCCATTTCTATGGATGATCCTTTTTTGAACCCAAATTGTGAATTAGTTAGGATATTATAGTGTGTAACATGTTTTATTACTCTACTATACATGACTTTTTCAAAAACCTTCGAGAATGTTGAAAGTAATGAAATGGGACGATAGTTGTCTACACATGTTACTTCTCCTTTTTTAAATAATGGTTTTACAACAGCATATTTTAGTCTATCGGGAAAAACACCTTGTATTAAGGATTCATTACAAATGTGAGCAAGTACATGACTGATACAGTCTGGACATCTTTTCAGTAATTTACTTGAAATATTGTCATAGCTAGAAGAATTTTTAGGTTTTAATTGTTTAATGAGTTTATTTATGTTTAAGAACCGAATGATGCAAGAGAATTTCTTAAATGTTTGTAATTCCATGTATTAATGTAAGTTACGATGTCTACAGGACAATTTTCTACCGTTTGAAAGGATTTCTGTAAATAATTTTGTATTTAAGTATCTATAATTACCATTTCTGATCATTTTGTAATGTTGTTAATTAATTTTGTATTAATTCCGATTGTTTTTAATATGTTAGATTGTTTGAGTGATTGTTAATGATCGAGAAAGATCGGGCGGATGCCTTTGAAGAATTCTCGTAATTTCGATAAAGACTATATAAACAGATCGCCTGGACAGAGAAATTCATTATGCATTCAGTTAGTAAGTCAGTTTAGTTGACAGTATTCAGTGTTACAGAGAGTTTCAATCATTCAGTTGAGTTCACAGAGAGTTTCTTTGCGACTGGGCATCTCTGTATTGTAACTATACTTGTGAATATCGCTGACTTGTTTGGATCACAATAAAACAGACATCTTCAAACATAACCTGTTTGGTGGACATTTTAATTAATTAATCAGCAACTTAAACCACCAATAAGAACCCTAACAACTCTTTTATTAATGTTTTCACCACATGCGTTTCGGTCTCTTGGAGTGGGCGTCATCTGTTGGAAAATCATGGTGGTTATCACATGTCAGTCAGAAACAGCACTTCTCTGGACTGGTAATATATTCTAAAAATTTAACAATTTTTACTGTAAGCTTATTTGCACTTTACTTTCTATTATTTGGTGTGTATGTAGTTGAACCTGCACTTGCTATCATTACACTCAACTAGTTTCAGTGTTTACTAAGGAAGTGTTTTCAGTGTTTACTAAACACTGAAACCAGTTGGATGTAATCATAATAAGTGTCTATTCAACAAGATACCCATCAAAACACTGAATACCGAAACCAGTTGGGTTTAATCCTAACAAGTACGTGTTCAACAAGATACACAGCAAATAACAGGAAATGTAGTGTAAATAAGGTTACAGTGAAAATGTTAATATTTAGAATGAAATACCAATCAAGAGAAGTCCTGTTCCGGACTGACGTGTGATAGCCGCCACAATATTCCACTGGTGATATCCCACTCCAAAAGGGCGAATCACGTCCAGTGAAACACAGTGGTTAAAGGACGGTAGTTAATTCAAAACATTTTTTACAACTGTGGAACATTGCCAACAACAATCGAGACCTCGATTTTTTGTCGCAGCTCGAATATATTTCAGATTAATGACGGAATATTCCTTTATACAGAGTAATGTAGCTTGTTACCGTCAGATTAAGGATGCATGTACTGTTTACCAATAGAATGATAACATCCTCGTTACTGCTTAGGTGCACCTACTGTTTTCACAATTTAATAATTAGCCTAATCATTGTTTATGATGACTTTAATTGACACGTAACTATCAGGATCATGAAATACAGCTGTTTGCATATTGTAGTTCACATCACAATTTAAATTTTATAACTATATAACAGTATCGGTTTGTTATATGGCAGTGGATCATTGGTAGTAACCGGAAAACCATGAAGGCCACATCTAGGCAGCACAAATGAAATTGTCACGATTGATGAACGGTTGTATCAGAGAAGACAGAATAACAAACATAGATAACAAGGAAGGACTAAAAATACTTACAAGATAATCTACTCAGTCATGTAGGATTCTTCGGCGTGTGCACAGCTCCCGAACCACATGACTCATTCTCTTTAACAAGAAGAAGGTTTGGCGAGAGCTCCTAAAGAAGCCACATAGGAAGAGTTTTAGATACGTATAGATTATGTACAATGTATCTTTCTATTTGATAAAATTAAGGTGATATTATCGAAACGTGTGTCTAAAATGTTACAATACTGAATTATGGATAAATCCAATTGCGTTTTGATTACATTTCATACTTCCTTAAGCTTTCACCTTTATGGCGAAGGATGCTTGCTGTGTAGATGAAAAATCCTTTAGTCTAAATGCCCCTTTCCAAAGTTGTTGATTACACTTATACTTGAAAAAAAAAATCAATATATCATTAAACCCACATGAAATTCCTGTTATTATTTTTAATATAACCTTTTCATTACCCCAATGAGCTGAGTAGTAAAAATTTGGAGTTGATTTAACAAAATATGGCAAATGCTATTTATTTATTAGGTGATACAATAAACTCTCAAATTGTTGTATTATGTGCTGGGATCCAGTTCCTGAAGTTGGTTTTCTAAGCTTTGTATATTGAGTGGCTTGGTGGGCACATCGTCGGAAAGGGTATACTGAAATACTGAAATGTCAGGTCGCCTTTGATCTCTACAGAGTTGTTCATCCATATCCGAGTTGCAGGTGCATTACTCGTTGGCGGTATGATGCTTTTAGATCGATAATCATCCAAGTGAAGTTTTTAAATTATGTATTACAATGTTAGTCTCTTCAAATTCCATAGAAACAATGATTAAAGATCTCGTACAGTATTCCTTAGCAAAGATCCTTGAACGTGGCACTATAAATAAGACATAATACTTGTTAAATCGTACTAAGTAAATATCTTGTACCTTATCCAACAATTATTTAGCTAAGACGTATCTACACGACTTTATAAATAGAGCAGAATCCGTGTTAGATCGCACCTTAAGCATTAATATTCTCCTTGATAATGTTTTATTTAAAGTATGGCAAGACCGATTTTGGAGTCGTCAAGGCAATAATCTTGTTTTAAGGATCACAGGACTGAAGATTTTATTTGAATAAGACTGTTCTTCTTCATATTTGTCTTAACTCATTTCTTACGTAATTAGAAATGAAATTAATAGGGCCACTAGTGCAAAATTTCTCAACACTGTTGATCATAGAAAAAAGTAAATATTCTCTTTGACGGTGAGAAAAGCTGTTTAATTACATCTTTAAAATTATTTATTAAGAATTGCAAAAAATATAATGTTATTTGTATGAGGTGATATAAAAATAAGCCGTTTAACTTAAATCATTAAATATAAATCTGGAACTCAATACAATTCTAAATATAATACCAGATAAAAATACGACGTTAAGCAAAAAATAATAACTTTCACGTAGATAGCTTTTTGAGAGAATTCGCATGAATCATGATGTTTTATATATCTCTTGTAATCTCTTAATCCGATGTATGCAATTCACTGAAAATCCTGAAGTATTTAATGCTGCAGGTTCTGTTGCGTTTCGTAGAGGTAATAAGCGCAAGTTAAGGTACAGCAATCGGACTAAGAGTAGTTTGAGCTACGTCACTGCCACAAACATACCATCTACAAGTCTTCTAATCTACGCTCTTTCACACTGTGTACAATCATTATCGACAGTCAGTAATATCTACGCCATTGGAAAACATCCTGATGAGCGAAATGGTGCTAAAAATTACAATGACGTTCATATGGCAACACTTATCAGTGCATTTGAGAAATATCGAATACTAGCCTCGTACCCGCGACTTCTTACGCGTGGATTAAGAATTTTTTTGCCAGAATTAAATATAAAAAGTTGTTGGTAACGAAGGATTGGTCCCAAACAATATCGAGTCGGCATAATATGACAGGAAAGCTATCACTATATCACTCTACCGTCGAACCAGCCTCTTGAAGAGAATGAATTTCCAACATATTTCTGTCACTATTCGATAAGATTTCAAAATTTCGTGACTACAACTGTTAATCATACTGGAAAAAATATCCTGTGTCCTTCATACAGCTTTCCTTATAAAATTCCGTCACAGCGATATAGCCATATAGTCGTCAAAACGTAACAAAAAGACAGAGACTTACTTCCGTATTTATATTAGTATTACTGTGGTTCACACTCACACACTTACTGCGAACAACACCTGAGGGATCATTATAACGTAAAAAAGTGTACACCTACAACATTGCAAGACTACCTACGATTTGCCTCGCATAGCACCCCTAACTTTATAATATCTACAGTTTAACATTCAATCCAAATAACCTACGGCCAAGGCCTGACTCTTACGATGAAAAACAATTTTTAAAAATCTTAGCCTTTTCTGAGTATTGAACGGGAGACCACGGCGTTCGTAAGCAAGCTCTTTAGCCATTGAGCTGCCAGTTCACTACACGGAAACACGGTCTGGAGACGTCCATATCCAACGTGTCTGTCTATCGCCGTATTTCGAAGTTATGAGACAACATGGTGTTATTTATACCGATAATTTTCCCACCAAATGTAGACAGTATTTTTCTCCTTGTTTCAAAGGATAAGTGTGTAAAGTTTCATCGAGATCGGATGAAAACTGTGGATTTGTATGAAGAACAAACAAACAAACATTCATCTTTATATATAAAGATAAAGAATAAAACTTCACATAATTTCCAATGATATGCAACGGGGATCAGTTAGAAACCTTAATATCTTCTGTTGTTTCTTACTGTTGATTTGGAAGCAATATGGCTTCAGCTTCAAACATTGTGAGCTGAAAGAACTAATCTCGTTCACTATGGAGGAACACGATTAATGAAATTGCGCAGGCTTCCGCGGTCGTCGTAAGTGGAGCACTGTCAATATGTTGAAACTTAACGTTGCGACCATTGTGCTGCGGCCTTCGTCAGAGTAGCAGCCTTCTGATGAAGGCCACAGCACGATGGCCGAAACGTTAGGTTTCAACATATTGACGCAGCTCCATTCGAAGAACCATGATAATACGAGTAATGTAATTAATACAATGTAAAACACAACTAATGGCGAGACGTCGCAATTACAATTGAAAAAATAATGTTCGTCAATTGATTTTGACTTCCTTCTTAAATACTTCAATGTTATTCACAATTAATAATCCGCAGACATATTAAGCTTCACTTAAGCTTACTAAATGCGATGGAGAAGCGTATATACAATATCGAAACTTCATCTCCAAATATTTTACCACAAAAATAAACTGAATCGCATATGTTGTGGAGACAATTTTCGTTCGTTAGGAGTCTGCTTCAAACACTTTTTGTTAACGATCAATCTAGAATGACTATGGGTAATAAAACTGAAATTTTGCCTGGACTTCTCACAGTAATAAAATATTGAAGCAAAATATTCACAAATTGTTAAATTTCGCTATGACAATCCAGAGGATGTTATTATTATCAGTAAAAATAGTGAAAAACTGGTTTTAACCAATATAAAAATTAGGTAAAATTATCTCTGATAACTAGTCCATTGATCAACTGACTAGTTACCCGAGATAATTTTTTCTATATACAACACCAAGAAACCTCCTGTCTAACACTATCAAAAGTTGATTACAAGCTTCCAGTGTTCCTTTACGCCGACTATAACAAATGAAAATGTAGAAACTGCTGGTGTAGTTTCAGATAAACACCTTTCAATAAATATTATTAGCCATAGTTGTTTAACGACTAGTAGAATCACTCATAAGCAATCTATCAGATTTGTACGAGGGAATAATATTATATTTACTTTAAACAAATAAACTCTCTGGCAATTGATGGAACGAATTATATTTTATACTTAACATATATCTAGTTACTCAATTAAATTTTTAGTGAAAATGATGAATAATAATAGGTATCTAACAAATATTTCTTCTTTTGAATTTCCTGAAATTTTGGTTATTTCCCGAGCTTGGAGTATGAGCTTTGGCTTGGAGTTCTGGGGGACGCGTGCTCACACATCAGTTCGGCCCTCTAGATTTTGGTTTACGATGGTTTACCTAAATTGCTCCAGATGAATGCCGGGACGGTTCTTCAAAAACCTAGCCTCAAGTTCTTTGTCCCCTACCCTATACTGACCCTAATAACCTCGACTTTGAAGAAAATTACATTATTTATCTATCGTATTTATTTGCTTATGGATGCTGTTATCGTATCTTTCAAGGCAGCCACCATAACCTATCAAACCTATTGACTGCAGCATTCTTGAGAATTCACAAAAATCGTCTGAAATTTGACTTTTACTTCATTTTTTCAATTATTTTATCTTGTAAAACTACGCTGTTCCAAGTTTTTGCTATTCTCTTCGTATAAAGTAAAACACAAGAGTGTCATGTCACGCAAATTCTGATTATAAGGCAATAACAATGTATTGTTATTTGACATATTTTCTGGTATTGCTATCAGTACTGTAATTAAAAAATCTTTACGATCGCCACTAAGTTCCTCACATCACAAATCGAGCGTAAGTATATTTAGTTAGTGAAAGATGCTGTATTAACACATATTTCCATGTAGACTTTTTAGTTTCATTTGATTCTTAGAATATTTCTGAATGCTCATTACCTTATTTACTACATCAGTGAAAACAACGATTACACTCAGTAGACATAATGAGGCAAATGCATCTCAGAATTAAAAAAATCCATTCCGTAAGTAATTAATGTATTCTTCTATATTTTATTCAAATGTACGTAGTAGTTCCTAATAAATTCTCGGTGTGTAATGTAGCGAAATATATTGAGTTGGAAAAACTGTGGGAATTGTGACTAACATGTGCGTAAGACGGACACAATGGATAGTAAGGTGCATGTGGACAGAAGAAAAGAGAGACTTTACTGCTACAATGGTGCGCATATGGAAGAATTAATTATGTTTTGACTCATAAATGGACTAGACCGTATTTATAGAATTAGAGGATGATTATTAGTGCAAATTGTATGAAATTAGTTGGAAATAAAACTGAAGGAATAATACAAGAAGTTTAAACATGTTTCTGAAAATTGTTACTTGTGTTGTTTTGTGTAATTGGGTGCGGTGAAACAACAAGAACTCACAACGATCTAAAGTGCTGTTAGAGTTTCTCCTGGTTTTCTGTTTACTGCAGTCTTTACTTACAGGGAGAAGAGTGCAGTAACTGTTACGTAATTGCCTTTGAACACGCATTTGCAATTAACAATCACAGAGCAGGTATTGTTGAAATTCTACGAGAAGTGACATGACTTAATGAGCAAAGTAATGTTACGATGTGCCAGAACTTTTTTCTGTTTAGTAACCTACATAATTTGTGTTTGAGGTACTGGCGTTGCAAGTCCCTTAGTTGAACTGTCTGACACGCAGTAAAGCTGAATGTTTGAGTAACCTCTCTAGACTGTACTACCATTTCTGTATAGTATCTACTCGTGACATTTGAAACAGGAAGCTACAGTTCCGCACCGCAGACTCTGTCATCAGACACTAAGGCATCGGAGAGATACGTGGTTTCACAGCTGAGTGGAGATCATTCTCGGTCCGGAAATGACTCGCGTCAGTCATAGAGTGGCGAGTGATCCGGACGTTACTGCAGGCTGTAACTCGCCGCTCGCCACCATCCATAATGCAAGGCGCAACCAGCCACGCGCACAGTGGCGTGGAGAGCCGCAGCAGAGTGACATGGACCACTCTCATAATGTCTCAGACACCGTTCGAAACTCCGGTTTCGATGTCTTTAGATTTCTTTCAATGTTGGTATTCATGGCAAAACACGATGATAACAAAATATTTAATACGCTTGAACATTACAAAAATTCGAATATTCGAAGAAAATTAATCTCTAATATAATACAAAGATAACAGACGCTTGGAACAATGAAGGGAGTAGAGGCAGATAAGGGTATATTTGTCATTGCCAGAATTAGATTAAAAAATCTAGTTCTTGACTGCTAAGCATACTTGGAAGCTGGTGTAAACTTAAATAGAAATTAATAGAATTTAATAGATATGACGTACAGAATGAAATGAAATACAATAAGGAAGAGACACAGGCATAATAGTTATTACTAAGAACTCAGAAACAGCTTTGACGAAATATATTTATTGAACGTAACAATTATTGAAGGAAAGCATCGAATATATTGCTAACAAAAAGAAAGGAAAATTCAAATTCTCAAAATGTTCAGGTATAAAAAATGCAAAAAAATATAATAATAATACCTTCAATGAGAAAATGAGGTTGTGGATTTGTCATAAATAAAGTAAAGGATGATTAGTCTCGTTTTATTTTCCCCTTACGGTTTTATGCCTGTAGCCGTCTAGATAATTAGAGGTGGAAATGGACTTAAGGCCAGGAAGAGAACTGCAGTGGTCTTTCCATCCCGACATTCACCTGTAGTGTTTTTGGGAATGAATGGAAAACCGAAATATGGATGGCTGGATTGTGTTTCGAACCCACGTCCTCGTGAATGCGAGACCCGAGAGTTACTATTTACCCACTACGCTAGGTCACATATTAAGAAACGCGAAATTAGGTGGAATTTCTTAATATAATTTAAGAAAAAGAAGCAGATTGAAATTATGAAAGGTAATTAATGATGTAAGTAGTAATGGGTAGTATGAGATGAAGAGATTTTCGTAGGACAGAAAGAGAACTGAATCAAATTAGCCGACAGACTGATGACAAAAATTCAGCGCAGGGTACTTATTATAACGATCATGTGTGATATAATTTTGAATTAGTATATGTGGTAATTACATGAGATTTTCGGATATAGGAATTGAAGACCTCCAAAAATAAAAAGTATAAAATTTCCATCACCATAATTAACTGGCAAAATTTTAGAGGTGGAGGGCAATAATAGATTTTTTTTCGATTATTTGTGCGGTCATTACCCTGCATCTGGTAATCATCCCAGTTATTGAAATTATTCACCTGATTGCTATCTGAAGAGTTTGGAGAGTATATAACACGAATTGCACCTGCCCTCTAGATAATTTCGAATAAAAGGTGCGTTAATTAACTGACTCTGTTATTATTTGTTAGGATTATGTTAATTCTAAAGCGTGATGTTAAACTCTTTCATTTATTCTGATACCACTTGTTATTATCAACAGTTGATTCATTCTTAATTTTATCAGTGAGAATGATGCTTGACATTTTTAAGCCTCTAATTTACTCAAGTGCTGTCACCGATAAACCATAAAGATTAAAGGGATTCTCACTGACAAAGTACTTCCAAAAAAGAACAATTATAAATTTAGCCCACAACCGTTCGTCAGAAGAGGTTTTATTATTATTATTACTCCACGATTCAGTAGAATTGTTTGGCGAAGGGTGCAATTGCACCTATCCAAAAGGGTAATAGTAGGAAGGGATATACGGGATATGGCATGAGGCGCCCATTGGCTATTGTGAGGAACCATCCCAGCATTCGCTTGAAGTGATCCGGGAAAACCATGGAAAATCCAGATCAGGATGGCCGGAGTACTTTATCGAAAGCTGCTCCTATCCGATTTTAAGTTTACTGGCGCGGTAAATCCTTTCTATTCCATTCCCTAATCGCTCATCGAAAAAATGAGTACAGAAATGAATCGGTTCTGGACCCGATTTCTTTTATATTATTTTCGCGGTCATTCCGAGATATGAATGTTGCTGGTAGCAATATTTGTTTGTTGTCATTCCGAAATAGGTCAGTCGTGAATTTTCAGTTAGCTTCTGTCGAGAGAAACGCCTTCGGTGTTCCAGGTCTTCTCAACCTAACCCCTTGAACATCGCACTTTCGCTTTCCCTCCAACTATATATACCTGTCACGAATCGGGCGGCTCTTCTTTGGATCTTCTCTAATGCCTCCATTAACCCCTTTTGATAGGGACCCCATACAGAATAACAATATTCTAAGTGAGGACGCACTAGTGACTTGTATGTAATCGATTTAACTTCCGGAGTGCATTGTTTTAAATTACGACCTAGAAATCAGAGCGTACGATTGTCTTTACCAATTACATTCTCGATATGCTCATCCCACGAAAAATAATTACGAATTGTTATCCCTAGGTATTTAGTGGAATCTACCATTCTAAGGAAAGTACCATTAAATGTATATTAAAAGCTAAATGGTGTCCCCTTTTTATTTACACGCATGACTTGGCACTTTTTAGCGTTTAACTCCAAGTGCCAGTCTTTACACTACACAATTATTTTCATAATATCGTCTTGTAACAAAGCGCCGTCGCCCTGGGTTTTAATTTCACGATAAATAATAGCATCATCGGCCAATAATCATTTAGTTCCCCTTATTATGTCACACAAATCACAAATGTATATGAGAATCAACAGAGGCCCTATCACGCTTCCTTGGGGAACCCCGGACCTCACCACTTTAAGTGATGAACGCTCACTGTCGAGAACTACACACTGTGTTCTGCACTTCAGAAAGTCTGCAACCCAGTCGCATATTTGTCTAGATATGCCTAACTAACCTAGTGTGAGGCACAATGTCGAAAGCTTTTTTAAAATCTAATAGAACTGAATCAACGTGGGATTGCTCATCTATAATACGGCACAAGTCGTGAATTAAAAGTGCAAGTTGTGTTTCGCAGCATCGGCCTTTTCTGAATCCATGTTGAATTGGCTTTAAAACCTCATCTTCATCCAAAAACAGAATGACATTTGAATAGATGATGTGTTCAAAAATCCTGCAAAATGTTGATGTTAACAAGATCGGCCTATAATATTGAGGAACATTAACATTCCCATTTTTAAAAACTGGACTTACGGTGGCGGTCTTCCATTCGGCTGTTATTTTTCCAGGATCCAAGGAGACAGTATATAATTGCATCAAATACGGCGCACTTTCCTTTGCGTACCTCGAGTAGAATCTTGTACGAATACCATCTGGTCCGGGAGCCTTATTGTTTATTTACATTCATAAGCAGTTTAGTTATACCTTCAACATCAAGAACGAGTTTTTGGATTATATGTGAGATTTTTTACCATGTTTGTCATGCCATAATATTCTTTTTGTCATTTTTAGAACTGGATTTATAGGCAGGGAATGACGATTAATTCGAAATTTTCAGTTATAATGATTACACTAATTAGACTCCAAAGATATATTATATGACTTTAGGGACAGTGCAGTTAAATTGCAGAATTATTGTAAGTTCTTTTGTCTTTCAGGACCTCTGGTCACTTGACGAATACTTTACTTGGGTAGAGTTCTTTAAAATGTACCACTAATACGACTACCTGTTTGTGCAGTACAAAAATAGAATTGTTGTAATTCTCCCTGAAGTTTAAATATTTAGTGCGATCAAAGATTAGAACGAGTTTTAGAAGTTTGCATTCTAAGACCGAAAAATTCCATAGATAATTAAAAATTTTGTGTAAATTTTATCTTTGATACTGTATCTAATATGTTTTTCAGGAATGGGAAACCAGGAGATATTTTTGCCATTTACGATATCGTGCAGTACGGTGGTTTCCTTACGCCATCATTAAGTTCCAACAGTTGATTGCAATCCGTAAAAGGAATGTCTGATGGCAACATTAGGGTACCGCTGCTTGCTGTTATCTTTCCAGTCTTTACGACCTAATTTAGTATTTGATCTTGGCGTACCATCTGAGTGTGGACTGAAAGCTAGGCATGCTGCTAGTCTCAAACTTGACTCCGAAACAATATCTTCTTGACGTTGCGATGACGCATTTTAGCTTATTTTAAGAAGTCTCTATGTATAAACCAATAAGAATTCAACCGCACTTGTTTAATATTGTAAACAAACACACTGGTACTTTATCTTCACAATTGAACATTTCTTTACTATCAAACTTTGGTTCTATATTAGGCTCATGCTTGATAATTAATATTATAACGGAACGTTTTTCAGTTATACGTTACACAACTAATATCGAATTATCGTTTAGCAGAGTTGTCCTTATTGTCTAAGATGTGTGTTTGTTACTGAATAGAACATTCAGTAACAAATGAAAGTTGCAATGTCTGTTCGAACGTTTGTTAGAAGCGATTAACATGTAAGATGCAAATTATTCCAAAACTGAGCCATGTAATGCTGATTTTGGAACTTTACTGCCTTTAATTGTTTCAAATTTTCAGTGTTACTGCTGTAACTTAAATCAATCACGCATACTGTTTTAGATATTTTGAGCAAACATTTTTTACTGCATCCAATTCCGTAAAATTCTTACTAGTCGTCTGGGATATCAAACTACCATATAAGTTTTCGAGTGTAGTCACATCAAAATTTTGTAAATTTTCCTGTTAACAGAATCTGCATTTTGGAGTTTATCTATGTTTTACTAGAATAGCAAAAATATTTTATACACCTGATGGGATAAAAACTAGTCAACATTAGATACGACTTTTAGAGATTGTTTAACTAATGTTCACCTGTCGGTTAGTCACATGTCTATGACAACACAGATGAAGTTATTAGGGAAAAAGGTAATATGAGGACAGATGCTAAGCTTAAAGTAAACCAAATGCAGTTGGAGAGATTGTTGATTCTGTTCGTCAGCAGTCGAAATTTAGAATATGATCATACAATATTAGTTTTATGCTGTTGAAACTGAGAATTGTACTAACAGTCTTTTCTTTTCTGTTCTGTTCCAGTGAAAAAGGCGCGGTACGTCGGTGTCCAAGGTGAGTAAGAAGCATGACGACCATCACATATATTCCTCAAACACTAACATACTAGTTATTTTCCCCAATAATAAAGATATTTTTATTGAAATTCAAAGTGATATGTCGGAGTCATATGCACACATTTAAATCAGACTAAATCAAATAAAAAAAAGGATATACTGTAAGTAGACACGATTATAAACAGATTTAGTGTTGAGATTCCTAGGGTTAACGAAGTAAAAAAAGCACTTGATAAATATGTCTCTACACTGTGAAACATTAAGGGTTTATTAAACTTTGTACCACTGATTATCCCCGCTATAAAACTTCATGAAAAATAGGCAGAGAGATAGTGATTCTAGCAGAAGTTGAGGTCGCTGAAGCTACTTTGTGGTAGAAGCTGAAACAGGAATTTCAGTCAGCGATTTCATTGTAAAGTTTATTATTACCAGACATTGACTACTTCGTCAAATACTTAATCATATTTTTATTCACATGAATAGTACTACACTGCAAGTATTATTCAATTTCTCGAACAAGCGTATAGCGTCCTAACACACAGTGAGCGAAACACTTCAGCAGGCCATAGGGTACAAATAAAGATGGCTGACACGTCACCAAACACTTGTTGTAATGAATAACTTATCACCATTAATGGTGATGAAAGATTACCGAATCATTTTTCTTTGTGTTCCGTGGTAAGTGTAGTGTGAAAAACTTTAATACTTTCATACTGTTACCGAGCGTGACGGGTGAGTGATAACGCTCTGTCTGGCATTCGGGGGGATGTGGGTTCGAATTTCCGAATTTCCATCCAGGTTTTTCCAAGTCAATCCAGGCTAATGTAGAGATGCTTCCTTTAAAAGACCAGAGCCGAATTCCATCACATTTCTTGTCCCATCCTTTCGCGCCTCTAATGACTTAGACGAGGCGTAAAACCATAAACAAATTAATGTTGTTAGAAAATTTTGTTGTTTAAAATCATTGCTACACATAAATAAACAATAATTTCATTATTATAATACAAGTACCAAACCATTTTACGGTTTAACTGAACTAATTTTCTTTTCTCGAAATTATTGTGCTAAAGATTGCTAACAGCAGTTCTTATGTTAGTGTTATCTATCCTACCAACGAACTAATTCCTGTGAAACATCTACAGAAGCTTAATGAATCTACGAAAGTTAGATTTGTGAAAAGAGGATACTTCTCAAAGAATTACGTTTGCTTGTTGTGGGATATTGTTACCTTTTTTTATGAACAGAGCATCTTACGTGTCTTTAATATGTTTTAACCTGGTTTGTAGATAATATTACATTGTTCACTAATACTTTTAACTTCGTTCAGAAAGTCCTTCTAGTGACATTTAAGAAAATCGTCCCACTTGTTATGAAGTCTGCTACCAAATACGAATATTGCATACGTATAACGTCTGCAGGATACATTACTACCATCCTAGTACATCACCAAAAATTGAATCACAAATATACATGTCACTACATGGACTCTGCCCTCAAAAAAACCAACAGAAAAACAAACCGAGTATGGTGTGTGATTGGTAACGTTCTCTTCCGGCATTCGGAAGTATTTAGGTTCGAATACCCGTTCTGTTTTCCATGTTTTCCTGAAATCATTCCAGACGAATGCTGGTGTAGTCCTTCAAAAAAGGACCATAATCAAGATTTTTCCTGTTTCTTGTCCCAGTTCCTACCAGCCTCTAATGACCTGGACATAAACGATGGGTAAAATCTTAAAAAAATACATTAATCAACCGGAAGAGGACAATACGTATACCAGCACATTCCTACCGCCGGCACACGCAAATCTAAAATATGTTACAGATATAAAGTGCCTTCAGTAGTAGCAAGGGAGACAAGGTAAAATCAACCTCAGGAGGAGTTTCAATTAAGATGATCTTCGAAATTCACAGTTTGGTTACCTCCTCAAGAATTAAATATAACGCCTTTATTAAACAACCTGACCTTGAAACCGAATGGAAGCTACCGTCAGTGTAGTTAAATAAGCCAGCATAGCAATTTTATCGCATGGATTCATTGACTCCTATGAAACATTTTCTGGACGTCTATTATATATATATATATATATATATATATATATATATAATAGTGAGATTCCTTAATTCGAAGCTGGAATGTGACGTCATTTTGCCTGTCGCAAGTAAATTGATTGTTTATGACCAAGTATTATGAAGGTGCTAACAGGAGGAACAATTGTTAACTGTACATGAATTTTTTTTTCATATATCTGCATACAGGTTTCTTATAGATGAAGTAGGCCTTCCTTGTGGAAGCTATACTTTTTTCCTCCATTATTAATTAATTAAGTTTTCTATCATTACACCTTCGTTTAAGCAAATAAAAAAGATGTCCATATTTTTGTGTAGAATTTATACGTATTTTGTCTATTGTTTCGGTTGCTCCATGACAGAACGAAAGTTGACTCAAAATGCCTATTTTCTTTTTCAGTAAATTCCCAGTTTCACAGATACCTATAGTTAAGGAAACAGGATGAATACTTTGAGGTAACTTTTCTAATATTTAAGTATTCCAGCCCTGAGACATAAATAAATTATTAATACTATTTGTCCTTCTTGTTTATGTCCACATTTCAGTAAAATTTCACCAAAATGTGGTCGCTACACCACGAAAAAAGTGACTACATATTAGCTATTGGAACCAAATGTAACAGACTTATTTTATTACGTATCTGCCGAGTTGGCTGGCTTTAATCGTGGCGTCCAGTTTCCTTATGTTCGTTTGAGTGTGTCATAAGAACTTTTTATGATTTCGCGTGTGTTTAAGTGATGATTAAATTCGGTTTACGTGCTATTCCCGTCGTCAAAATCTGCAGCGTGATAATTTTTAACGCAGATTGTATATTTCTGCAATCTATGCACTCTATGTAATCGGATCTAATAGCCAACTGAGAAAATAATCAGAAGCCTAAATTAAAACTTCTAATGCAGTATCATTCATCATGATTTAAAATATTCTTTTTGCGTCTAACCCCCGACTAAATGAATGACGCCATGAAAACAGCTAAAAGTTTTATTTTTTGATTATCATATACGTTGTATGAAGCGTTGAATCTTGCAAAATCTAGTGTTCATGGTATTGTTTTTAAAATGATGAATCTGTAGAGAAACCGTCGTCTATTTCGCTGTCGGCGTAGGTTGCTATGGTGACGTCCCGGTCTGCAGACCGTCTGTCGATGGGTGAAAGTGATCAGGTCTTTGAAACCACAATCGAAAGAATGGCAAAAGTAGTACTCGGAGTTTAGTTCTGAGGTATTATACTGAATTATGGTTAATTGCATATTCAGTAAGAATAATGTAAGAGGCCAAATCCAACATATCAAGGGTCCCTTTTGGGTTCTTCAATGCGTTTCTCATGAAGGTCTTCCGTGTCATGGTCTCCTCATTCTCTTGGCCTTTCGTCATGCGATTTTTCCCTTTGTTGATACCTCATGTGTCATAACTACCAAGAAAAGTCACAAACTTTGGAGGAGCTAAATGACTAGTGGCTAAATGAGCTGCGTGGCAGTGTATCGATTCGGAACTGATGGGTAGAGTTTATTAAAAACTTCCGTGAGGGCTCAGAACATGTATTCAATAAAACTGCTGAAATTAGGTAATTGTAATAACTATATAGCAATCTCATATTTCAATAAATACTTTTCATTTAAAATTCACGCCACTTCCATGTATCAATATGTATTGTAAAGAATAATGTTATGTGACGACATTATAAAATACTGAAAAATATGAAAAGCTCACACAATGGAATTTTGATCCTCATATCGACAAGTATTGCGGGTTTAATCGCTTAAACTCAAAAGTTAAATAAGTATCAGTGATTCATCTGAGAGCTAGAGTTGTGGTTTATATATAAGTAGTTTCCCAAAGGTAAGAAACTATGTGGGATGTCCCTAACAGCTTATTTATCATCTGATCTTCATATAAGCAGCAGTCACTGGTATGATCTTTCTGAATCACGAAATTCTCTAACGTCTTTCCTTCCACAATTTCTCAGGATTTACTTCTGTCCAACTCACCCCTCTCTATCTTGTACTCTCACAATCTCACAAAACTTTTTTGTACAGTAGCCTCAATCATTTCAATTTCAGGTTACAAAGTTCACTTAACACGTTTTCTTCACTAATATTCTTCACGTTTCTTTACCTCAGGACTCTCAATTTTTGTACGTGTTTCTCATTTAACGTTTAAATCACTTATTAATTTCACTACTTGTCGTATTCCATTGCACCAATCATACACCACTGAAATTTCTTTTAGATGGTTTTAATGTAAATAGCTTTCTTTTCAGCCTTATAAAAAGCTTTGGAATAGTACTCTCAACATGAAAACATACAAATCCTATTAACAACTTTTTTTCCTGTTTCGCCTGAACTGTTGGTGTATCAGGCTATAGCAGAATTCCTGAGCTCTTCTTTAGTTACTTCCTTCCCGTTTCTTACACTTTTTTCTGTTCCATTTCTAAATACTTTAATGTTTCTGTCATATGCATTGGTTTTTAAACCTGCGTTAGTTAATAGAAATATGAAAAAGTGATAGTATGCTTAGTGTCCAAATGTTAAGCTATGAATTCTGATCATAAGCTGGATGAACAATTCATTCAATAGAATGAGACTGATCCTCCTGTTTTAAAACCAAGTAGGGAATCCTTACCATCTTTTTATTGTTTTCTGCATTGCATAAAAATTTTAATCATTGATATTTTATATGTGGTTATGGCAGTTTTGTTTAATTTTACCCTTTCTGTTAAGTACAATATTTGTAGTTATTTTTACGGTGTTGTTTTCCCAGATGAGTTAAAGTCCCGACTGAAAATATGAACTTCATTTCCGCAGTCACATAACTGCTTTTGAATATTTGTTCTTAGTATGAAATACAGTAAGAAAATTAACGTAATAAAAAGAAAACCTTAATTAGTGACAAAATGACTGTAACTACCTTGTCAAATGTGTATAACAGTTCATTTAATTCAATACCCATTACGATCGGTCATTGATCGAAGTTTTTTTAGCAGAACCCGTTGCTGGAGGATTAGTAGTGCTAACAATCCGGGTTTTATTGCATCGCTTTCCAGAGCGGTCTGACTATCTTATCTCAGGTTTATCGTGACAAATGGGGCCTGGCTAGAGGACTGCAGGCGATAAAGAGCATTAGCCAGCTGTATGTTTGGACGGCGGCGGCACGCCTGGGAAATCAGGTTTGCCATTGCCCGCTCGCCAGCCCCGATTAATCAGCACGACTACTCTGCCCAGCGTACGTGGCCGTCGAACACATGCCGCTAATTTACATCAGTCGCGTTGGTAGTAATTCTGCAACGTCAGTTATGTCATTGCTCTTTACCATACATGGTTACTGTCCTAATAACCACTAACTTCTTCAAGGCAAACTGTTTCATTCGACCAATGCGTTAACAGCTAATATAGATTTCGTTAGCTTCCCCAGTAGTGCTGATGATCCTTTCGCCTACTTAACAGATGTTATCTGCTTCCAACCCATGTGGTTGTACTATGCAGTAATCGTATACGAGTATATGTGGGGTAACGGTACATACACCATAATTAACAAATCGTATAGTGTGAGTCGAGATTAAATCGTGGACTTCCCCGGAGTACGAATGAAATAACCTAAGTAAAATCGGATAACATTATCGGCTGTCAGAGTGAAAGTGTTAATGTTTTCCAAATAATCTTTCTCTGTTGTTACTATACTAGCCTACCTCATTAGTGCTACAGGGTAAAAGGCCCTACAGCTATTCATAAAAACTAATCCACGGAACATCCCAGTGTATATCGCATGAACGAAGAAAATATTTTCCAGATGGGGAGGTCAGCACAAGGTCGGAATGGAACCGTGAATCTCTAAATATTCATTAAGACAGCTCAAGTAACTAAGCCAGCTAGCCGTTAAGCTAGAATGTAGACAATTCTTACGTTCCTGTTGGTTATGAATCACTCTATGTATGAGAACTTAAAACATTGGGATTTTGCAGGTTTCATTCAGAAGAGCATGTTCATAGGGTGTCGCATAACCGTGTGGTTTGTTCGACTTATAACTATTAAAGAATTCAGTCCTTTTGTTTCAACCAGGTTATTATTGTACTTCCTCTACTCCTCTAGGAACTATATTAAAATTACGTAATATACGAAGATGCAAGGCTCCTTCACCAATGACTATTCTAAGCAACTGATCTAATGCCGTTAGCTTCAATATTTTGATCTATGTCCATAGCAACCTACACTGTCTCCTTCTTTTCTTTAAGAATAAATATATCGATTTTTGTCCAAGTTCAAGGAAAAAAAAATTCTTACGAAAAATATTTCTGTTGTGTCACAACCCTCCTCAAGTTTACCATGGATTTGTGTAGAAAGACACTGATAAACTTATAAAATAAACCTTGCATCCTGTGACACCCATTTCACTTGTTCTTTGTAGGAGTTTTACACACATTTCGCAAAAGAAATTCTCTTCTTAACACTAACAAAATAAGCTAAAAACAAACTAAAAGACTAAAACCCATTACAGAAAAAACACACAAATTCAAGTCCTGTCACGGTCGCCATGTCGCATAACCATGCGGTTTGTTCGACATATAACTATTAGAGAATTCAGTCTTTTATATTTCAAACAATTTTAAATGTTTATTACTGTGTTTCCTTTGTCTCCTCAAGGAACTACATTGAAATTATCTAATATCCAAAGATGCAAGGTTCTTTTGCCGATGACTATTCTAAGCAACGGATCTAATGCATCTATGCCGTTAGCCTCAATCTCTAGATCTATCTCCATAGCACTCTACACTGCCTTATTATTTTCTTTAAGAGTATGTATTATCGATTTTTGTCCACGCTCAAGCAACAGAATATAATTTTCTTATAAAAAATAGTTTTGTTGCGCCACAAGGACACGTACCCGTTTTCACCCCCCCTCCCCTCTTTTATTTCATCTATCACACGAAAAACACACTATTCTTTGCACCCTCTGGACAATCACTATTATCTGCACAAACAGCAGCAAAGTGCGCTAAGCCGCCGCACACTGAATCGGACAGATACAAAGGGATCATGAACGAGCCTATACAGCCGCGTAATAGCAGCTTTGAATGCTTTTTCCCGCAAGGATCAAGGCAAGTGCCGGGACAGTTTCCAACACCGCCTCATAAGCCACACAATTCACATAAAATAGTACACCTCTCATACACAAACCCTAGTTATGAGCATCAAAGACAGAAGGCCACACCTCACTTCCTTCTTTAGTAAAGCGCTCAAGGCAGAAGCGGAAGACGCGGGCATTAAATCTCTGTCAATAGATGGACGAACGTTTCTCTTTGGTTCATTCAATATGGCTTAACTTATATTGTTGTCGTAAATTGTTGCAATACCAGTACAAACATCTCTACATTAAGCAGTTTAAACTAATATAAAAATATAATCATAGAAAGTAGCTTGCTGCTACCAGAGAACCGCCTTCCATTACATAAAATAAGCTGGGAAAGTTCCAATGAAGTTTCACCTATTTATGGTTCCTTATTCCAGTGATAAAAATGTTTCCCACGTGGTAGGAAAGACGACAATTGCTTGGCTGAAAAATCAATGCCGGACACATTTTAGGTTCGGTAGCGTATTTTGCTTGTATTATTACTTGTTTGAATAGTTATTAAGTAAAGGAGACACATCAGCTCCCAAAACAATCAATAAAATTAATCTAGGGTATGTGTCAAGAATGGAAAGGTTCTCTGTACGAGAGAAGCGTGTTTCCAATATTATAATACTTTTTCGCAAAGCCACTGTAATTTTAAACTTAATATTAAAGTAAATCTAGTGAAATGGCATACAGACATGGTGGAGCGGATATCATTGAAAGCAGGTTTTACGATGCGGATATTATTTTCTTTACTTATTAAATTGATCTGTTTATTTAACAGAACTGAGAAACTGATCGCAATTTTTATGAAAGGTACAAAATGAAGCATTCAGTGATTTAGTTCCAATTTAGAGCACGTTTGAAATCTCAAGGCGACTAGGGCTGAACCAAGCAATAGACTCTAAACATCGCCAGCGTTGTTTACCGTAGTATGGCAGAGATGCCGAGCTCGGAGTCTAACAGACCCGCTGCATCAGCTGTGATGCAACGTCGCCCGTCGATGGTGTCTCAGAGAGTTCTACCAGGCGGGCTGAAGTGCCATCCTCGCTTGTGTTCGTGGACGCCTTTAACGGGGACTTCTCTACTTCCCATTCGTGCACCGCATGAAACAGCTAATTCATAATTTGTAAAAGTTTTTAATATTTTATTCACTGGGCTTAAAGTCCTGTGCGGAAGGCACCGTTTTTGTTTTCTTTCGCATTTATAATTTAAAGGGGAGGCGTCTGTCGGCATAGATACAATACCGTTCTCCATATTTTTGCCAATTCACTAGGCTTTTAACTTTATAACCGGAAATAAATCCTTGTCCTCCCCTATAAACGCAGGTGTTGAGTCACCGGGGGGTCTTGGATGATGACAGTCGTGTGTGGCAGTTGCCCCCCTTCCCTAGCTTGGCTAAATAAAACGCACTATCATGCACACGCTCTCCCGCGGACATGATGGTGCATTACATGCTCTACGGCTTTCCAAATACGTACCAAGCTTTCGCGCGCGCTGCTTATGCTTACCTTCTGTGACATCATCATTTTAGGGACCTTTCCCACTTTCTTGGGTCATCCCAGGCACTTCTTCTCCCTAGAGGCTTGTGCTTGTTTTAAAAGTTTATTTATCAGTTAGACTACCGGCTTCCTCAGCCAGTGGCAGTCTTATAGGGAAGCGGATGTGTTGTCATCTGTATGTGAAACATGTTACTATGTTCTATGTGTAGTACGTGTATTTTTCGTTTGTGTACTTTGTAATTTATGGGGACGTGATTGGGTACTGTCTCAGCATTCCCCTTGATGATTTCGCAAAACCACCTAAAAACCAGAATCCCCTGGAACGGTACGCGGGGACTAAGACTATAACGTAGCCCCGTTGTACTGCCCCACGCCAGTCATAATTAGATTCATTAGAACAAAATGTACTCTGTAGTTATGCCATTTTCAATACACTTATATTCGTACACGTTATCTCAAAACTCCTGATTATTTTGCTCACATCGTACAAAGTATATTAGATATTAAGTATTTTTGGTATTTGTATATAAAAAAAAAAAGAATTCTAAAGTCGATATCGGAGTAATTTTCAATTTCCTAGGTAAGATCTTTTAGCCCAGTAACAAAATTGGTCAAGATTTGTCAACTTTAATGACCACTGTTTCGATGAAATACTGAAACAGTATAGTAGTCAACTGCTTGACGTACTGTAAACATTGACACCCCTCTCCCTCCTCTCTTCCCCCCCCCCCACACACACACACACATAAGACGAGGTAGAATTTTTTGGCTCCACTTTATTTGTTTGTAACTACTCTATAATATAATTTTATTAAATTTCAAATGCTATATTCGGTTAGGGTCAAAGAAATAGATATTATGTGTAAATTGGATGTCTCAAAAATATTCAGTTTAATAGGTAGAAACCTGTGACATACATATATCCAAAAAAGCTTGAGTAAAATACGAACGCTAAAAAAATTATGACCCTACAAAGTAACGATAAAAACTGTATTTCATGGGTTTTGATCAAATGTTGCTCATTGGTTTTTAGATTATTGCTACAGAGACGTTTCGAGAACGCCAGAATCTGTGAACTAAAATTTTAATTTTCATAAGTATATAAATACTCCAAAAATTAAAGCTTTATATAATAGTGCGATGAGGATTCAGCTAGTTTCATTTAGCCACTCACCTACCACATTTCTGCACCCGCGCCGGCGCAAATTATTAATGCCAAATTTGACTGTGTATGTTTCTCAGAAGGCATTCCATGTGAATGCCGGGAATGTTTTTCTATAGAGACAATGGCCGAATTCATACTCGACGAATCGCAAAACCCGAAGAAGAAGAAAAAATAATAATAATAAAATTAAAATAAAAAAATCTTCCTTCCTCATTCATAATTCTTGATCAAAAGTTCTGGGACTATGCCCGAATTTGGCTTTCATTAGGAATGTTATTTCTTGACTGACTTATAGCAGCGTGTGAGTAGCGAAAATTAAACAATCTAAATAATTTAAAGAGGATATTTTTTTGGGCAGTGTTATACCGTAAATATGCTTCACTTTCATGAATGGCTGTCATCTAAAAGTTCTTATGCTTTTAGACCTCACGTTGTGATACTACTAAATAAATATTACATTCTTTAATGTTTCTTAGTTTTGCAATATATATATGTACAAAATTGCGACAAAGGCATGTTAAATGTGTAAATCGATTGTTATGGGAAAGTATTATCATTGAAAATTCGGCTGAACAGAAACATAGAAAATATAAATAAGTAAAAAATTATAAGTAAGAATAGATACGAAAGCATGAAGGAACGGACAGACACAGAGTAATAAGCATATTTTACGGTTATTAAGTTAAATAACCATATTCCTATAAAAGAGACGAAAAGCATGAAAATGGGACCAGATGAATACATAATATGTCTCAGCAAATGTCTTGGAATAGTGTTAGCCGCTAAAGACAAGATGGCGATTGGAGGAGGTAGCTCGAGGTTATGGTTCATCCGGGGTATCAGACGGATCCGCTGCCAAAACACGGATTCAGCCGATAGTAATCCTCCGTCAGACAGACAAATGAACAGAAAGCGTATCGCATGACTTATCTAAGTATGCATTTTGGGGATTGGGAATTAAGCTAGATCTTTATCACCTACCAAATTTTCCAGTCAAAGAACAGATTACGTTTAATTCCAGAACAATCCGATTTAAACTATACTGTCAGCCTCAGTAAAAAACTCTTCAACAACCTCGGCCGGTAGAAACATCCATCGAGAGTGATGGGTCAGTGCTAAGCTCTGGCCTAGCATTGTGGAGGACGCTGGTTCGAATCACAGTTCAACCATCCAGATTTATGTTTTTCCGTGTTTTACAGAAGGGAGGCGTAAAGCAAAAATAAATATCAATCAAGAATAACCGAGTGTAATTCAAAGATTACTGTTTAACTCCAGTATGAGTTTTCCATGATTTTCCTGGATCACTCCAGGCGAATGCTGGGCTGGGATGGTTCCTAACAATAGCCCATGGGTGCCTCCTGCCATATCCCGTATATCCCTTCCAAACTATCACTCTTTTGGATAGGTGCAATGCACCCTCCACCACACAGTTTTAGTGAATCGCGGAGTAATAATAATAATAAGAAACACCCGTCAAGAATTTGAAAGGGGAATATATAATTTTTATTTTTTTAGACGTTCAGCATTTTCTGAAAATTTTTGATTTTTTTTTCTCAACTAAACTTTATTAAAACATACACATGAAAACCAGCATAAACACTCAATCGAGAAATTAACAACAACAGTTCATTCCCCTTTTCGTTATAAACACACACCACCATTATTCTCAACCAATGTCCACCAAGCCCGAACAGGCGTCTCGAACTAACGGGAAACCAGAACCTTCATCCGCTGGTCATCTCTTGTTTCTCTCCCTCTTCCGATGTCATGACGAATCAACAAACTGCAGCGCTTTCCCTGTCATTCATTGGTCGAGAACTTTAGCTGGTGTTCTTTTTGTCTTTGAGTATCTCATCCAGATAGCCCCCGAATTTAAATTTATATTTAGCAGTTTTCTTTAGGCTCCATTGTTTTATTTTGAGCATTGTCAGTTATTCTTCCAAATTTTGGAAATCTTCTGCAATATATCCTGCATTGACTGACTTAGGATCCATATTAAACAATTGTATTTTTCTGGAGGGGTAGTCTTTATATGCGGCTTTGCTAGAATTGTAGCTAGTACTTCCCCGGGCATGTTTTGTCCACATCCAAATTGACTCCGCTTTTCCACAAGAAAAACGGTGTATAAGGGTATCTGTGTTCCCACAAGTGTCACATCTATCGGTTGCCTTAAGATGTATGCGGTGTAGCTTCTCGTTGATAGCCAGGGACTCATTGACTACTTTGTACCACAGGGTTTGGTTATTATATGGAATTGCCCTATTGAAAATGTTTCTCCACACGTTTTTCTAGTTAATATCCTAGTATTTATTTTCTATTTTGTTGCCACGTTTATGCGCCATCAAGATTGTGTTTATCTCTTTGGAATTCTTGGGGAAGTTATCCTTTCGTGCTGCTATGATGTAACTGCATTCGAGGAAATTAAACCTGATATGATGGAATGATTTATTGATGTGGGCTATCAATAAATTTGAAGCAGTAGTTAATAACGAACGGTTGAACAAAGCTTTGATTATAAAAATGGACCAATACAATAACCTCCAAAAAGGTACACTAGCGGAAGTGGAGATGCAGGAATGTTTTTACGATGTCGCAAAGTTTCGTCTCTGCAGTGACTTTCTCGACAGGGAGTGGTATTAAATTATTGTTGAGTGGCAGAAAGCGCGGGGATAGTATTAAATTATTGCTCGGTGGCAGAGAGTGCGCAAATCGAGTGAGTGTGCGCTCTTCCGACAGAAAAGTAGAGCAGGGGCTGGCGGCCAGGTCGTGTTGTTGCGTCAGCACCTCGCCGCTCACCGCCGCCTGGGTTAATTGCCAATCTGTGACGCGAGGCGCGCCTGGTGGCATCGACATCGACGGGCCCTCGTTTCGCAGCATCCACACGGAAATTTGTTGTTACTTGCGTGCTATGGCACTTCATATGACGCCGCAGGTACTTCCGGCTGACAAAGGACACCTCTCGCCTTGTCTCACTCACTGTGTAAACACTGTCTATAACAGAATTATAGAGCACATCTCCTATCGCCGATAATGAACTTCCCTGCAGTACCTGGACATATGATAGCAATGAATCTTCTGCAACATAGAAACGCGTAGTAACTATAACGAAAGAAAAAAGTTGATACTCTCAGCATGTTGTACTCAACATTCACAAGCTACAAAATGCTCAGGATACTGTGATTATCACAAGGACATTCGTTTTAGAAGCAGATGTTCTAGATTCTGTAATGCAATATAATATGCGGACAATAAATGGAAGCCGTGACATTAATGAACAATAAAATAATATTCTGAACTCAATATTAATATTGATTTAAATGACAACAAAGAAAATTGGGGTTAATTTATCAGTGTTCAGATAAGTTTCAAACATATGTCAGGATAGAGGGAGAAATTTTAAAGGAAAACTGCATGAAAGTTTACATTAAGTATTAACTATACTGAAGCAAACGAAGAGGCTCATAACCTTTATCTAATCCACGAATTAGTGTCACCAACGAACGAGATCATAGTCAAACTGAACACAGCAAAATTCAACCACTGGCTGACTCATACTAGAATTCATAAGTCAAAGATCCTAATATAGAATAAGAATTTTCGAAATATTAGTTTGGTATGATGTCCTTGGAATGACCGCTGGCTGACAAAATATTCTCGCTAAACCACGCAGGGTACAAATAGAAGTAAGGTAGAGGGCTCTGCACATATTTTATATTCTTTATTGTATTCACTGATCACATTCACGAAGAAATTAAAGTGCTGACAACGTTGTTCTACCTCACTGCGACTCGATCAGTGATTGCAGGGGCGGATGAAGAAGGCAGTTATAATCACATGGGGAAACATTTATTCAAATTATACTCTCTCTCAATCTGGTAGAAGTTTAAATTAAATGTGTATTAAAGGAAATGTGTTGAAGTGGGGTGTAATGAAACTATTCTTTGGGAGATGTACGAAAGCGTTCGTGTTAAAGAAGTGGTGGCAATGAATACAATCGAGATAACACTGACCGAACCGGGTGATTATCGAATAAGTTATTGGATATTTACAAATTAGTCAGGTTGTCAAAAAAGTATAAATCCCTAATAGAGTAATACATTTCTCTACAGATGACTTTAAATAACGAGATTCTCGTTTAAAGTTGAATTTTTTTTTTTAATGAAGAAAACATACTTGAAACATATGTACACTACACTTTTCCAGAAGATTACTGATGCACATAAAAATTAACCAGTAAGAATCAATAAACTGAAAGGCAGGAGGTAGGCACAAAATGTACACGTCAAAACAATCGGTGCTCCTGCTGTTGCTTCGGCAACCTTTTGTACTACACACGTCGAACTTTATGCATATCAACAAAAGCGCCACCGGGCCTTTCTCGAACTGTAAACAATGCCTCCAACAGTCAGTAATCGATAATATAATTAGACATTTCTCAAAGGAATCACTCAGAAATATTTTCAACTGAAGCGAACAAAATATTAATATACATTTAACAATACATTGACCAAAATGAACGAAACAAATCCTCTAAAATTATACTTTAAATATATGAAGACTAGAACAATATTTTATTAATGTCTTTAATTAATATGCAAAGAGCTTATATAAATTCGGCTTTTAATTACATTATCAAGTAGATTCATTTACAGATGTTTCCTTCGATATACAACGCAAAATACTGTGCAACATAGCGATTTACTCTTCTTGTGTAATACCCACAAATTCAATTACTTAAAGGCATAGTAATTAACAGGAACCGGGATACAGTGAATTTATATACGTTCATGAAATATATGGATGTATAAAATGGACTATCTTACATTAAGAGAAGTAGAAGAATATTCTAACGAGGTTAAATAAAATTGTACATCAACTTCAATTTTACTTGTAGTATTATCCTGTCAAAATTTAAGTAATTTTCCAGAAATGATCATACAGGTAGAACGTTGATGGTCTTCAGAGAAAAAATACGACTAAGAATGGAGCTGGCAAGGGATAATTAATGATCATAATTGTTGTAAGTTTAAAATCGTTAAACATTAGTTCCAGAAAAAGATTAATTTCATTGTCATCTGTGACAAAATTTTAAATAAAAGTTGGCGAAGTGTCTAATTTGAGTCCTGGTGATGATGTAATAATAACAGGTTCTCGACCACATATTACCTTGCTAAAATCAGTAGTTTTATGTTTTTGCATCTCATCTTAAATTGTATGTTTCCTTTATTCAGTACGTTTAACGAACAAATTGAAGTACGAGATCTGCTCTCTGTGAGCAATATACGTACCTCCTCACCCAAGCGGATAAGACTAATCCCTACACAGCATTCCACTTCAGCCTCCATGTGCTTTTTTCGGAGGCTGTGGCGTCATTGCGAACATTTCAGGAAATCCTCTTTCGAAACTGAGTACAGCTGGGCCATTGAAAACTGCCGGTGTTATAACTCGGCCAGTTTCACTGGAATTTTTAACGGGACTAACACAAAGAACCATGAAGAACCACAATGATTTTTTGTCTCATATGGATCTTCAATGTTCATCTTTATATATAAAGATGAATGTATGTTTGTTTGTTGGTTTGTTTGTTCTTCATACAAATCCACAGTTTTCATCCGATCTCGATGAAACTTTGCACACTTATCCTTTGAAACAAGGAGAAAAATACTGTCTACATTTGGTTGAAAAATTATCTGTATAAATAACACATGTTGTCTCATAACTTTGAAATATGGCGATAGACAGACACGTTGGATATGGACGTCTCCGTACCGTATTTCTGTATAGTGGACTGGCAGCTCAGCGGTTAAAGCGCTTTCTTACGAACGTCGTGGTCTGTGGTTCAAATCTCCGTGGAGGCTAAAATTTTAAAAATTGTTTTTCATCGTAAGAGTCAGGCCTGGGCCGTAGGTTATTCGGATTGAATGTTAAACTGTAGATATTATAAAGTTAGGGGTGTAATGCGAGGCAAATCGTAGGTAGTCTTGCAATGTTGTAGGTGTACACTTTTTTACGTTATAATCCCTCAGGTGTTTTTCGCAGTCAGTGTATGAGTGTGAACCACAGTAATACTAATATAAATACGGAAGTAAGTCTCTGTCTTTTTGTTACGTTTTGACGACTATATAGCTATATCGTTGTGATGGAATTTTATAAGGAAATCTGAATGAAGGGCACAGGATATTTTTTCCAGTATGATTAACAGTTGTAGTCACGAAATTTTGAGACCTTATCGAATGGTGACAGAAATATGTTGGAAATTGATTCTCTTCAAGAAATAGGTTCGACGGTACAGTGATATAGTATTAGCTTTCCTGTCATATTATTCCGACTCGATATTGTTTGGGACCAATCATTCGTTATCAACAACTTTCTATATTTAATTCTGGCAAAAAAAAATCTTAATCCACGCGTACGAAGTCGCGGGTACGAGCTAGTATCATATAAAGACCGATGCTGAGGGTTTCACTGCACAATCAAAGCCGTAAGTGAATTGCACGGTAACTTTCTATGCTTGTGACAATGTCACAGTTTTTGTTTTGATGAATCTGATTTGCGGAACCATATGGAGGTAATGAATGGTTATACATGCTTAGGGCACATGGTGTTTCAAATTTATTTCATAACTGCATAAATCCTGGAATTTTTGTAAGGGAACTCTAACTTGTAAATTGGTTGTAAGTTGGAGTTGTAATGAAAATATAGAATATTTTAAAATCCTGTATCTGTAAAAGACGTAGGAAAGCATTCCGTTGTAAAGAGATAGAATGAAGAGGTCTAGCCCTTACCGTGAGAATCGCTGACAACGAGTTCAATACTCTCTTTGGGGCCTTGTTGATGGTACGATTAGATGTCAATTTCTTTGTGGTAGCAAGACTCTTCGCGTGATTGGCACACACCAGGCACAGACGTATCATCGTGAGAATCGAATTTGAGATTTCACGTAAATGTCTATGTATCGAAATATAATCTTCGCGGTGACAGCCAGTTTACGACAGCCAGCAGATACCGATACCTGATGAAGACAGCCGAGCTTGCGGTCGAAACTTCGTGTTACTTTGACACCATCCGGCTGAACACCCGCGAAGATTATATTTCATCACTACGCAGGGAAAGTTCTCCACTCACACACTGTCTATGTATCGTTTATACTGATCCAAAGTACTGACTAGAATGACTTAAAATGGTGTCGGTGGATTGACTGGCCCAATATAAATTCTAATGCTGCCACTTGCTTGTGCCAAAAGGACAAGGTCTTCAAAGATCTCAAAGAAAAAACGAAAGAATATCATATACCTGCTATTTTTATTGAAAGTAGTCTTTCCGTTCCGTACTCTTCTGTGACAAAGCATTGTCTGTATTTTTTTTTTTTATTAATTGGAATTTGAGTCCTGCGAATGCCAAGTTCATTACAGCAGAGAAACGATTGTGGACTAGGAAAGGGAATGAATTTATTTCGGAAAACTGAAAATAAAATGAAATCGAAATGGCCGTACATGTATTTCAACCCACGATCTCCCGTGTACCAAGTTCAAAAAAAGCTGTAAGCTACTCATAAAGCCCTTTTATAAACATATTTCAGAGCTGTTGTAGGGATGATCATGTAGTCCCATCAACATGCATCTTAACTTTGTCGAACAGAGAGAAATCAGATGATAGTTACGAAAAGCCAGGTGGACACTCATTGTGAGTTCGTTCCTTCACAGTGCTGAGTTGTAGTGTATCCGTGCATTGAAGGCAGATCGGCCGCCTCTCAGATACTGTACTAAGACGCTAGTAATACAAATTGGAGGCTGATGTAATGATCCATAGTTAGATTGCGTGAGGTTGACATTTGGACATGACGGAGCCAACACTGGAGTTACAAGTATACCAGTGGTGAAATACGTTGCTAGTTGGGTACAAAGGTTCTTTTTGCTGTAGGCAGAATGATAGTGTACCAGAGAGCTTCTTTAAGTGAGAAACCTTACTGTGAGCTTAATGCAGAAGATGATTCACGTAGGAAAGGACTGGCCGTACCAAACAGCTTTAGAAGTGACTGACTTCGTTGCATTATTCGGGCCCTAACAGAGCACACATGAGATTTCCTAAAATTATGGAGCGTATTGACTGTATGAAATTCATCTATTAATAATTCTCGCATAACTGAACCAAGTGTATTCGACGGTATTTCTAATTTTTAAAGAAAATTAATACCAGAGTCAATTTGTAAAAACTTTCTTCGTGATCATTATGACATCATCCTCAACAGTTTCCAGCCTCATGCACAAGCCTCTCCATTTCCTTCTTTCTTCCCACCACCTCTCTGTCACCACCTTCTTCCAGTCCTCTCCTCTCTTCCTTACACACTCTTCCACTCCTTTCAACCATCCATCTCTTTGTTTCCCTTTGGGTCGTTTACCATGCATTTTAATTACGTGGATTTTTCTTGCGATTCTCTGAACCTTCATTCACTTTACATGTCCATACCATCTCAGTCTGGTCATTTCTACCCTTTCCTGTAGGGGTTCCTCTTTTATGGTGCATCTAATCACTTCATTTCTTATCCTGTCCATTTTAATAATTTCCATTCTAACTCTAAAAAACTTCATTTCACTTGCTTGTACCCTGCTGATGTCCCGCTTCTTCATTGTCCATTGTCAAGATAGGCACATAGTATGTGTGATAAATTACTTTCTTGCTTCTCTGTGGCACATCTTTATTCTATATGAGGCTTCTAAGGCTCCTTAGTAACGCCTCTGCTTGTCTTCCTCTTTTAATCTCGCCATCATTTCCTCCACATTCTTCTAATACACTCCCCAAGTATTTGAACCTGCTTACCTTCTTTAGTTGTTCACCTAATCACAATTCCCTGGGTTATTCTATTCTTCTTTCTGGTTGTTTCCACGTACTCTCATTTCTTTACATTAAATTTCTGGCCATATTCCTCCACACTGTCTGTCCATACATCCAACTGCCACCGCACTTACTCTTCATCACCTCCCCAGATCATCAGATCGTCCGCAAAAGCCATCACCTTCGTGTTTTTCTCTCAAATCCTCACTGCCACCTTCTGCATTGTATCATCCATGATTACAATAAAGAGTAGTGGTGAGAGAGGACTTCCTTGTTTTAGTCCATTCCTTTGTTTCAGCCAATCTGTTCTTCCTTCACATATTTTCACATAGCTCACACCACCCTGGTACAGTTCTGTCACTCTCCTGATGATTTCTTTGGGAACTCCTTTGTTCTCCAAGGTCTTCCATACCTTGCTCCTGTGTAAACAATCATATGCTTTCTCAATATCGAGAAATACCAACAGTTGATCCTATCCTGTTTTCCTGATTTTCCCCTATCTGCCGCAATCCTAGCTCCATTACCAATAGCCAGTGATCACTATATAATGCCCTTGATGGTATTACCTTCAAATCTGCCACATTCCTCTTCAGTTCACAATTAAATATAAAGTAGTCCACAACTGACTTCCTCTGCCAATCGCTACTGTACCAGGTTACCTTGTGGCTCTCTTGATTTTTGTTCCAGGAATTTCCTATTTTCAATCCATTTCTGCCACCACATCCGTACCTATTACTTCCTCAGACCCCTGCCTCTCTGTACCAACATGAGCATTCAGGTCTTCCTTAATTATAATATTTTGCCCATTTAACTGTCTCTGCGACTCCTGTTCAAACTCCTCCTCCTCTTGGATTGGACAGCCTACTTGTGGGGCGTATACTTGCAGTACATCCAGGCTTCTTCCTGTGACCGTTATGTTAATCTTTATGGTTCGGTTACTAATTTCTTCCACTTCCTCCTTCAGTCCCTCTCTCACAACTACCCCAACTCCATTTCTTCTGCCTTCCTCATTTCCATTCCAGTACAGTTGGAAACCTTTTCTCAGTTCCCTTTGCCTCACCCAACCCCTAAATATCCCCAGAGAATTGATTACTCTAAATATTATCGATTAGGTATACACTCCTGGAAATTGAAATAAGAACACCGTGAATTCATTGTCCCAGGAATGGGAAACTTTATATACACATTCCTGTGGTCAGATACAACACATGATCACACAGACAGAATCATAGGCAAATAGACAAAGGCAACAGAGCATGCACAATGTCGGCACTAGTACCGTGTATATCCTCCTTTCGCAGCAATGCAGGCTGCAATTCTCCCATAGAGACGATCGTAGAGGTGCTGGATGTAGTCCTGTGGAACGGCATGCCAAGCCATTTCCACCTGGCGCCTCAGCTGGACCAGCGTTCATGCTGGGCGTGCAGACCGCGTGAGACGACGTTTATCCAGTCCCAAACATGCTTAATGGGGGACAGATCCGGAGATCTCGCTGGCCAGGGTAGTTGACTTACACCTTCTAGAGCACGTTGGGTGGCACGGGATACATGTGGACGTGCATTGTCCTGTTGGAACAGCATGTTCCCTTGCCGGTCTAGGAATGGTAGAACGATGGGCTCGATGACGGTTTGAATGTACCGTGCACTGTTCAGTGTCCCCTCGACGATCACCAGAGGTGTACGGCCAGTGTAGGAGATCGCTCCCCACACCATGATGCTGGGTGTTGGCCCTGTGTGCCTCGGTCGTATGCAGTCCTGATTGTGGCGCTCACCTGCACGGCGCCAAATACGCATATGACCATCATTGGCACCAAGGCAGAAGCGACTCTCATCACTGAAGACGACACGTCTCCATTCGTCCCTCCATACACGCCTGTCGCGACACCACTGGAGGCGGGCTGCACGATGTTGGGGCGTGAGTGGAAGACGACCTAACGGTGCGCGGGACCGTAGCCCAGCTTCATGGAGACGGTTGCGAATAGTCCTCTCTGATACCCCAGGAGCAACAGTGTCCCTAATTTGCCGGGAAGTGGCGGTGCGGTCCCCTACGGCACTGCGTAGGATGCGACGGTCTTGGCGTGCGTCCGTGCGTCGCTGCTGTCCGGACCCAGGTCGACGGGCACGTGCATCTTCCGCCGACCACTGGCGACAACATCGATGTACTGTGGAGACCTCGCGCCCCACATGTTGAGCAATTCGGCGGTACGTCCACCCGGCCTCCCGCATGCCCACTATAGGCCCTCGCTCAAAGTCCGTCAACTGCACATACGGTTCACGTACACGCTGTCGCGGCATGCTACCAGTGTTAAAGACTGAGATGGAGCTACGTATGCCACGGCAAACTGGCTGACACTGACTGCGGCGGTGCCCAACCGCTGCGCAGCTAGCGCCCTTCGACGGCCAACACTGCTGTTCCTGGTGTGTCCGCTGTGCCTTGCGTTTGATCATTGCTTGTACAGCCCTCTCGTAGTGTCCGGAGCAAGTATGGTGGGTCTTACACACCGGCGTCAATGTGTTCTTATTTCAATTTCCAGGAGTGCATTTGTGCATTTGTGACCGCTTATAACAATACTTCCAGAAGTGTTGCAGACCTTATGAGGAGCTTGGTCTAGAACTGTGTACAGACACGATGGAGATATATTGTAACATTAACTCTCATTTCTGACACAAACGAAAATGTTCTATCAACAACGTTGTTACGTCGCAATGACAAGAGAGATATAATCAGGGAATTAAGTTGTCGTACTGATGTCTATATATTCTCTGTTCATTCGTCCTGCGCGCCGTTAGGGAATGGATTGCAAAGGGTACAATTCCAGAAAATTTAGCAGAAGCTTTTTACAGTGCTTAGTTCACTATCAAGAGGTTCATAGTTACGTCGGTAATTGAGTAGCAACTCAAGTGGGCTCTCTGTTGCGTCTATTAACTCAAGCCAGAAATTTCTACAAGCTTTTAAGCCATTATCTTCGGATAACAGGTCTTATGGAAACAACAACGACCAAAACTTTGTCCTCACTAAAGAGCTTCAAAGCTAGTGGTTTGTAAACGTGTTAGGTGTTGAATTATTAAACGTAGGCCTAATATTCGAAATATTACGTTGTGTTGTCGTTGAGAATTTTAAAGTGTCTACTAGCTATTAATGTTGGGATTATTTTCTAATAGTTTCCAATATTTTCAAACGCTAATGTGATTTAACTGTAATTGTAGGGGAAATTCGGGTATCCCCGAACATTCAAAATTAATTGCAAATAAAACAAGAAATACATTTTCTGTCTTTATTTTAATCCTAAAATTAAACTGGGAACTTCTGCAGTTATATTAATTAGAAGTTAGTAATCATAACATTTTTCAAGTAATTAAATTGAAAACACTTTCGCCTTAACATTTTGACAACACAGAACTTGTCGGGTAGTCCCAGAGAATAAATTGTGACCTAATCGTTTTTTGAGCTTACAAAAATCACAATAATAATGAATATTTGAGGAATCTATATAAACACATTCATGGGCACTCTCTTTGCTTCATAGCACTGAATCCAGTCTCCTTCAAAAATTTCTCCACACACCATACGTATTGTCTGTTTTACATGATTTACTTCTGAAAGACTTTGACTACTTTTATTAGTATTCAACGTCTTTATAGCGACTTTTTATTTTTTACTACCTTTACTTTTTGCCCGTCCTCTCCACATTTTTTATATGGTGAAGATGTTAAAATTTCACCCTTTTGGATTTTTCGAGCATACTTTACCATGCGTTTATTTGACTCATCATATTCAATAGTCTCCAACGAATTTTGACAGGAGCGACGAAAAACTTCTGCCAGGAACAAAACACACACAAGTGTGCAACTCATTGGGCACCGAAGAAGTAACTCAGTAGCATTTGTCTTTACGTATACTACATGGTGCATATTTGCAGTAAATTTTACCAACGCAGCATGTTTGGTATGTTAGAACTTTAAATATCCCGGGGTACTCGACTTTCTCCTGCATAGAAATGACACACAGTGAAAGCATTTCACTGGGGCAACATTACAGCGATTAATAATCTCCAATAAATGTATAGAAGAGATTCTAAAACCAGTTATTAACATTATTAACAAAATAATTCAAATAGATTTTTGTTGGATGCAAATGAACTAATTAACAGGCAATGTGCACTCTTCAAATGATAGAAGTAGTGAAGCTAAAAACGTGAGACAAATTTATTTGAAATTAGTCGTCCTGGCGGTCACTATATCCTTTATTAATTAAAGGAAGATGTTAACATTTTTGAAGGGCTTTTTGGAAGTAATCGCACGATAGTAAATGCAGAGAGTAAAGCGCTTTATGCTTACATCTATTCTCTATAATAGGTCTAAAAATATACTAATAATTTTTTGACAGTTGAGTTCACTAAAAATTTAGGGAAAGTTTACACGAAATGTAAGAATCACAAAATATATCAAACAAGTAAATAATAGCAATTAATTTTTGAAATTATTCATTCCTTAGCCACATTTTCATAACAATAAAACTTTTCGCCATTTTTGAAGGGCTTTGTGGAAGTAATCACAAGAAGTACGAGCACGGAGGGCAGATATTTTTTTTTTTTTTTTTAATGGCAGACAGAGATGCAATGTTCATTTTCTCTCTTCGAGTCTGCGCTAATAATTGTGGATTCTGTTTATGTTCCATTGCCAGTTCTGGAAGAAGTAGTGAAAATGAAGGGTCTGGCGGGATTTTACTATGTTGAAAACCATTTTTCCGTCACAGCTTACGAAATGGTTATCGGTATGCACTTTAAAAATTTGTCAGTAGCAACGCACTCTGCCCGTGGAACGGTTATTACCCTAGTTATTAAAATATTTGAATGACGAATATCTTACTTGTACAAAATCACGTTCTTGATAAATGAAGTGGAAATCACTGCTTAAATTAGCCTACCATTCCGTTATAAAAAATGCAATCTTTGCTGCGCCAGCAGGGACAGAGTAGAGCTTATGGGAAGTGACACCGACAGCCTGCTGGTGACGTTGTAAATGATGGCTGCCACGCCCCCGCTTTTTGTCGGCTCTACGCCGCCTCCAGCGACGAACAAGGAGGAAGCGGGAACAGAGTGACGGGCTGCATTAGGACTTAAATGAGTTTTATTCCAATTATCATTCTCTCGAAACTATTTTATCTCTAAATTATCGAATCTCGTAGGAAAAAGCAGCTAGATTTGTTTCCTCAAACTGTCGCAGAATGAATTCAGTAGCAGAAGGAACTGTTTTGGGAGTCATTGCAAGGTGGATCAAGAGAGTGCTTGGATTGTTCAATGCTTATAATCACGATAATGCATGTATTGATATTAGTAGAAGGATTTGGAGCTTTACATGGAATGGAAGAAATTACGATAATGATAAGCTGACAATTGGAAAAATATTTATTTTGTTATAGGGGAGTCAGGAAATGGAATACTAATAAATTACCAAAAGAAATAATGGACTGTTTACCAGAAACATTGAAGTTGCAATTCGTAAAGAGCTGTGATACGTAGGTGATCCAAAATAATGAAATGGTAAAGTGGGGGCTCCATCGCATTTGAAATTAAATTAAATTAAATTGTGCCTATAAAAAATGCGCTTCTAACCCGAAGGATTAAGGACTGTTCCAAACTACAGCTCCTAATGCATTAGTAATTTGTGTTTAGTTGTATTATGAAACTACTGATTAATTTTGTTTCTTTATTTTTTTCGTTCCAGTTTTAATTCCCAATTACTTTGTTGGGTAGCCCAGTACGATGACCAGCAAGAGTCTGTTATCGTAGCGCAACACGACAAATTCTGGAAACTTGGTTCCTGGCGCATCTACAGAACGATGTTCTTCAAATTTCTTAGAAAATTACCTCACGGCGAGATTATGTTTCTTCCTGAAAAATGCAGCCAACAATGCCCCTAACTTCGACTGCCAAATGACACTGTGTAGACGTTCGTTATTCAGAGAACACTGTTGAATTTGTAGTCACAATGCTAGCCAAGATATAGTTAAAACTCGTATAGTTATTTATAATGAATAGGCCAAAGGATCAGGTTTAAGTGTGTGGTATCACTGGCATAGAACAAGTAGTTTCTTAATGTTACATTCTGAGTAAAAACCGTAACCCTTATGGGCTATCTCATTTGTCCGGCGGTCTGATATAATCTCATAACTTCTGTACCGTTTAATTTAGGAATTGCGCACTATTTTAGGTCTTACTAACATTCATATGACTATAATGTAAAATTTTGAAAAATCATCTGGGTTGAAAATAGTTGTAGGGAATTTATTGGAGGGCTGAAGAAAATATTCCTTTTATATACTCGTAATTATAGCTAGCAACGCCGCAGATTCTCAAAATGTTTGGATTTTATTTTTTATTACACGACTTGTGGAATCATTTGCCTGTATATTTCATGGATCCAACAGTAGAAACAGTAGTACTACTAGTAAATGTTTTGTAGTCTTAGCCATATTTACTCGAATTACCTAAGAGGTGGCCACTATTCATATTTTACGATCGAAAAGTTTTGCTACTCTGTTACTTTGAAACTGAAGTATTGTACATTCGTGTGGCAGCCATATCTATCGCCTGCAGTTCATAGACGACGAAATATTTCGGAAAATTTACGTTAATAATTCTTCTGAAATGATAAATTTGATACTTCAGCAGATGATATTGTTCCACAAATATAGACTGCATCATTTGATAAAGAATTTCATGAATTGAAAAATAAATATGTTGTGAAAATAAATATTTATTAAAAAAAATGGAATATTCGCAATATTTTTTTCTGATTTTTTAGTGACAGATTATTTTACAAAACAAATAATAAACTGCATTTAATTACAACTTTTATGTTAAAGAGTAGTTATTAAATTTTTAAGTGAAATAATTTACAACCAGTGTACGTAGCCCTCAGTGAGACAACAGTGCTAGTTGGTTTCCGGGGAAGGATCGAGGGAGGTGGACGATGGAAAGCTATAACGACAAGTCAGTTTTATAGGCCATGGATTTATTATTTGATCCATTTTACAGAGCATTTACATGCTCTTCTGTCAGGTTGCCGAGTGGCCATGGCTAGTGGGCGTGTGTGGGTGTGTTTTGTGAGCTGACGAGCTGATGAGCTGACCTTATGGAACTCCAGCTCTGCTCGAAAAGTCTTCTGTTCCTCCGGCAGCTGCACTAGAATCTTTCCGTTGCTCTTTGAGGCTAAGTTTTGACATCACTGTGGATTGCGGGAACAGACAGAAAGTTAGTAATGGATTCAAGTTCTAACTACGTGAAGGAAGGTGAGACTTGCAAAGGAACCTGTTTATTGGCCTCGATGACTGAGTAATACAGTTGATAACGTGTCGCAAAGTGGATTCCAACTGTCACCAAATTACGACGTATCTACGTCCCAATATGAGAGTTAGTGGCTCTATGAATGCAGACTGCAATAGTCAACTGTAGGCAAATGGTCATCCCGGTTGGTGAGGTGGGAGGGTGGCAGGCTCCTAACACGTGGCTACGCTAACTGTCCCGACTGTACTCTGTGACTCACCGGCGGTAAAAGCCCCTACTTCATAGCTTGTACTTCTCAAGCCTCCTCGGTCTGAGGTATCAACAATAAAATGCTAACTGCAAGCAGAGCAAAGTTCTCACAGTGGGCCAGCGACCGGCGATTGGCAAACACACGACGACCGTCTATTTGTCAAATAATCTACATCTACATCTATACTCTGCAAATCACAAATACTGTGGGTGGCAGATGGTTCTAAGCAACAATCCTAATTCTGCGCATTCCAATCCCGAACAGATCGAGGAAAGAAGGAATACATAAATGAATCAGTACGGCATCTTATTTCTCTAATCTTATCCCTCCTGTCATTGCGACCTAAATAGGTTGGCGGAAGAAGTATTTCGTTGCACTCGTAACTTAAAGATTTTCGCATATTCTCCAGCAAATTCAAACGTAAACGACGTCGTCTGTCCGCCAAACAATCCCAGCCCAACCCACGAATTAGCTCTGTGACACTTACGTAAGGACTATAACTAGCAGTCACGAATCGAGCGGCTCTTCTCTGTACTTTCTCTAATGTGTCAATCAATCCCTTGCGATACGGATCCCAAATTCCACAACAGTATTCCAAATGCGGACGCACTAGTGTTTTGTACGCTATTTCCTTTGTATGAGCATTACAACTTCTCAAAATACGTCCTATGAATCGTAGTTTGGAATTAGCTTTTCCTACAACGGAAGTTATGTGCAAGTCCCATTTCATGGTGCTTTGTACTGTTACGCCTAGATACTTCAGGGAATCTACAGTGTCAACAACTGAATTGTTAACTTTGTACTCCTGAGCAAGCGGGGTCTTTTTATTACTTATGTGCATTGCCTTGCACTTTTTACAGTTAAGTGTAAGCTGCCATTCACGGCACCATTCCGAAATAACATCCAGATCGCGCTGAATTTCTAAGCAATCGTCGGAGCACCTCACTTCCCTATAAATAAGTGCATCATCAGCAAAAAATCGTATCCTGCAATTAACGTTGTCACCGAGATCGTTTATAAAAATTAAGAAAAGAAGTGGTCCTATTACACTTCCTTGAGGAACGCCCGAAGTAACATCTAGTTTAGAAGAGGGTTCCCCGTCTACAACGACATACTGTGACCGACCAGTTAGAAAATTGCGTATCCATTCGCAAATCTGATCAGATATACCGTACGCTCGGATCTTCGCTAAGAGTCGGTTGTGTGGTACAGAGTCAAAAGCTTTCTGAAAATCCAAGAAAATAGCATCAACTTGTGATCCCACATCAATAACTTTCATTACATCATGCGAAAATAGAGCCAGTTGCGTTTCACATGATCGGTTCTTCCGAAATCCGTGTCGGTATGCTGTAAGTAGCTCGTTTTCATCTAGAAACTTCATAACGTTAGAGCATATGACATACTCCAGAATTCTACTGCAAACAGATGTTAGCGATATCGGACGATAATTCCAAGGATCACTCCGATCTCCTTTCTTGAAAACGGGAATCACCTGCGCAATTTTCCAGTCAGAAGGTAATTTTCTTTCCTCTAAAGATTTACGAAATATATCTGACAGAAATGGTTCTATTTCTTCCGCGTATTCCGAAAATACTCTTACTGGTACACCATCGGGACCCGGCGCCTTCCCCCATTTCAGGAGCTTTAATTGCTTTATGATACCTACACTATCAATTTGTACTGGATCCATTCAACACGCCGTGGAAAAACGGGAATGTTTTCCATGTTTTCGTCAGTGAAGGAATTTTTAAATTCGGCGTTAAGGGGATAGGTACACTTATCAGGTTTCAAAAAAATGATTTTTTTTTATTATTCACAAAAGCAGTTTATAGTTTTGGCTTCATTTTAGTGAAAAATTATTTCAATATCTTCAACAGTGTGGGAATTATGTGTGATTAAGCAATGCCCTGTACGATTGACAGCCATTTAAATCTTACTGCACTTGAAGGTGATCCAAATCTTTAACCTTAAATATCTCAAAACAGCAATTCATCAAATGGTTTTAAAGATAAATTTTTTCCATATGCATAGATCTTTTTCAAATTTGCAGGACATGTTCTACATACTAAGTACTACAGTCTGAACCATTATTGTTTATGCAGCTTTACCCAAATGAAAAATATGCCTTTATATTTAAGCAAAAAAAAGCAAAAATTTTAATTTATTGACAAAAAAATTATTAATAAAAAATATAGAGTTAAATATGTTATATTATAGGTTCAACTTGTTGCCTTGATATTAGTTTACAATATTAAAAGAAAATTTCTGAAAAATTTCAAATACTATGCCTTTTATCTTTAAAACCCTTTACAACAATATATTTTTAACTGTCAATTTGAATGGTACATTATCCTATTGTTAAACAATATTTTTATTTTAAAAATCAATTTTTATATCTAGCTATAACAGTTCTATGTAGCTATGAAATTTGAACCCTCAAATTTAAATAGATTTGGAGAAAATGACATCTCAACTTTATCAAATATTTGTATGTGTTAGGTGTACCTACCCCCTTAAATACAGTAGCCTTGTCGCGGCTGTCATCAACTTCCCGACCGTCTTTTAGTAGAACTGGCATATTGTTGTCACAACCACCTATTTTTTTTACATACGACCAAAATTTCTTTGGATTTTCAATGAGGCTCTTGGAAAGTGAGTTGCATCGAAAGTCATTGAAGGCTTCGCGCATCGCATTCTTGACCTGTCCTCTTGTCTCAGCTAGTTTTTCTAAATCACTCTTATACATCGTCCTTCTTGAGCGTGCATGAATCTTCCTTTGCTTTTTAAGTAACCTTTTGACTTCACGCGTATACCACGGGGGATCGTTCCCGTCCCTGATTGTCCTTTTCGGTATATGTAAGTCCATACCTTCCCTGACTATATTTATGAATCGAAGCCACATTTCTTCAACCGAGCCTCTTCCTTCTACAAAGGTAATGTATTTATCCCTCAAAAACGTTCTTAAACTCTCCTTTGGGGCCTTTTCGAACCTGTAAACGACCCTTTCTTTTTTCTTTTTGCGCTCGACTGTTAATTTTACTGTAGCAATTACAGCTTTATGATCACTTATTCCCGTGGTGGTAGAAATGTCCGTAAATAATTCAGGCCTATTTGTAACTAGAAATTCTAAAATGTTTTCGTTTTCGTTGTCGCACCGCATTGGTTCAGTGACGAGCTGCTCAAGATTAAGATCTGAGAAAAGGTAGAGAATAATCTCACAGGATATTTTATCCCTGCCACCAGTAACGTGGGCGTAATTACTCCAGTCAATATACGGCAAGTTGAAGTCGCCTCCTAGTATTATTCCATGATCCGGAAATTGACGAGTTATATTACTTACGTTATTTCTTAAGGCCTCAGCAACACCTACATCTGCATCTGGTGGACGATAGAAAGACCCGATTACAAGTTTTGTCCTAGCTACTATTAGTCTAATCCATAGGATTTCACAGACCGTATCAATATTTATTTCGTTACACGACAGGTGTTTACGAACAGCTATAAATACACCACCTCCATTAGAATGTAACCTATCCTTACGGAAAACATTCATGCTATGGTTAAAAATTTCTGCTGAACTTATATCCGGTTTTAACCAGCTTTCAGTACCTAATGCTATATCAGCTTCTGTGCTACTAATAACGCTTTCAAGCTCAGGCTGCTTATTACAAACACTTCTACAGTTTATAACGAGTACTTTTAACGGTCGAGATTGATTTTCGCTACTCCTAATATATGGTGCCGAATTTAATTGGGCTGCCCGTGACTGTAATCCCAGTTTCGGGTCTTCCTCCCTCAGCCTAAAAAATCCCCCAATGCACTCCACACGGCCCCTGCCACCCGTGTAGCCGATTGACGTGTGTAGTGCACACCTGATCTATCCAAGGGAACCCTACACGATTCGACCCCAGGGCGAAGATCAAGGAATCTGCAGCCATGATTATCACAGAAACGACGCAGTCTCTGGTTTAGACCCTCGACTCGGCTCCACAGTCAGTTCTATCGACAATACTGCAGATGGTTAGCTCAGCCGAAATCTTGCGGTCATCAACCACAGAGCTCACCGTATGAGCAAGCCGCCGGAAGGAAGAGAGGATACCCTCCGACCCAAGGCGGCAAGCATCATTGGTGCCGACATGAGCTACAATCCGCAGCTGGCTACACCTCGTCCGCTCAATGGCATCCGGGATGGCCTGTTCCACATCATGGATCAGACCGCCCGTAATGCACAAAGAATGGACATTGGACTTCATCCCAGACCTGTTCGCCATGTCCCTAAGGTGCTCAATGAAACGCCTAACGTTGTAGCTACCTATCACCAGAATCCCCTTCTGTGATCGCCCATACCTAGCGGGCGGGTGGGCTGGCAACTCGCTGATTGACGATTGTGGATCTGAATCAGATCCAGACAACACATCAAACCTATTGGACAGTGGTACAGGCTTGCCCTCCTGGGATTCAGACCTGTACTCCTGCCCCCGCATGCGGCGTCGACGTCCGGAAACCACGCGCCAGACACTATCAGGTGACTGCCGCACAGGCCCCGAAGTCTCAGCCTGGACTGCAGGTACGATATTTGGCAGGGGAGAACCTGTGACAACACCTGTTTCGTCAGGGTCACCCCTCCCACATCTGCTGCAGTCACCTACGGCAGCTTCCAGCCTCGTAACTTTAGTTAGCAAAGCTGCAAGCTGAGCGCGAAGATCAGCCACCTCAACCCGCGTCTGCACACAGTAGTCACAGTCCCTACACATATTACTTATAAAGCAAAAACTACGGAGAGGATAAAAGTTGAACTAACTGAGTAATCCAAATTAACTGTTCACACTTTACTACCAACCGCTACACGACCTAAAGAGAACCTCCTGAGGAATTGAATTTAGACCAGACGACTGCACTTAGTAGTTAATAGGACGTACTGATGAACGGTGTTAGCCAACCAATGTACTAAATAAAAAACAAATAAGCTCTATAAACTTCCCTATAGAAAAAGCAACTAAATGCGATCACGATTGGAGCACGCTGTTATAATTCTATTAACGGAAATAAATCAAACGCTACCACAACACTTTAAATTATGTAAACAGATGGCGACACTCGTCACGACGGTTGCTGGGGATCAACTAGCTACTGCTCAGCGACGACGGAGGATATTCAAAGATAAAATCTACCTACAACACTTTAAAATAAAATACTCAGAAAAGGCGGCACTTGACTCGACTGTTGCTGTACTCAACTAGCACCTCCTCTGCGACGACAGAAGATATTCAAAGATAAAATCTACCTACAACACTTTAAAATAAAATACACAGAAAATGCGGCACTTGACTCGACGGTTGCTGGAACTCAACTAGCCCCTCCTCTGCGACGACAGAAGATATTCAAAGATAAAATCTACCGACAACACTTTAAAACAAAATACACAGAAAATGCGGCACTTGACTCGACGGTTGCTGGAACTCAACAATCCCCTCCTCTGCGACGACAGAAGATATTCAAAGATAAAATCTACCTACAACACTTTAAAATAAAATACACAGAAAATGCGGCACTTGACTTAACGTTGTTAAAAGTGATCTCTCACACTTCTATCTATAAGAGTAATTTAAATGCGATTAATAAGTTTTTTATATGCGTCTTGATACTTATGTTAGGAGATATTAGCATTATATTTGTAGTTTTAGGAGTTTTCAGCACATTTCATCTTGTGCATGATGTTATTGCAAATGCCATATTCAGAGGACATTCTGCAGTATCTTGTTTCTCGTTCTTCAACGACATTTCAAGAGTGTCATTATACATTTTTCAGTTTACGCACAGTGTCATCATTAAGTAATGTTGTTACATCCACATCACCGGAAGGTTAATTGGCTTTCAGATTTTCGTGCACTTGCAATATTTAGAGGTTAAAAATTTATAGTCACTGATTTCGTGGTTCATCCAAGACTGATAATATATCAAGTATGAATTAAAGAAAGAGCCATTATATTTACGGTTTCTTACCTGATAATTACTGCTTAGAGAAACAACAATTTTGCCAACAACCTGTTTCTCATTGGTTTAACGACAGATAATGGAGTGAAATGTTAAACATAGGTGCAGCAATTAAGTGATTAATGAATCATAAAACTCACTTTACTTTCCCATTTTCCTTTTATACACCAACCGTTTGTTACTTTTCTAATCACCTTAGTTACCAAAGCCTTACTCTTTATCCCCGTTTGTAAGTATATAGCGAAAGGCAGAGATTTTAAGTAACTGGTTCAGAGAAAGCATTAGGGAAAATGAATCAGAAACAGGAGGGTCTAATTCGGAGAACGAGCTTAACAACACAATTAGAAATGACGATAGTAAAAAATTTGATATCCATCCTGAGGAAATCATGAAGGAAATAAGAAAGCTGAAAAAACATAAAGGGGCTGGTGAAGATAATATTACTACAGATATCTTAAAGATAGCCGGATGTGACATTGTACCTTATCTTGAAATATTATTTAAATTGAGTCTAGACACTTGCTGCTTACCACAGGACTGGAAAAGTGCAATAGTAGTACCGGTACATAAGGGAGGGGTGAGAAATAGAGTTGAGAATTACAGGCCAATCAGTTTGACATCAGTGGTAGGTAAATTAATGGAAAGATTGATATGCAACCACATAAGAAATATATGTGAGGAACGTAATTGGTTTTCAAGCAGGCAACATGGTTTCAGGCAAGGATATTCATGCGAATCTCAGTTGGTGGGATATATGCAAGATATTTCAGATGAAATGGACAAGGGAGGCCAAATTGATAGTGTAGCACTAGATCTGTCTAAGGCGTTTGACAGAGTAAGCCATAAAATGGTAGTAAATAAGGTAAAAACCATTGGAGTGGATAAGAAAGTGATTTGCTGGGTAGAAGAATTTTTAAAAGGTAGAAAACAGAAAGTTAGGGTAGGAAATGTAGTATCAAAAGAAGTGGAAGTAAAAATGGGTGTGCCACAGGGTAGCGTATTGGGACCATTGCTATTCATTATTCTAATGAATAATTGTGTTGCCTGTTTACTATCTGAAATTAGATTGTTTGCAGATGACATAATGCTGTATAAAAGAATCAAAACGATAGAGGATTGTAAACAGTTGCAGGGTGATCTGGACAGGATATCTAATTGGGTTAGTAAACATGGAATGAAGATAAATGCAAAGAAGAGTCAGCTTATTAGATACACAAATAAAAAACAAAAGGTTAATTATGAATATAAGGTGGGGAAAGAATTGCTTGCTGAAGACTTGAAATGCAAATATCTTGGAATTACTTTTGATAACAAACTTAACTGGGCAGGACACATAGGACAGGTGGTAGGAAAAGGTTTCAGAGTTCTGCACTTGTTGGAGAGAGTTATGAGGGGATGTACGAGAGAAGTCAAGGAATTGGGTTACAAAACTTTGGTCAGACCATTGCTCGAATATGGTAGTGTAGTATGGGACCCTCATTTTACGTATCAAATACAGGAGTTGGAGAGGGTGCAAAGAAGGGCTGCTAGATTTGTTTCTGGAAATTATCGCAGAATGCAATCAGTGACGGATATGATAAAGGAGCTGGAATGGGATTCATTGCAAGACAGGAGGAGGATGAGGAGGGTCATGGGAGTGTACAGGGCATATACTGGTGATGAGGCATGGAAAGATATTGCAGTAGGTATGAAAAGTAGTGCATGGAAGGGAAAAGATGACCATGACCACAAGCTGGCACTCGATTTCAGGCACAAGGGTGTAGGAAGATTCTCTTTTTTAGGTAAGGGTGTCAGGGATTGGAATGAGTTACCAAGAGAAACGATGAATAATTTACCGAAAACTTTGAAGGAATTTAAAGAAAAAATTTGTAGAGCGCAAATGTAGGTGGGTGCAGGATAGGGGGAAGATAGGTGTGTAGGGAAATTGCCACCGGAGCCTGTGATCCATTGCAATTAAATTAAATTAAATTAAATTAAATTTATTCCCTTGTATTTATTACATTTATTTTCAACGTTCAACGGTTCGTAATTTGGTCAGTTTTCTCAAGTACCATTCGATGGCTGCAAGGAATCCTTTTCTTTGCAATCATCGGTTATGCCATGCCTCTGCTTTTACAACATAGTTAAATCCTCTTTGCAAACAGCATCAACTTAGCTATGACCCTGCACTCACCTAAATGAGGTCGTAGAGTTAGCTTCTGCGTTCAGTATTTGTAGAGATTCGATTTCGTCCGTTCATGATGGCAAAATAACAACAGTCTAATCTCTACTGACTTTCTTTAATATGCCCTGAAAACAGATAAATATTATCTTCCTCCAATAACTGTAAATATTACAGTCATCTCTACCATTCACCAACCTCTCACCAAACGTATTCTAGATCTGTTCGCTAGTGTCTTTATTGCCTGCAAGCTTCATTCCCATCAAAGACCTATCTTTTATATTCATTGGCTGTCAATAAAAACCGCGAGAATGGATTGGGAAAAGGAACTGGAATTCACCGTCCTACCTATCATTCGGGAGGACTGGGATTAAACCCGGTTCGGCCAATCCGGACTGGAGTTTACCGTTGTTTTCCTCAGTCAATTTAGGCGATGGTTCCCTATACGGCCAACTTCCATCCCCTCTCCTTCCCCTCTAGGTTAGTCGGCTGAAAAGGATCCTTGAGATCCTCCAACTTTACCTGCGAGGAACGAAATTTGTAAATATATATATATAAACTATCCCGACATTCACCTGTCGTGATTTCATAAATCCATGGAAAACCGAAATCAGGATCGCTTACTCACCAGGCGCAGGAAAGAGCACATTTCATCCGTGACGGATAGCTTTAATACAGTATCCGCGTTTGTAAAGAATTCATGAAGAAACATATGCTGCGAGAGGGAATAAAATTACGAAGCATTACCAGTTTCAATATTTTAACGTCTGCTAATGTAGATATTAGTTTAATTTAAAACGTTCCATCTAAGCTTTATGAGAAGTTGCTGAATGTTTTGGTTTCAGTTTAACTTGCCGGATTTAAGGTTATTATCCAGTAACCATGCTTCTTTTAAAAAAATTGTCATAACCTGAGTCAGAACTTCTTAATTAAGAAGAAATTCATAACTTGTACAGGAATGGGAAGTTGAAGGAAGGAGGAAAGACGACGGCCCATGTTACCTTGTTCCGAAGTGTAAAAACAGAATGAGAAGATTTGGTACAGGAGAGGAATATACACAAGAACGAAGTATCTAGAGATATATTTTGAGAATATTAAGTTAATTTCCGTGTTCCAAGTTTTAATTGTTATATTGGAGTAAAACCTCGGTAGTGAGAAAAATCTCTTAGTAATAATAAAAAAAGAACTTTATGTAATTTCTTCTTGCCTATTTCATGATTTTTTTTTTCTTTTCGTCTGACGTATCTTTGAGGGTTATATCACCATCCATCTACTTCTACCCTTTACGAAAGTGGCAGAGTCACAGAATTGCTCCCTATTCTGCGTTCATAATTTGATAGATATGATATTTAAAAAAAAAAAAAAGAAACACTTGCCCTTCCAATAGATTAAAATTTCTTTACATATCCGAGATAATTTTAATACTAACACATTCAGAAATTCATAAACAACAAAATTATTTTTGTCATTGTGACTTCTGATATTTCTATCAGTACTGACTGCCTTTCATACATATCCAGCAACTGTGTACAAATAGTTGTTAGTAAGAGAGTGTTCAAACATGGTGGTAATCACCAATTTATAGGTAGTAGTTAAGACTCTTTCAAATTATCAGTGAAAGGAATTGATTTAACTCTCACTACCATTCGGTGGAACTTTTTATTGATATTTCATCTATTTGTGACTACACATTCCATTATTTTTTGATCTGTTTACCTCGGTTTCTTTTCCTTAAAATTAGTTTTTTTTTAATATCCTTTGAAAATGTCATTTTTTTAAATTCTTTTCATCTTTTTTTTGTGACGAACTGCAATCAATGTTGCCAAAGCAAGTTCAGTAAATTTTAAATTCATTTTGCCATGAATAATTTGATGTTAAAATCTCTCACATTAAATGTAGTACAGATTCTCAGCTTCATTCCCTGAAAACTTTCTACAATTCGTTTATTTGATGGACTTTTGATCACTGGTTTTGTAATATGTTTTTAATTCTTTCGTACAGACAAATTATTTGAGTGCCTCGGTTTGGCACACCATTTTCAGTTGGAATAGCTCATTAGTTTTCTTACCTACAAGAATCTTTCCATACTCTAGTGTGACGGTTTTCAATTCGATGATCTGGCATTTGTAGCAAACAATTAGCTTGGCAATATTTTTGAGAAACTTTTACACGAAAGTCACTGTGGAGCAAAATCTAGAAGTATAGTTTTAGTGACATATGTGAGTAACTGTTCAATTATTATGACATAATGTATTTGAAATTACAATGGATCAACGGAATTGCCTTAATGAAGCCACGCAGGATGACGGAAGTGATACACTTACTATTTCTAAACATACATGTTGTAGTAGACGGTATGACTTTTTTTTAGTAAATATATAATTTAATATCTCACTTTTTAGGACCTATCACTCCTGAAGTTGGATTTTTGACTCGATGAATTCATCAGCGTTTTATTGGATTTTTTTTTATCATGCCTATCATTGTTTACGCGTGTAATGTGACTTTTATCCAATACTTCTCTTGCCGAAAACATTTCTTTCCAAACAGTTGCTCCTGACCTTTATTAGTATGTTTCACTCAAAAATGTAACCTTAAATAGTTTTGAAAGTTATATTTGATTAATAATTTCCATTTCATGCTATGAGATTGGACCCTCTGTAATTCATGTGGAGGAAGGCGCAATATAAGCTACCCGACCGAAATGCCAGGGGGCAGGGTAGGCCGCACGGCTATTAGTGGGAGGCTGCATTGCAAGCGGATCTGCCCTTTAATACCAACCGTCTCGCGCATATCGCTTTCCACCTACTATAAACCGCCCGGGAGGAATTCATTAACTCGTATGAATGTGACTTTATTTCCTTTCGCTTTTTCACTCAGTTCGTCAGACGCAGAGTCCATGGGTTTCATTACTATATCACGTGATGCGACGCAGTGTCTTTCAGTCTCAACAAATGTATTATCGACAAATAAAAAGTGTTATATCATAAAGTTTTGCCTGCAGTGGCCATAAGTGTTTTTGTTTTCAGGTTTTAATGTTTTTTATTTTCTTCTTAATATATATACCTTTTAGGGAATTGAAGAAAAAGTACTTGAGATTGGGGATATAAATGGATGGAACTTGTTTATATAGCAGGGGATTATAGTTAGTTGAACGGTTGGGGGAAGAATTATTGCTTACTTTGCATTCTATAAAATCCCCACCTTCCACTGCCTTCTGAGAAAACCTATAATTTAATTTCGAGAAACTGAGGTGAAACCATTACTTTTCTTTTTAGTATTGGAAAATTGTTTTAAAATTATGATTTATTCGGTACTCATAAATGCTTATTGACAGAGGTATATTTATCTTTAATCTTAACATCTGTCTATTCAAATTAAAATTCAACGAAATACCTCTTCTTACAGTTGCGGAATAGCAAACAAACATTTATCGTTACTTGAAACTAAGAAGAATTTTTATTATTTTTTAAAAAAATCTGAGAAGCAGCAAAAACTCTCTTATGCACATTGAGAGCGGTTCCAATTTTTACTATGATTACAAACAATATATTTAACTGGATTTTACAGGGCGCCAGGGAATTAATTGGTTCCCACCAAGAATAATGATTGTAAGTTTCCAAACATGGAAGTCTGTCATTCAACTCAATATAGAAAAGGAAAATTAAATGCACTCGGCTTTTAGATACAACTTGGTCAATTATTAATATTCGGCAGCACAAAACTCTCACTCCTTAGGCCGTTAAAGGTCATCCTCAATGTTTGATTGGAGTATACACTGTTTCTTGAATGAATAATTACCGTGCCTACTTCGGCGGTGCGAAAGCGTCGTAACAAGAGCGCTATCGTCACTCAGTTGCTCACCTGCTCCAGGTACTGCAAGGCACTCGTCACTTCAGCGAGCATATGTGATGGTATCGATCGGTCTTGGCGCTAAATCAGCCTCCAGAACGGTGTCTTCAATACTGCCCTGGCGAGCTGTTGCCAGGACGCTCGTCCGGCACGAAGTGCTGTCACTTTCCTCACCAAAAAGGCTCCTCTCCTCTTCTTCCATAGTCCACCCCCATTTCTCCTCGGCGTGTAACATGCAAAGACGAGAAATTTTCACATCGGATTGGTTCCACAAAAGTCTCCCTTTTTTGCTAGCGAAAGAATTTTCCTCTCATTTGCTAAAATTGTTCGGGTGCTGTCGGTAATTTTCGGGAGGGCGTTTAGGAAATCCTGACTAAGATGACTTTCCGGAAACACCCCGAGTGAACGACCCATCTAAGGCTCATTTATGGCAAAATTCCACTGCCCACCCAGCTCACAGGTATTACACCTGCCTCGCTAGAGATAAGCCCCCGCTATTGTCTTCGGCCTACCTGACATTGACGGTTACTTGCTGCTTAAGCCATACTGTCGGCTCACACTAACAGAACTCTCTCAGCTGTCTGCGGCGTCCTGCCTCCAGCCGATGCAAACGAATTTCAATTTATTTCATACGTTTTAGTGAATTTAAATCGATAGTAATTAATTTAAATTTGTAAGAGATGACGCATAGTCTTCATCTTGATACAGGATGAAGAAGATGTAGCGTACATGCTAATAATGTTATTAGAGGAATAAAATAAAATGGTTACCTCTCAAAGTAAGCCTGTTACTTCTTGCATTCACCACTTCAGGTTCAAGGCAGTGAAATGATCACATAGTAATGACGGTTAACATTCTTTTATTTCAGTAATAAGGTCACAGCTAAATACACTCTACACTTGGTCAAAGTTTGCCAACATCTCCCTGAGTCCAGCGCCTCTCACCATCTCCCCCACGCCAGTCTTTCCAATCCAAAGCTTACTTAACGGTATCGCCCCTCCAAGGTCAGGCATTCTGTGAACACCTGTAGACCAGCCTGGAGGGTATATGGTCACTCACAAGGTCTGCCGTAAAAAAAATAAATCACCTCCTGTTGTCCACTAAGATTGGCCTGAAAACAAAACTCAGTGTGAACGGAGCGCTTTAGTTGAACCGATTACCACTTACAGAGAAAAACGTTGGGCGATTACAGATAGAAGCCGCAAGAGGTCATAAGCAGAGAGATGGATTTCTTTCGAGGAGCTTCCGAGTTTCTAAACAAGAGCATGTGCGGAATGAACAATAGTCAAGGATCCTAACGTTTGTATCATACGTCTTATATGGCCGCGCCGTGAAACTACTTGGTAGACCCAGATTTATTTCATTGTTGCTAAATGTGCAAAATGTCCTTGCCCACGCTAGCCCGTTAACACTATCTCGACTCTACCAGTTCTATGTTTTCACTGGCTGGTAAAAGCTACACTCTGTCAATTGAAACTAGGGAAATTATTACCTAGTCCGGAGGCAAACTAAGGGGATAAAGAGCTGAGAAAGTAGAGAAATGATTTAAATTATACGCTAATGAATCTGTAAAACTGCTTTCATTGTATATTGTAACAAGACTCAGTTGGTCAAAATTTTTAAGAAGAATAATTATTGGCTATAGTAATAAATTTTAAGGGTTTTTCAAGCTGACAGAGTTAAAATCGAAGAGACACGGACTGCGTCGCCACTTTGGCGCGACAGCAATGTCAAGTGCGTATCTGGGCCATCCGGAACAATGCTGCCATGGGGCAGCAAGGATAGGCGAAACAGTTAGCTAGGGATTCCAGCTACCTGCCTTTTCAAAGGGGTAGCGTGCATGGGTGATTACACTTCAGCTTACTTCAGTTTACGGTTCACTATCGAAGTTCACTACACCTCACAAAATACTCCCACAAGCGTGGAGGCAGTTCGAAACAAACCCGAGCAGGTACGGACCAACACGAAGAGATTCAGCCTATCAGATCCCTGTCATATGGCATGTGTGTGTGTGTGTGTGTGTGTAGGTGCAATCCAATAAGAATATTCCTTAAGGCATGTGACGATGTTTTTCGTGGAATTTCCTCACAAGTAAAACACGCGAGGGCAGCTGATTGGAGCTGGAAAAAAATGGTGGGAGGAGAAGCGACGAAAGAGGCGACTACGCGAGCGGGTGACTTGGCTTGCACCCGCCAACCACGGCCGGTTTGCAAGTCCCCAGTTCTTCCCTTGGTACTATCTGCATTCACATCAGGCGAACAGTTGCTGGATTTTGGTGTATGGTACGGCCACTGATAATTGTTCTGAAGATAATTATTGTCGGTGCTGCCACTATTACGGTAAACATTACGCCAGTACAAGCCATAGTGTTCTTCGAACAATTTCTCTTTAACGGTCCTGAGCAGTGCGATATGCTGTGATTAAGAAATCTCCGATGAACCCAAAAACTGAGCTTTTAGCCGCGAGCATAATTTGCTTGCTGAACCCATAAGTATTGTATGCCCATTTTGTTGCAAAAACAATTACTTGAAGTTTGTTTGGTAGTTTGTTTTAAATCAATTCAACTCATTATCATTTTTTTTATGTAACCTTTGTGTGATGGTATTAGAATTTCATAACGGTATTTCTGTAAGACGAGGTTTTTAAATTTGTATATTGAGTTTTGATTGTTAATAACATTTCAATTTAAATAAAGACTATGTTTACATGCCACAGATTTGTTTTAAAATAAATAGTTGGGTTAACAAAACTGTCATCATTTCACATCCTTTCCTCAAATTATTTAAATTGTGTAAATTTATTAATGGAAAAAACAAAAATTCATTTAAATAAAAAGAGTATAATTAATTTGCATAAATTAATAATTCATTATAATTCACCAATTCAGAATTCCATACAATATGAACGGAAATCCAGTACTCGATTTGTCGCCAGGCAAACACAACTGCCCTATGCACGGATTATTTGTTTCCAGTTTTAAGTAGGCTACCTGAAGTATAGAGGCATTGTTCTGAAAATGATGGAGACTAAACTGAAAAGCAACCCTCCGAAAATTACTTGTTTTTAATAAAATAATTGCGGTCACAGGTGTTGAATTTAACCAAATCAATAATTATCTTTTACTTTTAATCTGAAATGCTTTTTTTTGCCGTTGTTCTAAGGGTAGATTCTGTCGCTTATAAAACGCGTCATTTGCGATTAGATTTTTCTAATTATTTCTCATGCTACTAGAAAAAATACGTCTCATCTGGCGTATTATATCGACAAACAATTCTTTTAAACCACTTTTTACAATCTCACGGATGTGGTATCAAATTTAAAAATGTGAAAACCCTCAGTAAACTAATGTTTTTTCGGGGAAAAAATAAGAATACGTTCATGCTCCACTGATTACTTTTTAATGGGACTTAATTTCCTTAAAAGCAAAAGATAAGTGAAACATAATAATAAACGTGTTTTATGTTCCATAATATCTTTTGTACATTATATAGTGAGCGTACAGTCTGTTTTACCTTACTGTGGCACAGATTATGCAGACTACAAGTGAGAAAATGTAAACATGCGTATCATTTATTTACTTGGATATCCCAAAAGTCATTCGGGCTGCTTAGGTCACAGAGAATCAATTTATCTCTCCAAAGTGTAAAGAGGACCTACAGAGTTACTGTCAGCGCGTCCCAGCTTTATTTTTAAACAAAACAGAAGAACCATTTTCCAATGGTGAGGCTCAGATTAGAAGGCCATAATAAAAGGATCTTTGACCGTGGTATACACCTTTGTGTCTCAGGGGGGGGGGGGGGGGGGGACTACAACAACATATTGTTCATAGCCCTTGGGCGTAGGTAAGTTAAGGTCGTATCATTTCCCCAACATTGCGCACGTCTCAGTCAACACAGAAACAAAGCCTCAGGCTTGGCTAACGGCAACTGATTCAGTTGCACCGTAATGTGGATGTGTCGTATGCAGACAAGCATGCGATCTTCATATATAGTCTCGTAATCCTCTCATAAATCTCCTAGCTTCACTTGTCAGCTATGACGAGTACTTGGCTTGTCGCTTGGCATCTTTGCTAGACTCGTCTAACACTGTTATTCACAATAAAATCTGTCAGCACCATAGTTATGAATATACATCTACATCTACATATATACTCTGCAATTCACAAAACTGTGGGTGGCAGAGGGTGCTCAGTATCAAACCTAATCTCTTTGTTGTGCATTCCAATCCCTAATGGTACGAGGGAAAAAACAATTCATATAAGAATCAGTGCGGCACCTTATTTCTCTAAGTGAAAGTGGGAGTACGCATGTTTACCAATAAATTTATACGAAACGTGCGTCGTCTATCTACCAGAGACTTCCAACCTAGTCTACTAATCAGTTCTGTGACGCTTTCATTAGGACTGTAGCAAGCGGTCACATATCGAGCGGCTCTTCTCTGTACTTTCTCTGTACTCTCAATCTACCCCTTACGAAACGGATCCCATATGGCACAACAATAGTCCAAATGTGGACGCAATAGAGATTTGTACGCTATCTCCTTTGTTTGTTCATTACAATTTTTCAAGATTCGACCTATGAATCGCAGCCTAGAATTTGCTCTACCTACTAACAAATTAATGTGTATGTCCCATTTCATGTTCCTTTGTACTGTTACTCCCAAATATTTCATAGAATCGACCATATCAATAACTGAACTGTTTACCTCGTATTTCTGAACAATCGGATTCTTTTTGTTAGTTATGCTCATTGTTTTGCACTTTTTACAATTTAGAGTAAGTTGCCACTCAGCGCACTAAGCCAAAATAACATCCAGATCGCGCTGAATTTCTAAGCAATCGGCCAAATTTCTTACTTCCCTATAAATAACCGCATCATCAGCAAACAATCTAAAAAGGCTTTTCACTTTGTCTCCGAGATCGTTTATAAAAATTAAGAAAAGAAGTGGTCCTATTACACTTCCTTGAGGTACACCAGATGTAACATCTAGATTAGAAGAACTTTCTCCTTCAACGACAACATACTGCGACCGACCAGTTAGAAAATCCTTTATCCATTCACAAAGCTGATCCGATATACCGTACGATCGAAGCTTCGCTAAAAGGCGGTTTTGTGGCACCGAGTCAAAGGCTTTCTGGAAATCTAAAAAAATTAAAAAATTGCATCTACTTGTGAACCTGCATCGATAACTTTGATTACGTCGTGTGTATATAGGGTACCATAAGATTTAGACGTAGAACAAAGAAGCAGACTTCTCTTTAGCCGTTAGATTAAATATAGCGAGCTCATAGGATTATTTACCAAAGACCACTTTAGAAATGGAGAACAACTTCCATATTGTTCCATCGTGACACAAATTGTGCAAATTTTAACAGACATCATTTGGTCACACTCCTAGTTGAAAATGCAACTATGAACGTCTGCAGACTTGGAACTCTTGACTAGGGAGTGTATGTAGAAATACATTGACAGTTATTTACACCCAGGTAATCAAAGGCTCAGTTCAAACTAAGTTAAGCATTCTACTGTTAGACAAAACATCTCATGCATAAATACAAAGTCTCTAGCAAGGCATCTCTGGGTTTTACTACCGGCTTTAGCGTTTTCCTTCTAACATTGAAACAAATTTTTCCTGACTGTTACCATTCTCCGTGGAAATCGCTATATCAACTATTCTCGTTGAGGTTGTACTTGTTAACTGTTTCTCTTCAGTAGCCACTTAACTCATCAATTTCGTCTCAAGTAACGGATTTGGGGACAAGCAAGAGATTTGTTATTTAAATTAGCTAGTGCTGAAATCCGACAGTACGTACAATTATCTGCCTCCATCAATTATTTTCCGATACCTAGTTTGTCAGCCACTTTAGCCTTCATAGCAAGTTTTGAAAATTGAAGCGGGCAGACAGAATGTTTGTATAGATAATTATGTACGTTTTCGCGGCGGCAATGCTTTATAAAAACTTCTCGGGTTTCAAGCCGCGTCAGAATTGAGCCGTCTGGCGACGTTTCGGAAGCTTGCACTGCTTCCATTGTCAAGCCCCCGCTTAACATTACTGAAGTCTGCCGCACGGTAGTCTATTATATAGCGCCAGCAGCCAGGAACGGAGGGGATCAAGGCCTCAATTTAAGCCAAGCTTGGAAGCCAGCATTTTGATTATTACAAACGAGACGGAATCGAGCCATATTAGGGCATACGAGTCACCCGATTGTGACGTCACCAAGCGAGTAGGGCCTAACTAGACCGCCCCTCCACGCGCTTTCCCCTCCGTTCCCGGGGCTATATAATAGACTACCGTGCGGCAGACTTCAGTAATCACATTCGTGTTCAACACAGTTCCGAGTTGACCATCGTAACGTGTAGATGTGCGACAAGGAATACGCTAGCCGCTCTTCCGCGCCAGGTGGGCCGAGTGCCCCAGCGCACTCGACTTTGCCGGCAGGAGCTGCGGCAACGGTGACGACCCGGCTATCCCTACCGGACTTGGAAGCGGACGGAACAACACTGACGACGACCAGGCAGATCCCACAGGACTTGAGGGTAGACCCCGACGGAATTGTAAGGATAACGCTCACGACGAACCAGCCTGCCCACGGATCAGTAGACCACCGCGCATCGAAGAGAAGAACCTCACCGATCACAGCGGGGAAACTAAAGCAACCGAGGAACGAACAACGCGCAAGTGGTTCGAAAGTCAGCGTGCCCGTACAACAACTTTCCAGTGCTACAGCCAGCAAAGAGAAGAAAGCGAACAAGAAGAAGAAGGGGACGACTGAGTACTCGGCCACAACATTCCCATTCCAGACGCCTTATACACCACCGCAGACAAACTTCAAAAAAGCAAATACCCCCAAGCAGACGACTGCTGCCGCAAGCGGAGGAAACCGACGCAAAGCGCAGCAATCAGACGCGGAAGGATTTATAACACCCCGCCGCACAGCAAAGCCGCCACCCGCACTGGACCCGGAGCTGGTAATGGAAACAAACAATCCATTCCAGCCCCTGCAGACCGAGGAAACACCAACCCCGCCAGCTAAGAGATCGGCCCATATTCCACCTATAGTGGTCCAATACGAAGAAAATTTCAAGACGCTGCACGACCAAGTGGAAGCCGTCGTCAAGGACCCCTTCGCAGCCAAGTCTGCAGGAGGGGACAAAATCAAGTTTACTTTTACTACGGTGGCCGACTACTCAGCGGTCACCGAGATGCTGCAGCAAAAGGGCACCCCATACTACACATTTCCAACTGGGGCCTTACCCCTGCTGAAAGTGGTTTTCAGAGGAATACCCAGAACACTTCCAGCCAGCGATCTGAAGGAGGAGCTAAAGGGGATAGGATTCAACGTCCAGACAGTAGCTCAACTAAGGAGGCCGGGCAGCAACGTAGCAATGCCCCTTTTTCTCGCCGCCTTGCCGGACACACCAGAAAATAGAGAGATCTTCAAGTTAGAGACAATATGCCACCTCAAAGTAACTACAGAAAAACTCCGCTCATCACCTGGACCACCTCAATGCTACAATTGCCAGCTCTATGGGCACATGGCAATGAATTGCAAAATGCCACCAGTTTGTGTCAAGTGCGCTGGTAAACATGATTCCAACCAATGTACAGCGCAGAGAGGACGTGACACTGCGAAATGCTCCAACTGCGGTGGAAACCACGTCGCAAGCTACAAAGGATGCCAGGCGTACAAGAAAGCCCGCGATCGACAAAGAGGACTGTCCGCGGAACAAGACAAAATTCTCCAGCGCCGAAAGAAACCGCAAGGGAGAAATCAACAGGAGATCCCGCCAACGGCTGGCCAGCAAGAAGAAGAACCAAATGACATTAACAAGAATGAAGACCCACGTCAGACTCAGAAAAAGCAGAACCCCAAACGTGAGAAGAACAATAAGAAACACCCAACTAGTGGTGTGAATGGGAGCACATACGCGGACACCTGTGCAAACCAGGTCGCCAACCACGCCGAAACACCAAAGGCAGACAGGAAAAGTAACCTGACTGTGGATCGAGCTGAAACGGTCTGCACCCAACCTGCCCCTTCCAATCAGCCAAGTAAACAAGGAGCAGCTAATAGCCTGGTGCATGATCTCATGGATAAATTGTCTGGAATGATGGACACCATGATGAAAATGATGCTTAACATTATAGAGATGCTAAATCGCTTGCCAATGAACATACAGGCAGCAGTTACGTCAGCTCTAGCTGCAACCACCAGCACTACCCAAGAACATAATGGATAGAGCTCCTCCTATACATGGAATCGCGTTTTGTGTGTGGAACGCAAATGGTATCTACAACCAGTCAACTGAGTTCAGACAGTTTATACATGAACAAGGAGTGGACATCTGATTGGTGTCCGAGACCCATCTGAAACCAGGCATCCGAGTAGCAATACCAAATTACCACTGCTACCGCTATGACCGACCAACAGCAGGCGGTGGCGTAGCTATATATATTAAACGGGGACTCCCACACAACCAAGTGCCTCTCCCGCCAATGAACCAACTTGAAGTGGTGGGAGTCGAAGTAGCCACCGCGAATGGAAAAATCACTGTAGTATCAGCCTATCGTCCACCACGAGCGCAGTTACAAGATGAAGACATCAACAACCTGGCCAGCATAAGGGGCAGGCTGATCATAGGCGGTGATCTGAACTGTAAACACACTGATTGTAACAGTCGAGCGTGTAACAGTTCAGGAAGACAGCTAAGGAGACTGGCAGAAAGGCTAAACATTAATGTAACTCCCCCCGAAGAGCCTACTCACTACCCGGCGAATGGAAGACGTCCCGACGTCTTGGACATTTGCATCAGTAGAGGCATCACAGGATACCTAGCAGCCAGCACCATCAATCGGCTGTCGTCCGATCATTGTCCTGTACTCTTCGAGATAGCGGTAGGACCATGGCAGCTTGAACAGCAAACTGTTCCGGATTACAAACACGCCAACTGGGACAGATACCGACAGATCATCGCCCACGCCTTCGAAACAAGACATCACGAAAATGTGAAGGAGAGCCTGAAGTTCTTTGAAACAACCGTGAAAGAAGCATCGGAAGCCGCCATCCCTTCGAAATGAACCAACAACCATGCAATGCAACAGCTTCCACCTCAGCTTCTGGCCATGATCCGAAACAAGAACCGGGTCATGAAAGAGTGGAAGCTAACGAGGAATCGAAACACCAAAAGCCTGCTTAATAGACTTCAAAAGGAATTAAAAGCAGCCCTCACAGAACATAGAAATAAGGAATGGGAGGCCAGTGTATCAATGATACGGCCCAATGAGGACTCCCTGTGGATACAGACAAGGAGACTTACGAAGCGGAAGCAAAGACTTCCTCCGCTCCACGGAGAAAGGGGCTTAGTCTACCTCCCGCAGGAGAAGGTGGATGCTCTTGCAGACAACTTTGAGAAGCATTTCTCCCCCTTAGATATGGACATAGACGAAGATCAGGTGACTGAAATTAGGCGGAGACTGAGAACCTACAAGGAGGCAGCCGCCACCGACGATGCACATCATATCCCAGAAGTTGACGTCTCAGAAATCAAAAACTGCATCAAGAGACTTCATCCCAATAAAGCACCAGGAATAGATGGAATAAATAACACCCTCATTAAGCACCTACCGTTGGAAGCTCTTTCATACTTGGCTGAAGTTTTCAACACCATTCTAAGAACGAGGACCTTCCCAAAATGCTGGAAACAGGCAATATTCGTTTGGATACACAAGTCCGGCAAGGACCCTGTATTTCCCCAGCACTACCATCCTATTAGCCTGCTTCCATCGGTTAGTAAAATATTCGAAAGAATACTGCTTACAAGGATGAAGAAGATCATCGATGAAGAAAATCTCATCCCAAACCATCAGATCGGGTTTCGCCGGGAGCACTCTACCACCCACCAACTCGTACGAGTGGTCGAGGAGGCGACTAAGGCTTTCAATCACCGGAACTTCTGTGGACTAGTGCTTCTTGACATAGCTAAGGCCTTCGACTCCGTATGGCACTCCGGGCTGCTATGCAAGCTGTTTGAGCTGGGATTCCCCGGGCCATACGTACAGCTGCTAGAATCGTACCTGCGGGGAAGATCGTACAGGGTGAGGGTAGGGACAGCTTTCTCCTCGAGAAGAAAAACAAACGCCGGAGTGCCTCAAGGATCAGTTCTGGGACCGGTGTTATACTCACTGTATACATCGGATATCCCGGAAATGGCAGGTGTCAAAACAGCTCAGTATGCCGACGACAAGGCAGTTTTCTCCAGCAGCAAAAAAAGGGAACTCGCCACACATCACCTGCAACAAGCGCTGGATAAGATTGAGGCCTGGGCAAGACGATGGCGTATAGCCATCAACCCAGTAAAGACGCAGGCCATCATGCTAGCACACCGACGAGGAAAGAGAAACGCAGTTCATCCGCAAGTGACGCTCCAGGGACAGCCCATTCCATGGAAAAATACCGCACGCTATCTCGGTGTAACGTTAGATGCCAAACTAACTTGGCGCACGCACATAGAAGAAATAAAGAGAAAAGCCAGCGCGAGACTGCAACAGCTGTATCCACTATTAAACCGAGACGGTACTTTGGCGCCAGCGACTGCAGTAAAAATTTACTGCAGCTTAATAAGACCAGTATTGAATATGCATGTCCAGTGTGGGGGTATGCTTCAAGGACAAATATCCATAAACTGCAGGTCATACAAAACAGAGCCCTCAAACGGGCCTTACATCTGCCATCACGATTCCCAACACATGACCTCCATGAAGCAACAGGTCTCCAAACAATTCAGCAAAGGTTTCAAGAAAGCGCAGCCACCTTCTACAGATCCGCACACAAAAACAATAACCCACTCATCAGTAATCTAGGTACATATACAACAGAAATTGATTTCCATAAACGTCCACTGTCACTGATCCAATAAAATAGCCAGCTAGACGACGCACCAATAGAAAAGAAGTGAACTATCATAAACGATGAGAAGGAAATGTCGAGAGACAACAACCTTCAATACCACAGCCTAAACGAACGGGCAAATAATGGCGAAGCGGCGAGACTTCAGTAATGTTAAGCGGGGGCTTGACAATGGAAGCAGTGCAAGCTTCCGAAACGTCGCCAGACGGCTCAACTCTGACGCGGCTTGAAACCTGAGAAGTTTTTATAAAGAATGTTTGTATGATTGAATTTTCTGGAAACAAAGCTAAACTGGGTAGTAAATTGACTACAAGCTCGATATGCTTGCTCAGATGGCTGAAGCACCGTGATGTGTTGATGATGGTGGTTTTACAATGGTCTGGTGCGTCCTCACTTAGAATATTATTGTTCTATATGGGGTCCCTATCAAAAGGGGTTAATGGATTCATTAGAGAAGATCCAAAGAAGAACCACCCAATTTGTGACACACACACACACACACACACACACACATATATATATATATATATATATATATATATATACACGTAGCAGGAGGGAAAGCGTAAGTGCGATGTTGAATGAGTTGGTTGGGAACACTTGGAACACTGAAGGCGTTGTTCTCGGCAGAAGCTGATTGAAAAATTAATGACTGACCTTTTTCAGGATGAGGGAAAATACATATTACTCTCAGCTACATTCAGATTTATGAATTACCGAGAAAATAAGATAAGATAAATCAGCGCCAGAACCGATTGATTTCTATACGAGCGATTAGGTAGTGGAATAGGAAGGAGTTATCGAACGAGAGAACTTAGATTCCGATAGGAGTAGGTATCTATAAACCCCTACGGCCATCTTGATCTAGGTTTTCCCTCGTTTTCCCAAATCGCTCCAGGATAATGCCGGGATGGTTCCTAAAAAAAGTCCATGCCATATCCCATAATCCCTGCTTATGCTCAAATGGTTACACATTAGGACTGGTGCAATGCATCCTCCGCCACGCACTTTTAGTGAATCGTGGAGTAACAATAATAATAATAATAATGGTGTCAGGCGCTGACACAGGGTTAGCCGGCAAAAGTTGTGGAAGCTGTAGAAATTTTCACTATCAGGGCTTGGCCGGCAAGGTAGGTGATGTGGTTGTGCACAATTCTTAATCACCATATTATACATCAAAGTAATGAGATAAATCCCAACGCTCTCCGCGATGCGTATGTAGTAATGCTGTTGATGGTGATGCACGTTAAGAATTGCGGCTCCTATCATGATATTCAGAACAGTAGTCGGTAACGAGTACCACCCTTTCTATTTATTTCTCATTTAAAACAGCACGAACAACCCTCTATAACGATCAGATAAACTATCACAATCATCCTCCTCATTTCATGATTTTTATAAATGATCTCTGATTCAACGTAAACAGCAGCTTAAGATTGTTCACTGATGATGCGTGAAATTATAGGAAAGTAAGGAATTTGACCAATTGTATAGACTTTCAGTGAGATATGTAGGTAATTTCGGTATGATATGACGACTGGCAACTTTAACTAAATTCTAAAAGGTGCAAGAAAATATGCATTACTTAAAAAAACGTTTATTCCTAAATACAAAGTAAACTGTTTAGTTATTGATACGGTCGATTCCGTGAAGTTTTTTGGCTTAACAGTACAAAGCTACATTAATTCTGTCGTAGGTAGAAGTAATTCGAGACTACGATCTATGAAAAATTGTAATGTATAAACAAAGGAGATGGCGTACAAAGCTATTGAGGGTTCACTTTTGTACTACTTTTGTGTCGTTTGGTATTCGCTTTGTGGGCGGTTGATTAATAGTATAAACAAAGTACAGAGAAGAGCCGTTCGTTTCGCGACAGCTTGCTACCTACCTTATGAAGGCGTCGCAGAATTGATTCGTAGTTTGGGCTGGAATTCTCTAGCAGACAAAAGATTCAAACTACGTTTGAACATATTGTACAACATGTATACACTCACTTTCACTTAGCAGTGCGATATAATACTTCGTCCACCAATCTGTTTAGGTCGCAATGACAGGAAAGATAAGATCAGAGATATAAATTGCCGCAGTGATGTTTATGTGAATAATTTCTTCCCTCGTTCCATTCGGGATTAAAATCCACAGAACAGAGATCAGCTTTGGTGCAAAGCACCCTCTGCCACCACAATTTTGTGAATTGCAGAGTATTATTATACAGCTTTATATGAACAAAGTATACGAACACACAGTAGGGAAGCCATTTTTCCAAGGGAGTTCCATGTTAGTCACCGATGGCAGGAATAGGATCATCATCATCATTCTCCAGCTGCAGTCTCCCGGCTTCTGGTCAAGAACACTCTTCATTGCTTCCTGTCCATGAATAGTTGATGGTCATGAATAATCTTCCAATCTAGCCTTCTATATCCTTCTTGATTTGGTCTATCCATTTCTTTTTGGGCATTCCCACAGGTCTTTTACATTGGATGTTCATATTAAGTTAGGCCTTTGCTCTTCTTTCTTCCTACATCCTTTAGGTATGTCCATACCACCAAAGGCGAGAACGCTGTAAGGCTTTTGATACACTGATATTTATATCGGCCTCTGTACGATCGATTTCATTCCTCACTTTGTCCTTTCGTGTTCTCTTAAGCAGCGTACCCAAAAACTTTATTTCAGAGGCTTAAAGTCTTCTATTGTCTCTTCTGGAGATAGTAAATTAAACAGGATATGGTATCATAAGAACAGCTGCATACACCAAGGTGGCAATAGATCACTGTCGAATACTTTAAAAACAATGTAAATATACGAAGGTGTTATGCAAATTACACAAAACGTATATGATTTGATAGTAATATGATTAATATTATGCTACTGAAATTTTTATGTTAAACGATAAATATGTGTCAAGTAAATCAGTGTTTAAGGTTTTTCTAATAACACTGCTGATGAATCACGCAGCTAAATCATTTTTTTGACTGTTAGAGTTCCTTCGTTTGATTGTATAACTCACCGTAGCATCATTCGCAATCGAGTAGCTTTTACCAAACGAGGACCCAATTATACTTTAAAGAACACAGCTAAAAAAACGCACACCGCAAACATGTGTTAAAGCGGAATAGGCCTCTATTTGAAATTGTAATCAGCCGACAAATTATACTTTCAAACGAGTTCTAACTACAGCGAAGTTAACGCAGTCCGGACGCACACCTCGTTCCAAGGAAGATCATTAAAATGCAAAGAAGTTTGGCCTGTGGACGCGGACTAGTGTTATGTCCGCAACCGCATTTTTGCTACACAATGGTTAGACACTTTAGTACGCATGCACTGTGCTCGGTGCTTTCTAGGTGCTTCTGAGAGCAACCTTTTTCAAATTGTTTACGTTCTGCATGTCACAGTGGTAACTTACGAGCCTGGCCAATTTTATCTCCAATTAACAATCTAAAAATGAAAGTCAGCTGGAGTTACTCCAACTAACATGTTATTATTCATTTAGACATATGGAGACAGTATTCATGCACACTGTTTGTTGCCACATAACTGGTGAATATGTATGACGCCGCCACCTTTTGGTGTTACCTCAAACAATTGGGCGCACTCCCGTAAGAAATACAGTTGAACACTGCAGAAAAAATACTAAAGTAAAATGTTCCAATTGCGAAACAATAATTCGGAAAATCAGTAGTCAACTGAATACACTGCTAGTTATTTTTATTTGCAGTAAAAAAAATCACTTTTCCTCCCAACGTATTAAAATTAAAAACTTAGTTTAGATAATATAGTGTTCAACAATCAAATTAATAATATAGAGTTGTTCCGAACTCATCCCTTTGTTATATGCTCTATTTTTGTATGTTCAGTTTAATAACAGTGGTTAGCCTCTTATACAGGTCTCAAAATTTTATATTTTATCTACACTCTTTATCTTGTGCATAATTTTTTATGCTTGTGATGGGTTTCACGATTTCTCTCCAGGCTCTGTCTCCAGTATCAGTCAGATATCTTTGCTACACGAAGTAACCCGTCACAGCATTTTTTACTAACCCACAAAAAACTCATATTTGAATCACCCAATTTCCTTCTACATGGGAATAAACGTTATGGTATTAATACAATTAATTTGTTCAACCAGTCGTTTTCATCCGATGATTAGATCTCTGACATAACAAACATTCTTAGAACAGACATAATTTAGTAATACTATTATCTCAGATGAGAACTGAACGTCGTTATTTTGTTGCCCAGCCACTTTTGAAGTTTGAAATGTTTAAAAATCACCTATATTTAATCTGCATTTCAGATAGGAAGTGGACGATACATTTACTAACAACAAGCAGTGTCAGATTTTTGGACGATTTTTGCGAGGCCCTCAATGGATTTCAAAACCGCAGTAAGAATGAATAATTATTTTGCTTTCATGTAACAAAATAGCGATGTTTTTACCACTCCTTGGCCGTTACGGTATTGATTTAATCCTGTTTCAAACACCTGAAACGACGTGTGTTATATCATGAAAACAGTTCTAACCTCAATTTATAAAGCACCAAAAAGATTTTACAAACAAATAAGATACTAATAATTAATATCGTTTCAAAAATAATACTGAAATATAACAACGACTTATCAATTACTATATATAACCGTTACCATCATTTGTAGGAATGGTGCACTTTATTCTTAACATCGAAATAAATAAATTTTGTAGACGGTGCATAACATCTTACATTAGACGTTCAACCACCGTACTGCACATTATTATGTCTCACTTTTGATAGTAAAAACTAACCTTTTCTACCTTAGAGTAATGAATTTAACGCCAAACTAAAATTAATTAGCACCAATGTCAACAAATTTTTATTTGACAATGTGTATAAATAGAATGCGTTCATCTAGATTGTTCTGATAAGAAGTGAAAATTTTCTCCTGAAGTACAAGTAATGAAGGAATGATGGAATAAATTATAATATGAGCTGTTTAAACGAAACGATATGTTTGAGGGTTTAGGCAGGATAAAGTATCGAAAACCAATGGTAAAAAAGCATGAGGTTCCTAACCGAATGAGGTCTGTGTTAACCATCACCACGTTAAATTCTTTGCAGGCTATTTACATTTCCTTGCAGTCCTAATGTGGGCCATTCATGATGTAATATTTCATAAAAATATTTGATTATGTTAATCAAGTTCAATACTGAAGTCATATTATAGCAGATAAAAAATTGCAATTAATATCAACATATTTTAAACTATGTAAATGCAATGATAATTACCACAATTTCATAAAAGACTATTTTGCAGTAATTTGTGTAGATCAAATTCGATTTTGATGTTTGTAGTAATTATTGCGCTATTTAACAAACATGGGACACTTCAGTCACCAAGAAAATATTCTGCCAGATACTTTGAAGAAACTGATGTAAGTTTGAGAAATGACGCATTCAACTCAAGAGATGCGTTCACCATAGATACATAAAAAAATCGGCTGTAGCAGAAAATAATGGAAAGTAAGCTTTGATGCTACGGTTGTTTATCTGACTAAAACGGGAGGGAGGCGTTACTGGGGAACACAGACAATTCCAGCAGGAGACAAATAATTTTAAAAAGGAAAACCCGTAAAGGCTATAATATCATTTGGTTCCGGTGATATTTTTGTTGGGTAACGATTCATTGAAAATTAACAGTTGAGCAATAGACAAATAAGAAGAATGCGGAACTGGTTAGTTTTCAGTATCTTGGCATCTAAGTGCGAACATAATGGGATGACCAATTGAACAAGTATTTCAGTAATGATTTGATTTAAAGCCCAAAACACTCAGTGTACGTTAGTTAAAAAATTCTTCTTAATAACAATTTCGGAGGAATAGTTCCATCGAAATATATCTTGCACTATTTTCTCATGACATGATGAAATAAATTGGTGAAGGATTGCATTATGCATTTTGGGGAGGGGGGGGGGGTAGGTTTGAGAAAGCCTTCCACTCAACCGCCTCTTAACTAACATCCAATTGTACGAAATACAGAAACAGATACGCGAATGGATACGAAATTCCTTAAGTGTATGATCTCATTATGTTGTCGGAGGGGAAGAAGCAACTACGTCTCTAGAAGTGGACCGGGCGTCTCCAATGGAAGCGTAATAGTACCACCTCTTTTCCTGATATCTATAAATGATTTTGGAGGTAACACTAACAGCAGCTGCGCGAGTAATATTAAAATACTCGACCCCTGTGCTGAACTGTTTTTACTATTACTTCCATCCAATACATTATTTTATTGTTAGCGGTAACCTTTCTTAGCAAAAACAATCTTTATATATAAAGATGAATGTATGTTTGTTTGTTTGTTGGTTTGTTTGTTCTTCATACAAATCCACAGTTTTCATCCGATCTCGATGAAACTTTGCACACTTATCCTTTGAAACAAGGAGAAAAATACTGCCCACATTTGGTTCGAAAAATTATCTGTATAAATAACACATGTTGTCTCATTACTTCGAAATATGGCGATATATAGACAAGTTGGATGTGGACGTCTGCGTTCCGTGTTTTCGTATAGTGGAGTGCCAGCTCAGTGGTTGCCGGCCCTGATAGCGTAGCGGCTAGCGAGCTTGCCTCGCGTTGCCAGGGTCACCGGTTCGAATCCAGCCGAGGGCATGGGTGTTGTGTCCGTCCTGTGTTGTCCGCACTGAGAAAACGATAATATAGTACAGACAAATTCGAATAAGCAAAGATAAACTTATATAAAAAAAAAATATGGTTAAAGCGCTTTCTTATGAACGTCGTGGTCTCCGGTTCAAAACTCCGTGGAAGCTAAGATTTTTAAAAATTGTTTTTCATCGTAAGAGTCAGGCCTGGGCCGTAGGTTATTCGGATTGAATGTTTAACTGTCGATATTAGAAAGTTAGTTGCGCAATGCGAGGCATATCCTAGGTAGTCTTGCAATGTTGGAGGTGTACACTTTTTTACGTTATAATGATCCCTCAGGTGTTGTTCGCAGTAAGTGTGTGAGTGTGAACCACAGTAATATTATTATAAATACGGAAATAAAGTCTCTGTATTTTTGTTACGTTATGACGACTAAATGGCTATATCGTTGTGATGGAATTTCATAAGGAAATCTGTATGAAGGGTACAGGATATTTTTTCCAGTATGATTAACAGTTGTAGTCACGAAATTTTGAGACCTTATCGAATGGTGACAGAAATATGTTGGAAATTGATTCTCTTCAAGAGACGGGTTCGACCGTAGAATGATATAGTGATAGCTTTCCTGTCATATTATGCCAACTCGATATTGTTTGGGACCAATCTTTCGTTACCTACAACTTTGTATATTCAATCCTGGAAAAAAATTCTTAATCTACGCGATCGAAGTCGCGGGTACGGGCAAGTAATTTATATATATATAAATGATTGTTTGTTGGTTTGTTTGGTTGTTCTTCATACAAATCCATAGTTTTCATCCGATTTTGCACTTATCCTTTAAAACAAAGAGAAAAGTACTGTCTACATTTGGTTGAAAAATTTTCTGTATAAATAATACATGTTGTCCTATAATTTCGAAAAATTACTGAACGGTGATAGACAGACGCGTCTGATGTGTAGGTCTCTGTACTGTCTTTCCATATAGCGGTCTGGTAGCTCAGTGCTTCGGCTGTTCGGTGCTAGCAGCCACCGTGTACGGACGTATAAATGGACAACTGCCGCGAATTCCGAATATAGAGTGTTTCAAGCAATATTCAAGAGAGTAAAGTGATATTGTAAGAAGTTGAAGAATTACAGACATCAGGCAGGTCATATGCCAAAGAATCAGAAGAAGCAAGCAATGGCGCATGCGACATTAACAAGAAAGAATAGAGTGAAATTTGCGTTTGACCGAGCATATGTTAGACCAACGGCTTTTGAGATTCACGAGTGGCTATATGACGAAAAAATTATAGGGATTCAGTTAGATTCTTTTCAGAATACTGTTTTTGTGAAATTAACAAACGAAAAATTTTGTAGGAAAATAACTGAGTTGAATTCCGGAAATTTAAAATTCAATCACACGGACGGAAACGTAAGCAGTGTTAAAATATCCAATGCAGGAATGGGAATTATACAATAGAGAATACTGAATCTCCCTTTTGAAGTAACTAGTGAATCAATACTACACGCAGTTAAACCATTCGGAACAGTAATAGAGATAATGGAAGGTAAGTGGAGTGGGAACATCAGATACAAAAAGTCAAATGGAGTGAGAATAGCAAAAAATGAAGTATCTAGGCATATCCCCTCTTATATCAATGTGTGTGGTTTCCGTGTTTTGGTAGTGTACGATGGCCAGCCAAGAACTTGCGCTGTATGCAATTCCGTGGATCACGTAAGAGCAAACTGTCCAAGAATACAAACAGCAACGTTGCCTGTAGCGTATGTGAACCAGACAGCTGTTCAGTAAAACAACGGAAACCATCGACCCGTAAACGGACAGCAATTCCCTCCACTGCAGGAAGCTGACGGTAAAGCGAAAACGACAGAAATAACACCACAGGAAAAAGACATAGCACGGAAAATCGTTGAAACAAGCCAAACAGAAGAAGATAAACTCCAAACGAAGGAGAACCAAAACTTTAAAGAACGGGGAAATCCAATAACAACACAAACAACAAAAGGGAAAGACTTAGAAGAAATACTTAAATATCCAAATGAAATCGAGGAAGCAATGGAATCAGAAAACGAAAGAAGTGATCTCACAAAGACGAATGACACTCAATCGACGGCTGATGAAATGGAGTGCCGCTGATGTAGATATAGCCCTCCTTCAAGAAGTTTGTAATACCATTGTCCTTGACCTAACAGGATATGAATGTGTATATAATCAAGGCAACGAAGCCGGAACTGCGTTCTTAAAAAAAGAGGGGATTGATTACAATAATCTTATCACTATATAAAATTGCAGAGGAATATATTTCACGATCAAAAGAGTTACAATATGTAATATTTATACTTCCTCCGGAACGCACAAAAGAAAGGAAAGATCAAAATTTTTCAAACAAGATCTGCTACCCCTCCTACCAACAAAAACCAAAAGTTTGATAATAGGAAGTGACTTTGACTGCGTGCTACTCCCTAAAGATCAATTCTAAAATCTTAACGCCTGCAACGATCTAAAGCTAATAGTCCAAGGACTCAGTTTGAAAGACACGTGGGAAACAAAACGTAGAAGTAACAAATCCTATACATACGTCACCAAGGATGCAGCAAGCAGAATTGACAGGATATACGTAAGCGAAGATATTAACTCTGATGTTACAAGAACAGAGGTATGGCCGGTAAGCATTTCTGGCCACAGCGCCTACATAATACACAAAAATATGAGCAGACAAGAAATTCACCGAGGAAGAGGCTACTGGAAATTTAATCATAAGATATTATAAGATCGTGAACTTAATTAAATGTCCCAAGAAACATAGCAAATTTCTATGAGGCAATGTCAGATATACAATAATAAATTAGATTGGTGGTTACAATGCGCGAAACCATAATTGTGGCGTATGCTGATACAATTTGGAAAAGTAAAGAAACAAGAACATAAGGAAACATCGGAATTTTACAATGCCTGTCTAAGAGATGCTTACCGGAATAGTGACAGATTAATGCAAGATATAATAAAAATAAAAAGAATAAAATCAAAACTAGTAGCAATAAGACGTTCCAAACTGGAGCAAATGATGATTAGATCGAGAACTAAATATGCTGTACCAGAGGAAAAGACGTCAATATACCACTTTATACGGGAAAAGAACAAGGATTAAAACTCTTAAAAACATGAGAATCGGTGAAGACACACTTTTAACAAACGAAAAGGAAATTATAATCCAAGTTCATAAGCACTTTCAGGAACTATACCATGAGGAAAGTATTGACGAGGAAGATTGCAATGACTTACTCAGTGTTGTGTGCAACAGAATCGACGCAAATGACAACATACAACTGGAAAGTAAAATAACAGAAGAAGAACTAGAAGAAATTATAAAAACAAGCCCAAGGAACAAATCACCTGGCTCTGACAGCATTCCAGTAGAAGTATACCTACACTTCTGGCCAGCCATCCAAGAAGAACTGACGGAAGTTTTTAATGGTGTTTTGTTTTTACTAATTGCTCTTCGACGGCTAAGGTTATTAGATGCGGGATGGGACTGGGGACAAGGAACGGGAAGGAATTCGACCATTGCCTTTTTGAAGGAAGCAGTCCGGCATTCGCCTGGATTGATTTGGGGAAATCATGGAAAACCCAAATCTGGATGCCCGGATGGGGATTCGAACCCGCGTCCTCCCGAATACGAGGCCAGAACGTTAACCGTTCACCCACCACGCTCGGTTTAATGATGTGCTTAAAATACCTAATGTACCCAGAAGTTTCAAAGTAGGATTAATAGTTCTGATACCAATAAACCACAACAACAAAACCCTAGACGGAATGAGATCTATATCATTAATAAATTCAGACTATACGTTGTTCACTAGAACACTGACAAAAAGAATGCTGCCTCTGATGAATAAAATAATCGCGGATCACCAGGTTTGTTCAGTATCTGGCAGAACAATCATGGGAATGTTAAGCGAGTATAGAGACATCATTGCGGCGGCAACAGTGACAGGAATAAATGCAGAATTATTGTCAATCGACTTTAATAATGCCTTCGACAGGATCAGTCACAAGCACATACGAAAGACATTGGAGAGAATGGGATTCAATAACTCTTTTATCAAATTATACAGAAACTGCTCCACGAAGCAGAATCAAAAGTTTTATTCAATGGCTTCAGAACAAAAGCAGTGCAAATAAAAAGGTCTGTAAGACAGGGTGACCCGAAATCAATGGCGCTTTTTTCCATTGCTCTGGAACCTCTATTGCGATACATAAACGCCACAATGTCTGGAATAAAATATGCAAACAGAAAAATCACTTACAGAGCTTACACCGATTACGTGTGTGTAGTGGCCAGGAATGCAGAAGAAATAAAAATCATCAGGGAAAACATTAAAATACTGTCGAGCAACTGGGGAAAAAATAAACTTAACTAAATGTAAGATGCTGAAACTAGGAAACGGCATCGCACATCAACAAGCACATTGGATACAACAATGAGAAACAATGCAAATCTTAGGTGTAGAACTACACACGTGCCCACTAAAAATGATAACCATAAACTGGAGGACAAAGCTAAATGTGATAAGAGGAGCAGTAAAAGAACATTACACCATGAACCTAAATATGTACCTGAAAGTGGATTTGGTCAATGAATACATAGTGTCAAAACTATTATACTTAAGCAGCATAGTCCCAATTCCAGTTTCAATCGCGAAGAAAATATCTTCGTGCCTTTGAAACTTCATACATTTTAAGATAAAATATGCAACAGTGACTCTTCCCAAAACGAAAGGAGGTTTAGGATTAATCGACATAGAGCTGAAGTGCAGAGCATTATTTATTACAACAATGCTGAAGATCTTGAACAACCTACCACAAAATATAACCAGCGTACTGGCAAATGAATTACAGCCAATCAGCAAAACACCGCCGTTAAATGTAGAAGGAATCCACTTCAAATGAAATCATATAAAGCAATACCATCCAAAAAATCAGCTACCTATCACAGATGAAAAAAAAAAAAAAAAACAGATCTAAACAAGACACCTTCTAGAGGAAATGCATTGCAAAAATCAAAAGAACAGACAAGAAGATAAATACAAACATTGCAGCTGGCAGCAAATTTGGAAAAATGTCAACAACAAAACGTTAAACCTTGCGGTTAAATCCTAGTGGTACAAAGTGTTCAATGATATGGTAAGCACTAAAGAGAAACTATATTCAACACATCTGTGCAATACAAACAAGTGCAACCAATGCCAACGAATCGATACCTGTCCACAGATTTGAGTATGAAGAAATGAAAGAAATATGGGAATGGACTAAGGAAAAAGTCGCGATAATAAACAGGACCGCAACAAATCAGATCAGAACCGAAGAATTAATAAGACCACAGAGGAGAGCGTATTCCGTTACAAAACATAATGCCACAATGTGGCTACTAGGACACGCCCTCTACTACGCATACTCAAATAAGAACAAAACAAAACTAGAATACTGGTTTATCTAACAGAAAAATACAACAAACTGATAACAGCTCAAAAGAAAAGCTCCTTTACAATTTTTTTAGTTGTTATAAACGAATAAAGTAAGTAAACATCAAAACTAGAAAACACGAATGACAAACATGTTATGAAAAAGGGGAACAGAACACCCCATGAATTAATAAACAAAGGTATAGAGCCAGGGAAAGAGCCTGACCGTCGGTTATTCGGATTGAATGTTAAACTGTAGATATCACAAATTTAGGGGTTCAATACGAGGCAAATCGTAGGTAGTCTTGCAATGCTGTAGGTTTACACTTTTGTACGTTATAATGATCCCTCCGGGGCTGTTCGCAGTCAGTGTGTGTGTGATCTGCAGTAATAATACTATAAATGCGGAAGTAAATCACTGTCTTTTTGTAATGTTTTGACGACTAGATGGCTATATCGGTATTGATGTAATTTGACAAGAAAATCTGTAGGAAGGGCACAGGACATTTCTTCCGGTTTGCATAAAAAACAAATGACGTTAAAAGGCGTCATGCGCATCTGGCATGCTAATTTCTCCTCCAGTGCTGATGACATGTCGACATCATGTATTATATTATAATCGATAAGAGAGTATGCATATGCATGTGTGATTAATTTTTTAATTACAAAAATGTATGCAACTGTAAATACAAATAAAATGGAACGTGTAAACATGTGTTGTAACAGCACATTGATAACATTACGTGCTGTTTACGTACTATTATTACTGCCGTATTGTTGGCTCTGGCACAGAGGTTCATTCGCCTTATGAAACTGCACTCGCGTTATAAACAGGCTATAGTAAAATGATAAGAACGGCTATGGCTACTTCTGCTTCGAACTTAACAAATACTCGCCGTGTCAGAGGAGGCTTGCAATGGACAGCACTAAGGTGGAGTATCGAAGTCTATAGACGTCATCTGCAGCGAAAGTGTTAGGATTTCTTGTCGATTACGCGGTTGTCTATAGGAAAGTAAAGAATTCTGCTAATTGTTGCGAGGTTCAAGGTGATCTCGGCGTTATTTCAACACGCTACGATAAATGGCAGATTAAATTAAATTAAGTTCAAGGTAATATCCATCGAATGAAAAGATCACTTTCGCAATACTACAAAATAAAACCGTTCACGTATTGGAAATGATGACTCCTTTAAGTACGTAGTTATAATAGTACAAAGCAAGTTTAATTCGGATCAGCACGTAACATCAGTTGTTGGAAAAGTTAATAAGACACTGCAATTGGTAAAGAATTTTACGTAACTTTAATGGAAATAGTGTATAAAACCGCTTGTGCGTCCTCATCTGGCGTATTTTCGTGCTGTGGGAACCGTATAGTCAGAAATTGACTAATAGTAGCCAATGTGCGGAGTAGTGTAACGAGATTTGTGACCAGTTGCCACAGTCCTAATTAAAGTGTTACAGAATTGATTTTCTGTCTTATATTACGCATATAAAACATAAATATAAGTGACTGAAGCGATTTCATAAATTTAGAGTATCTATATTATTTGACATAACGTCGCAAACCTTTACAGCCATAGAGAAAAATCATTTTTTTTAACATATTCATTATTTTGAATGATTTTGTAGATACATCGGTAATGAAGATCTTTCCACACTCGGTTCAACATGTCCCTATCAATCTGTTGAAAGGTACTGTTGATACAAGCTTGCTGTTCTGGTGGTTTGTTGGCAGGATTAAACATTAAATGTTTCACATTAATCCCCGTCCCCAAGAAGAAAATTGTATGGGGTTAGGTCGGTAGAGCATGGAGGCTATGTTAGAAGTTTCTGATCATTTTTCCCACACGACTGATGCATCAGTTTCTCAGTCTCGTGTTTAAGAATTCACGAACATCGCGCTCATGCGGCTGAAATTTGAAACGCGGCTGTGAATCTTTTTAAGCTTTTCTGTGAAATAGACTGCCAGGGCAGCAAAAGTGCAACTAGCCACTCTGAACACTGGTATTTCCTATAAAGACACGAATGGGAAAAGAAATGGCAGAACAACAAAGGCTCAAAAGGAATATGACATCGGGCAATATGGAATAGTATCGAAAATAAGCCATGTTATGAATCGAAAGATCTTAGCAGGAAAAAGATAACCTTTATTAACAGACTACGCACAGGACACGCCCTCCTAAACAACAAAAAATATATCATGAAAATCGTTGAGTCGCCGAATTGTCTCGGATGATGTGCAGTGGAAGATATATATACCATTCCATTCTCAGATGCGAATAATACAGCGATATTAGAAAATAGCTTACAGGAAAATCCCTAAAAATTTCAGATATAATATCTCTGATGATTAACCTATCGTATCCAGGCACAAAAGTGTGATCATATACAAATATGTCAGAAAAACAAAAAGTTTAATACAAAGTTACAGTAAAAAATAAAATAAAATGAAAACCTAGTACCCCTGCCTTATGTCCCTGACGAGATTAGCCCAAGACTAATAGCCAAAAATAAAATAATAAAAAACTTTTTTTGTAGACTAAAGTTTTGTGAAAATATGTCAAATAATACAGCTGCAATAAATTTGTGATATGACAATCATTTATAATAAACTTTGTATTTATTGAGTAACATGTGAACAACTTCTGTTATTTATGAATGCAGTGAAATACTTTTCCCACTAACGTATTTGATAGAATAGATAAGATTAGGGAAATAATGTGTCTTGCTGGTGTATATATGAATTCTTTCTTGTATCGTGCCGTAAATGATTGGGATGGAAATAAAGTAGTCCGGTTTTGGTGCAAACACCCTCTAACATTCTCAGAATTAGAGTATAAGATGCAGATTATAATGGTTTTAGGTGATTAATTCTACGATATCTGGGTTGGGTAATTTATGCGATTAGTGAGTGGAAGAGTCATGCCTTCCTGCCGTCGCCTTCCGACTTTCTGAGGAGCACAGTGCCTTGCCACGGCTGCCGCCGACAGCTCCGCGGGTCGCCTATCAGCTAGGCGCAGTGCCCGTGAAATTGCGCCCGGCCCGCCCGCCTGCGCGCCGCCCGTACCCGTTATCGCGTTCCATTCTTCGCCGCTGCCGACGAGGCGGTGCGTGTTGGCGCTTCACACCATCCGCGTCTCTTACCCCACGCTGCTCCCGGCACTTCCGTGATCAGTCATTCGAAGAGACTGCGGGACAGCCTGCCTTGCATGAATGATCTGGAAGTTATAGTGGCATTGATTTTCAGTAATTATACAACAACTAACCAAAACAAACATGTAATCAAAAGAAAACAGTTCCAAGATTTTTCCGCAAACTTTCCAAATAAAGTCGTCAGTTGCCCATTCGAGTTATATTAACTTACCTACCAGAAGAGGGATACATGGTGACAAGAAACCAGATTTTTAATCAGCCAACACCTTACAAAAACTCACGTATTTGATTCCCAACTGTAACCTATTATTCTGGCTTCAATACGGGATAAAAATCAGCAAAGCTTTCACGACAGAAACGACTCATCTGTCTCTACCTGTACATGAAACTATCAAGCGTTTACACTCGATGACAATGTTTTTCTTAGCATGTAACTTTTAGCCAGAATGAGAACATCTTATGTTTCCTTCTGAACTTAGTTGACTTATGATGATACAATTTCCAAAGACTACTCGTTTCTTGCGGTTACATTATCTGAATGAAGTTTACCCTACCATGTCCTTTCCTCTTTTACTACCAAATACTCGTAGATTATATTTCTATCAATAAATCTGCAAGTTAAACCAAACAAAACCTTTATTTCACAACTTTTGATACTTATCACAAAGTAATTACAACTATCACTTTCACTCAGTCGATATTACATATAGGATCCATAACACAAAATTCTAAGTGTGCTTTTCCACGTTAATTCAAGAAATTAATTGGTTATTCACCAAGGAGAAGTCGAATTGCTACCAAAATTAGATCATTTGTGATTTCAAGCAAATATTAAGTATTCATGTTTTTTTACATCAATTAATAGTACTTGATGGTGTTTAAACCTAGCCATCAAATATATTCAGGTCGGGCCACACTAGACCGCACCGAGCCCACACCGTCACCGCAACGACACTTTTCTCATTGTTGTCGCTCACCCGATTGAAGTGAGTTCAAACTAGGGGTGAACACTGACAAAGTACATCGATGTTTATATTCCATGTAAAACATCGGAACCCTGCATCGATGTTTTTCGATGCATCGTTTAAATACATCGATGTTTTTTCAACATCTTATACTTTTATGTTTTTCTTAGGTCAAGAAAAACAAACCAACAATATTCGGTGACAAATGTCGTTTCATTTAGCTCTTACCCGTTCCTTAAAGATCGCCAAGAAAAAAATGTGACAATAGTTTGGTATTTCCAATTGAACGAAGATGGTTCATTGGCTTTCATTTGGTCCGTGTGAAAACAGAGTAACACTCTACCAGCAGTGTAGTGCGGCAGCTGTAAAGACGTGTTTAATTTTATGCTGTTTTTTTGTTTATGGCCTTACGTCTCGTCGATGTCGACGTCATTAGAGGCGGGAAAGGACTGGGGACTTGGAGTGGTTTGGGGAAACCATGGAAAACTCAAATCTGGATGCCCGGACGGAGATTCCAACCCGCGTTCTACTGAATGCGAGGCTGGAATGTTACCTTCCACCCAACATTATAAAAATATTTTTATGATCTTGTGTGTTCGTTACGTAGTGTTGTATGAGTGAGGTATAGTTCCGTGAGTGTAACAAACTACAAATGAACAGAAATATTTTATTACCATACCAGACCATTACAATAAAAAACCAGACTTTAAATACTAAAGTCTAAATCTGCCTAAAAATATTAATTTAATGTCTTTAACCACTTAACACCAAAGGTGTTTAGGCAAACTTTGTAGAAAAAAGTTTACTCTATCGTTTTCCTTTCATTCTGTTCCTTTGCTGACTGACTATTTGAACAGCCTTCGAAAATAAATGTTCGGATGCAACAAAAGTCCCGACAATAGTCAATTAGATGTTGCGCCAACCCGGTTTATATTTAAATATTGAGTAGTATCACGTAACACTTAGTTGTTTTAGAATGCTAATATGTTATTTCGATTCACAGCAAACAATAGGAGTGAACCTAACTAATTGATTTTATTCAATTACTGATACGGACAGGATACCCAACCGCAAGAGAAATTCATTTTCACTGTTGTTAAGTCCCGCTAATTGCTCACCACCTGTTAATAAGTTACTTTAAATTGACATAATTTAATTAAATCTTCAACAAATTTAGTAATCTTAACATTTATTTCTATTATTTTTGTCATTATTAGCCAGAGTTTGCTTTCTTCTACGATTCGATGTTTTTATTTTAAAAAAAATCGATGCATCGAATAGAAAAATTCTTCGTCAAAACATCGAATCAATCCGATGTATCGTATGGTAAACATCGAATGGATACGATGCATCGATATTTATTGAATATCCCTAATTAAAACGACACCCCGTATCGTCCAACACTCCGCTGAGTATTGGCCGTCATTAGTTTGGTTTACTTTCTGAAGGTGTCGGGCTGAAGTCAGTCTGTTTAAAAGGAGAAGCGTATAGAAAGAGTTCGGAAAATTTTTACCCTTTACGACTAAATGTTGTTTTAGCGTTACTGATTGCTTTAGAAAAGTGTCCTTTTCTTTCAGCCTCACTTTAGGTTCATCAGATGTTCGTAAAATGTAGCTAGAGTCCTTGCATGTTCGCGTTAACAAATCAAAGCTTTGCCAGAGGTGAAGGTCGATTTTAAGGCCTGTAAAAATTGCATCCGAGATCCGGATTTTCAACCAGGGACCTTCCGTACACTAATCACAAGCCGCAAGCATCTGAATCTTAAAGTACTGGAAAATATGTATTCAATCATATAAAAGTACATTTGTGTTTTAGGATAGAAAAAATAAATTATATAGCAAAAAGTACTTTTATTTTATTATATTTGAATATATATCTTTCGTTACTTCTCGAATTGTCTCTTGGCTCACATGGTTACGGCGTACGATTAGGGTACTGAAAGTCCCTGTTTCAAATCCTTGTCCCAGCCTTAATTTTTACTTGTCTTAAAATTGATATTAACCTCTGGTTTGTTAATGCTAGGACGCTCGGTAGTTCTAATTTCACGTTAATCTGTAGGTCTCATTTTCAAATTCGGTGACAACGATAGAGGTGTACTGCTCGGCCGAAAAGAAACTCTTTGACTGGAATTTTCAGATCACATGAAATTATTATTATTTTGCAGAATGTTTGCAGTTTGTATTTAAATTAAAATGTGTAATACTCTTATTATTTTTGTTAAAAAAATATTGAATGGATCGAAAGGAACCTCAACCAAAACAAACACGTTAAATGTGGAAAGAGTGACGCTTGATATTCTATTCGTGTCTATGTAGAGATACACGAAAATCTTTCAGTCCAGTACAGTGTGACTATCATTTATTAAAACTGCGTTGGTATAATATTTTTGTGCACAGGAGATAAACTATGAGGATATAACAGAAGTCAGCCAAAAAAATTTTAATGTACTTCATTACTTTCGTAAATTATAAAGTACGTTTACGTAAAATAAATTACAATACTTAATAGTAAAGTACTGGTGGTAACCCTAGATGCGGTCCCCAAATCACTTTTATGGTAATTTATTAACAATAATTCCGTGAAACAACCAAGTGCATATGTTGAAGGAGACTGAAGATCGAGTAGGAACCCGTCCACCACACGGACGAGCTACGGACCAGTATGGACGCGAGGGGGGGGGGGGGGGCGAGCCGATACTCGGCCGAGTTGTGTTATGAGTGAGACGATGTTCGTCGTAAAAAGTTTACAGGAAAAAAATTGATATCACTTTGAGACCGATGTCCACCATCGTTCTAGAAGTACAATGCAAAATTTGTGGACCTTGGGCAGTACGACTAAAAGAGCCTTGCATATATAGTGTCATCTACTCACAATTAAAGAGTTGAAATCAACATGTGACCTGGCCAAATATCTACTTGATTCAGTTGAGCTTACAGAAGCAGTCTCACAGACGTGCAAAACTGGTTGGCTGACGTAGCTTTAAAAGGTAGTGTCACCATCAATTGTATCACTACACCAGTCTTTCATCCTCATCAATTTTAATAAATTAATTAAATTAATATATATAAAATTTACGAAATTATTATTATTATTTAAAAAAAATATTATCTCATCAATGTATATGATATTCTGTAATGTTAAGACGTTATGAACGTGCGCATAAGTGACTGTAAGAATTATTAATTGCGTTTAGTATTTAATATTTCATTGAAGGTATTACTTGGTGTGCTAGCGACGTATTTTCAATTGCTAACGAATTGAAAGTAATATTCAGAACCTTTACACTGCTGAAAAACAATTATTTTACTTCTCTGAGTAAAACGAATCACATTAATATTGTTATTAAGTGATTCAATAATATCTGATTATTTAATTTGGTCTTCAGCTACTGTTGCGATTTTGGAACACCTCCGCGAGTAAACTTGCAGCCATCCTCTATCGGTTACCAGAAATACCACTTTTTTATGACTTCCAATAAAGCTGCGAGTTAAGAGTTTTTTTCGGCCTCGCTACAATTTAATATTTCTTGAGTAACCAGTTCATACATATACTTTAGAAAAGAAGTACCGATGTAAATTAAAGGAAGGGCATGCGGAACTATTAATTTTGATTCGTACTTCGGAGGGGAATAATTAGTTTGGCGATACCATCGGTGTCTTTCAAAGAGAAGATCCCAGTTTAAGTTCATCGCGTCTTTCAATACTCATTTCAATTGAAATTGTTCTTCGTACACATCTACCTAAACATTCAGTAACAGTTAATTGAACAAGCAACGTCGACACCATAACGTTGAAAACTTCGTGTCGGGTAGTAACTCACCCCCTTATAACAGCCTTCTACTGAGAGGCGGGGATGACCGAAATTCCAAAGTAATTTCTATGATTACTACACAATTTCATTATTTATTTTTTGTGAGTATTACGTCTTGGCTAAAATAATTAAGGATGATATTACCTGAAACAATACAGCGAGTGTTCCCATCCAGCTGTGAATAGTTCAGACTTTGTTCAAACATGTTTTGTTATTCTGTTCGTTCCTCGTGGAATTAATGAGGCATTAAACTATCGCATCACTCGGTAATCGAGATGGTTGAACTCCGCTCTATATACCATTTAAATTACACATCGCTTAAACACTATACCTCTAACTAATTAATGAAACACAGCAGAAATCGTGTCTGAAAACATGCATGAATTTCCGTAAAACACTAACCTTTCAGACGCAGTAACATTGAACCTTCAATATTTTCTCTGGAGGTACAAAATTGTCATCCTATCAAATATTCCACTATAACCTATTAATTAATCATCTCAAAAAAAAAAAAACTTGCACTACTGTAGTTCTTTTATTTTCGTGGAGATTCGTGAAAGACAACGGATTTCATATGAAGAATGTCGAATGTGAAAATCGCTGCACTAAGACCTCTTGTCGGGAAAATGCCGCTCTCTGTGGGGCTGTCGTGTAGGTAACCTGACCTGAGGGCTAAACGCTGGCTGCATACGTGAAGGAGTCCGGACCGCACAGTGCTGGCTGCGGCCCATATTGGATGCTGCCCTGCGAGGAGCAATATCGCATGCCTCAACCAGCACTAACAGCAACCCGCGACGTGCTTTCCTCGGGCTCTGAAATAATACAGCAGACGAAGGGAATTGCAGCAGCGGAGTGGTCGTCTTAAAATGTTTCAGATAGGAAAACCTTAGGAGTATGTGCTCCAACCACAGACCAGATTTCAACTTTTTTTTCAAAAAAATAATAAGTGTCCACAAAACAGGATTAAAGATTTTATGTTTTCATCTCTCATTTCCGATATCTCTAATACGAATTCTAGCGGTCTATAACATTGGAAATAAAAGTTCCAACTCACATTCGCGAGGACGCTTGTTCGAATCCAGATTTGGGTTTTCCATGGGTTCGAAAAATCACCCCAGGCAAATGCTTCCTTCAAATATTCCATGGCCGAATTCCTTCCCGTTCCTTGTCCCTAGTCCCATCCCGCCTCTCATGACCTCAACGTCGACGAGCATAAAGCCATAAGTATAAAAAAAAAGAGTTCAGTATTTAATGTTTCTAGATATGTGGTAAATATTGCATCAATAGGCGTTCCACACATTGTTGTAGGTTCATTTAGAATAGCATTTCTTAACCTTTATTCAACGAGAGGACCAGCAAATTGTCAAAAATAATGCTGCTGATCATTAACTTATGTAGGCTTAATTTTTGAAGCACCTGTGACATTTTACTATTCCATAAAACATAATAAATCATAAAGCATGTTTTGAATTCCTACTCAAATACAGTTATAAAATTGGAAGTCAATTGTTACATACAGAAAATACTCTTAATATTTAGTAACTAAATGAATTGTAGTGATACTATTGGCTACAGGAAAAAAAGATTAAGAATTTATAGACATATCCACTGACTTCCAGTAACAAGACTCATTCATAAAATTGTAACGTACATAGAAAAGCTGGGTCCAGCAGATCAAAAAAGACCTGGAAAAAGACCACATAAACTCATCAGAAATCATAGACGACAAAAAGAGAAAAAATTAACAAATGGGAAGTAGCGCCAGAGAATGAAGTCATTAATAGACCTGGGACGAAGTGGACTGAAGAAATGAATAGAATCCACGGAGAAAAAATGAAAGCTGTATGAAAAACTTAGAAAACTGATTCGTTAAGGCTTTTTGTCATCCGACATGGTCCAATTGCAGATAATAATAATAATAATGTTACTAAATGCACATTTTAAATAAATATATAACATTAAAAATCGAATATAAATTATTTTTTTTGTAAAAGTGCGATGAATCTCGTGCGCCTGAAAAATGTTCAAAACGGGCCGCGGGTTTGCCACCCCTGCACTAGACCATACAATTTTTTCATTTTTGTTTAATTCGCCACTCTTACGTTACCAACCTTTCTCCGTTCCGCCGTCCATCACATCTACTACAAGGCCCTCAGAAACAGGCAATTTACGTAATCCATAAACGAACGGAGCTCTTTTTGATGTCAACTGAAAATGAATTGACTATTGTAGGAACAATGCTGTCCTATGCTCGTCGTAGAAATAATCGTGACTTTTAAAATGTTGGGCTTATAGTTTGTACACGCTCATAGCATCATACAGTAGGAATACAGTATTTGAATTCGTATTATCCTGCCTGCGGACCATAAGTTGAGAAATACTGATTTAGAATGTTTAAGCACAGCTGAAATTTATCGAACATAAAATTAATTAATGACTAATCACCGTCTGATAAAAATTTTATGGTAAGCTCTCCAAATAAAATTAGAAGTGTGATTATTCCGTCTGAAACTTCAGAATGTGAACTACCATACACAGGGGATTGTTACAGGTAAATAGATTATTTATAATTAATTATTGTTAATTGTGTCATTTGGAGCAAAGTAAAACACTACCATGATTAATTCTTTTTTCCACGACCATGACACATTAAGCATGTTCTATAGCTGACCAGGTAGCAACAATTCATTAGATGACACATGGACCTTGAAGAGGATCAGGGGCATGAGGCAAAAAACGATATTGGTGTAAGAATGAAAAGTAATGCATGGAAGGGAAAAGATGACCATGAACGCAAGTTGGCACTCGATTTCAGGCACAAGGGTGCAGATTCATTCTCTTTTTTAGGTAAGGGTGTCAGGGATTGGAATAAATTACCGTGAGAATTGATGAATAATTTAGCAAAAACGTTGAAAGAATTTGAAGTTAAAATTTGTAGATGGCAAATGTAGGTGGGCACAAGAAAGGGGAAAGACGGGTGTGTAGGGAAATTGCCACAGAAGCGTGCGCTCCATTACAATTTTAATTAAATATTAATTTATCTTATGTTTTGAGGAAGTGTGTACATATTTGGTGTAACACTGTTGGGTGGATTGTTGGTACTGCTTGAAATAGCAGTTTTTTGGACTTGTACTAAAATAACTACTCTTTTATCTGTATAATTAAATTAGTAATTAAATGTTTACTTATCAAAATAAGCTTAAATATTAAGAAATTATTAATTAATAATTATTAGTAACTTGGTATTTTGAAATGAAAGATTTTCACACAGTATAAAATCCTATCATATTCAAACGGCATTTGAATACAAATACAACTCTGTTTACAATTATATTGATATTTGAAATATTCATTATGAATTATCTATGAACAACGAGTCTCTGTATTTACAAATGTTGAATTGTTTATCATGACCATACACTTACATAAGAACTTTAAACCAAAAATTTTATCGTTTTAGTTAAACGATCCTTGAAATATACGCGAATTATAACATGTCTCATACAAACTAACACGAGTTTTCATTCTGTTTTTACGAAGACGTTTTCACTAGCAAGCATACGAAAGTAACACTTGCTCCAATATCTTACTAAACAAAGTTTCACACGCGTTATGTCTTGGATATAAAATATGACTTGGATTTAAAATTAACATTGAGAACTACAATATCCCACTGGTGCTGAAAGATAAATTAATAAAACTACGAGAGATGATGCAACTGAACAGTTCAAATGAAAGTTATTTTACTTGAAGTTTATTTTCTGGACAAATTACCGTTCAGCTACTGTCGGTAGGAATCAGCCAATATAATGGTGGTATGAGATATTATCTTTTCCATTCATAGCGAGAGATATTTTGTCAAGCCAAATACCTCAAAGGCCATCTGTGACGTTCCCCGTCGGAGACTCGCTAGAGCCCACATATTGTCTCAGCTGTGATATCTTCTTAGTAGATAGCATGTTGCACATCCGACCACCATTAAGACTAGTATTAAAGTAGCTCTGTCTACTATCAAGACTAACGATCGGATCAGTTCAGTTTACTAGTGTGGGCCAACTTCTCTGTGATCATCGCCCTCCGCGATATTCTCGGAACATTTTGACGTCCCCTCTAATGCTCAATTGCATTCCACGGAGCAATCTCAGAATATTTATACAAACGTTTCATTCGCATTTTAATAACTGATTCATATCAAATAATTACGATTATCGGCGTCCGTGCCGCTCCATTAGTTGTGCTTTTTAAGCAAATCGTATCACCAGTAATATTTTTCCATCTCCGTCCGTGGTACACCATAGGTTAATATCTGTCTTAACACCCTTTTAACATGAATTTTTTTCAGCCGAATAGCGTCATAAAAACACAACGTTTCGACAGCTAGCCCTGCTGTCATTATCAGGTGCGTGAAACATCAGGTGTTGTAAGCTAGAAGTCCACTCAGTATTTAAAACGTCAACAACTGCATTATTATCCATCAAAGCTTCTGAAAATAGAAAACCATTACTATTATCTGTGACTGAATTTCTAAGGACTAAGACGAATTTTCTAAAACTTTTCCACTTAAAACTGAACATCGATAATCCCATTCTTGGAACGATAAAATTCATTCCTCAAAAGGTATACCTTTTTTTTTAATAAAGAAGTTAACGATTGTACATTCCACATGTCATCAATTAGAGCTTCGAAGTGGCTCATTTTCTGTAATAATATAGTTGTTAGGACGGTAAGGTTCCCACATTCGCTGCAAAACGTAATCCGTATTAATGACAATTTTTCAAGTCAATAGCGGGCGTATAAAAACTAGTACCTGGGTGAACGACCTTTGCTCAGCATCTTTCGATTTCTGTTAAACATGTAAGGTTTTGTGTGATGTTTAGTTAAAAGTTTTTCTTGAAGGCTTTCTAGGCATTTTGAACAGTACAGTTCCTTGTTCTGGCCAAAGAGAAGCTTAACAAACATCGGAAGGCTTAATGGTATCTGAATCTTCTACGAGATGAGTTAAGAGCCATTTGCGAGACACGAAATACAAGAATTGCTCTCTTTTTTCGTAAAATCGTGTTATAAACTTGAAAATCAAGACGTTGCCTACATATGAAATTTCATCCAAATTGCTAGAGCCATTTCAAAGATCGTCATGTTTACCATATCATAAATTGCTTTTAAAGAAAAGGCCTATTATTATGTTAAATAGAAATATTAGTACTAATCAGTAATTAATTAGATTGATGCAAGATTAGTGGTAAGTCATTTAGTCGAGTTCATCATCAGGGCTAAATTCATTCACTCCGATAAATCTACGCTCACACGTCGCATTTAAAAATGTTTAGAAAACAATTTGCAATAAAAATAACCTTCGCGATGGCCATTAAAAAAGCACAAGTTCAGACGATGCAGAGCGCAGGATTGTATTCACCAGCACCTCTTTCTTCTACCTGTAAGTGCTTTTTCAAGCGTTAGTAGATTCAATTAATATTTATGTTAGTGTTAAAGATACATACGGTCAAAAAGTAAATGATAAGATAATAACTACTAATATTGTTTTCAAGGAAGTTATCTAAAGTAAAGAAGGTTGAAAAAAATCACATCTTCCACAGCCAATATCTATTTTTTAAATGTTTTACAATTAGGCATTTAGTTTTTAATGATAACAACTTTTTACAATAAAAGCGGTATTTATTACTACTCATCAAAATTGAATACCTTTCATTAATAAATATACTTGCATTTACTTATTTCCACATTATAATATTACCTTTCGGTGACTGATCATGAAACTGTGCGAAACATTCACAAGGTTCAGCTAGTATACAAGAATTATTCGTTTAAAGATATACGAGTTCCTTTTTGTAATCAAAGAGAAACTATCAGTAGGCTCTCTGGTACCTGAAACGTCTACGAGATGGCGTTAGCACCGTTCTCGAGATACCAAGTACAAAAATTGTCCGTATTTTGGAAATATATACGATACTTCAAAAAACAAAGTGTAGTAAAACAGTAAGAAAGATCAATAAATAAACCTAAAGTAAAACCAGCTACGAATAAATTTAGAAATTTATGGCGTAAATACAATCAGGCAGAATCATAGTAAGAAATTGGCAAAATCTCTGGAAAAAATCCCTTTAAAACGTGCGATACTTGGAGGTAAGAATGAAGTGGAAAAGCTACGTTATCAGTGTAATGACGTTACCTGTATTAAGTGATAAGTATATCTGGTAATACGCTTTTTCTTACCCTCACGTAAGTTGGAATACAATTCCAAGAGACAGACTATCTGCTCCTTCAGGAGGGTTGAAAAATCACACAGTTGACGCGATAGTTACTACCATAGCAAAACAGAAGTCAATTATTTATGTTTGATATGTAATTACCTATTTTAAGATCAGGCTAATGCTACTTTATACGCGAATGTTATTCATATTATATTAAGGGTTTTTCTTTAGTATACGATAAAAAAAAAATACTCTTTCGTTTACGATACCAACATGAAAGTGATTAAGATTGTGGGAAACTAAAAATGGGACTGCTGATTGCTTATGGAAATGTTTGTCCCAAACACTAGCTGGAAAATTTCTTTCACTATAAGCGATGAATTGTCTATTCAGTTCAACATTAAATTGTATAAAACAGAAGCAAGAAATGTTTCTTTCTTTTAAACGCTCAGCAACCTTAAGCTTAAAGTAATATATCGTTTTGACATCTTACTATGCGTAAAACTAAGACAAACAAAATCACGGAGTTACAAGTATTGTTATAAAGTAATCTTTTCGCTAGTTCGCAATGAGTTCAAAAAGTTTTCTCTGCGCTTAGCGTCATATTTTATGTTCCTGAAGTTTGTTTAATCTCACGGAAATTATTCGCTTCTTTTAGGAAATATAAAATAAATTTCGAGTTTTCTAAGCTGAAGTTACGTTGGAACGACGCCAAAATACCCTGAATAAATGGTGCAAACAAGTGTGGAAAATAATTTAAGAAAATAGAAAATATTTTTTTTCATATTGTTCCTACTCAGATAGTTGCTAACTACAATTACTTATCAGTGATATCAGCAGTCACTTGTTGTGTCGAATTATTTTTGTATAGGTGACATTAATAAATTCTTCAATTTTCAAATTTCTGAACGATAATAACAATGTTAAAATATTTTCTATGTTGACCTAATGATTATTTAGATTCTCTGTATCGGTCTAAGAAATTTTTATATTTCTTTACTTAGTGCTTTATGACTTATCGACGTCGAGATCGTTACGGGCGAGATAATACTGGGAACAAGAAACTTGGAGGAATTCTCTCCGGGTCTTTTAAAGGAACTAACTCCAATTTAACTGGAGTAATTTAGCGAAAACAGAAATCCTGATGACTGATGACTTTATCTCGCGCGTTCCTGAAATGCAGGCCCGAACGTTATCGCTCGCCCTCCAGGCTTGGTTCACCACAGGAAATAATGGAACAGTTCTCTACTCATGGGTCACAAGTTCCTATCCGTTAACAGAAAGCACGTTGACCACTAGTAAAATTCTTACACCGTTCGGAGGATTATTGTAACTATAAATTTAAGAGCCTGAAGATAGCCTGCCTAAGTTAATGTTAGTCTATGATATACATGAACAAATACACACAAAATATCTCTAACTTTTTCAAGGAACATGGCATGAAAATTTCTCTTCGAACTGATAGGGGAATACACCAACAGCTTAAAACTTACACACAGGTGGCTACAACAATCAGACATTAACTTATCAACTTACATGACTCAAATATGAGATACTATACGTAGAGTTGAAACGAGGATAACACCGAACTAAATGCAAAGAACTCAGGAGGTTACTAAAGTACAGTAATCATTCTACATTCGCCAAGCATCTCATAGAAAATCATCATTTACCGACAGATATGAACACAGATATATAAAGCAACGCCGTGAACAACCACACCACATTCAAAAGTTAATATTCAGTGGTAAACAGGTAATAAAAGGAGATATATATAACACATCAAAAGCTGTACAAGCTAAAGAACACAAACTAATCGCGCACACGCGTAATTAAAAAAACAACAACATAAACACAAAAAATTACTACAGCCACACATTCACGCATCACACATAAAATGAAAAGAGATTATGAAAACGTTACCCGTTCACATACTACGGTACTCCCGTGTATTAACAAACAAAATGGCCACGACAGCCAAACGAAGAGTGAAAAGGCGCGTGGCACTACATATATCTGGCAGTAATTATTAGCTTTTCGGGTTATTCCGCGTTGTTTATTGAAATACCTTAGCTTTCGGCTGGTATCCTACAGCCTTCTTCAGAGATACTGTTTGTATAGATTTTGACATAACAACAGCATCCAGGCATCACAGTAAGAAAGTAAGTTGATTTAGTTTACGCGATCTTTTCTCTCGTAGTTTTGAGAAGTTTCTGCATGAGTAAAATATATCCTCCCCGTAGAGGTGAGTTAAACGATTCTTAAGATTTCCGCGGCCGTCTGTGTTCATAATTATGAACAAAGATGGCTGCGGAAATCGTAGGAATCATTTAGCTGGCAGTAACTGGACAGATTGTACTAAACGGAACGTGCTTGTATGATACTATCAATCCCAATAACATCAATGCAAACTGTGAGTATAAGTCAACCATCAAAGTTTACAGTTCTAGAATTACGTTAAATATTATTTAAACGAAGTTGTAAAACTAAGCTTAAATTTTAACGGAGATTCATAGCTGATGATTGGCTGATTACATACGGCAAAAAAAAGAAATAATAATAATAAAAAGAAGTGGCTTTGGGATTATTTACTAACAATTAATTAAAATAACATTATTAGAGAGATCTTAGTTGCCAGATGATCCGATCGAAGAAGCAATAAGGATATTGCTTAAATTTTTTAAAAAAATGAGTGACCCCTTTTATATCATTGGCATGTAATAATTTTTGTAACCTTTTCAATACCTGTAGAGAACCAACTCCTATTCTCATTTTCTATTCGTGGGGCTTTTTTTAATACCACCATTAGTCGCTTCGGCTTGGGATAAGCATAAATAAGAGAAGAAAGTATCATTTTCTGTTCGTGAACAACGTAAACGATATTTTGTATACTAAGAGTTAATCTGTTTATTTCTTCAGTTACGTCGGAATGATTACTAGAAACTCCTTGAAAACGTAGTCAGGTTGACTTGAAATTCATCTTCATGGCGTACTTCAAGGTATTCATAATATTGTGCTTCGACGACCACGGCCAAAATGTGAGGTATCATACGAAAACACCAAAAGGTTTTAGAATTCTGTAGGGAGATTAAAAATCTTTGCTGGTTCAGTTTCTTATATTGAACAGTTGTTAGCAATTAGTAACTAATTCATCGGCCACATTGCCAAAGACGTTATTCTGTGACCGTTGTGTAGATTTAAGCTAATGCTCCACTATGACTGCTGATTAATCATCTAGAAGTATCTGTTCAATTTCCGGCCGTGATATATACTGTCTCTCGCGTTTAGTTGCTTCCGGAAACCGGTCCGATAAATTCAGGGGAGGAGGGAGTTACTGCTTATCTGAAGCTGGTATAGATTAATTAGAGCATTAACTAGAAACCAGCGGCAGATATTTCAATGAAACACAAACGTAAACAGAGCTACCAATCAATAGACTAGCAACAAGGCACGCCAGCTGTTGAAAAATATAATATGACGCAAAAAATCTTCTTAAACTTTTCTGGTAACAATTTATTTAGTTATTTTCCTTGGCCTATATTATTTATACAGTTAACTGTAATAATTTTCATTATTCTTTCTTCCTTTCTTCAGACTATATTCTGCTGTTCTTAGCTTCATGTTTTCTTGTAATTTTTGGTGAAATCTAATGTTACCCTTACGGAATCACACTCCTGGTAACAATGGTTAACCCAAATCTGGATGGCCGGACGGGGATTCAAACGCGCGTCCTCCCGAATGCGAGGCCCTAACGTCATCGCTCACCCACCATGCTTGGTATAACAACGTCTCCTGTTATAAACTACGAAATCGAAATTAAAATTCACAGATATATTATGTAAGTAGCTACGTCAACGTGTCTCAAAGAAATTTTACATTGAATCGGGAAGGAAGAATGGGCCTAGATATAGTTCCGTGGTGGGTGAACGGTTAAGGTTCTGGCTTCGCATTCGGGAGGACGCGGGTTCGAATCCCCGTCCGGGCATCCAGATTTGGGTTTTCCATGATATCCCCAAATCACTCAAGTCGAATGCCGGGATGCTTCCTTCAAAAAGGCCATTGACGAATACCTTCCCGTCCCTTGTCCCCAGTTCCATCCCGCCTCTAATGACCTCGACGTCGACGAGGCGTAAAACCATAAGGAAAAAAAAATTATCCCGGATCCCGCTTATCGTCCGTACTGACTGCTTATTTTAGACGATTTATCTCGGCGAATACTGGCGTGGTTTGTAATCTCCATCTCATGAACTACACATTTCACAAACATCAAACAGAACCCAAATTACACTTCTAGTAGACAAATGTCAAAATTTAAGTTAGCACGATAGAGACTGAATATCGAGGGTTCAAAACTCCATCACCAAGGTGACACAATCGACCAGCTTGGATCTTCAAGACTGGTGTAAATATTTGTTGTGTAGTTGACATGAAACTTCATACCTGCTTACTCTTCTTGGGGAGCGTCTATAAACTACGTAGCTCTATTTTGGGTTCCTGTGTATCCCCCTCCCATACCCCACGTAAACCAACTTATCATTCTTCCCCCACCCCCCCCCCAACTGATGCACATAGTTTATGGACGCTCCAGTGTGGAGGATTTTTCGTTAACATCTCTAAAAACAGAGTAGTCCTATTATTTAAACTTCATAAATTCTAAGAATCTGAAAGATCTGTGCAACGCGACAAAATTTGTGACGAACAAAACTGTCTACAAATGTTTTCCATGAGAAGTTCGCAATTTAACTGACCCTCGTGTGTATTAAACTAAATGATTGCGAATAAAAGTTATGTGTAATGAATAATTACTATATCCTCATAAAAAGTCAGCCGATATTAACATCTCCTAAGACACTTAACTTGCTGGTTTAGTGGTTAACACTTCCAGAGAACACGGGCTTGATCTCCGACTTCGGTTTTTGCATGGTTTCCAGAAATCTTCCCAAGCCAAATTCCTGGATGGATCCTAGAGAAGTGCATCAATTTTGTTACCACAAACTTTTCCGGCTCTAATGTTGCAGCCATCGACGATCTGTAAAATTATAAAAATTTTCTTTAATGCAGGCTATGAAGCATTTTATATACATCCTTTCACAACTAATATTATAACTACGTTTTTATTCCCAGTGTCGTTTTATGAAAACTGAGAAAATCTCTGCGTGTTTATTAATAACTTGCATAAACGCCTAAAATGGTTTTCTTTTCTTTATTCGTTTTGCCGGGAGGTCACTACCTCCACTTTTCAGCAACATATAATCACTGAAGTTGCTTATCTTTATATATAAAGATGAATGTATGTTTGTTTGTTTATTGGTTTGTTTGTTCTTCATACAAATCCACAGTTTTCATCCGATCTCGATGAAACTTTGCACACTTATCCTTTGAAATAAGGAGAAAAATATTGTCTACATTTGGTTGAAAAATTATCTGTATAAATAACACATGTTGTGTCATAACTTCGAAATACGGCGATAGACAGACACGTTGGAAGTGGACGTCTCCAGACCGTATTTCCGTGTAGTGAACTGGCAGCTCAGTGGCTAAAGAGCTTGCTTACGAACGTCGTGGTCTCCGGTTCAAATCTCCGTGGAGGCTGAGATTTTTAAAAATTGTTTTTCATCGTAAGAGTCAGGCATGGGCCGTAGGTTATTTGGATTGAATGTTAAACTGTAGATATTATAAAGTTAGGGGTGCAATGCGAGGCAAATCGTAGGTAGTCTTGCAATTTTGTTGGTGTACACTTTTTTACGTTATAATGATCCCTCAGGTGTTGTTCGCAGTCAGTGTGTGAGTGTGAACAGTAATACTAATATAAATACGGAAGTAAGTCTCTGTCTTTTTGTTACTTTTTGACGACTATATGGCTATATCGTTGTGATGGAATATCATAAGGAAAGCTGTATGAAGGGCACAGGATATTTTTTCCATTATGATTAACAGTTGTAGTCACGAAATTTTGAAATCTTATCGAACAGTGACAGAAATATGTTGGAAATTGATTCTCTTCAAGAGGCAGGTTCGACGGTAGAATGATATAGTGATAGCTTTCCTGTCATATTATGCCAACTCGATATTGTTTGGGACCAATCCTTCGTTACCAACAACTTTTTACATTTAATTCTGGCAAAAAAATTCTTAATCCACGCATACGAAGTCGCGGGTACGAGGCTAGTAATACTATAAATACGGAAGTAGGTCTCTGTCTTTTTGTTACGTTTTGACTACTAAATGGCTATATCGATGGAATTTGACAAGAAAATCTGCATGAAGGGCACAGGACATTTTTTCCAGTATGATTAACAGTTGTAGCCACGAAATTTTGAGACCTTATCGAATGGTGACAGTAATATGTTGGAAATTGCTTCTCTTCAAGTGACAGGTTCGACGCTAGAATGATATAGTGATAGCTTTCCTGTCATATTATGCCAACTCGGTGTTGTTTGGGACCAATCCTTCGTTACCAACAACTTTCTATATTCAATGCTGGCAAAAAATTCTTAATCCACGCGTACGAAGTCGCGGGTACGAGCTAGTATATATATATACATATATATATCAGGAATTATAAATAGTAGAGAAAGAATAACTGCGTTTTGTGTCAGTGTTAGTTTCTCCCCACTGAGCGATATTCCAACTTGAAACGACAATGTTACCTGTTAAAGTAGGCCTTTAGTTTAAGAGCAATCAGAATCGCTCCCTTGTTTTAGAGTCATAATCCAATCTTTGCAACTGGTCTTGTATAGAACACGAACGTTTCAAAATTTCAATCCACAACAGACATTTGTATTATCAGTCGGAATCTTAACCACTGAACCACCAGACTGCTGTCTCCAGGGTTAATAAAAATCGATATTAAAAGTGGATATGAAATTAAAACATAATTTTCACTGTGAAATCACCCTATTAATGTAGCAACGCTCATTAAATAATACCTCAACAACTGGGAGGGAAATAAATTTTCTAAAGAGCACTATTGGGTTTGTCCACCAGCACAGCACAATAAACGTCATCTGCAATCGTTCGTGAAATAGCTGTCCCGTAGGAAACGGCATTTGAAATTCCGTAAGTAAGCCAGATACTGCCTGATACTCGGTAGCAGGTGGATTCTGTTCATGATACTGCATTACAGATTTTCATTTCCTTTGTTTCCCGAAATTGATCCAATAATTGCAGGTCTCCTTCCTACGTCCTGTTTCCATTCAGTTCCTTGTCCACAGTTATCACCAACTGTAATAACATTTTGGTCTACTAAGCGTAATGCAGGTTTCTGAAAAAGAAGTTTAGCATGATGAATCGCATGAGATTAATGCGGCCTTCATTTTACCTCAGTGCTCTAAATTCCTCAGCAGCTCGTATAACATTTGTCTTTGGTGCAAACTAATTAAGGAATCAAAAATATATATGGACATTTGTTTGGGGTGAAGCACATTGACGCTGTTATTTTATTTCCAAAAGTTTCAGAAATGTTTTATCTTGCAAGTTAATGAAAATTACGAAGAGACCATACTTCGACTAGAAAAAGCTTCGGCACTCAGCCACCGGCAGACCACATTATTTTTAGATAGCGCAAAGCCTCAGTATCTGATAAGGAACTAAGGATTGCGTAAATTCTTCTAGGTCTTTCCACTGGGATAGCGCTTCAGTAAAAATACATAGCGACGTTTCGGAGCCTTCCTCCGGCTCCATCTTCCGACGATATTTAAGAAACTTGCCGTACGCAACCTCTCTTCAAAGATCCATGAGCATTGTATCGTGTGATCTTTTCTTCCTGACGATAGATTTGAACTTGTCTCAATAATAACGTCAAAGATTCAGTGTTTGAATAGAAACCCACTTTATTCTAAAAAGTATGCAAATGCTAACGAAATTCTTAAATATCTTGGTTCCTTAGTCAATGATAATATCACTTGTGGGCAAGGTTTATAACACGGAACTGTGTCAGCTGAGAGAAGCCTACGCATGAAATTGCTTGACTTAATTAGTCTTATCCTTCTCTTCAGGGAAATTACTGTGTCGAATCTGTTACTGCCCCTACGCTCAGAAATGAATTACACCTACTAGATGTAACCAACTATACCTCAGAGAATATAATTCCGTCTTTAGTCAGTGGTGAGCTTTTTTTATATATACCAAGTTAACTAGACCTCATCTGTGTCCGCAAGTCATGACTTTCTGACCTTTGCGCTTCTCTTGGCTAGAGTCCCTTAAGGCTGCTGCTAAAGTGACCTACCTTATATCTTATAATACAAAGACCGTCTCTGTTCTTGCAGTATTAGGTATTCTTATTAACTTTCTCATCTCATGAGTAAATCATATCCTAATTAATTTGTAGTTAAATGTCTTATTAAATATTAATATTAGAGTTCATAACTAGGCACTCGTAGCCTCCTTGTCTATCTGAATGTGATACTGAATTACACTGTAGATATTTTGAGAAAAGAGGAGGAAACGACCCTAGGAACCTTTGAGATGTGACTGTGGTGAACGATGGGAGAAGAACTTGAAGACTATCAGATACGACAAGAAAATTTATTACTCCGTTTATAACACTTCAATGCATAATTTTAGAACAAACCATAAATGAGGAAGGAAAAAAAAACAGCCGCGGAGGAGATGGTAAAGAAGCAAACTTTTTTTTTTTTTTTTTTTTTTTTTTTTTTTTTTTTTTTTTTTTTTTTTTTTTTTTTTTTTTTTTTTTTTTTTTGTACAGTGCTTTCGAGGACAAGCGGGCGCTGTATGACAGCATCTGCCGCGGCGAGGCTGCGGAAACTGCTGGTTTCCGGACACCTGGAATAGACTTAATAAAAAGAAGAGCACTTTTCAAGCAATGGCGCAAACAAGTTACCAGAAGGCTGGACTCCCGGTTGCAGGAGGCTTGACGAGCTCGATGGGAGCAGAGTCAGACGGGCAGGCACATACACTCCTGGAAATTGAAATAAGAACACCGTGAATTCATTGTCCCAGGAATGGGAAACTTAATATACATATTCCTGGGGTCAGATACAACACATGATCACACAGACAGAACCATAGGCACATAGACACAGGCAACAGAGCATGCACAATGTCGGCACTAGTGCCGTGTATATCCTCCTTTCGCAGCAATGCAGGCTGCAATTCTCCCATGGAGACGATCGTAGAGGTGCTGGATGTAGTACTGTGGAACGGAATGCCAAGCCATTTCCACCTGGCGCCTCAGCTGGACAAGCGTTCGTGCTGGAAGTGCAGACCGCGTGAGACGACGTTTCATCCAGTCCCAAACATGCTCAATGGGGGACAGATCCGGAGATCTCGCTGGCCAGGGTAATTGACTTACATCTTCTAGAGCACGTTGGGTGGCACGGGATACATGTGGACGTGCATTGTCCTGTTGGAACAGCATGTTCCCTTGCCGGTCTAGGAATGGCAGAACGATGGGTTCGATGACGGTTTGAATGTACCGTGCATTGTTCAGTGTCCCCTCGACGATCACCAGAGGTGTACGGCCAGTGTAGGAGATCGCTCCCCACACCATGATGCCGGGTGTTGGCCCTGTTTGCCTAGGTCGTATGCAGTCCTGATTGTGGCGCTCACCTGCACGGCGCCAAACACGCATACGACCATCATTGGCACCAAGGCAGAAGCGACTCTCATCACTGAAGACGACACGTCTCCATTCGTCCTTCCATACACGCCTGTCGCGACACCACTGGAGGCGGGCTGCACGATGTTGGGGCGTGAGCGGAAGACGACCTAACGGTGCGCGGGACCGTAGCCCAACTTCATGGAGACGGTTGCGAATGGTCCTCTCTGATACCCCAGGAGCAACAGTGTCCCTAATTTGCCGGGAAGTGGCGGTGCGGTCCCCTAGGGCACTGCGTAGGATGCGACGGTCTTGGCGTGCGTCCGTGCGTCGCTGCTGTCCGGACCCAGGTCGACGGGCACGTGCACCTTCCGCCGACCACTGGCGACAACATTCGATGTACTGTGGAGACCTCGCACCCCGCATGTTGAGCAATTCGGCGGTACGTCCACCCGGCCTCCCGCATGCCCACTAAACGCCCTCGCTCAAAGTCCGTCAACTACACATACGGTTCACGTACACGCTGTCGCGGCATGCTACCAGTGTTAAAGACTGAGATGGAGCTCCGTATGCCACGGCAAACTGGCTGACACTGACTACGGCGGTGCCCAACCGCTGCGCAGCTAGCGCCCTTCGACGGCCAACACTGCTGTTATATGCATGTAGGTCTTAATAGCCACAGTAATGGGCAATGTATCTGTAACGTGACCACTGCTTGGATTTTTCTTCTGGTGCCTTCTCCTCGGAGATGACTGACAACAATGATATATTAGATCACCGTTTCCATATTTGCTTACAGTAAAGGAGCTATGTCGTTGATTTCGAACCACTGCTAGATATTCCGGTACGTGAAAATCTTCAATGATACAAGTTTCCCTTTAATATCAACTATTGTCAACGTCTATTGTCAAACGTCTGGTTTTATTTTTTGGAAAAATGTGAGTAAAATACACGGCTTTGCTGCGCTTTCCATCTACTTTGTTTTGCAGCATGCCGAAGTAAATGTTTGTTAGTTATCTGATCTATCCAGGGGAGTTATCGGTGGTACAGCTATAATTTCATAGCTACAAACAAATAACGGAAGCAGATGCAGGCGTTTATTGTCGCTATTTATTGGTGGTAAAAGACAAAATCTTCGGTTTCGTTATGACTGTGTATCACATTTCGTGATACAACTTGTATTACAAATTTTAGAAATCGTTAGTTAATTTTCGCAATTTTTTGGCACAGAGAAGGTAAATATGTTACTTAGTGCTGGTCATATGTCAACAACAGGGTAATTGTGTGTCGTTCCAGCCTGTGATTTATGACACAGCAAGCACGAGTGAAACATCTTTATATACTTGTGAAACTTACAGAAAAGAGGAAAGTATCAAATAAGTGAAGAAATTATGAAAGTGGCATTGGTTGTGTTGGCTGTAATGATAATTATATATATAAAACCCAAAAAGATTTCACAAACTAAAAGCTTTCAGATTTCAAACAACGGCCATTTTAAATATTGCTGGCTTACAAACTAACAAATGCCTTTTTTACCTACCTGGTAATACCTGACTCTGTTAGGTTACTCTGCGAATGCTATAAACAGAGTCATAAAACCCTGTCTCATAGCGGTCGTAAATTAAAGCCCTAAAAAAGTACTTGTTGCTATGACAAATCGATACTGAGTGGTAAATTAAAAACCAAATAGTCGGAATAACGCAAGAGATGAAATTGACTATTTAGTAATCAGTTCGTGTGAATAACTGAATTACCAACGTAAAGTATGAAATGACGTGCAAAGCACGCATTTATTTCTCTTCTTTCTTCCATTATTGCATTGCACTTTGTTCTCATATCTCTCTATAACAGTAAACGAAATTTTTCGTGGAGGATTAACGTCAATATAAATGTTAATACTTAACAGGTAATGTTTCCTAAATATTTTCTTTGTAACGTGGAAGCTTTGACTTTTTTGCTTATGGCTTTTACGCCTCGTCGATGTCGAGGTCATTAGGGATGGAGACTGGGGATAAAGAACCGGAAAGAATTCGGTCATGGCCTTTTGAAGGAATCATCCCTGCATTTGCCCCGAGTGATTTTGGGAAATCATGGAAAACCCAAATCTGGGTGCCCGAACGGGGATTCGAATCCTAGTTCTCCCGAATGCTAGGCCAGATCCTTGCCACTCTCCCACCACGCTCGATAACATGGAAGCACCGAGTCTAGCAAAAACAACATTATATGTTATAATTTGTCAGAGTTATTATTGTTAATAGCGATAGAACTGTTGGCCTGTTTACATGTTCCTGAGTCTTTACTTGTATTTTATGCACGTTTTTTCCTTCAATTCTTTCATTGTTTTAAATGTATTGCTCAATACTTTTTTCTTATGATGCCACGACAGATTCCGAGCGTAGGAGGTTACCATGGTGGACATACCCCTTCATGGAAACTCAGTTGGAGAAATGAAATTGAGTTGTTTCCCTTTGACTTCACCAGTGTGTGTTAATATGAGTCCCTGGCACGTTCCGGGCTTTAACCCCCTTATATGAGATATTTTAAATTCTTTGTGCCCGAAGTAAAATGCTAATTAAGATCATAGCTCTCTCCACCCTTCCAAAAAAAAGAATTAATTCTTCTACAAGGAATAAAATTTCATCTCCGTCACAAAGCTGCTTCGGTTTTGGGCAAGAAATGCCAGTGGTTTGTAAAGAGGAGCACTTAGGGTGAGAGTAGCAGACCGACCAGTTTAACCTCAGTGGTACTGAGATCGGCAATGAGAATCCTTCTGTCAGTTACAAACAAAATAAATTTCAAAAATCAAATTCTCAGATCTAACCTATTTTTTGTTGACTCAGAACCGAGTATCGCACTAGCACTAGATCTGTCTAAGGCGTTTGACAGAGTAAGCCATAAAATGGTAGTAAATAAGGTAAAAACCATTGGAGTGGATAAGAAAGTCATTTGCTGGGTAGAAAAATTTTTAAAAGGTAGAAAACAGAAAGTTAGGTTAGGAAATGTAGTATCAAAAGAAGTTGAAGTAAAAATGGGTGTGCCACAGGGTAGCGTATTGGGACCATTGCTATTCATTATTCTAATGAATAATTGTGTTGATTGTTTACTATCTGAAATTAGATTGTTTGCAGATGTCATAATGCTGTATAAAAGAATCAAAACGATAGAGGATTGTAAACAGTTGCAGGGTGATCTGGACAGGATATCTAATTGGGTTGGTAAACATGGAATGAAGATAAATGCAAAGAAGAGTCAGCTTATTAGATACACAAATAAAAAACAAAAGGTTAATTATGAATATAAGGTGGGGAAAGAATTGCCTGCAGAAGACTTGAAATGTAAATATCTTGGAATTACTTTTGATAACAAACTTAACTGGGCAGGACACATTGGACAGGTGGTAGGAAAAGGTTTCAAAGTTCTGCACTTGTTGGAGAGAGTGATGAGGGGATGTGCGAGAGAAGTCAAGGAACTGGGTTACAAAACTTTGGTCAGACCATTGCTCGAATATGGTAGTGTATTATGGGACCCTCATTTTACGTATCAAATACAGGAGTTGGAGAGGGTGCAAAGAAGGGCTGCTAGATTTGTTTCTGGAAATTATCGCAGAATGCAATCAGTGACGGATATGATAAAGGAGCTGGAATGGGATTCATTGCAAGACAGGAGGAGAATGAGGAGGGTCATGGGAGTGTACAGGGCATTTACTGGCGATGAGGCATGGAAAGATATTGCAATAGGTATGAAAAGTAGTGCATGGAAGGGAAAAGATGACCATGACCACAAGCTGGCACTCGATTTCAGGCACAAGGGTGTAGGAAGATTCTCTTTTTTAGGTAAGGGTGTCAGGGATTGGAATGAGTTACCAAGAGAAATGATGAATAATTTACCGAAAACTTTGAAAGATTTTAAAGATAAAATTTTTAGAGGGCAAATGTAGGTGGGGTAAGGATAGGGGGAAGATTGGTGTGTAGGGAAATTGCCACCGGAGCCTGTGCTCCATTGCAATTAAATTCAATTAAATCGTATATTTACGTATTCACTGCCATTCTGTGATATATCTAGCTTTACACTGTCAAGTTGGTTTCTTCTCCATCTGTCCGCTTGAAATGTGGTTCACATAACACACTAAGAAGCGGCCTGGTGGCTCAGTGGTTTAGGCATCTGACTGGAAAGCGAAAGGTCCCCATTCGAATCCCTTAAGCCATAGTTGTCAAACTCAATTTTGCAGAGGGCCGTATATTAAATTTAGAATGTGTAGTCGGGCCAGATTCAAATAAAAAAAATGTACTGAATTATTATAACATTTTATTTATTTAATTGTATAGTAAAGCTCTAAAGAACATGATTCTTCTTTCTGGGTCACATTGCGATCGCGGGCCGTATAGATAGGGCCCGGGGCCCGGATGCGGCTCGCGGGCCGTATCTTTGACATCACTGTCTTAAACGGACCTACACTTCTGGCACAGATTGCTGTCCAATATGTAATACGCCAGAACGCTTCCTTGATTCGGATTCCACGTTAAACTTCAGGTCGACTTTACTTGGTAGGATTACTGGGTTAGGTTAGGTAAGAGGAAAGGAACGACTGCGCTAGCAAGTGGGTAATGGAGGCTTCATTCTTCATAAAATGAATAAATTAATAAAATTTAAGTACAGTAGAATTGTTGTTTACTTTCAATACAGTGGTTTAATATTAATTATTCATAAAGAAATACATCTCATCGGCCGGATGGTTCAGTGGTTAAGGTGTCTGACTGAAGATTGAAGTACGTCAGAACGCTTCCATTGTTGCGATTCCAAGTTAAACTCTAGGTCCAATCAAACTACTTATTTTGTTCCCCTCTCAACTTCTTACTTCATCAATACCTTCGTATTAATACATTATGAAATGGCTGTAATAAATTTTTATACTCGCTACATACAGATGAAGAGACATAATATTTTCGACAAATCTTCTGTTATTTATTTAATTTTTCCTATAGTTAACGCTCCGTCGACGTAGTGGTCATTACGGATGAAAAAGCACGGGGTAGCGGAGAAACTAGCGGAAAGGAATTCGGTCATGGCCGTAAGGAACCATTCCGGCATTCACCTGGAGTGATTTCGAGAAACCATGGAAAACTAAAATCTAGAGGGCCGGACGGAAACCCCATATTCCCGATTTCGAGAACAGAGAGATACCGCTCACACACCACACTCGAGTGGATATTAGTAAACATATTGATTATCGCAGTTTCGTACTGTAGAGCCATTTGTGACCACGAAGTTATAATGTTATTAGCGACATTCGGTAGGTATCCTTTGCTGTAAAAGGAGCTACGAACAGTACGTCGGAAAACTGATAGCAACAATGCCATTCAGCAGATTGTGTTGCACCACTGGAAATCCAGTAACTACATTTGAAACCCTCTGTGAAACGCTACCAACAGATGGAATTAGTGTACAATGGCGAGCAGGCAACAGTTCAGTCACTGCCAGGAAAGAGCTTTTCCAACAAAGAGTAAACCTCAACAATGATTTGACGACCGGTGGTTGATATTATCAAATGACACAAAGCCGACGCTATTTAACGCTATCCCCAATTTACAAAGAGCCGTGGATAATCGCAGCGACTGCACGGAAAGCTGTTGGGTGTTTATACTGTCTCTTGTTTACACTGTACGTTACTGAGTATACTTCGCACTGTAGCGTCATTATCAGGTCTGAGTAATTGTTTAATTTTTTTCTATACTATTACAAACCTGTAAGAGGTCTACGCCTGTCTTTCCATAGTCGAGACGGCAGATATGCGGAACAAATTTAGACGGTGTTATCATGGTCTGAAAGCTTACCATCTAACTTAAAACCTACGGTATGTCTCGCAACTCTATCTGACTGCGGAGTCAGAAGTGATAATTCATTGTTATCAAGAACAGATTGGCACTATAGATTACACTCCATCTCTGATTAATTATCGTTACAAGATACAGGTAAGCACGCCACCCTTAGGATTCTGTTAATTTTATTATTTACTTCATAATTTGCTTTGTTTATTTCTTCACTTTTCTGATATTTAGTCTGTTGCAATACACGGATTTCTCTACGACATGGATAATGAATCTCCAATAAGTGTAACAAAATTGTGAATTTCAATTTACGGTGAAAGTTACAAAGATACTTTACTACAAACGTTTAAGCTTTGTTACTAGAAGAAAAACTATTGGCAAAGGTATTACTACGCACATTAATGTACGTGTGTGTCAAGTAGCGGTAAAATCGTCGTTATTCAATATTACAGAAAGATTTATAGCATCATTTAACTCTCTTGCATGCAGATACTGTTGTTGCACCTTAGATCGACAAAAATTACTATACGCTGTAAAAGGCTAGTCTTTAATAAAAAATCAAGAAAATCACATTCAAAGAAAATTATTTTGATTCTGAATGGAAAATCTACTGTTTACACAAAATTTCATTTACGAAAACGAAGTTGGTCTGAAAGGAGACAGTTTAAATTCACATATACATTACACACGGTGCACTGGGGGATGGACGAAACATTATTGGACAGGAATTGCATCGGTAGAGCATAGAAGAAATATCTCTTGAGCCGATGGAAATTGCCACCGGAGCCTGTGCTCCATTTAAATTAAATTAAAAACTTATAGAGAATATATTTTTGTGGCACCACAGTGTCTAAAACATTATCACAGCATTGCCAATCGACTTTCGTAGTACGCGTATAGTTGACCTGAACTTATAGTGCTTAAACGACTGCTGCTGGCACCGACAATACTCGCTTCGTCTGCAGATCAGGGCAGAGTCTAAGGACCTGTCTTGATCATTCGTGCTAACCTTGTCATATGCCTATCGAAAAAGTAATGCTAACAAATCTCGCCATAAAAGAAGTCACGTTAATTATCCCTACTTCTGGGCTAGATCAAAGTATTCTCTTCTTTTTGCCAATCTGTGGTCATAACGCGAACGACTCATTCAAAAAAAATATTTTATAAACTGCAACATTGTCTTCTCCGTTTGCATATTTTATAAACATTTTTGATTGTATGACACCATTACAGTAATCTGTCACAGTCAGATAAAGTAACAGATGAACGTGTAGGTATTGTTTTCTCGTGTAACAATAATTTTGGATTCTTTTGTGGTGGTTTAATCCTTTAAAATATGAATTACTTAATTCTACGCATTCCTGGTATATAATATAACTTCATAAACGAGGGGAGTACTTATAGACCGCGACCTTGTTTGCGGAATAATAATTTATGAGACCAAAAATCAACATTAGTATATTGAACTCAGGTATGATAACGTTCCATATCCAAATCTTTTCTAACAAGATAAATATTTACAATACATGGGCAACCAAAAAAATACAACAAAGTACACACTAAAGTGTAACCTTTTGATGAAAAATGGCATTACAAAATAACTGACCTGACAACAATACTTACAGTGCGAATAGTACAGGCATAAGCATGGGCATAGCTAAGCATTACAATTTACTTTCTGTGTAATCTTTGTAAATTATTTTTATTTATGTTTATGCTTAATTATAAATTAATGAATCGGTCGTATGCATTGTTAATAAATTAATGTTAATCGCTACGTATATATGAGTAATTATGTGGATTATTTTTGTTCTATTCTCAAACCTGATATTTATCCCAGTGTTGATTCATCACAAAATTTGTGCCAAATTTTAGCAAATTATCAAATTAATTGTGTTAATTAACAAGGCAAATAAAACGACTTGGAACTTCTGGGCCTCTGTAGTCTGTTAGTGATATAACGTGCATCAGTTGTATTGCCGTAAGAATTTGTCACAATGACGGTAGAAATATTATTTTATAACCAGTCAGTATGTTATTTATAGCGAACGTGGTTTAAGAATACAAGTTACAACGTCAGACACTTCCTGCTGTTGGCTTTTTTTCGTATTAAATTTATCAACTTCTTTTGATATAGATATCTAAAAATCATTTAAATAATGTTTACGCATGCTTCTGAGAACTCCTTTTGTCAGTTTGCAGTAGTTTCTTTTAATCCCCCGGAAAACTTCCTCGTACTGTTTTGTGCCAACCACCTGGAAATTTGGCTGTCCTGTGGTAGGGCTATTATTCTAGTTTCAGTGATCTCTTTCATGTTTTTTTTTCGTATTACCGATTATATTCTTTTGTATTGCAGCAATGTCTGACTGTTTTACAAAACAACATCTGATTCTAGAAGGAAATGCGGCCGTACCGACCGTTTTTTACTGCCCCCCTGCAAACAATTTTGATTCGCGCTACTGTTCCTTGTTTGTTTGCCGCAAACAGAGCCAGCTGACTGCGAATACCAGCTGCCAGATGTCAGCTGTCGTTATTAATTCCCCGCCAAACGCAGCCGCAGTAAACAGACACCGTAACTGATTACGGGCTCAACACTGGCGGCTCACTCCGCACAGATAAGAGGGGTTTCCTCTGAAAGGCCGAGATAAATTCTGTCTCAATTTCTCAGCAACAGAATTAAAAACAGAAATAGGTGAGGAAATGTAGAATGCAACAGAATAACAGAATGTTGCTACCGCAATTTTAGCTTCATCGAAAATCATTATCTCTACATACATAAAAATGAATGTGTGTATATTTATATGTTATTTATATACATCCACAGTTTTCATCCAATATCGATAAAACTTTTGACACGCATAGGGCTACTTCAAAACAAGAGGAAAAATAGTGTCTGCATTTGGTTTACAAATACCCACCCCCTTTAGCCCTTCAGTCCATATAAAAAAACATACACGTGAAGCGGTGAAGTTTTTTTTGCAAATATCCCGAAAACTGTAAGGAAAGCGGATGATGATATTCTGGAAATTACCTCTTTATTGGAGATTGACCGGTTCCGGCCGTATAATTAATGAGAGAAATTCGAACTTACAAATTTAAAAATTGTTTTAAATTTGGCGTGACCAAACACAAATCCAAAGTTTTTATCCGATATTGATAAAACTTTAAAATTATAAAAGAAACTTTTTTTATATACAAAAACCGGATATTCTTCTCCCGTTACTCTCCTTAAACAACATTTATACGTGAATGTATTAAGTTTTTTTACAAATATTACGAAAACGACAGGCACAACTGCCAAAGAGTATAAAAAGTCATAATATTTCCTGTCGAGCGGCATTAACCTATTCCGATCGGACAATTGCTGACTTATAAATTCAAACTTGAAATTAAGAAAATTGTTTCATAGGTGATGTTGTGACACATAAATAAATAGTTTTTATCCGACCTAGAGGGAAATATGCTCTCGTATCGTTTAATATAAGTGGAAAAATAATGTCTGTATTTGGTTTACAAAAGTGCAACCACTCTTCCCCTTCATTCCTATTAAGACAAACTGACACGTACAACTTTTGATTGTTTTTAAATCTATCTCGATAACGGTTACTAAAGTGGATGGCACTGGAAAATGTTTATGACAATCCGATCAAACGGGATAAAATGGTTCCGACCTTTCATATCCAGCTCCTATAAACGCTGGGCATTCTGATAGTTTTAAATGAATGACAGGGATAATGCTGGTGTCGATTTTCTAAAACTTCAAGTAAACTCCGTAAACACTATTGAAAACATGAAAAAACAAAACTGTTCGGTACAAATTGTGGGAACTACAATAAGGAAAACAAACTTTTTTATATTTTATAACTTTTTTACTGTCACTGAACACTAAACAACATTGTGGACTTAAATATATTAAAAAGAAATCATATTATTAACGTTGTTACAACACCGCAGCTTAAAACACTGGACGGTAATGTTATTTTATACGAAAACGTTAATTTATATCATTGGAATCAAATCATTTCACAATATTAATATGTGAGAAGTGTTTTCAGAGAAAAGAAACAATTTTTTATAAGTACACGTATAGTAGCGTATGATAAATTTAATTTTAATCCATGAAATGTTTGTTTCTCCTTTGAGATTGAGACAAAGGCGGTAAATCTCACGCCAGCATAACTTCCACCAGCACGTATTAATGCAATTTATACTAGAGGGGGCTTTATTATGAGAACCTTCGAAACAAAGGAAAAAAGTTTAAATCAGCTTCGAGTTATAATTGTTGTCGGTTTCAATCAAGTTTTATGTCCATTATGAGATGGTTGATCTTTATGTAAAGCTTGTGCTGGCAACTAAAAACGAAAGCTTAATTTAGAAAGCTGGACTAATATGATTTGCAAAAAGATTAATTACATCCCACCAAAGGAGAGGTATTTAGTTTATATGCGTCAGTAAATACTGATGACTGGTCAGAAAGGTTTTTCGTATCAGTACGTGCAAATAAACGGAGTGCTGACGCTGCATTTCTCATATCTCTGGCTGCGGTGGAATTGCTGTTGGTGGAACTTGCATGTTACGCTTACAGTCGGGGAAACTCAACGGATGTGTTCATAATACATTGTTCCATGAATAAATTGTGGTTAGCAGCAGCAAACATTGTCATGGGCGGTGATAAAGTTGTGTGTATGGATCACCTGCATTATAAGCAAGTGAAGCTTTTTAATTGTGGTGGTCAAAAGCAGACAATTTGTAGGCTGATATGTGAGGATTTCGAATCGTATTGACTGTTAGGTAAACGGATCAAATGCAAATTGAGAGCTGTGTGGAAATAAGGAATGAATAAAGCAGTTTACAAATTAAGTTTATAAAAGAAGATACACGGATTGGTGTCTAATAGTCTGATATAGTAATATGTTCGTAGTGGATAAAGATTGAGGTATAAATTACACGAGGAAAACAGGATAACTGAGGACGTAACTATCGAAGTGTATGTGCCGGAAATAAGAATATTCTTACATAATCCTTACAGAAATTGAAATTATTTTATTCACTGTCGTCCAACAGGAAATAAAATCTTATGTAAGCAAAAAGCTTACAATTCTAAAAACTAGCGACCGAGCGTAGTGGGTAAACGGTTAACGTTCTGGCCTCGCATTCGGAAGGACGCGGGTTCGAATCCCCGTCCGAGTATTCAGATTTGGTTTTTTTCATTGTTTCCCCAGATCACTCCAGGCGAATGCTGGGATGCTTCCTTCAGAAATGCGAAGGCCGAATTCCATCCCGTTCCTTGTCCCCAGTCCCATCCCGCCTCTAATGACCTTAGCCGTCGACGAGGCGTAAAGCCGTTAGTAAAAATAATAATAATAATAACTAGTCTGAAAGAATCTAAGGTTCAGAAACAATATTAACAATAGAGATAACTTTTTTTCTGAATTTTGTGACCGAAAAGAACTGAGAAAAATATATTTTTTTCGAATATATGTGGGAAAGATGCAGAGTTATTCACATTCACCGATGTAATGGAATTAGTAAATTTGTTTCTTAAAAAAGGTATTAATATAGCCATTCTAAAAACATTCTGTATATTAGAGTCAAATATAATAATTAGTGTGGTGGGTGATGGGTAATGCTCTAGCCTCGGATTCGTGAGGACGCGTGTTCGTATCCCTATCCGGGCATCCATATATTACACCGAGTGAATGGCTGGTCCCAAGTCCTTTCCCGCATCTAATGACTTAGATGTAAACAAAACCTAAAGCCTTAAACAAAAAAAGGTATGTTTTGTGTTTGTCATTAACACTGATAATTACGTGCAGTTTAACTAATCTTTGGCCAGGATTTACTCAAATTTATGGTTTGTTAATAATTAAATGTACTTTTACACATCTCTAATAGATTAAAACTATCATATATAATGTATTCATTGCTATAGAAAAAGCTTCTATTCTAAATGACAGACATAGAATCAGCTATACATATATGTTATTCACGAAGCAATCGGAGTGTTTCAGCGAAATTGAAATTCCAAGGTACAGATCATAATTTTTACTATATCAGAGGAAGAAATGAGGCGTTGCCTCAAATTCTTTGTGTTTCTGTTCATTAAATAATAAATAAGTAAGCATTAGTTGTTAGCATACTGATCAGGTAAGTGTTGTATTGCTTGACCTAGTTAGCCACTATATCTTTAATGTTGCAGTGGTGTTAAATAAACCCTCGCACTACGAGGTGACGGTTTTCTGACGCTCAGTGTAGTTGATGAGAGGTATTGCACAGAAAGTTGGTGCTATTCCCCCGACATGGCGTCGTTAGCGAGTAACGACGACTGCGACTTTAATGGCTTCGCTTGGAGACCAGCTGGGCTGTTAAGTGGACCCAACTTCAGCCACGCCATCTGCGCTGCGGGCTGCCAACTGTATAGGGGCTCTTTCTTTCTCCAAGAGGAATCGTACTTTCTTGTGTCTAGCAACACTTGGGCCGTCTTAGCGACACCGAAGTGAAGCTGTGGGAAGCCTTCTAAAGATCTTCGGGTTCATGGGAGTATCTTGTACCCTTTTAGACTGTTGAACAATGCTGGGTTTGGTATTCAACATGTATAGAATCGCAGAAAAATATGAAATACCGCATGTAAATCACATACAGAGAGGATAAACACACTTTTAGTAAATCGCGGAGTAATACACTCCTGGAAATTGAAATAAGAACACCGTGAATTCATTGTACCAGGAATGGGAAACTTTATATACACATTCCTGGGGTCAGATACAACACATGATCACACAGACAGAACCATAGGCACATAGACACAGGCAACAGAGCATGCACAATGTCGGCACTAGTACCGTGTATATCCTCCTTTCGCAGCAATGCAGGCTGCAATTCTCCCATGGAGACGATCGTAGAGGTGCTGGATGTGGTCCTGTGGAACGGCATGCCAAGCCATTTCCACCTGGTGCCTCAGCTGGACCAGCGTTCGTGCTGGACGTGCAGACCGCGTGAGACGACGTTTCATCCAGTCCCAAACATGCTCAATGGGGGACACATCCGGAGATCTCGCTGGCCAGGGTAGTTGACTTACACCTTCTAGAGCACGTTGGGTGGCACGGGATACATGTGGACGTGCATTGTCCTGTTGGAACAGCATGTTCCCTTGCCAGTCTAGGAATGGTAGAACGATGGGTTCGATGACGGTTTGAATGTACCGTGCACTGTTCAGTGTCCCATCGACGATCACCAGAGGTGTACGGCCAGTGGAGGAGATCGCTCCCCACACCATGATGCCGGGTGTTGGCCCTGTGTGCCTCGGTCGTATGCAGTCCTGATTGTGGCGCTCACCTGCACGGCGCCAAACACGCAAACGACCATCATTGGCACCAAGGCAGAAGCGACTCTCATCACTGAAGACGACACGTCTCCATTCGTCCCACCATACACGCCTGTCGCGACACCACTGGAGGCGGGCTGCACGATGTTGGGGCGTGAGCGGAAGACGACCTAACGGTGGGCGGGACCGTAGCCCAGCTTCATGGAGACGGTTTCGAATGGTCCACTCTGATACCCCAGGAGTAACAGTGTCCCTAATTTGCCGGGAAGTGGCGGTGCGGTCCCCTACGGCACTGCGTAGGATGCAACGGTCTTGGCGTGCGTCCGTGCGTCGCTGCTGTCCGGACCCAGGTCGAATGGCACGTGCACCTTCCGCCGACCACTGGCGACAACATCGATGTACTGTGGAGACCTCGCGCCCCACATGTTGAGCAATTCGGCGGTACGTCCACCCGGCCTCCCGCATGCCTACTATACGCCCTCGCTCAAAGTCCGTCAACTGCACATACGGTTCACGTACACGCTGTCGCGGCATGCTACCAGTGTTAAAGACTGAGATGGAGCTCCGTATGCCACGGCAAACTGGCTGACACTGACTGCGACGGTGCCCAACCACTGCGCAGCTAGCGCCCTTCGACGGCCAACACTGCTGTTCCTGGTGTGTCCGCTGTGCCGTGCGTTTGATCATTGCTTGTACAGCCCTCTCGTAGTGTCCGGAGCAAGTATGGTGGGTCTTATACACCAGCGTCAATGTGTTCTTATTTCAATTTCCAGGAGTGTAGTAATAGTAATAATGAGGGATAAAATTTCAAGTTGGACACCTGCAGACAGCTATTCTAATTTTTTATCTGATACCATTACTGTTATACATGGATGATAAAACACCTACTCAATTCTGAGGATTATAATTTCTCTTATTTCCAGTAATACACATTAATAGTTTTTAATCCTTACAGACTTATTTTTAAAGTTGAATTAGTTGGTTCTTAGAATTAATTATAGGTGGGTGTTTCAAAAATGCAAAAATTTCATTTGCAGAGTATATATTACCATTGCTCGATGTTTGCCCTTTGTTCATATTCGTTTATTATTCAGCTCAATAGCTTGGTAGAAAATCGTATTATCTCTTATAAACATGTTTGTGAAATATTTAAGGTTTTATTAGAAATCCTGTTTAGACTAGACTTTGTAATTAAAGTTTAAAAATTGTTATTATCGGAAGCCTCATGTGATAGCTCTCTTCGCTGCCACTTTTATTAGTCCAACGAACCTTGCATAACTCTCTGGGACTGCCACCGAGCGTGGTGGTGTAACGGCTAGCATTCTGGACTTGCATTAGGGAGGATGGTGGTTCGAATCCAGATTTGGGTTTTCCATGGTTTCCTAAATCACTCCAGGCAAATGCTGGGATGCTTCCTTTAAAAGGCCATGGCCGAATTCCTTCTCATTCCTTGCCCCCCATCGTTTCCCGTCTCTAAAGACCTCACTGTTAGAGATACGTTAAGCAGTTAAGAAAAAAAAATCTGGGGCTGCTTTGATCAATCGAATATTGACATCAGAGTAGTTTGCATAGACTTCCCATTTTGGTATCTGGAAATTCCACAGAGGTTTATGAGTGATTCCTTTAATAGGTATCTGGGTACCTATTTCATAGATTATGAATCTATGTTGACTGTCAGACAAGTCACCTAGGAATTGTCTCCGGACGCGGCAGAAAGGTTATGTTAAACCTGAAGAGACGAAACATAGGTTTGGTGAGTAGTCATGTTTCCAACGGGCAGAATGAAATGTACCTTTGTCTTTAGGATCATGTATCAAGATCAGGTTGCTGACGACAGCCCATTCTATTAGTTTAATCCCGCTCTCGTCAGTCTGTTTATATCACCACAGGGTATGGCGAGCGTTGAAATCTTCATGGATAATGCTATACCTAGCCGGGACTGAATCGATAGTGTCTGGCCAAGGTGCAGTGGGTGGCTTGTAAATCATAGTAACCATAACACTCTGTAGCTCTATTGTGGAGGAAATGTAAGTAGGATGATATTCTGCTGGAATGACCTTGTAGTGGCATACATCTTATTTTTAATGTTATTCGGCAACTAAGGCCATACAGCCAGCTCAATGTGATTATCATAGCTTCCAGTAATACAGTTGAACCAGTATATAATGTAGCTTCTAAGTATGGACACCACAGGACGGACAAGACATTAACACACACACAACACATAATCACCCATGCCCTCGGCCGTAATCGAACCGGCGACCTTTGGCAGGCAGCTCCTACGCTGCCGAGGCCTGCTTACGTCATTCTTAATGTAGATTGCAATGCCATGTTTTGCATGATGTGCTGTCACCATTTTATATCCAAGTAGTTTCTGTCTACCCAGCAGCTGCTTGTCATTCTCTGTGGGGTCAGTTTCAAGTAATTAAAGTAATTATCACACACAGAATATAGTTATATATATCGCCGACAGATGGCAGCACTTCACATTCTTCATTATTACAGAGTACGACCTAGTAGTAAATATAAATTCCTTGGCGTCAGTACAGTCATATGGCTGGCAAATCAAAGCTCCAAATTTCACCACGCGAGTCTTGAGTAAACCCAAATCAAAGGCAGCCGGCCCCTAATGCTGGGAAAAGTGATGAAGTAGAAGATTCCACCAAACATCGCAATACTGCTTAAGAGACCTTATATTATTTTGAGTAGGACTATATAATGCAGGTAACAAGGTGTCTAAGGTAACTTAGTCCCCATTGTTTAACCAAGTACATCTTCAGGTGACATCGGCAACCAATTATTACAAAATTTTCATAACTCACGTTCTGAAAGTATAAAATGTGCAGTTAAACAAGAAATTGCTATCAGTAGCAATGACGATCAATTGTCATAATATTTTTGCCAAATGATGAAATATTTTTTGTTTTATTTAGGAATTAAATTACAACCAAATACCCGAGCAGATAAGTTACGAAATTTGATCAGATTAGTAGAACAGCCGCCAAATTATAACATGGTCTATAATTTGCAACAAAAAAATTAAATTATTAAGTATGGTTGTCAGCGTCTTGTGTAAATAAAGCTTTAATATCGGTGAATAAAGTGAAAAAAAATGGCATTTGAAGTGTTTTACATGAAAATATAACGAATACTTGGATCAATAAAGTATGAAATAAGAAAGATTCTTGAAGTATTGGATAAGGAAGTAATTTAGGAGTATCTGTTATAAGCAGATAGGTTGAGGACGATTATCATGAAATAATTGAATGAGTAGTATGAAGTATGTACGTTGCAAGACGATCGGCTCCAAATAAATAAATTCAGAGTTAAAATCGTTTTTCGTACATTCAGTATGACGCATTTACTGAATATGTATGTCCTTCTGTCAACATTTGCATTACATTGCGTGTGTGCAAGGCTGCGAGCGTGTGTTTTTGGGAGTTTGCGTGTGTTTGTGCGTGTTGCATTTTTTTTAGGGTGTTTGCATGTTTTTTGCCTTCATGCATGCTTAAATATGAGTGTATATGTGGAAGGGGTGAGGGGGAAAAGAATAGTGCAAAACGCTACGAAAATATTTTTGCTTTGTTCTTCAAAATCATTTGTCTCCTAACTGATGCAACATTGACTAATTTAGTATGCAATCAACCAGTAATATACGATTAGTCATAAATAACCGCTGTAATTGCAGTACAGACTTATTGTATTGTATTACACTATATTTATGTTATAGCAGTGACAAGCAGGAAGGAGAAAAATTATAGAATTCTGTAAAAAAATAATTTTGCAGCAGTAAATATTTATGTATCTCCATGTAATTAATCTACAGTTCAAAGTTAAAGGTTTTTTACTTTTTTTCCTTGGATTTTGTGACAGTAGCTGGTAACACAAAAAAACTTCCCATCATTTTTTTAGTTGAACAAGTAACTCAGATTTTCAAAAAAGGTGATCGAAGTGATCCTGGGAACTATCGTCCCATATCTATAACATCTGTTTGTAGTAGAGTTATGGAGCATATTATATGCTCGAACATTATGAATTTTCTAGATGATAATAATTTGCTTACAACAAATCAACACGGATTTCGGAAGAAACACAGTAGATGCCATTTTTTTGGTTTTTCAGAAAGCCTTTGACTCTGTGCCACACAACCGCCTTAGCGAAGCTTCGAGCGTACAGTATATCGGATCAGCTTTGTGAATGGATAAAGGATTTTCTAACTGGTCGGTCGCAGTATGTTGTCGTAGAAGGAGAAAGTTCTTCTAATCTAGATGTTACATCGGGTGTACCTCAAGGAAGTGTAATTGAACCACTTCTTTTCTTAATTTTTATAAACGATCTCGGAGACAAATTGAAAAGCCTTTTTAGATTGTTTGCTGATGATGCGGTTATTTATAGCGAAGAAAGAAATTTGGCCGATTGCTTAGAAATTCAGCGCGATCTGGATGTTATTTTGGCTTGGTGCGCTGAGTGGCAACTTACTCTAAATTGTAAAAAGTGCAAGACAATGAGCATAACTAACAAAAAGAATCCAATTGTTCAGAAATACGAGTTAAACAATACAGTTATTGATATTGTCGATTCTATGAAATATTTGGCAGTAACAGTACAAAGGAACATGAAATGGGACATACACATTAATTCGTTAGTAGGTAGAACAAATTCTACGCTGCGATTCATAGGTCGAGTCTTGAAAAATTGTAATGAACAAACAAAGGAGATAGCGTACAAATCTCTTGTGCGTAGACATTTGGATTATTGTTGTGCCATTTGGGACCCGTTTCGTAATGGGTTGATCGATAGTATAGAGAAAGTACAGAGAAGAGCCGCTCGATTCGTGATCGCTTGCTACAGTCCTTATGAAAGCGTCACCGAACTGATTAGTAGACTAGGCTGGGAGTCTTTGGTAGATAGACGACGCACGTTTCGTTTAAACTTATTGGCAAACATGTGTACTCCCACTTTCACTCACGAGTGTAGTGAAATACTTCGTCCACCAACCTATTTGAGCCGGAATGACAGAAAAGATAAGATTAGAGAAATAAGGTGCCGGACTGATTCTTATATGAATTCTTTTTTCCCTCGTACCATTAGGGATTGGAATGCACAACAAATAGATTAGCTTTGGTGCTCAGCACCCTCTGCCACCCACAATTTTGTGAATTTCAGAGTATATATGTAGATGTAGATGTAGATACCAGACGAAAATGCAGAATAAAATCAATGAATACTCCGACTCTAGAAATGCAACGCGGTTTCAAAAACCATATATTTTATTGATTTTACTAAGAAGCGATACCTAATGCAGCATTAGCCGGAATTCAATGTTTTACTATCAGTAACTATTTTAAAAGTGTTAAACAATTGGAAAAATAGTGCATTTTACTGGTTAATAAAGACTGAATTGATTTTTAATATTTTTGGGCTCATTTTTTAAATTCAGAAAATTTCTCATGAATCCACAAAAATTGATCATTGATACCAGAAAACTGGTAATTGAAAATTTAAAAAAATAATCATTGCTACTCTAAAATTTACTGTTATCTTGCTTCAAACCAGAAAGTTTATCACTTATACCAGACATTTTACCGTCGAAATTAGATAATCTGTCCTCATAAATAAGAAAATATGACATCAAAATTAGCACTTAATCGTGAAATAAAAACTTCAAAACAATTTGCAGGTGTTGGCTTTTTGCAAGATTTAAATAATCAAAAAATCTTTTTTACCAAAGGAAAATTATCTAACTAATCAGCAAACACAAGTCAAAGTTAAAAAACAAACATCTAACTACTTTTTACTCACTGTTTGTTGTTATGCAATTGCTAACGTTCACTGTATCATTGCCTTTTTAAACACACCTCAAATATCTCTTATTATTTTTTCTTTCCCTTTTTGTATTTGTTGCACAGTTTCAACAGCACTCACTTTACATAAAGACAACTCCACCGCATCGACAGTCGAAGTACGCCATCCAAGTTTCACCGATTTCTCACTTCCTGGACACAAGAAATTACTGTCATTTTTCGCCATGCTGCTGGTTTCCATTGTCGGAAAAAACTGCGACGAAATCTTCCAATCGTCGTTCGTTCAAACGTTGTAGAATTTCGAGCGATCACCAGTTTGACCAGCTCCATGAAACTTCAAATTACATCGATTCATTGAGGTAGTTTCTGGAAGTTAATATGGACTAGTTTCCAGGTTAAATTACTCCAAAAATACAATACGTAATATACTTTTGCTGCAGACCCTTTACTGTGATGAAATCTGCCAACTCGCAAATATACTAAAAACAGTGCTGCCACGTTTTACATAGAAAACAACTTGGAATTAGCGCTTTTTACTGGTCTACGAATATTTGAAGATAATATAGGTGTCCAAGAGTTTTTTTACGTCTCCCCCAGAATGTGTTACTGAACTACGTGTGATGTAACTCAAATCACATCACCGCTGATGAACCTTTTAGTCAACTTTCGTTTGGTAGAAAATATTCCACCAAAACGTACGTAAAACATACATCAGACCTCCACCCGAAGATTTAAGGCACATTATTACCACAAAAAACGTAGTAGCATTCCGTATTAACGTTGTTTCGAGTGAGCTTTCCGTATAGCGATAATCGGGAGTTTAAATAGGCTATGTAGAATCTTCGAGAGAGAACATTAAAATCACCGACAGACGTTTTGGAACGCTTTGAAATTGCTCCTGTAGTAGAAACCCTACGAAAACCATTATAACTTACATGAAACTACATAAAATCATAATAAATCAATCTCAAATTAAAGTTAAAAGAATTTACAAGCATTTTACAACATATTTACCACTCTAAACATTTTCAAATATTCAAATCTTTTTGTCTTACACAACTGTTTTGGTCACAGGATTTTCTTTAACATTTCATACACTTCATTGTTGTTAACACATTTATTCAATCCACCCAAAATATCCTCATCCATGAAAACACCATTCATAGAAAAATATTGAAATTTACTGGTAGTCAATCCATACTTCTCTCAGATGCAAATATAAATAATTTATGGAACTGCAATTTGTTTCATCATCCGAGATTTTGCGTCCAGATTAATTGAGGACATATCTGACGATAGTGTTAGCCATGAATATTTTGGAACTGCTAACGTATCTACAGTAGTACCGAAAAAAGGTCCTAATCTCTTCAATCTCTTCTGTCGAAATTAGATCTTCACTCTTAAGATCATATTTGCGTAATTAGTTGCAATTTCGGTGGCATTTATGTTCTATTGATTTTACACAATTTCTGAAAATATATTGTACGTGAGAACTGTACACCATTTGTCTCTTCCGATAAATCTCACTCATTTCCAAAAGTGGGAAGCAGAAGCTTCTGTGTAAAAATATTACATAGGTCTGTAAATGTCGAATTCAATTGAATACACACGATATGGCATCTTTTAAGATTAACCATGATCGCTTTTTTTCTATTTACCCCTTGTGTGGCTAATAAACAAAGCAAAACCAGTTGAAAATCCAACCAAGAGTCTTAAATTTTCAAACTTATCTCCTTATCTACTGAGCTGCCAGATTGCAACAGATTTTAGAATTTACTTCGATTCAAGGCATTAGGCGTCACCACACTTACAAGGGGAACTTACGGTCTCGGAAATTCAGTTTGGGATGAGACTTCGGAGGTTAGTAGTACACCTTAAGGGTGTCCACCCAGTAAAGTAGTAAAGCGCACTATCCAGAAGATTCCGAGAAAAAGGGCTCTAAAGCTTTACGCGCAACTCACATCCTAGTCGATTTGTATGCAATACCACCACAGCGGCGTGACTGAGTCTGTAGCGAACTCGCTTGTCACGCCGGCAAACCGGGATCACTGCTACCTCGGGGAACTTATTTTAAATTGTTTTAAAAATTATAACAGCTTTAAAAAAGATAATTATCAACTAATCATAAACATTTATCTATGAAATAACTGCTGCAGCTAATTAAAATGTGAATTTTCGTTTTAAAAGGTTGAATAATTTCAAATTGTATTTTTAATGGAAGTTAATTAAAACAAAGATACTTTTATGGCATTTCTTGATTTAGAAAAAGCTTTTGATAATGTTAGGTGGGAAAAGATTTTCAAAATTTTAAAGAAGTCAGGTTTAAAGTATCGAGATAGAAGAATACTCTATAAACTATATAAGAATCAAGTGGCTGTAATAAAAGTAGAGAATCACGAGAGACATGCATCAGTTAAAAAGGGTGTGAGACAAGGTTGTAGTCTATCCCCATTAATATTCAACTTGTATGTAGAAGAAGCAATGAAGAAAGTCAAAGAAAAATTTCCATGTGGCATAAGTTTTCAGGGAGAAAAAATCAGTATGCTACGATTTGCTGACGACATTGTCTTATTAGCAGAGAGGGCTGAGGATATTGAGAAGTTATTGAATTGCATGAACAAAATACTGAAGGAAGATTTTGGACTGAATATAAATCAAAGTAAAACAAAAGTGATGAAATGTAGCAGAAATGATACCAATAGTAGCAGATTAAATATAAAAATAGGTTCGGATGCAACAGGAGAAGTGAGTGAGTTCTGTTACTTGGGAAGCAAAATTACAACCGATGGCCGAAGCAGGAATGATGTTAAAAGCACAATAGCACTAGGAAAAAGAACCTTCATGAAAAAGAGAAACCTTTTAGTTTCAAATATTGATCTAGGAATTAGAAAGAACTTCTTAAAACTCTAAGTGTGGAGCACAGCACTTTATGGTAGCGAAACATGGACTTTAAGAATACCGGAAAGAAAGAAACTTGAAGCATTTGAAATGAGGTGCTACAGAAGAATGCTGAAAATTAGGTGGACAGACAAAGTAAGAAATGAACGAGTTCTGGAAATGATGGGTGAGAAAAGAAGTTTATGGAAGAAGCTTACAGGAAGAAGAGACAGGCTGGTAGGTCATATTTTGAGACATGCTGGATTGGTTAATTTGTTAGTGGAGGGAACAGTTGAAGGTAAGAACTGTAGAGGTCGACAGAGATTAGAATATATGAAGCAGATAATTGAGGACGTGGGTTGTAAGCGGTATGTAGATATGAAGAGGTTAGCACAGGATAGGAAGGGATGGAGGATTGCATTAAACCAGTCTAAAGACTGACGACAGCAAAAAAAAAAAAAAAAAAAAATTACACACAAGCACCATAATCATAACTATCGTAAATTTTTTATTTAATTGATAATATTTTATGTAATTAACTTTTTTTAAAAAGTTGTTATAATTTTTTAAACTCTTAATAATAAAAGTTTCTCTAGGTAGCATCGAACCCGGATTGCCCGCGTAGGAAGCGTGTTCGCTACTGACTCAGCCATTTTCGCTGTGGTAACATAGCGTGCAAATCGACCTATATATGTGCTGCGCGTAAAATTTTAGAGCCCTTTTGCTCTGATCTTCTGGCTAGTGCGCTTTACTGCTTTACTGGGTGGACACCCATAAGGTATTCTACCAACCTGCGAAGTCTCGTCCCAAACTGAATTTCCGAGACCGTAAGTTCACCTTGTTAGTCCAAAATCCGGCTGCATGATTTCTACGACCATCTGTTATTTGATTGAAATGCATTTTTTACATACAATTATTAGTAGCGGAATGCGATTCTGTCGGATTAACTATCAAAATATGGCCACAAGAGTTTAATTAAATTTTCAAACAAACAAAAAAATTCGTTCATTTGATTTAAAAAAAAAATATGCTGTATATATATGAAACGTTGTTGAGGTGGTATCAACTTCTGCTTCATCCGATATGTTAACGGAGATTTTGATCACCGAAGTATCATGTATAGACACTGCGTTCCATGGAGGATTACATTAATTCTCAATATCGAAAAAAATCGTATTTAGTTATTTAATTTAATTTAATGGCAATGGAACGCAAACTCCGGTGGCAATTTCCCTACACATCCATTTTCCCTTTTCCTGTACCCGCTTTCTTTTGTACTCTACAAATTTCAACTTTGAGTTATTAAAGCGTTTTGAGTAAAGTGTTTATCATCTCTCCCTGACCCTTTTTTTTTTTTTTTTTTTTTTTTTTGTAACTGCTTTACGTCTCTAGAGACGTCTTTAGAGACGGGAAAGGATGGGGGCAGGGAATGGGAAGGAATTCGGCCATGGCCTTTTGAAGGAAGCAGGAAGCATCCCGGCATTTGCCTGGAGTGATTTAGGGAAACCATGGAAAACCCAAATCTGGATGCCCGGACGGGGATTCGAACCGCCGTCCTCCCGAATGCGAGGCGAGAACGCTAACCGTTACACCGCCCCGCTCGGTCTGACCCTCTTAACCACAAACGAAAATCTTCCTACACTCTTATAACTGAAATCATTTGACATCTTATGGTCATGGTCACCTTCTCCCTTCCATGTATCTCTCTTAATTGTTCCACCAATATCTTTCCATACCTCATCACCAATATACGCCTTGTACTCTCCCATGCCCCTCTTCACCCAATTCTTAGCTTCCAATGAATCCCATTCCAGGTCTTTTACGAGCGTATTATATAAGTTCCTGTTCGTATTCTGCGGTAATTTCCAGATAATAATCTACCTGCCCTTCTCTGCACCAACTACAGTTCCTGTATTTTAAATCCAAAGTGTAGGTTCCATGCCAAATCACCATACTCAAACAATGGTATGTAACCCAATTCCTTTACTTCTCAAATTTATCACCTCGTCACTCTCTCCAGAAGTCGAAGAATTTTGAAATCTTTGCCTTGTACCTGTCAACACGTTGTGCACAGTTGAGTTTGTTATCAAATGTTATGCGTAGGTATTCATTCCCCTTCTTATTATTATAATCAGCCTTTAGGTTTTTTTTTTTCTACCAACCTGACTCTTCTTTGCATTTACCTTTCATCCCATTGGCAAACAAAGGGTCTTATTAATTTAGAAATTTACGGTGATCTTTAGGATTTTTATTAATTGTTTTTGGCACTGTCGTTAACTAAAACGGCGTCTACCTGAAGTTAAACGTGCGGCTAGATAATACCAATGTTCCATTACACAATACTGATTGCTATAACAGTAGACGCCTAGCAAAAAAAAAATCAATAAATTATAAACCGTAACACCATATTTGAACACAATAGCATAAGAAACGTCAGAAATATCACAACAAAATATAATATCACAATATGTGTTCCATATTTTCTTGAATTATTGTATGCTTAAAATTTCAACCATTTGTATTCAATTCTGGTAATTTTATTTTCAAAATATTTAATTTTTTTATGCAATGCCTATTTTTATTTCTTAAGTGGAAGTGGATACGCATATAGAAAACAGACACATGTACCAAATAACTGAAAGACAATGTTTTTATCCATTAAATTACAATTGAAAAAGTTTATTCGGGTGCTTTGGGTTACATAATATTTTCGATCTTTGCTCTTCTGCAAAAGCAGAGTACCCAGCATTGCTCGGCAGGTGGGTATGAAAGTTCTGATGTTATATCCGGTTTGATCGGATTGTAGTTAAAAATTCACCATCTACTTTGGCGCCAATGCAAAAAACGGAAAAGTTGTTTGTGTAAAGTCCTAAGAGTGGCAAAAATGAAGAGCTGGTAGTGTTTTCGTACGCGTGGATTAAGAATTTTTTTTGCCAGATTTGAATATCGAAAATTGTTGGTAGCGAAGGATTGGTCCCAAACAACACCGAGTCGGCATAGTATGACCGGAAAGCCGTAACTATATCATTCTGCCATCGAACCTGTCTCTTGAAGAGAATCAATTTCCAACATGTGGTGATGGGGGGGTCTGGGGTGTTAACTAAGGGCAGCTTTATTTCAGCTTGGATTTTTCTTCTTTCTTCAGAATGAACATCCCATTTTCGGATTCAAATAACATGTGCGACAAATTTACGGTTTGTTCTAAATATTAATACAATGACATCAACGATTACACAAATATTTATTTATTTTTTGTTGTTAGTTAGTCTAAACCATATTTCCTGCTAGGTAATAGGAGAATGCACAAACAGTTCTACATGCCAGGATGTAAACACTTTCCATAATAATTCATTTACAGTTAGGTTTGGATGTAGTAAATCATTTGTCTGTATGGACTGTGTGTAACTAATTTCCTTCTTTTGTTTGTTTACAGCGTCACAGTACAACACATACGTCACGCTGAAACTGCAGAACGTGAAGTCTACAACAGTAACCGTGAAGGGCGCCAACCCGTGCTGGGAGCAGGACTTCCTCTTGTGAGTAGCCTTCACTCCTCTTCACATCTCTAAACACCTGGACCCACATTAACATAATGCGAAAGTAAAACATCTGTTGCTGAAGCCAGCACTTAATCATTTAATTAATCGGACTCAGACGATAGAGCGACTGACTGCAGACTACAAACCCGGGGCTCAATATTGAGGAAGTCCTGATTAGTTCTCTGCGGATACACTCTGCTTGCTGCCCAATTAGTACCTAGTAGAAATCTTAAAATGGTAACCTCTACTACAATAAGTGTTTATTATTTTTCTTACCCAACTACGAATTGCATTACACTCAAAGTTGGATGTAGTCTTCTCGGGAGACTAGCCGAGTAAACAAGGTGTTTCAACACGATATTTCGGCGATCTCAGGCTCCGTCGCCATATTCTGGTGAAGATGGCGACGGAGTTGAGATCGCCGAAATATCGTGTGGAAACACCTTGTTTACTCGGTTAGTCTCCCGAGAAGACTACATCCATTTTCAACGCCGAGAAAGACTTCGTTCCTATATAACACTCAAAGTTATACCTTAGCAAAAAAGAAAATACTATATTTTTTTAATCCCTATGCATGATCTATTATGTTTTGCATGTTGAATGTTGGTTCTCCCTTATATTATTAGTCTCCTTTCACCAGTAAAGAAAAATTATCATTTTTCTTACTTTTCTTACAGGTAATGTTAGATAATTTTTTCTATTTTCAATTAATACTATTCACATCCTAATCAACTTTCGAAAAGATATTTATTTTAAAGCCATGCGTTTACCAAACTGTATTTCTTAACACATTCAATTATTGCATCACAATTACTGTTGGACGTCGCCGTTTACAGTTGTTTACAAATCAGGTCATTGTTGTTCAATATCATCTCATTAAACATTCTATTCAACAACTATACTCTTAAAAATCTCAACTTCGACTGTTCCTTTGCATATTACTAATAATTAGGCCGTTCACTGCTCGCATTGTTCTTCAAGACAATATTATTAGTGACAGTCTTTACGTTACTACTTTTTACTTTTGTAACATAACAATTGTACTCACAATCAACATTTTAAGCCTGCCATGATTTACAGGGTATGTCCCTTATAAACTCCATAGGCATACCGGTTCTAACGACATTGTCGTTGATGAACCATTAAGCAAAAAAGAATGAAAAATCCTGTGGGATAAAGCGGAAGGGAAGTTCCACTGTCCATGCCACTCATATATCTAATGGCAACGTATAGAAAGCGATACAGAGGTTATATCTGCAACCACCATCAGTTTCTCTTGCCATGATAACAAAAAGAAAATACTTAGAATCAAATACCTTACGTTACATCAATCAGTCATACATTTTGCGTTAAAAATAATTTCTATCTTTCTATATCTGATCAGTGCGCAAATGTATTTTACACAACTTCTGTATATTAGCGGTTTAGTCTTTTTCAAGTAATAACATATGCAAAACGACAGCACTGCAAACTCAGTTTCGTTTGTCGAAAACGATATACGTACACCACTTATGATGAAGCACATTACACATATCATTATGTTTGGTTTTCCCTTGGTAAATACAAGTACCTATGACACCAGTCACGTCTGACACTACATTTTATTTCAGACATTTTGGTTTAGTGATAAACACTTATTCGTAGGTATCAAATTCAATTATTTTTATGAGCCAGACTTAATTTCATATCCACAACATTACCGATGGCGCAAATCGAGAAAATAAAAAGATGTTGGTTAGGGAATGCAATTCTATTGGGATTTACAGCCGAATATGCCAGTGTATTGTCCATTTTATAATTGCTGTTTAGATTGGCGTCTGTGGTTATGTCTAAAAGACGGTCAGCTTTGATTCACCTTGCAAGGAAATTAGCTGTTTTAAATAGTACTTCTTTTTTTTTACTTATTGCTTTACGCCTCGTCGACGTCGAGGTCATTAGAGGCTGGATGTGTGTGGGGACAAGGAACAGAAGGAATTCGGCATTGACCTTTTGAAGGAAGTATCCCGGCATTCGCCTGGATTGATTTGGGGAAACCGTGGAAAACCCAACTCTGGATGCCCGGAGGTAGATTCCAACCGCCGTCCTCCCGAATTCGAGGCCAGAGTGTTAGCCACTCACCCACCATGATCGGTCAATAGTACTCCACCAGTGAAAGTACCTCATAGCATTTTGCTCACCTGCAAGAAATCTGTCTAAGAAATGATTCTTAGAGACAATATTGTTGTTTTCATGTGTCCAATTTCCAATTAATCTTAATTCGCTGCTTTAGATGGAAAACGAGCGTTGTGGATAAGCGGCAACTTTCTGCCCGCGCCTTCGGGAGGACGTGGGTTCCAACCATATTTGGGAATCCAGACATCGATTTCCCATTTTTCCCGAAATCACTCCAGGCGAATGCCGGGATGTTTCCTTCAATAGGCCATGGTCGATTTCCTTCCCCCTTCCTTCCCCCAGTTTCTTCCCGCCTCTAACGACCTCGACAATGATAGATAAGACGTAAAGCTTAAAAAAAAAAGTTGAATTTTCCTTCAAATTCCTGTCACTAAACTGATAAGTTTTCTTAATTTGTGGCTGTAGTATATTTTACAGTTCAGAAATACAAAAGATATGAAAGCGTCAAGGATGATATAAACCAAGAGAAGATAGTAATTGTTACAATTTTTCTGCAAACAATACAAGCAGTATGGAATTTTATAATATGTTACTCTAGTCTTACAACATTTAAACTTCGCGAAAGTTGTTATAGCAGCGTTCACCAACAATACTACGGAAAACCGACTGATAATTGCAATCTGGATGGTCCACACAATGATGTGTAAGATCGAACCGTTGTATTATATCGCTTCAACATGCTTGTACAAGTTGCTGTTACATGAGATATATCTCACATTTTCGTTTCAATTTACATACTGTCATTTCATGAAGATATGTGCGATATACTTAAATACCATCATTATAAATCATTGAATTTATAAATTCTTCTATTTGGGATAAGGAGTTAAAAGACAACAATCAGTTTAATGAGATTCTATAGCTGTTTGAGGTGTAACGGTTGGCCGGACGAAATCTAGTTCACGTTTACTTCAATGTTATTAAAGCTATTAAATTATCGTTTTTCATCTATATTAATATAAAAAAATCCCTGCATTTTCTTATAATTATATGAAAAAATAACAGAAAATGGTGGCTATGGGTGGAATATGAAGTTATGTTGTACAAAGCTGAATTCAACATTGGATTCTCAGAAAAATTTTTTAACGAAAAGTGTACAATAAATAAGGATATTCAAGTATTTATCTACGAATATCTGTTAACATTGCATAACTGAAAAAGACCTTACTTCACATATCAAGTAGCGGAATAAAATAACATGAAATTGTCTTACTCCTGTTTGTGATTTCACCCGATCCCAGTTCACAAACTTCCAGTTTTCTTCTCGATGCTTGATCAGCATCTAGAACGAGCCACCTATCGGAAATCGAAAGTTCTACTCTCTTCAGCAACTGAAGTTTAGTCACTCGCCAAGACTTGTGCTTTTCCGCTCTTTTACTTTAGATTGTTGAGGTTATATAGAATATCTGCACACGTTGCATATGGTATTACGTGATTTTATTACAATGTTTCCTTTCTATCGATGATTTTTTAAATTTTGTCACCGAGTTAACTCCACTGCATTGAGTTCTCTCTGATCCACGGAGTTCCATTTTATAATATGCAATGCATGCAATTTCATATATCATTATGGTGATATCTTCTCAGTCCCGTAGGCCTTCGGAATGCTTGTTTTTAATTTCCTTTGAATCCCAAATCTAGTATTCAGACCTGATTAAAGTATGCTATGTGTCTTATCACACTCATATTACAGAAGAGACATCATCATTGAACCTCAGATATTCTTAAGCCAGTAATAGATGTTTAAGTGAGTGTGCGACAGAACTACTGTTGTGGTGTCTAATGGCATTCCCCAGAATTTCGGAAAATATTTTCAAAGAAATTCAGCGTTGATGCGTATCGATAGAGACAATAAAGAATATCTGGACGTCAATTGCGGATAATTGGATAAATAAATAACGATTTATGTGTATTTATTGACCTCCTGAAGGCGTTTCACTTCTTTTACAGAAGCATCTTCAGCGGGTTCTCATTTTTCTGTCTATTGCAGTTATTTATGGTCCACTCTCAGCAGCAGTAATTTTGGTTTCTTTGTGAATAGTAATTCTTTTTCCAGATTTTTATTTCACTAGGGATTAGAACAACACTGTGCTGCACTGTATTGTACGTTTATTACGAATTAATCTCTATAGCGTACGGCAACCGAAATGGGTTTAGTAACATTGCACGAAATTGCTACTTTTGAAATTCGCCTTCACTAATTGATAATTTAAAGAGGCGCGAAAAAGTATTAAACAAGTTAGTATAAAATCAAATCGGGGGAATCCTTATAAAGTTACCTTCTCAAGTGACAGAGGAATTGGACAGTCTTTTCTCTAAGAACCAGTTACAGTCAGGAACATAGGTGGTGATAGAGAAGGATGAATCTTCCGCACAGAATCTATCACAAACAGTAGCTGAGGCTTTAATCAACAGCATTGTCGGGCCACATCAGACTCAAAGCGCTTGGGAAAAATTCCCGTTTGACAATCGTGATAACACTGTTCAATAGTCCCGAATTCGAAAATGCTTAGACGGCCTCTTCTGTAGGTACTGGTTCGTTTCAGTTCGTTAACTGATACAATTTTATTGGCAGAATGTAAGGAGACAATTAGTTTAATTCAGCGACAGAAAAATATTAGACAAGAGTACATGCAGTTACTCGCACGCCGAATATAATCAGGTCATATCAGTTACAACCTCAAGTATCCTGTGTAACTTCTAGTGTAAAGTATTCTCTAAAACTAACTCGCCACTTTGCCAGATAATGTTAGCCACTATTGTAAAAAGTTACACTTACATAGTTGCTGTCTATTTTTAATATTTTCTTACACTTTATCTTCTGATTTAATTAACAAACCTATATATTTCAATTTCTCACTGATTTCACAGTGCCCACCTTTCGATTCTACAACTTCCAAGCGTGTGGAAGAAGTATCAGAGGTATTAAATTTTTGTTGCTTTGCGTTATCTTTCTCATTTGTTTACTCATATGCTTCACAATGTAAACTTCATTGGAAAAGCAAGGAATTCAGCCATGGCCGACATTAACCTGGAGTGATTTGAGGAAACCACGGAAAACCCAAATCTGGATGCCAGGATGGAGATTCGAACCTGCATCCTTCCGAATGCGAGGGCAGAGCGTTACCACTCACTCAACACGCTCGGTGTGTACACTTCAAGGCACAGGGCAGAGCCAAATGCTGTCCTTAATATGGCACTTTGTCACAGTTTAAGTATGGTCAGCCATAATAATTTATTGAATAATTACAAGTATGAAATGACAGATATGACTCGGATCCAATCTTGTTTGAAGTATGTTAGTAGTAACCAAGTTATCGTATTTTGTGAGTAATCACAGTTTCAGTTGAACGTACCAGTGTATGGTCAACGTAGTTACCCTCTCAAATTGACACGGTCGGCCGTTCCGGGCACAGAGCGCCCCTGAGTTTATGCAGCACACTCAGCTCGTTTGCATGTGGTTTACATGGCCAAGTTGCGGTCACGGCATAACACTGTATCGACTCTGGGACGGATCGGCGTTTGCGCCGCAGATTTAGTTGTTAAATAGCCTTTGTCTTTTGATAATAGCACGTCACATCACGCTATGGATTATTTTTGCTGCATCACCGTTCTCAGACGTAACAGCAAAGACTTTATTTATATGATGAAACTTACATCAAAGATATTTTTAAACCAAATGTTGAGCGTAGTGGCTGAGCGACCACGCACTGGCCTCGTATTCGGGAGGAGGAGGGTTAATATCACCGTCCGATCATTCAGATTTCGGTTTTTCAGGGTTTTCCGAAATCATTCCAAATGAAAGCTATAGACAAATTCCTTCCCGTTCCATGTCCCATATCCTCACCCCCCTCTAATGTCCTCATATTCGACGAAGCATAGAGCCATAAAAATGCCCCAAATAATAGTATTGAGAGCAGCTTTTTTTTAGAGTGCAATCTGGAATAAGAGTACCTTACAATGGAAATTGATAGCACATCCAACAGAATCACCCCCTCCTTTTTTTACACTTAAATCGCAACGTTTGAACTAGCAAAAATTTTGAAAGTGGGAAGCAAATAATTCTAAGGTTGTGAGGTTTCTTATCTTCGAGCGTATTGTGGGTAGTCTCAGTGAATAGCGATATGATCTGGACTAGTTCAGTTTCAACCTTACCAACATTTTTGGCAACGGCAATAATTTTAGTGAATGGTTACAAACATATACGATATTGTAACGGCACTGAAAATACCTAACTGTAGAGAACAATTAACGGATACAATCCCTGAGGGAGAGGAGTTCAAATGGTACTTTTAAAAAATTGGATGTTCTAACAAGCTGTGGCATCTACTATCTAGTGTGAAAATGTGTGGTCAAAGATATTCCTGTAGGCGGTGAAATGATGACATTTCAGTACCTTAAAAGCTACGAAATATCTGGCCATTTTTCCTTTTTGGAATACATTGTTGCATAGGATTTTTCTTTGGTTTCACAGTCCAGTTGGTCAAGCAGCCGACTGCACAATTTCTCTTGCTGAAAAATGCATTACACGGCTCATCTAGCAACTGCATCTTCGAACCAGGAAGACCATATCTTGGAGTCGCCAGCGAATAAGTGAAACCCTATTACAAATTACATATGCCTTTATCCTGCTACCAGGTAGAGTCGAGGTTCAGTCTTGTTATGAGGAAGATCCCATAGGAATCCACTTGGACCATGGTGTCTGGTGTCTTACTGATTAAGGCGTCCGACTAGAGATCGGAAGCTTCCCACTTCGAAACTCTGTCTCAGCGCACAGCTTGTTGTGTAATGTGAAGTGATACATAACGCTTCCTTGGTTCGGATTCTACAGGTACATTAAACTGTAGGTTCCCTATATCTGGTAGGATTATTGGCTTAGGTTAAGGTGGCTAAGATAGGGGCGAAATCGTAGCCAGTAAAACCTCTGTCATCAGGTCATTATGACAACACCACCGACCATGTTAGCAGAATGATTAAAGGTTGGGCCTACTTCCGACCATGCAGAGAAAAGTTTTCTGAAATCAATACATGTTGAGACCAATGTGGTTCCTTCAAAAGGTCCTGAGAGAATTCCTTGCATTTTTCAGATCCCATTTCTATCCCGGCAGTAATGACTCCGAAGTCGACGAGACGTAAAGCCCCCTCCTTCACCTTCTGCACCATAGAAGGACTCAACTTAATTTACCGTACGTTGCGAGATGGCGACATCTTTGTATACTGCACACACGTAGAGATGGATATGACATATATTATCTTATATTTTTATATTTTAATTCTGAATATCATCGCTGACAATAGATGTTTGGTTACTGAAATTGCAACAGATAAATATAATAGATTTTGTCTTAACATTTACTTCTGAATTTTTTCAACGGATTCTTTAAGGTAATACCACATATAATCAAGTGTGACATTTTAAGTCTTTGATGTTACAAGAAATTGCGAAGTACGTAATCTTTCAGCAATTTTTATTACCTACATACAGTTTTTTATGTTAGCATGTCCTAGAATATTTCTCCCTCTCTGCACCAATAATGTTTGAGTTTAGCCGAATTTTATATGTTTTTTGTGCAGGAAATATGCAAACCACAGTTGATTTAAGCTTTGAAAATTTTCAGTAACGAATCATGTGAGAAAATACATACATTCAGAGAAGACTTCTGAATCGTATTCTGAAAGACATTTTTGGTTATCACCCTGCATATTTCTGAACTCTGACAATTTATTTTTACTTTTTATATGAGTTTAGCTACTATAATAATAACACAAGATACGAATGAATTTTTTTAAAAAAGGTCCATTGATTCGTATGATGACAGAAAGTTCTAACTGAAAACTGAGAAGGTGGCATTGCTTAAAACATAAGTAATAGTTAGATAATTTCACGAAATTTATGTTTAATAACCACCTAAATGACAGTAAAATATTTGACATGTAAGCAAATAATGTTACCGCAAAAATGTGGAGTGTTCTTGATCTAGTACAACACTACACATTTTTTTTCCAGGAAAACTCCAAAAGTTTTTACTAATATCCAACAAAAACAAACCCAAGCACTTCGCACATTAAAATTCATTAATAATGTACTAATATTGCGTTTGAAAATGGGAATGAGTTCTCGAAACGCGTCACGCAAAGTGTAATAAAACATCATGAAAAGTAACTGTGTTGCGGTAAAATTATTTGCTTACCAGTCAACTGAAAACAGTTACAGACTTTCATAAGTCCATTTATTATGGATAAAGTAAATTAAATTATTTGCTATTTCTTTCTAGAATTAACTTGTTTGGCAACTAGTATCTTGTTTTCAACTCACAATTTCAGTGTAAACTCATCATCATCATCATCTAGGAAAGCTTCCAGCCACTGGCCGGGTCTGCTGGGAACAAAAGCCTCGCCAGGGCTTCCTGTCTAACCACCATCTCTCTTCTTCCACTGTCGCCCAATTTCCTCCTCTTTCCTACACACATTTCTTAACGCCTTTAATCCATCTGTCCCTCGGTCTTCCTCTAAGCCTCTTCCCTTTCAGCTCCATGTCCAGCATCTTCCTTTGTAGCCTCTCCTCTCCCATTCTCTTTACATGCCCGTACCACTGTAGCCTAGATTTTTCAATTCTTTGTTCTAGCGGTTATTCCTTTATCATCTCCCTGATTCTCTCATTCCTTATTCTGTCTCTTCTTGTTACTCCCACTCTACTCCTCAGAAATTTCATTTCCACCGATTGTACCCTCCCTTTGTCTCTCTCCTTCATCACCCATGTTTCTGCTCCATATGTTAAAATTGGTACAAAATATGTTTTATATATTGCCTCTTTACTCTTTTGTGTGACATCCCTACTCCATACCAGGCTTCTAATACTTTTAAAAAATCAATCTGCACATCTTCCTCTTTCGTTTACTTCCATCCTGTTTCCTCCATTTTCTTCAATACAGCTTCCCAAATATTTAAAACATTCCACTCTATTTAGTTGCTCCCCTCTAAGTGATATGCCTATGTCCGTCCTGTTCTTCTTTCTTGTTGTTATCACCACTTCACTTTTTCTCGCAGAGAACTTCATACCATAGGCTGCAACTACTCTCTCCAACACATCCAGCTGATCCTGCACCTCTCTTTCAGTGTAAACTAACTATGACAAATTAGTTATTTATACCCTAATATCCATACTGACAGGAATATTGAATAAAGTGCGTTGTGGTTGTTTCAGCGAGACGAACGACGTGAACACGGGGCTGCTGATCGAGGCGTGGAGCAAGGGCATGCTGTGGGACCGAGCCCTCGGCTACCACTGGGTGCCTCTGCCCTCCGTCAAGTACTCCAACGAGGTGAGCACAGCACTTGTCCATCCTATTAAACGCGTACGAGGGGTGGCTGCTACTCAAGAAACTCCTACGAATTTCTCACCAAAGGAGAGCTGAAATCAAATGAAATGGAGAACACATGAAACAATATTTTGTTTCTTTAAAACATTATAACCGTTTACATCTTTATATACTTATCAATCATAAACCAGTTTCCTCATCTCATCGGAAAAGAACTGAGGCTATTGCTCTTTGAAACACAAGCAGCGTTATAATATCATATTAAGAACATAATTAAATTAGTATATTGAACAAAGACTGAATCAAGCTGATGCGAATTGAAGACGATAACCAAAGCTGCCAAGAGAAGAATTATTAACTGGTAATACAAATACTTACCACTTGTGCCCATGAATATGATTGCTGATTTCGCTGAATTTGATCGTTTAGAACTGAAATGTCTGTTACGCGAAATTACAGCTAAAGGTTTGTATTTCAAATTAAGTGGTACTTGAAATGTGTATACCCAAGGATTGCACTAGTTTTTGTAAGAAATTATTTAGAATCCAGTTTCTTCGGTATGTTTCTTCAAATAATACTTGCTTCTTATCGTTTTATATTAGCCTTAATGTCATCGTTGGCGTAGAAAGTGTTTGAGCTTAGAATCTGATGGTGTTTAGTTAACAAACCTCTCGTTTCCGCTCTACAAATTAAAATCTGTTTTGGATGATCATTGTGCTGATCCGTTGTCACCACAGAGTTAACAAAAAAGCTTAAATAGCATCTAAGAAGAAAGTTTCTCATTTGTTATGTGAATTCAAGGACTTTCCCAATGACTTAGCAACTTCTGGCTGAATTTTTTCTTTTTCAAAACAGCTTTATTTGATTATGGTTCCTGCATATTATTGTTATAACCCTCTTACTCCGAACTGGCGTCTAACTTCACCACCTCCTCCCTCACTACTTCTAGCTAAACGCAGTGTTCTGGTAGGCGATTGCTAAGGGCAGTGGAGTCGGATCAGGCCAGAGTGACCTTGAAACGCCTCTGTTAACTGAACGGACTACAGCGCCCCAGTTACTATTGACGTTGTTGAATTATTAGGTAACAACTTTTTTTTTCACATACTCTCAGTTGCTCTGCTGCGTTAAATCTTAATTGTGATCGACGTTTCGATCATCTCTGGCTATCTTCGTCAGGGGAATCATCCACCTGTTGATTCTGCCCCAAACTGACGTATACGCGGGAATGCTTCTTAGTTTATAGGATACCTTGGGTCGACTTAAATATAATGGCTGCAAAAACAATGTCTTACTTAAACTCTCACTGGTGCTATGTTTTGTCTTGTGTAGAATGTTATATAGGGGGACGCAAACTTAGGTCTTAAAACTCCTGGCTGATTATTGGATGGCTGGCGTTTTATCACCGATGAGGTCGACAGATTTTTTCCTTGAACTCACCCATGTTAACGTAGCTTGCTGTAAAGTTAGTAACGCCGATGTAGCTTTTGGGTTGTAAAACGACTGGATCCTGACACCAGTCACAACATATTTTATTTAGTGCCATAGTCTGCTACTCCAATCCGACCTAATTGATAACAAAACTTGGGGGGAGAGTTTTAGTGGTGTCTTTAGTTCTATAAATAAATTAAGTAACTAATAGTAATAAAAATCCCTATGGTGAGTGATGCAACGGTTTTTACCATACGATAGTGGTTTTTAAAGTGCAAAATAGTATAATCTATCTCTCATTTAAACGATGCATATCTCGGGATCAAGTAATATGAATAAAATAAGTTCACTATAACACGTTCAGTTATGAGAGGCGGGTCAAGGTCAGTCCGCTCTATCCCCACTCCGCTGCCCTTGTCCCAACATGTGGAGGGGAAATTTACCATTCGTCTGCCTGGCTACAGCGTACGGCGCTGAGAGATATGAAAAGAGGGGGGGGGGGTGAGGTGAGGAGCGGGGCGAGGGGAACACGACCTTCAGCCACCAGTTCAAAGTGAACAAGGTATAGTAAACAAATTTACTAACAAAAATCTGGTTCTCTCGTAAATAACAAAATATGAAAACTAATTTTATAAAACTGTCAGAAGGTAAACATATTTAAATGTTTCTGTGTATAACTCAGTTAAAGCAATTTGATGAAGCTCAGGTTGATTTTGCGGGATTATGTGTTGCACCACCAGTCTCGTTAATGTAGTGGTTTCTACCGTAACAATTCGTGAATGGAGCCAGGTCAAAGCAGCGCTACTCAGTTCTATGAAAGGCTATGTAGACGTGTGCAAGTGTACATTGCCGCATTCAGTGGCCGGCGATGGCAGCTCGTGTAGCTCAAACAGCTAGACGCTGTTTTAAGTCATTCTGCTCCGCCGTCCAAGATTAAGTGAAGAATTCTACCACCTCGCTCTTCCTGCCCTCCGCAGAGACCGGGACCGCAGATCGTCTCTTGCAGCTCCTGCTGTAATCATTGCACTTGGGGCATTCCTGCTTCATTTTTTTTGCTTCGACATGCAATAAACAAATTTCGGTATTTTTTTTAATGAAATACCCTAATTGACTATAGCTCTCCCCCAACACTTTTCGGACAATTCCAGGTGTCTGGAAGTTACCATTTCCCCCCTCCTCCTGAATCCCACACAGTAAATATTGCCACGCCAAGCGTCTTCAGATCCAATAAAACGATTTCTCAGGCCTGACAGTGCGAAAAGTTTTTGTAGCCATCAACAGCTTTTCTGGTGTCGGCAGGCGAAATCTGGCCTAATGTGCTAATGGCTGGATCGGTTTACAGAAATAGATATCCTTAATTTACACCGGTTTTGTCATGCCCACTTCTAAGGCTGTTTATTGATGTTAGGTGCACTTGTAAACTGATTTGACTCATTGGAATAATTTGCAGTTATTGTAACTAATATCACTACCTAGATCTGTGTATCAAGAATGTGTAGAAGATACCAATTTTCAATAACAGATAGGAACGCCAGGTTATACATCAATGCATAAAAAATAACATCTATTTCATTTTGCAATTATCAAATATTAGTTTAACTGGAGGTGTTGTTTCAGAGGATTATTTCTAGTCCTGCATTTGAGATATGAATTAAGAGAAATTCACAGCTTTGCTGAACGGATGAACTTCCACCTCGGAACGTTCAGGAGACAAGGTTGCAGAGAAACTACAGTGCTTCTTAAGGGGGTGGCGGCCCAACTTTTGGTCAGGTGGTGGATTACACAAAGAATTTTAAATGACCTCATTAATTTCAAAGCATCCGGGTACATTACATCCCGTGCTGTGAGTAGCCTCTTTAAAAGCCACAGCTTTGGTGGTGAGATTTGGGAGTTACGAAGGTTTCTCGCAGCGGAGCGTTAGATATAAACTACAATTTGACTTTGATATTAATCAACTCATCTCACCAAGATCTTACCTTTAATTTTTATGATTCCTGAGCATGATGGCATAACATGAAAACATTGATTAGCTAAAAACGCTTGGGGTATTGATCAAAGTTTCATATAAGAAATATTTTTTTAACTGTTATTAGCAGCTTTATGTAAAATTCTATTTTACCAAACAGATTGTAAGGTGCGAAATCTGGATGAAAGCTACATGCAATATTTTTTAATTTCTGTTGGTGATAAACTGCAGCTTTTACTGGAAGTACGCTGTACCCCTAAGAGATTCGACAATGTAGCACCTCAGACTGTATGAAATCCAAAAATTAATAACGAGTTATCCTCCGGAGTTTGATACGGAATAAAACACCACACAAATTTTTCTGCAATTATCTTAAAATTTACTTAGTTGTAATGTTTCTGTTCTCTAAGATAATTATACACCTAGAAACTGCAACTAAATGAAGAAAGAGAGGAGAAATGAAATTTTTATTTTGGCCCAAATTGCACTTGCACTATCGTATCTTCCAAATAATATATAATATTTAACAGATTATTTTAATTATGGCGGGAAACTTCAAAATGGAAATCAACTTTCGCAACTTTCCTTCTTATTTTCATTTTCTTAAAAAAGGTTTATGTTGCTTTTTCAAACGTACTATTGTTTATAGTCTTTTTTCTGTTGCTAAATGGATGAATGCTCCCTCCTACAAAATGCTGACTTATAAAAGAGATGTTATCTGTATTCGTATACATTAGAAGAAATATGCGAATGATTTTACGTTGAGATGAGAAATAACAAGATCGTTCTTAGGAAAGCTGTATATGGTATACCGATGTAACTACACATTCATTGCGGTTTTTTGTAGTTTATTCATCATTTCACTTACGAATAAGTATACTGACAAATACAATCTAATCTTGACAAATAAGTACTTTGCAATGTATTAGGTGTTTTTTTTTTATTATTTCATGTTTTTCAAATAATTTAAAAGCGTCAAATAGACATTTATTTATCGAGCCGAAAGAAATAGTTCTGAATGTCCCTAATTCAATAGCAAAGTCCCTTTATTCCACTTTCCAGGATTATTTGTTATTGTTCCATCTAAGTTGCATTATTAATTCCCTCTGAAGTCACACGCACTAATCCTCCTATGAGCCTAATAGCATGACATCGCCAGTCTCTAAAACTGAAACACCCAAAACACAGTGTAAATTCTCCAGTCTAGGATACTAAACTAGCAGTAACCAGGAGACCTCCTTAGAGATTCATAGGTCGATTGCCATTGGTACAAAAGTTCCAGAGGTGAAAGGAAAGTCTTCGTCCACAGCTGCTTGTCTCATGGCTACGATCGATATTGCAGAGAGACTGAGAGCCACCTTTGACTGCACTGTAACCCTTTTTTCTTACGCATCTCCCTCTTCTAAAGGGAGAGGCACAAAGAGCGTGTGTAAAATTCATATTTAACTGTGTATTTCTGTATATTTGGAAGCCAAACATGTTTCAAAATAGTTCTTTCTGCATCTGGCTTAGTTAATGTATCGCTAATTACGATAGCCCTTGCACTGAAAGTTGGCGCAATTCGACAAAACCCATTTAACAGATCGATCTACGACAAAATTCCTAAAAGTCCAGTTTCAATTTGTGATGATCGAATCTCTGAAGTAGAAATTCAAAATAATTTGCCAAGGCTTCTCTGAAAAAAAAACTGTATACCATATTTGGTAGACGAGATGGGGTGAAGGAATGGTTTGTATAATAGTTTTATACGTTTATCATTAATGTCTTTTTACTAATATTTCATCTACCTTAGCGGTGACACATACATTAGAACTTTTCTCTTATACAAGCAAGATTTCTATACATCTCATGGCATTTCTCGCATTCCTAACTTCGTATCCGTCTATCATTTCACTCATTTTCTTTCGATATTCCCTCGCTCTCTTTTTCTCTTTCCCTTTTTGTTCGTTGTTCTCAAGTTCCTCTTCTATTCCTTTTTTCAATTTATTTCCAATATTATCAAAAAATTAAATGCAATAGTAATTTAACCACACATATTAGGTACTATGCGCTTGAATTGATGCCATTCCAAGATTTTTCAACAACAGCAACATTTATAACAAAAAATCAGGCTGCCACTGGACATCCATGAAATTGATGCAGATAGGTATCTTTCAATAAACTGGAACCATCAAATCGCTTAATCATTATAACAATTGATATTTTCTTTCCAAAAATTAATTAATACAAGCAGGAAATGACACAACAAACCCGAGACCATTGTGTATTTTTGTGTGTCGGCAATTTTCAGAAGATAGCTTTCATGGGTTTTAAAATTATCTTTCACTTATAGTTTGGTCGTAATGTTGCTGCGACTAATGTTCGCAATGCACAGTTATAATATGCAAAGTATTACGTCCTACGCACAATATCGACCATTATTTTCTTCGCCCTCCGCCCCATGGCCGTAACGCCTTCTAGTTGTAACAGCCGGTGTAACTGTTGATAATTCTACCTCACTTAGAAAAAGGTCGGTATTAAAACACAGTGTTAATGAATCCCGGTCAAGAAGTGGTCTGTTACCACTCTGGCTGTCCCTGGAACAGTCGGACAAGCCTTCCCTTTCTCTTCGTCCGTATCGAGCTTATCGTCAAACTCTAGCCTCGAGTTCGGGTAAACTCGTCGATGTTCGACTGGTTTCCCTCGTGGAAATATGCATTTTTTTTTAACAACCGTTGTATGGGAATCTCTTTTTTTGATACACTGCCACAGGCGCTGTCAAAAAACATATGTCTTTAGATAATTATTTAATTATTATTATTAAGGTAATCTGTCAAGTGCTGAAACAAACTTTTTGAGAGTTAGTGTAATTATTTTTTTGTGGTACACTTACTGCAGGCGTGAGCATTATCTGTGACAGCAAAAATCTGGTGATATTGAAGTCATTTTGATTTCTGTTTATATGTTGTGCTGTTATCCAAATGAATACGACCATTAACTTTTTAAGCAATAGAAATAACAGCTACAGAATCTGGTTAACACTAGATATATATTGAAAAACTACCACGACTTGTATACAAATAACGGTAATGATTCCCGCATTAAGAGTCAACATATATTGAGCTCGTCTGGTAAAAAGACGACGTAGGTTTAGTTTGAATTTTCTGACGAATATCTTCTTTCTTTTACGATTGCAAGTAATACTTCGCTCGCCAACATATTTAGGTCGGAGAGGAGAGATAAGATTAGACAAATAAGACGAAACAACGAATAACCCCAAAAGTCATATTATATAACAATTTTTAAAAAATGAAGACAAAGACATATTTAGCTGTAGGTAGAATGTTACGCTCAAAAAGGAAGAAAAAATGGAGATATTAGATATATTTTCCATTAATTAAGCGCACAAATGTTACATAAAAGAAGTTGTAAACTTCAGGAAATTGCCAAATGTAAACAGCGATGGCAACTTTTTACAGCCCATTACCGCAGACTTCACACTGTAAGAGATACAATTTAGAATTTGTGTGTTCAGAAAGCTAAAAGAATCTATAGATTTTAACTCACATAATGGAAGCGCCCGTCAAATATCCTGAAAATTGGAAATAATATTGTTTTGAGAATCGGAGAATAAATGTCTAAAATGACTTGGTGGAGATAAACAGGATTTTTTTGTGTGTTGTACAGCAGCGGTACAATTTCCTTATTTTAAATCAGTTCCAAAATAGTGGAGGCTGCTTAGCTTGGGAACGTGTATGTTATGACACGTTAGCCTCGTAGGTAAGGTTTAATGTTAGGCCACGATGCGCTTAGCAGCGCGTGGAAGACTACTTTCAAGCAAGACAGATGAGAAACACCATCTTCTTGTCATCCACCACCTCCTGGCCTCACATTTGTCAATTTATGCAGACATCTTCCGGAGAGGTTACCAGTTTTGTTTCCCTCTGAAACATTTGCGAAACTAACTGAACATATTTTCAATACCGGATAACACCTAATGAATCATAAGTAATTTACGTTTCATAATATAGTATTATTTAAGTTTATAGTGAGTTCAGATTTAAATCTTAGTTCCAACTGATCAGTTGTAAAAGCATTAAAAACTTTAAAATACTTCATAGACTAAATGGTGAAGAATCTTAGCCTGAAATAATCCTTTGTAAGCATAGTTCGCCGAGAATAATTCACTATTTCATATCCTTAAATCACAAGCAGACAAAAAAAAAAAAAAAAAAAAAAAAAAATTGGAGAATTGCATGAGATACCAAAAAGAATAAATCTGTGCACTGAAACGGGGAAATAAGAATCTACATCCACAGCCCGAAAGTGGGTATTGGTGTGTGCTTTGTATCAAAATAATCTACATTCTGTGCATTTCAGTTCCTTAGGACACGAGGGAAAATGGAATTAATCAGTACAACACCATACATTCCCGACCTTATCATTACGGCCCAAATACATTGGCAGGATAAATGTTTTACTGCAGTAATAAATAATAATATTTGTTCGCACATTACTTAATTACTACGTCGTCTGCTTATCTAAATCCCATCCTATTTTCGTAAGGACTATGACCAGGGGCAACAAATCGCGTGGTTCTTCTCTGAAAATTCTTTACCTATCTATCTATATCTATAAAACTAAAACTTGATAAATTTGTTTTATCAAAACTCGGGAACTACTGAGCATATTTCGTTGGGGTTTTCACCATTTTAAAGCCTAGAATACCAATTCAGTTGTTTGGCATGTCTTATGTTTCAACGTTACATAACGCACACCCATTAAATGAAATTCTGAACGTATGATGACAAATCCCAAAGATGGAAGGATTAGATGTTACATACTTCACACTAAACACACAACTACAATGTCTCTGACCATTACATTTAATGAAAGCAATAAGATAACTTTTCAATAATAAGTATTTTCCACACTAAAATAAACAAAGTATTCTTTCCTTTAATTCGGGATATTCAGTTTGTAAACGCCATAGATAACAGATTTTCTTTTACCAGGATCTCTGGCAGTAAAACTGTAATATCTCTGGCCATCAGCATTAGTATTCTATTCACAAGAAATCATTTATTTACAATAATATTATTCTGGATTCACTTTTGATATTTGTATAAAAGGCTGAATCTGCGAGTTAAAGTATCTGGCGTTTCGAGCAAAAATTATATTCATTCACTTCCCAGTAGAATTAAATGTGAGTTTCTGACATAATCTAGCGTTGTTTAGTAAAATATTAATGCAATTTCTTAGCCAAATTAAAGAAGCTTGATACACATGAATCTTCGACGAATGAAAATAGTGTACGTTCAAATAAACTTCAACCCACCCATTCCTTGGTAGAGGCGGGTGAATCTTGGTTTGCTTTAATTCCGAAAATGTTGGCGCTAATTTTATGAAACTTTGTACAAATGTATCTCATTGCGGGAATAAAATAACGTACGGGTATATCTACGCCATCTATACCGGGCAACGCCTGGAACTCAGCTAGTAGTATATACTATTAATCATGTGGTGTGATGATCCCATATGAACTTGGTTGTTACTTTTAATCCTAGATACTTTAGGGATTCTTCATTCACAATAATTGAAGGAACTGTGATTGCAACTGTGGACAATTGGCACCCCTCTCATTCGTTGTATACACTACCTTGTAGTTATTAAAAATTAATTTAAGTTGCCATATGTTGCAGTATGTTGAAATAACGTCGAGATCACATTTTAAATAATCAGCAAAACTCTTCACTTCTCTATAGACAATAGTTCGTAAATTATTTGTTTAAAGTTAATTTCTTATAAATTACCTAAAATTTAATGCTCCCCAGGATAAACATATGACGACAACATTGCTTTTACATAACATAAAAACTAATAAAAGGGAGAGGTTTACCAACATGTAATGTAGGTCGGCCTTTGTGTCTTGGCAGGTTCTACCGATTTTAAACCCGGTTAGTCAATTCAGTCAATTTCTTTTCTGTTAGTTGCCTTACACGGCTCTGATGATCTCTTTTAGAATGAGCTAAAAATACCAAATTAAAAATAGTAACAAAGAAAGTTCTTCATAACACGGAAAAAGTTCAATATTATTCTGCACTACCGAGTCATGCATGTGTTCTGTATGCACACGAATCCAAAACTTGACCACGCCACTCAGTATGAGATAACCTGCACGATAAAGTGTGACATATATATATATATCCACATGTGACCAGCACACCCTGTCCCCTATTCCTTCTAATGACTCATATTTTTTAATGTTAGTCGTATCTAAATCAATTTTTGGCTCTCCTGTATAATTGCCTTCAGTTTAATGATAAAGCATTGTTTGGGTTGTTCGGGGAACTGATTGTCAAAGAGGCTCGCTAGCTAGCTATCGCACAGGATCGTCACGTGAGTATGCGGGAGTGAACAGTATGTCGTAGGTAGATACGTATGGGAGCTAAGACCTCTGTTTGAATAATAGGATAGAATGAAAAATGTATTAGCTTACAGTTAATTTAATGAAGTGGTTTATTTGAAAAAGTACATTGTCAAGATTTTGTGCTTTCTTTTACTGCAAAAAGCTATAAAAATAGAATTAAGTGGATCTATGTATTAACAGTTGTCATGGAAATTGAGAGATAGAAAAGAATTAGAAAGATATAAAAAGTAGTTAAGTTTGTTTGGAGAAAAGAGAGAGAGTTTTTTTACGCCTCTTCGAAGTAAGGGTCATTAGAGGCGGGACTGGGAGTGAGGAACGGGAATGAATTCGGCGATGTCCTTTTGAAGGAAGCGTCCCAGAATTCGCTTGGAGTGATTTGGGGAAACCATGGAAAACACAAATCTGGATGCCCGGACGGGGATTTGAACCCGTGTCCTCCCGAATGCGAGGCCGGAACGTTAACTGATCACCCACCATGATCGGTAAAGAGCGAGAGAAGAGGAGAAGAAAAGGAGCAATCTGCTCATACGCTCAAGACAGGTAAAGAGCCGTCTGTTAGGCAGTCAGTTTGCAAACGTTAAAGCTAGGATGGTGTTCCACGACTTCCATCCTGCGTCCAATAAATTTTATCTTTCGCAATCATTTACATTTTTTTTTTTCACCTTTAATATTTGAGCAAGAAATTGAGTCTATGTTGATTCCTATACATCCTTCTAGACCAGTGTTTCACAACCTTTTTTGGGTCATGTCCCACTTTCAACATTTTTTTGCCCCCCCATACATAATTTTTAATTAATAAATTATTTGTTATTAAAGAAACTGATATAGGATGGTTTTTGAAAGAAAACACTTTAATATTATCATAAAACACAGTAAGTAAAATTAAAAAACATATAATGAAATACTAAAATTCAAATTCAAAAGATTTATAATAAACATTTATTATGGCAATTTAGTGTGATCCTTTTAAGAATTTGCTTTTTTGCTATATTTTGTAACCATATCTGGCATTGAGTTTAAATAACACAAAGAGAAAGCGGTAAAGTCGCATCAAGTCAATTTCTAAATTGCCCCCCTAAAAAAACCAAATTGCCCCCCTGTGGGGCGTGGGCCCCACGTTGGGAAACACTATTCTAGACTAATGATTCTCAACCTGTAGCGGTTGGGATGGGTGGCTCGCAGCTAATCAAATGACAGAAATTATAATTTAAAAAAATTAGTAAAAACAATTCACATAAGGTAAACTTTTTAAAACCCGTCAATATTACAACGTCTAGAAAAAATAAATCGATGTTTACAGGAGATGAGACGTTGACTGTATTGTTGCTATAATAAATAGCTGAAGAGAACGGCGGTCGTTTACAGAACATTCTTACACGTTTCACAAGCAAATGACAACGCCAAACTTTCGTACTACCTGGCAATTGGTATAAAATGCTTGGCGTCAGCAAGGACGTGCTGCCGTAAAGCCACAGTACCAAATTGACCATGTCAACGATGAATAAGGCTCATCGAAGGCAGCAGACCCAAAATGTTTGGAAAAATTGGTAAGAAGAAGAAAATGTCACCTTATGTTCTTTTATGTCCAAACCAATATGACATAAATCCGGCGCACTTTATTTCATTCTAGATGAAAAATCAGACCTGCAAGATCGTCATTTCGAAATCAGTGACCTGGTTTAAAAAATCTGATCACGAAACTTATATACACTGATGAGCCAAAGACACTGGTACACCTGCCTAATATCGCGAAGGGCCCCCGCGAGCACGCAGAAGTGCCGCAACACGACGTGGCATGGACTCGAATAATGTCTGAAGTAGTGCTGAAGGGAACTGACACCATAAATCCATAAGAGTACGAGGTGTTGGAGATCTCTTCTGAACGGCACGTTGCAAGGAATCCCAGATATGATCAATAATGTTCATGTCTTGGGAGTTTGGTGGCCAGCGGAGGTGTTTAAACTCACAATAAACATGAGTGGTCAGCCAGGATGCGTACGTACATGTCACCTGTCAGAGTCATATCTAGACGTATAAATAGACCCATGTCACTCCAACTTCACACGCTCCACACCATTACAGAGCCTCCACCAGCTTGAACAGTCCCCTGCTGACAAGCAGTGTCCATGAATTCATGCGGTTGTCTCCATATACGTCCATCCGCACAATACAATTGGAAACGACATACCAAGCAACATGTTTCCAATCATTAACAGTCCAATATCGGTGTTGACGGGCCCAGGCGAAGCGTAAAGCTTTGTGTGGTGCACTGAGCAAGGGTACACGAGTGGGCCTTCGGCTCCAAAATCCCATATCGATGATGTTTCTTTGAATGGTTCGCACGCTGACACTTGCTGATGGCCCAGCATCGAAATCCGTAGCAATTTGCGGAAGGGTTGCACTTCTGTCACGATGAACGATTCTCTCCAGTCGTCGTTGGTCCCGTTCTTGCAGTATCTTTTTCCGGCCACAGCGATGTCGGAGATTTGATGTTTTACCTGATTCGCGATATTCACGGCGCACTCGTGAAATGGTCATACGGGAAAATCCCCACCTGATCGCTACCTCGGAGATGCTGTGTCCCAGTTCTCGTGCGCAGACTATAACATTACGTTCAAACTCACTTAAATCGTGATAACGTGCCATTGTAGGAGCAGTAACCGATCTAACACCTGCTCCAGGCACCTGTTGTCTTATTTAGGCGTTGCCGACCGCAGCACCGTACTCTGAGTGTTTACATATATCTGTTTTTGTATACGCATGCCTATACCAGTTTCTTTCGCCCTCTTCAGTATATATATATTTCACTCTGTAGTCACAACTACCTAGCGCAGACCACTGCAGTTTGTGTGTGGTAGTTACCTCAAGTAACCCATTGTGCACTAAGGTGGTGTCATGTCGGTAGCTGTGAGAGTACAGTTGAAACTGATCTACCTAGGGCATTTTATGCTTAGACCAAAGTGTTCTAAAAATATTTCTAATCCTCCAGGATTTACTAGAATTTTCTTGACTGGACTAAAATGGTGTAGAATGTTTTTGAATATGTTCTGTAAGACACACTTTTCAGCTTTATCAGCTATTAACAAACTTAAATAATTTATATGCAACGTATTTAGTGTGTAAACCGATGTTGACGGGACTTTCGCAGGGGGCTTGTTTTTTTAGCAGGGAGTATCATAGGCTACTTTTTATCCTGTAAATTATTGAGGTTCCGTGAAAATACATAAAAATATTAAAATTCTTGACGAACGGGAACGAAGTCGTGGGCATCACCCAGTATTTAAAAATAAATGTTGGAGGATTATTTTACTTAGTGACGACATTAGACTTCATGAGAAATTCCGGTAGATTTCTATGTGTTACGAACCGGCAAAATGTATTTACGATGCCAGCGCCTGTTACCGTACAATGCGCAGAGCGTGGCGAGGTCAATGCAAAATCGCAGCTGCGTGAGGTCGGATTCAAATCGCCCCCCCCCCCCCCCCCCCCTCCAGTACCCTTTTCCACCGCCTGGGCTGATCTGAATTCCAGTAGACACCCCCACGTGTTCCGTGCTTTGCCCACACAGTGCAAACAATTAATTTGGCGGCGCAGCAGGTGCGTTCTTCAGGCAAACCGCGGTGCCGTCCCGTACACAGTCCTCCGCCTGTTTTGCATTTTATTATGCTATTCATCTCTCTGGCATACAATTTAACCCTTCCAAAAATATCTGGCGCCACATAACGGCTGCGGAGGTCACGCCAATCCCGCGCCTGATATTCGCTTTATAATTTTGCGCTGTTATTCGTTCTGCGTCACGCATGAAGCATTTCATAACACATTGCGGTTTTAACATCAGGCGGCTCCTTTGTCAGATACAATCTGCTTTATCGGAATTTCTGAAGTGGCAGTAACATTCGCACTCACAGTAAACTGGAAGTTCTCTACTGGTTACATAAACTCTACTTTATTGTTATTGTTTATGATTTACAAACAGCAAACCGAGCGTGGTACTGTAACGGCTACCGTTCTGGCCTCGCATTCGGGAGGACGGCGGTTCGAATCCCCGTCCGGGCTTCCAAATTTGGGTTTTTCATGGTTTCCCAAATCACTCCAAGCAAATACCGGGATGCTTCCTTCAAAATTCCATGGCCGAATTCCTTCCCATTCCTTGCCCTCCATCCTTTCCCGTCTCTCGCTGTTAGAGAGACGTTAAGCAAATAAAAAAAACTAACAGCAAAGATGTCATTTGATATTTTTCCCCTTAACACTGTTACATCCATTTCTCTCGACTCTGAATGCTTTTTCCTATCATCTTAGAGATATAAAAGATGCGTATGGATTCAATCATTCCTCCGTCTGTCAGTCGGGATGTGGGTTCAAATATAGTTACTTATAAAGCCCTCAATTTTGAAATGTGCAGTTATGTTCTATTTCAATGTTTACTACTCCGAAAAATCATAGGAACCAATAATATTATAGCAAGTTTAAAGAGAATTGAAGAACGTATTGAAATGTAATCTTCAAGGGTAGCAAATGAAAGCTGGTATCGTGAAGACCCTGAAAATGTTAACCTTCATTGTTCCACGATGTTTTCCCTTTTTGTTTTTGAAACTACTGATGAAAAATGTCTTACGTAACATACAATGGCCGGTATTAATTTAGAGATCATCGTAAAAATTTTCGATCGATGTGGAGTTTATAAATTCTGCAAGGAAGAGTAGTTTTCACAAATCTGATTATTCCGTATATATATATATATATGTATGTATATATATATGTGTGTGTGTGTGTGTGTGTGTGGAACAGGAGACCATCCCATCACAAATACTATACGCAAGAAGAGAATTTCTTTCCTAGGTCACATAAAGAAGACACCAGAAACCAGGTAAATGAGAAGAATAACCGAAAAACTTTGGAAGCTGAAGCTACAGGCAGGATGGAATAAGGAAGTTAGAGAAGATATGGAGGAATTAGAAAGAAAAACCTGAATGATCTACGAAACTAAACAGAAAAACTCAAAAAATTGGAGGACGAAAAAATAAGATTTAAGCCAAAAATAGACAAACGACACACAATGAAAAGGGTATTTACAGATGAGGGAAGACAAAGCAGATCACAACGAATGAAAAGATACAGGGAAATTCGGAAATAACGGTGCATGGACATCCCTAATAAGACAACCAGAAAATGACTTAAGTGGTGTAATGAGCATGTAATAAATATATAGTTTTTTGGTAAATTAAAAATTCTAAAATTGAATTTTTTGTGTTTTATATGCATATAGCCTAGTAGTACCAGGTATTTTTTGGAGGATATACAAAAAGTTCTGATGTTTTATCCCGTTTGATCGGGTTGTTCTAACTGTTCTACATCGTCATCAACTTTTGCCGATTTTCCAAACGTTAACGAGAAACTTGTAAAAAAACTGAATTGTTGCACTTTTTTTAAGGCAAACGTAGACAGTATTTTTCTCTTTATTTTAAATGGTACGTATGTAAATTTGCATGGAAATTGGATAAAACTGAAGCTTTGTGCAAAGATCGTTGTCAATAATTAAAGGGGTAGTAAGGGGCAGAATGGCTAGGTTTCTGTAAGACATAATTTTTTCTGTTTGTTTTAAAGTTTACGTGTCCAAAATTCCATCCAAATATGATAAAAATTGTAGGTTTGTATAAAAATTAAATGAACGGGGAGAGGACTTTTTTTTCTCGTCAGAAACATTCTCCATGAAAAAATACATACGAATAATGTTTATTGAGAAACTGTTACTTCGACCATACCATACTAACGTGTTATGCACCACAGAAACTTTATCCGCTTTGGAATGATTTCTTAATATTAATTAATTTAATTAATTTAATTTAATTTAATTTAATTGCAATGGAGCACAGGCTCCGGTGGCAATTTCCCTACACAGCTATCTTCCCCCTATCCTGCACCCACCTACATTTGCCCTCTACAAATTTTTTCTTTAAATTCCTTCAAAGTTTTCGGTAAATTATTCATCGTTTCTCTTGGTAACTCATTCCAATCCCTGACACCCTTACCTAAAAAAGAGAATCTTCCTACACCCTTGTGCCTGAAATCGAGTGCCAGCTTGTGGTCATGGTCATCTTTTCCCTTCCATGCACTACTTTTCATACCTACTGCAATATCTTTCCATGCCTCATCACCAGTATATGCCCTGTACACTCCCATGACCCTCCTCATCCTCCTCCTGTCTTGCAATGAATCCCATTCCAGCTCCTTTATCATATCCGTCACTGATTGCATTCTGCGATAATTTCCAGAAACAAATCTAGCAGCCCTTCTTTGCACCCTCTCCAACTCCTGTATTTGATACGTAAAATGAGGGTCCCATACTACACTACCATATTCGAGCAATGGTCTGACCAAAGTTTTGTAACCCAATTCCTTGACTTCTCTCGTACATCCCCTCATAACTCTCTCCAACAAGTGCAGAACTCTGAAACCTTTTCCTACCACCTGTCCTATGTGTCCTGCCCAGTTAAGTTTGTTATCAAAAGTAATTCCAAGATATTTGCATTTCAAGTCTTCAGCAAGCAATTCTTTCCCCACCTTATATTCATAATTAACCTTTTGTTTTTTATTTGTGTATCTAATAAGCTGACTCTTCTTTGCATTTATCTTCATTCCATGTTTACTAACCCAATTAGATATCCTGTCCAGATCACCCTGCAACTGTTTACAATCCTCTATCGTTTTGATTCTTTTATACAGCATTATGTCATCTGCAAACAATCTAATTTCAGATAGTAAACAGGCAACACAATTATTCATTAGAATAATGAATAGCAATGGTCCCAATACGCTACCCTGTGGCACACCCATT